>CM016729.1:3567782-4241954 GCA_005771605.1 Scutellaria baicalensis
CTTCATCATCTAACCTAACTTTGTAATAAAAATCATCATTCTCCTCTTGTTCTTGTTGAATCATGTCAATGACCTTTTGTGCATCTCCACCCTCAATGACTTTCATCTTCAAACGATTTACAAAATTCAAGTGGTCTTGATAGTGTGACCTATTACCTCCTCTCCTCCTGCATCTTGGACCATGTAACGAAAAGAATTTGTTGCACTCATTCCTGAAGTTATCATGCTTTCTATAACTCTTCCTTTTTTATTACTGATATTTCTTTCTGAACGGTGCAAGTGGTTCAATTCTATTATGGTAAGTGTATGATTATGCAACAAAATGTGGTTGACAACCTCGTACAATCCTTCATCATTCATCTTAACCCTCATCAAAGCTTTACAATCTGTTCTTACAAGTCCAATTTTTTTCCTCTTATACATACTTGGGTTTTGTGATCTCTTTACTCCAGAACTTGAGCAAACAAAAAGTTTTGTCAACTCAATAGGGGGGTCATCTCAAGAGAACCTACTAGTTGACTTACGAACACTAAATCCGACTGCACGAGCATGCTTACGATAAAGTTCATACATTTCTGGGATTGTTTTCCTTGTTGTTCCTATAAGAGATCCACTTATATCTGAAAAATAGAAATAATGATACCTTAATTGAACCTATATTATTAAATAATATGACCTTTATGTATTGTCTAGTTTACCTTTATGCATTATTTGAATGACCTTTTATGAGACAGAACAATGTTTAAGTAGAAATTATTGATACCTTTATGTGTAGTTAAAAAGTAAAGATACCTTAAAATTAAGGATTAAGAGATAAATTATTATTTAAGAAATCTTAATACACCTTAGAAAATGAAAAGTTTAAGAAATTTTAAGTTTTATTATTGTACCTTTAAGTGTGAGTACTGTTATTTTTTTATAAGTAAACCTTTATCTATATTGAGTAGTACCTTTATATTGAATAATGATGACCTTTCTGTTATAAGAACTAGTCACTAGTGAATTATCCGTGCGTTGCACGGGATTATTACAAATTCTTTTAAGAATTTCTTATTAATATTAACAAATTTTTGTTAAGTATTTTTTATTAAATATTTGAAGATAATGTATTGTTTTATTGTTTGTTGTTGTTCATTTTGCCTCACATAATAATGTTTCATGTTATAATTGTTTGATTGGTTCTATGTGAAGCTTCTAAATTGATAACTCATTTCACAAGCAGAATTAGAGTTAAAAGCGTGTGACTATCTATTTCTGTTTGTAATCAGTAATTGACAAATGTTAATTTACAATCTATGTTAGTATGACAACCCTTCATTTTTTTTTCTCAGAATAAACATTGTAATCCTAACAATTTAGATTGAACAATAGAAGATGGGCTTTTACAGTCAGACAATCTAATAGTGATGTTCAAATTAGATTCTCGAATTTCTTATGATAGATTCAAATGCTTTATTAGAAAGATAATACTGTTCTATCATCATTTTTTTTTTTCTGCTAGAGAATTAATCATAGAATACCATTACAGTCTACTTTAACCATGGGAGAATTCAAGGACAACCTCAAACAATCGCTATGGTGAATAAATGTATTTAATTGTAATATCATAGTAGCCCCACAAAGGACAACGACTATAAACTCCATAACAAAACACTTCATGATCTCATATCCAAACCTCACCAACATAAGAATCTTATAATCACCATGTAACATTAAATTAGAGCTTTAAAAAATATTCTACAAAATAAAATGGAAAATTCATAGGAGTAAATTGTATTTCTATAAAAGAGGGTACATGCTTATAGATTGAATATAGTGGCAGATATAAAATAAAACGACAATTCAAATTGAAACAACTCTGAATTATTATTTTTAAAGCAAGATTAATATATCTGCCAACAAACTGCTTTCGTAAGAGATTCCTTTTATTGACACACTTTTCGTGTAATCTAATAATAGGGTTAAGCACCATATATTTAAATATATAACGTTCGAAGTAAATAAAACCATATTATCTTTCTAAATTATCTAGAGAGACACAAATAAGTAAAGCAAAAAGGATGAAAAACTCATCATCAAAAATTCTCATTCAATATTAAAGACACCCCTTTATAGAAACTCCCACTCATGTGGCAACGTAGTTGAAACAAAATCCAACCAATGATTAATGATTGAAAAAGAAGAGGCGGAGAAGTGGGACTGCAAATGTTCATTGTTGGTGATTGAAGATGAAGAGGCAGAGTAAGTGAGAGTGCAGATGAAGAGAGAGGAGGAGCATGAGAAGTATGATGTAGAGATTACATGTGGCATCTTGAGTTCTTAGAACAAATTTTATGCTATTTTTGCAGGAAAAACAGACAGTTTTCAGCTCTTTCCACCCACATACATATATTTTAGCCTTAAAACTACCACTCAGAACCACCAATTTAAGCATTGAAATCAAAATTATACAAAATATTCCACCACAAAATGATACCATTGTACAGACAATATTCCATAGTTGCAGAGACATAATCTCCATTTATTTACACAAATCTTTGACCAGCATTTGTACTAACACCTAGAGATTAAACTTAAAAGTGTAGCCCATGTTTGTAATATACCTAGGCCATAAAAATAAATTTCATTAAGTTCAATCCCAATAGCAAACTTCAGATTCAGAGAGACTGCATCTCTCATCAACATAACGGTAAACATAAACTAAGGAAAATCAGTGACAAGTTCTTGAAAATTAAATTCATGTATGGCCAAAAGAAAATACAAACAATGCATTATCTAAAATGTGGTCATAAGTAAATAATTGTAGACAAAATTATACAACTAACTTGTTCAAAATACTCTGATATGATCAATCAATAAACTCAAATTCATCTTCCCTTAAGTGTGCAACGAACTTAGCCGACTTACCTTCATGCTCAGCCGCAAACTCCATTTTATATGGCAAGTTAGTAGAGATTTTCTTATCCTTATAAACCGACATAATCCTTTAACACCCCGATCTTCCCGTCAAATCAATCTCCGACAATGTGGACACATGGTAAACTGTCAGAGGCACCTTGACCCGGCCTTTCGACCCGAATTTCGACTCGGCCCATTTCAACTCCTCATTGTTGATACTATCATAATCGAGGGTTAACAAATTGGTGATGGTGGCTGAGTGGCAAGAAACGAAGGAGGAAAGACATGAATCGTCGATAGAAAAGGGATTAATGGGGTGGAAATTAGTAAAGGATTACCTATATATAAAGGAGTGGAGACCTCAAGGTGGTATGAAAGGTTGAGATAATTAGTAAAATAAGTAAGTATAACGAAGCTATTGCCCATTCGAAAACCCTGACTTTCTTACTCGTAGTCTCGTGTTTCTCCTCCATTGATTCTTGCCAAAATGCTTTGCTTGCTCCCAAATCGAAGAGAGTACATGTCGGAATGCTTTCTGTTCTAATTGTTTGAAGAGGTGAACAAATAGTTAATGCAAGAGTGGTAGGAGAGAGAAGGAAAAACCGCAGGTGAGAGTGGAGAAAATAATTTAAGCTTCCGTTTCTTTCCGTTTCAAATTCTTTCTGAAAGAAACGCTTGAGTTTTATGGAGGGAGGAGAATAGGATTTGACAGGTGGCACTTTAGGAAATCTTGAAAAAGCTGATATGACACTGTTTTAGAGTGCCACTTGTCGACACTTGAGAGATCCAAACCCTACTTTTATATATATAATTATACTGATAACAGATAGAATTTTTACCTTCGTTTATATCAGATATTGTATCACACGCATTAAGAAATTCATCTTCTTCGGTGGACAACTCAATTATTTCTCTTGAATTGGAACGATAATCTGTCATAAGACATTATTAATACGAAATCAGAAATAATTTCATGTTATTAAACTGATAGGAATTGGATTTTTGTTTGGACAATTATTTGAAGTTTTACCTTCATCTTCCATGTCTCCTGTCTGCATCTTGTTCAATTGCAATAGTTCGAACAAGAAATCACGAATGGAGAAGAAGAATAGGAAATATAGTAGAAGAATTAATCAATAGATGAATCTTGGAAGAACGCGATCGCCATGGGTGGAGCTTCAAAAATACCCGTGCAGGCAGGCAGCGAGATGAGCTGGGGGAGAGAAAATTAGGGCTAGAAAATATATATATATATATATATATATTAAGTATATCGGGTCGGGTCAGGCGGCCCAATTGCACGGATCTAGATCCGTGCAACTGGTGTATGGGAGACCAACTCATTTAATTTTCAATAAGGGGTTTAAAATATTCTTGTTCCTCAATTTAAGACTTCAGATTAGTTTGAATTATCAATTTAAGAATAGATATGAATAGTGTTCCAAAATTGCAGTACCAACTTTTCTTAATTTATTCTAAACTTAAATACATTGAAATAAAAATAACTAAAAAATATAAAAAGGTGAGCTATTTTATTCCAAATATAAGTAAATATTAAAATAGGAATAAATTTGTAAATATAAATAAAAACAAAAAAATGAAAATTTTAACTTATTAGAAATATGAATACATATTAATTATAAGTAAATCCGTAAATACAAATAACAATAAAATTGAAAATAAATAAGTATTTAAAAATATAATTAATATGTAAGTGTAAATAAAAACAGAAAAATGTAAAATTTAATTTTATTCAAAATATAAATACATAAACTATAAATAAATCTGTAAATATAAATAGAAAGTAAAAGTAATAAAGTATTTTCTTCAAAATATAAATAAATATTTAAATATAATTGAAAAAAAGAAGTAAGAAAGTTACTTTATTCAAATATAAATACGCAAATCGGAATATAAATCTGTGTAAATATAATTGAAAAGGAAAAAAAAAAAAAGAAATTAAACTTTGTATTGAATTGATAACTCAACCTAAATTGATATCAAATTGAGAAATAAAGTTCAATTGAGCCCCTCATACAATATTTTCAAAATTTAGATGTAGAATTAAGAATTGCTATATAAATTGAGTTTTCCTATGAAATTTATCGTCAATTGGTTCTATAAATTCAGTAAAGAGTAGGTCTCATATACATCTGGTGCGGATCGGATATGGGTCGGGCCGGTCCAGCCCAGCCTATAGCGCCTCCTTTTTTTAGTATGTTGTGACATTTATGTTATATTAGTCATATCTTCATGTTAGTCATAAATTTATTTTCAAATTTTATACCCTCAGTTCAAAACCAGTGACATTATGCTATGTTAAAATAACATGAAGGTAGAACGTATAGAGCAAATTTACCCTTAGTTAATTCAAAATCATTGACCTTTATGTTATATACCTTCATGAAGATATGACTAACATAACATACATGAAAGTATGACTAACATAGCATGAAGATATAACACATTGAGTGAATTTTTGGTGCGTTTGAGCGCACCAACCAGGGGCGTGAGAGCGCGTTAGAACATGTGAAAATGCGCGTGGGAAGCATATGAACCAGGTTAACCCCAGTGCATGGATAATGCACAAAAGTATGACTAACATATCATGAATGTAGAACACATGGAGCGAATTTTTGGTGCATTTGAGCGCACCCACCAGGGGCGTGAGAGCGCGCGGAGCGTGTTGGAACACATGAAAACACGCGTGGGAGGCGCATGGACCGGGTTGACCCCGATGCATGGATAGTGCACAAAAGTTTTGGTGTTCACTAAACTATGTTACTACCAACTTAATTGGGTATAAATTTCATTAAAAAAAATCATTAACTTATGAGAGACACTTGTGTGCCCATATGATATGAATTTTAGATCCGTACCCTAATCTGACCCGAATCCACATACATATACACATATATACATATGTATATATAATATATACATATTTTTCCTTTTTTCCCTTGTTTCTTCTTTCTCCATGTGCATTCTTTCCTTCTTCTCATTCTTCAATCGCGTTCTTCCTTTCCGACTTCTTCTCTTTTTTCTCTTTTTTTTTTTTTACCCTTTTTTCTCATTCTGTGTGCGTTTTTCTCTTATTCTATCATATTCTTCTCATTTTTTCTTTTTCCAATCAGTTTGTTCTTTTCTCCATTCTTCTTGTAAGCTTTCAGTCTTTAGTTTTGTTTGTTGATTATCATCTCTTCATGTTCTCCTTAAAAATTAGAGATTACATTGTATTGTTATTAGTTAATTCTTGGTTGAATAACTCATGTTTTGGAGTTTATTGTGGCTTCTTGGTCTTTTGGAGTTCTTTTCTTCTCTGTTAATTAGCAGACTGCATGTTGTTTATTCAAAAAGAAGATAATAGTGTAACACCTTAAACATATGCACATAATGTCATAATGTAAGTAAACAATACCACATAGGTAAAAATGTAATTTATGTAATACCTTAAATATATTTATGTAAGATTTTAACAATAAATGTGCAATGCATTAATACCTTAAAGGTACACAACTGGTACCTTAAGAACATACGACTGATACATTCACTAGGTTCAATGAATGAGCATTCGATACTTAAGAGTATACGAATGATACTTGTAGAACAAACATATGATACATTTACTAAATAAGTAAATAATATCTTAAGACACTTAATACCTTAAGTGTATATGATGGAGAATAAGAAATAGATATATTTGATAGATTTAGATTGATTTTATTCTTATTAGTATTTTTATTTTGATTTTATTGCATTTTTTAGAATTCTATAATATTAGTATAAATAGGTGTACATATTTATTGTTTTGGGAAGTTGAATATTGAACAGAAATTGAGTTATTTTCCTTCACGTATCTTCCGATATTTTTAGAATCAATGGATTTATGTTATAGTATTGTGCTTCTGCTGCATCAGTTGGTATCAGAGCGTCATAACGATTTTGTGGAGTCCATCAACGATAACATGAGATCACTGTACAAAGGAGGAATTTGATTTCCTTTGGTCTCAATTGGCTGCCGTCGTCGACGGAATCTTCAATAACTACCGCCAACAAGATGAACTCGCGCGAGAATCATTCTTGATCGTGCCATCACCGTCTACATTTTTGGCGGAAACACAGCGCCACCGCCATATTTAGATCGGGATTTATCTGATCCCTATGATCCTACACCAACAACGCATATTCTAAATTCTGATTTGCATGGATCCCATGATCCAACACCACCACCGGTTACTCCGACCACACCTTCACAATGAGGGTGTAGACCTATAATAGATGTGGATGGATGTTTTCTAAAAGGTCCACACAAAGGGATGTTTTTATCTATTGCAGGTGTAGATCCAAACAATAGTATATATCTCATAGCTTGGGCAGTTGTGTGTAAGGAGAATTGTGAGATATGAGAATAATTCCTGAGGATTTTGAAGATAGACTTGAGCATATATAGGGATTAAGAGATGACAATCATACGTGATAAATAGAAGGGGCTTGTGCAAGCATTCAGTGAAGTATTTCTAAACTTCCAGGTTGCAGCTTTAGAGGTGCAGAACTAAAAAATGCCCTATGGAAGGCTGCGTGTGCCAACACTGTTGGTGAGTTCAAACAAGCAATGGGGGCTTTGAAAAACCTTAATGAGGCTGCTTGGAAGTGGTTAGATGGCAAGTCACCAGAACAAGGGAATAAGTCTCATTTCTTTGAATTCCCTAAGTGTGATATGCTCCTCAATAATGAGTGTGGAGTCTTTAATAAGTCTATTCTTGAAGCAATGAGCTTCCCATTTTATCTATGCTTAGTGGATTAGGGAATGTGTGATGAAAAGACTAAACATAGTAGAAAAAGGGCAGAATTGAAGTGGAAGGGATTTCTATGCCCAAGAATTTCAAAGATTATACAGAAAATAAGTGAGAGGATGAGTGCTTGCATACCAATTAAAGGGGACATAAGCAATTATCAGATTTCTCGTTGTGATGAGTGTCAATACACAATTGATCTTGATAAGTGAGAGTGCAGTTGTAGGTTGTGGGGTTTGAGTGGGGTTCTTTGCAAACATGCATTATGTGCAATCTACAATGAAAAGGCCAATCCAAAAGATTATGTAGACTTGCAATACACAATGGATGTCTATAAGATGGTGTATGAATCTTTTGCAAAGGGATTAATGGACATGCCTTATGAGAAGAGACTGGATTGACACCACCTCTTCCTCCAAAAACATCAAGAGGAGTTGGAAGACCTCCTAAGAGAAGAAGAAAGGAGGCTGGTGAGCTGAGCAAGGGAAAAAAATCAAGGATGTACAAAGAATGAAAAGGTAACAGAAGTTATACTTGTGTACCAAGTGCAAAGGGATGGGGCACAATGTGAGGTACTATCCTCAAAAAACAAAAGTGAACAACCTGAAACTTCAAGGAGAGGCTCAGAACAAGCAAAGGTGAATGTTTCGGTTTTACAGTTATGTGTTGTTGTTCATTGCAAAAGCTTGATCCTAATTCTAATTGTCCACTTTTCAATGTTGCAAGATATACGTGTGATAACTTCGTTATTTGATGCATTTTGGGGCTTAATTTCATATCATTTTGTGTTGAAAAGCATGCAATAGTGAGATTTTATTTAGATTTCATTATCTTTTTAAGATTTCACGTTTTTGTTTCATTTGAAAGGAATTTGATAGGTTTTAGCACAAAATGAAAGTCCAATGGAATTTTACGCCAAGTTGGAGTCGAGATAGGGAGTCGATAAAGCACAGTTATGGGGGAAAAATCATATCTCGACCTATAGAAGTCTAAATTCAATGTTTCTTATCTTGTTAGAAAGATAAGAGGGAGTTCTACAATTTTCATGTTGGAACGTTTCATCAATTCTGCCTTCAAGAGAGCAGAATAGTACAAGAAGTTGAAAGTCGTGCAAGAATGTCTTGATTTTCATCTTGACAGGGTTTGAGTAAATGGGGTATAACCTGGTGTACAAAACTGATATTAGGTTGAAATTAGTGGCATCGGATAGCTAACTTGAAGGTCTACAACTTTCATGAAGAAGTCAAAGCCAAATTATGAGCATAAGAGGGCTGAATCAAGGCTGAAAGCTGGGAGTCTTCGGTGGTCAAGTTGCGGGTTTTTAGGCCTGTTTGGACTCCTATTTGGATACAACTTGCTCCAAGTCCGATTTTTATCTACTTAGATACAAATTAGGACTTGGGAAAGGGAAGAAGATAGAAACAAATATAAAAAGATCCATACACATCCAAAAGAGAAGCATTCATCCACATCTTGAGAGCAAGGAAGAAAGCAAGGATTGGAAGATTGAAAAGTCAAGAGGAGCAACCAACAATCACATTTGTGAATAAGTTTTTATTTGATTTTATTTCTAGTTTTGATCATGTCGTTTTGTAATTTATTTTGCTTTACGAACATGATTTTTGGCTAGGGGTCTCGTGATCTTAGGACACGAGAGTAGTTCTATGGATTTTGTGTTGAATATTTAGTTTTAATCTTTCCTCTAATCCATGATATTTTATTCATGCTTCCTTGTGTTTATTCCATGTGTGAATCCTGATCAAATTTATGCATGCTCTAATTAATTGGATTGAGATCAAGAGATGATATCTGATTATAGATTTGGGAATGCATGACTCAATTAAATTGTCTGGATCGAGAGATTAGTAAATAATTGGGGTGAGAATACGATCTTAGGAGCTTTTAGGAGTTGATTATTAACTGTGAGGTAGAGATACAAACATTAATAATCAACCAACGGGTTAAGTTGTTCGAGAGAGAGGTTAATCTACAATCGTGATTGCTCACATAAAATAATTGGATTTGAGGTTGATTTTTGCTAGATTAGTAAACTTGATTGAAGTAGAATGAAATCGTTGTCTTAAGATCCTTGTTTAAATCTTGATTTTCTTGATACTTTCTTATTTGATATTTCTATTCCATTTATTTGTTTCTAAACATAGGGTAATTAGATTAAATTATCTCAATTCGGTCACTAGATAAAATTGGGTAAATTAATTAGGTAGTTAACTAAGTTCTAATTCACTAGGCTCTGTGGGATTGACCTTGCTCGCCCTATCTATAGTTGACACCGTACACTTGCGGTATAGGCTAGAACTAGACCATCGATCAACGTGAGGATGGGGTGATGGACATTGATGATGATGTTGGAGTAGAAGAAGACGAATCTACTGAGGCCATTAATCCCATAGATGATGTAAGTGTTGCTGACTTTATGGCCTTTAAGCCTTATGCTTCTTAGGCAGGTTCTATGGTGTTTATTTGTGTTGGGTTGAGTCATTGTTATATAGAAAAGTGTAGGTGTTCATTAGCTAGAATTACTGTCATGTGCTAGTGTTTATCTGTTGTGTTGTTGGGCGAGTTTTTTTGCAAAAAACAATTATGTGTTTTCATTATCGGATGGTGTTACTTAGTGCAATTTTACAAATAAATGTTGTTGTTGGGCAATGAATTTGATAATTTTTGTACAATTATACACTTATGTTCTGTTTATATTAACTTGATAGGGAACACAAGTGGGGAATATAGTCCTACTTCAACCTTTTGAGAGTGAATCTAGATAGGATAACAATGTAAGTATCAACCTTTTCCAAGTTTCATGTGATTTAGTTATTCAATTATTACTTCACATTTCATTCTAATTTCTTGTTGTAGAAGGTGAATGTTGATTCTAATCTGCCACAGTCCCAACAGACTGTTATCCAAGTCATTCCAACATAACAATCTCAGATTCATGTTCCTTCAACGTACGAGCAACTTCAATGGGGACAGCCCACTAGAAGACTAAGAGGACCTAAAAGTGATGGGAAGAAATTTGTGAAACTTTAACATATGCAAAAGAAAACCAAAAAGGCCTAGATGTTGGGCAGCGGTATTTTGACTTCATCATTTTGAGACTACACACCATGGGTGTTATGGTATTCACTATGGAAGGTGATTGGATGTATATTTTGGTACATTGAATCTATTGTGATTCGTCTTTTGCAATGTGATGACATGTTAATTTCTCATTAAAGCTCCAAATTTCCCTATGTTTGTTTACAATATATCATCATGAATTATGTAATACTATATTCCAACAAAAAACAAGATTTGCACAATGTGAACAAAGCTTGAAAAAGACATAAAATCATTTAAATGTGGTTCAACATACACCATTAATCGTCTTCATCCATTTTCATACATAATTCAACCAATAAAAACTACAAAATTCTTTATTTAACAATAAACCATCCACCAGAAAGACCTTTAAAACACCCTAAATCAAACCCAACAATAAAAAACTACAATTTACAGGAATGGAAACTAACAATTTCAGTAGCTTTCTATTCAGCAATTTAAGTTTACTAGGTTTGAACCCGTGCGTTGCACGGGTTTCATTTAATACTTATCTCATTTTTTATTTTAAATTAGTGTTTATTGTTATATGATAGTAATTTTTTACATAAGTGTGATATTTTTTTCTTTATTCTTAAAATAATATTTTTAGGGTACATTTGAATATGTTGACTTAAGGAGGGATTTGAAATCCTTGTTGGCAAATCCACTGATAGTGTTGGGTAGGATGTGAATTTAAAATCCATAGTTTTCATTTTGAGCTAATTTTAGAGTCAGTGGTGGATTTTCAAATCCACTCAAACTTGAAAGGATTTGAAATCCACTTATTTCAAATTTTGGATTTGAAATCACTCTATTCAAACGGAGGCTTATTGTTTTCTTTAATAATTTTTTTCATTTATTCTTTAACACAAAATTGTTAATATATAGTTCTTAATAGGTGTTTTAATTATCACATTATATATTTTCATATATTTCTGTAAAAAGTATATAATATATCTCATTTTTATCGCTCGAAAACATCTGTTTTGTTGAATGTTTGTCCTAAGTGCACTCATTATTAGCTTTATGTATTGGTTTATTTTGTAATTGTGTTCTTTTTGTGATCTTTTTATTAGCCTTAACAAATTGTTACATATTGTAATATTCTAATACAATTTCTCCATTGTTTAAGGGGGTGGTTGGACTGAGTGTGCACGTTTGAATTTTAGATTACCAATATCCGAATCATGTTATTTGTTTGCAGAATCTTATAAATATTCTTCTTTTTTTTTGTCTACTTCATCCACTATTTTACAATTTGAACTGAAAATATTAGCTCTTTGTTTAAAGATAAAATAACAGTACATCATCTATTTTTCTTATAATTCCCTATATGATGACATATATATTAATTGTAATCCTACTTTTTAAAATTTCTAAACATACACAAAATTATCAAATTTCATCATTTTTATAACTCACTTTCATACTTGCCAAATTTACATATGTTTTAACCTAAACATATCCTAAAAAAAATTTAAGCACCTATTTTTTGCTAATGTCACTAATAATATTGTTTCAGAGTTTAAACACAATTTCAAAGTACATTATTTTTATTATGACATTACTAAACTAATGTTTGCAAATTGTTGCTTACTTTTTTTTTTTTTTTTTGCCAATTTAAAATGTTGGACAAAAACAATAATTCAAGTTTGAAACCAAAGATTTCATGTAAAAAAGATAATACAACATTAGCAAGCACTTGTAACTTACATATTTTTTTTTTCCAAGCAATTATTTTTTTATAATACCCTTTAAAATTTCTAAACAAACACAACTTTCATTATTTAATGTCAAATATGTTTCAATCTCACATATCTTAATGTTTTTTTAACACCTATTTTTGGTAATGTCATTAGCAATATGTTTTATAGTTTAAATTACAATTTTAAAGTACATTATTTTATTTCATGCCTGACATTACCAAATTCTAATATTTATATGTTATTTTTTTCTTGAATCCTCTAAATAATTTTTTCTCTAAAGGTTTTTATTTTTTTGAGTTTGAACTACTTGAATGTTCTTTTGTAAAATATTATTAGCACCTTTAAATATTTTTATTTATTTATTTTAATTCCTTCAAAAGTAGTAGCAGAATTACTCTTCAAATTTTGTTTTATTTTAAACTAAAAATCATGACAAAAAAAAAAAAAGTGGGTCGGATAGCCCGGATCCGACCCGGTTGCATGGATCTAAGATCCATGCAATCGATACACATGAGAGTTGCTCATAAATTTCATGCAGATTCAAGGACGAATGATAATTTCGTTATTTGATGCATTTTGAGACTTAATTTCATATCATTTTGTGTTGAAAAGCATGCAATAGTGAGATTTTATTTAGATTTCATTATCTTTTTAAGATTTCACATTTTTGCTTGATTTGAAAGGAATTTGATAGGTTTTAGCACAAAATGAAAGTCCAATGAAATTTTACGCCAAGTTGGAGTCGAGATAGGGAGTCGATAAAGCGCAGTTATGGAGGAAAAATCATATCTCGAGCTCTAGAAGTACAAATTCAATGTTTCTTGTCTTGTTAGAAAGCTAAGAGGGATTTCTACAACTTTCATGTTGTAAGGTTTCATCAATTCTGCCTTCAAGAGAGCAGAATAGTACAAGAAGTTGAAAGTTGTGCAAGAATGTCCTGATTTTCGTCTTGACATGGCTTGAGTAAATTGGGTATAACTTGGTGTACAAAACTGATATTGGGCTGAAATTAGTGGCATCGGATAGCTAACCTGAAGGGCTACAACTTTCATGAAAAAGTCGAAGCCCAATTAAGAGCGTAAGAGGGCCGAATAGAGGCTGAAAGCGGGGAGTCTGGGCCACCCGGGTCACTTGGCCGGGTCGGTGGTCTAGTTGGGGGTTTTTAGGCCTATTTGAACTCCTATTTGGATATAACTTGCTCCAAGTCCGATCTTTACCTACTTAGATACAAATTAGGACTAGGAGAAAAAGAAGATTTGGGACATGAAGATACAAAAAGATCTATACACATCAAATATTGATACACATCTTGAGAGCAAGGAAAAAAGCAAGGAATTGAAGATTCAAGAGTCAAGAGGAGCAACCAACGATCACAAATTCAATAAGCTTTTCTTTGATTTTATTTCTAGTTTTGATCATGTCGTTTTGTAATTTATTTTACTTTACGAACATGATTTTTGGCTAGGGGTATCGTGATCTTAGGACACGAGAGTAGTTCTATGGATTTCTTGTTGAATATCTAGTTTTAAGCTTTCCTCTAATCCATGATATTTTATTCATGCTTCCTTGTACTTATTCCATGTGTGAATCCTGATCAAATTTATGCATGCTCTAATTAATTGGATTGAGATCGAGAGATGATATCTGATTATAGATTTGGGAATGCATGACTCAATTAAATTGTCTGGATCGAGAGATTGGTAAATAATTGGGGTGAGAATACGATCTTAGGAGCTTTTAGGAGTTGGTTATTAACTGCGAGGTAGAGATACAGACATTAATAATCAATCAACGGGTTAAGTTGCTCGAGAGAGAGGTTAATCTACAATTGTGATTGCTCACATAAAATAATTGGATTTGAGGTTGATTTTTGCTAGATTAGTAAACTTGATTGAAGTAAAATGAAATCGTTGTCTTAGGATCCTTGTTTGAATCTTGATTTTCTTGATATTTTCTTGTTTGATATTTCTATTCCATTTATTTGTTTCTAGACATAGGTTAATTAGATTATATTCTCTCAATTCGGTTACCTAAATAAAATTAGGTAAATTAATTAGGTAGTTAACATTGTTCTAATTCACTAGTCTCTGTGGGATCGACCTTGCTCGCCCTATCTATAGTTGACACCGTACACTTGCGGTATAGGATAGAAATAGACCATCGATCAACGAATCTTTTCAAAGAGAAGGAGAATGAATATATTTGATAGATTTAGATTGATTTTTATTGTTATAGTATGTTTACGTTCGATTTTATTGCATCTTTTAGGATTCTATAATATCTTTATATATATAAAAACACAATAGTTTCTAAAAAAAGTAATAGCTAGATTTTCCCGCTAAAACTACATTACCAAATCAGGAAATATTTTTTTATTTTATTTAATAAATATAAGTCATATTTAATATATTTATATATAAGGAAATTATATGTAGTAGTTAATTATAATTACATAATCTAATTACCTTTAAATTTGTTTAATATTTCCATGTCTAGATCTCAATAATTATAATTATAATTATTATGTTATATAAATTTTATGTGATAAATTTATATCCGTGCATTTAAAGTTTGCTAAAATATTATATACATAAGGTGAAATATATGGTAATTATACATATCATATAGAAATTAAAAAATTAAATGATTTCATTAGATTAGATAACTCATATGCAATTAATTAACAAATACGGTTAATTGATTGGCTTACACATGCTATACGGTTAGTTGATTACTAATTAGCAAATTGATTACTAAATTGGTGTATCAATATATTCCATTATGCTTACTAAATTACTTAATAGTAATTACGTAATTATATATTGTATGCTTAAATAAAACACTAATTCTATGGAGATAATTACCATATATAGATAA
Source organism: Scutellaria baicalensis (assembly GCA_005771605.1). Lineage (NCBI taxonomy): Eukaryota > Viridiplantae > Streptophyta > Magnoliopsida > Lamiales > Lamiaceae > Scutellaria > Scutellaria baicalensis. The sequence continues at coordinate 3,583,156 of CM016729.1, forward strand.
GGTCAACAATTCTATGTGATACAATTATCATTAGATATTATTTATGAAAAAAATAATAATCTTTATCTTTATATATATAAAAACACAAACATTGCTAAATAAATAATGTAAGATTTTCCCGCCTAAAGTTGCATTTCACTTCAGGAAAGAAATATTTATATATCAAAATTAATGTAAATGAATTTTTTATTGGTGTAAATCATGAAATCTTTTTTTAATTTGGAAAGAAGTTATTCTTTATACAAAAATGGAAAATAAATTAATGTGATTATATAATTAGCATTACCATATAACTTAATTAATATATTTCCAGCCAATATATTAGAGGATTACGTTTTTGTTTATGGTATGATTGTCTACATTAATAATATCATTAACTATAATTCAATATTTTTGGAATTATTGACAATTATAAATTATGAAATATCATTTTTTGAGTTGCACCAAAAATTAGTCAATCAATTTCTCTCATTACTAACAAAATATATAAATTACAAGAGGTTTCCTTAATGTAATATTTCATATGAAATATTTTTTATTATTATTATTATTATTATTATTATTATTATTATTATTATTATTATTATTATTATTATTATTATTATTATTATTATTATTATTATTATTATTATTATTATTATTATTATTATTATTATTATTATTATATACACTGAAATCGATTTCAATGTTAATTAATGTGAATATGAAATGCATATACAATATGTTTAACTAATGCCTATATGACTATTATATATAATGATCCCATAATTGGATCATTAATTATAAATTAGTTTTGTTAATATGAAATGTCAAAATGTTAATTATGATAGTCAATTATTATGACACATTTTGGGTATGGAATATTTATAAACTTTTAAGTTGATATAAAGTGTATTATTTTATTCAGCTAAATATATGTATATTGAGAGTTTCCAAAAAGAAAAAACTCAAAATTATACAATCATAACTACAATCAATTATGTTCATACCATATATAGTATACTAATTTCATATCTAATTTGCATATCATCCACTATAAATATGAGAGGATAAACTCATAATTAACTCACACATTTTCCATTCAGAATTTCTCAAATTTTGTCTTCCAAACATTATGTTTTCATGGATCCATGGATTAATCCATCATTTTTTTTATTTGTATATTTATTTCGCTATGAATTAATTTATTTGTTAGACCTTTGCGTTCACTTTTGAATGATTTACATTTATGTTGTTATTCATGTTTTCAAGATGACTTCTTTTGAATATGTATTATTTATTAGTACTGTATATTGAGTATTCTTATTGCTAACAATTCTAATTATTTATGTAGGAATTCGATGACGACACTTGAATCTTGATTAAGAAATGAGAGCTTCCGATTTTGGATTAGAGATTTCAAAGATTTAAGATTTATACACTAAATTATAAGTTTTTTTTTTTATATAAAATTCTGCAAATGAATCTCAATATTTGTTTTTGTGTTTTGAGAACATGACCAAAAAGTAGATACGGTTAGTCAACTTTAATTATAAATTTCAATTCATATATTTACGATATATATATATATATATGAGATTTAATATGCATGTAAATATATACAAAAAAATATATTATATACTTCTTACCATTGCAAAATAATACAATATATAAAAAGATAACCAAAATTTAGATTCGATTTTATGTAATTTTGTTGATGTATAAAACAAAATTGTTATATAAAGGAGTAGATATATACAAATTAATTCACCACTTAATAAATCTATATAAAACATATTCAACAATTAAATAATTTAGATATGAAAAGTAAAAGATATATGATAATAATATATCATATAGAAAGAAATTAAAGGGCTCCATTTGATTTGATAATATATACATATCATATGTAATAATGAAATGAATATCATATTTAATTAATATTAATTTTATGTAATTTTGTTGATGTATAAAACACAATTGTTATATAAAGGAGTAGATATATACAAATCAAATCACCACTTAATAAATCTATATAAAACATATTCAACAATTAAATAATTTAGATATGAAAAGTAAAAGATATATGATAATAATATATCATATAGAAAGAAATTAAAGGGCTCCATTTGATTTGATAATATATATATATATATATATCATATGTAATAATGAAATGAATATCGTATTTAATTAATAATGAAATTAATATAATTTTTTATAATGTGATATTATCTTTATCTTTATTTATATATATATATATATATATATATAAAAGCTTTATATGTTTATCTTTAACCTACTATTTCATTAAAGTGATATTATATCTTTTCTTTTTAATGTCAATCTAATGGATTTGGCAATATACATATTTATCTTTATATATTAGCAAAAATTGATTGAACCATCTTTACGAGATGACTATTGATAAATTTTAGTCTTTATTAAATGATGGATTTTTCGTACCCAATGTTATTGTTAGTGAATGTGTCGAGATAAAACAAGAAAAGTGTAATTTTACATGCATTATAGGTTTTTCTTTAATTTATTTATTCAATTTGTACATTTTTCGAATGTAAAAATATAACTAAGAAAAATTAAAATGAAAATTGTCAAACAATTATCATGCAATCAAACAAAATATATAAATGAATTATCAAAATTTGTATAGTTTAACTTTCAATTCGTGTATTTTAAGTAAACTATGAATTATATCTTTGAGTATATTATAATTTCACCATTTAAATAAATTTAAGTTCGTGCATCGCACAGGTGAAACACTAGTTAGTATAAATAGATGTTATATTTATTATTTTGGGGAGTTGAATATTGAATAGAAATTGGTTATTTCCCTTCACCTATACCGTGCTTCTGCTTCATCATTTCCCTTACAATTTTTCACTATTCTACTTTTTTATATAAATTTCGAATTGTTCCACTTGTTCTTATAAACAATAAATTTGATTTGTATTTTTGTATTAGAAAAATCATAACTGATTCGAATTTTCTACTTGACATATCAATCACTCAGGGGATGTTTGGACGCGACTCGACCAATTCGGATTTTGGATGGACCTAGTCCAGTCCATGTTTGGACAAAAATGTGCAAAATTCTACAATTCTATCATATTTTTCCTACTTTTTTTTCTACAATTTCCAATAAAAGTATCTATTTTTTCTACTTTTTCTATAACTCCCAACATTACATATTTACTATTTCTACATATTTCAATATGAAAATGACATCTAACTATCATCTTATATCACAAAAATTCTCAAAATTCATACTCATAGAATCTCAAATCCAAACTTGCAAAAGTCCGGAACAAATATAGTCTTAGCATTCTAATGAAAAAATATTGTTTTACCCTTAAAACATCAATTATAATAAAGTAAGTCTTATGTGAGACCGTATCATCGATCATTTTATGTAAGATGAGTCAATCCATAACCCGTCCTTCACAATACGTATATAAATTTGTGGAAATGAGTAGGATTAGTGTGTAGAAAAATCCATCTTACGACCCATGATTCAAATTCATTTCCACTATTTTATATATAAATTATGAAATATAAATTGTGAATTCATGATCCGTGAGACGGTCTCAGCTAATTGTTATAATATAAGATGGATTTTAGTGATTTAAGGAGTAAACCGTTTTATAATTGAACCCTACTTGAAACCCTGAAACCTGCACTCGCAGCTCACACTCTCCCCATTCGTCCTTTTGTTACCCAGACGCCACACTTTCCTTTCTCTCTCTTCTCTCTCTCTCTCCTCAAAAATCATATCGTATTGAACGAAAGTTTTGAAGATTCAGAGATGGGTGATCAGAGCGCCGCCGCCGCGAAGCTTCCGATTCCGGGGAAGCGGAACATCCTCATCACCAGCGCCTTGCCTTACGTCAACAACGTTCCTCATCTCGGCAACATCATTGGATGTAATTCTCCCAATTGTTTCCACCATTGATTTTATTGGCATGCTTATGATTGAGGGAAATTGTATGTGGATTGTGCCTGAGAAAGTTGTTCTTCGGTTTGCATGTTTGAATTGAGTTTTGATTTTGGTTTTGGTTAGGTGTGCTGAGTGCTGATGTGTTCGCGAGGTACTGTCGGATGAGAGGATATAATGCGCTGTATATTTGCGGCACGGATGAGTATGGGACGGCAACTGAGACCAAGGCATTGGAGGAAGGCTGTTCTCCTAAGGAGATATGTGACAAGTATTTACCTTCATTTTCTGTTGCTGTATAAGAATTTATGTACTTTATATGTTTGTTAGTAGCATTATGATGGTAGATGACCTTTGTTATGATATTCCTTCCTTTTTGTGTTTTGTTGCTGTGTTAGGGAAATGAATGTTTAATCTGGTTTTAGATGAAAATTTATGCCTCTGAGACACCTGCATTTTGAAGCCATAACGGTTTTGTAAAATAAATTTTTTAAATTTTGTCTGCTATACGATTGTGTTCTTAACTTGTGCTAAAAAGCTTGTATGTGCTACGTACTCGTCAAAAGAATTGAGTCTTGAATCTGGCTACTATGAGATAGTGTCCACTGTACATCCTTATTCTTAAATAATCTTACAAATTTTATATCTGCTATGTACTTTCCCAAGAAATTAATTCTTCACAGTTCACACCAGCATGCAACATTCTTATTTTTGAAAACTTGAGTCTGCCCATAGTGGATATCATCCTCTATGATGAGAAAGAAAATGTAAAACAAAGGGGACCTGTAATAATAGGGTTTTATAACTTAAAGAAGAAAGCTAAAAGTTGGACCTTACTGTTTGGGAGGCCTTGTACTCGATTTGGATTTCTGGTGTACTTAGGAGGTTCATAAGGAATAGAAAAAGTGGTTGTTTTAGGGATTAGAATACATCTTTCTCAGACTTAGCATGGGCTATGAAGTCTGAGACTATCAATGGGTATTGACTATTGAGAGTTAGTGTCTAAGCCAAATTGAGCCCTATCCATCCAATTATTATTTATTATATATGCATATATGTGTGTGTGTGTGTGTTTCATTTTCATAGTTGTTAGAGGCGCAAAGGTGATCCTGATGCCCAAGGCGCGAGGCATGCACTCTTGAATACGAGATGCAGAAATGAAATCTGTGTTTACTTTACAAAAATTGATACAGTAAATTGTTAGATCTATATTAGATGACAATAAAAGAACAAAAAAACAACATAATAACAAAGACTATAATAAAAGTGGGTATGCAACGGAGACGGTAGAGGTGGGAGTGGCATGTATCAAGGTCCAGTGGGCAGATCTTACTTCTCTTCTTTTGTGTAAACCCCAAGCTTCCAAGTATTTTCCCTCTCGAAATGAAGTTCTGACCGTTCTTATGTCTTCCAACAGAAATAGACATCTTTAAAAATCTAAAAAAAAAAGTGTATGGGCTTGTAGGGTGTCTGTGAACAAGTGGTCGCGCCTCAAAAGCACGAGAAAGGCGCAAGTAGTGCTGAAAGGCGCGCCCCATGAACAAAGCCTGCCTCTTGCTTTAAGAGGTGCTGCAGTCTGGGCCTTCTGCTCCTCATGCCTTGTGCATGCCTATAACAACTATGGTGTGTGCGTGCGTGCGCATATGATATATATGTATATGTGTATGTATATGTGTAAATGTAGACTCAAATATAAATGTAGTTAAGTAGCATCATTTTCAATTGATCAAAGTGTTAGGAAATGTAACTGACCTGTACTACACATTGTTTTGCAGATATCATGCTATTCACAAAGAGGTATATGATTGGTTCACTATAAGCTTTGATAAGTTTGGTCGTACATCAACACCTCAGCAGACTGAAGTTTGTCAAGCAATTTTCAAGAAACTAATAGAGAACAATTGGCTTTCAGAAAACACAATGCAACAGGTAAAATATTATTCCCTATTTTTTCTTTAATTCAAAATTGTACTGTTACCCTGTAGTCTTTAGAGCATATTATACCCTTTCCCTTCTTCCATTAGAGGTTACTTTATTTTTTATTCCAACATTTTGGCATCATTGTGAAGTTCATCAATTATTATTTTCTGAAGCCCTACTGCGATACATGTAAAAGATTCTTGGCTGATCGGCTTGTTGAGGGTAACTGTCCAACGCCTGGGTGTAATTATGACTCTGCTCGTGGAGATCAGTGTGAAAAGTGTGGGAAGCTTCTAAATCCCACAGAACTATTGGATCCAAAATGCAAGGTGTGTGATCTTATTCTACATACATGTTTTTAAATGACTGCTACCATTTGGTACTTTCAGTATTAAGAGGGATTTGCATTGAACCCAGTGACCAAAAGACATATCAAAACACCTTAATAATATTTACAGGAATAATTCATTGAATCTAAAATGTGGTCCTGTTTAACTACAGGTGTGTCGCAATACACCACGCATTCGTGATACAGACCACCTGTTTCTTGAACTTCCTCTTCTGAAGGATAAATTAGAAGAATATATCAACCGCATGTCAGTGGCTGGAGGGTGGAGTCAGAATGCTATTCAAGCAACAAATGCTTGGCTTAGAGAAGGGCTGAAACAACGATGTATTACTAGAGATTTGAAATGGGGTGTTCCAGTCCCCCTTGAGAAATTTAAGGACAAGGTGAATATATATAGTTGTGTTAAAATATATAAACTCAATAGAAACTCTTGTTTTCTTGGAGTTCTGTCAGTACTTTTATGGTTTAATTACATGATGTGCTGTTTAACGCTGCTTCATTGTGGTTTCTGTCTGAACAATATGTTACTGCTTGCAATTTCTTTATTAGGTGTTCTATGTATGGTTTGATGCACCTATTGGATATGTCTCTATCACTTCATGCCACACACCAGAATGGGAAAAGTGGTGGAAGAATCCTGAAAATGTGGAACTGTACCAGTTTATGGGCAAGGATAATGTTCCTTTTCATACTGTAAGTCATTATTAGAAATTCAAAACTGTAGAGATATCTATTGCACAGGCTTGTTGGATAAAAACTTATTGCTTTTGTGGATGGGTGTTCTAGTTCAGTCTTCATTTCTTTTTAGTAAGGGAGTGGTAATTAGAATTTCAAATCATTTTGTGTTCTCACCCTTTCTTCAAACATTCTTTTAATGGCGTTGTATCTTTATACTCGGTATAACCTTTCATTTTGTGACTGGCATGCGATATTTTTCAGGTGATATTCCCCTCCACTCTTCTTGGAACAGGTGAAAACTGGACTTTGATGAAAACCATCAGTGTTACGGAATACTTGAACTACGAAGCAGGTTAGATATGAAGACAAAAACTTATTAATTGCTAGACACCTCCAATTGCATATGTTTTTCATGGATTATGGTTCCATTCTTGATTTTTTTCATGGTTTTAACTTTAAGGAAAATTCTCAAAAAGCAAGGGGGTAGGAGTGTTTGGGAACGATGCAAAAGACACAACTATTCCTGTGGAGGTTTGGAGATACTATTTGCTAACAAATAGGCCCGAGGTAAGCTTCTCTCAGTGCCCTTCCATTTATGTTATTATCTCTTAGGCTTACTACACCCAACCCCACCCATCTCCCAGATCCTTTGAACAGTGGCAAACTGAATTCTTACTTTACCATTAACGTGTAGCATTGATTCATAAACTTTAGGTATCAGATACATTATTCACATGGGCCGACTTGCAAGCAAAGTTGAATGGTGAACTGCTTAGCAATTTAGGAAATTTCATCAATCGAGTCTTGAGTTTCATTGCGAAAGATCCAGGTGAGTCAATTTATTTTGTTATATCCTAACGCTTCCATCTTAGATGTGTGACTGTTTCCTAGTCATTAATGTGTCTCAGAGCTATTTAATTGATTCTTTGAAACAGTTCATATCAAATTATTGCTATGGTGATGAATGCACCGAATACTGGTTATGGAAGGGTGCTTTGATCTTCTATCCTAATTAATTAATTGGAGATGCAATTTGAATTATATGTCATATGTGACACCCAGTTCAACTTCTTACTCCCACAGAAAAGGAATTGAAATAGAAATACCTTGGACATAGTTCACTATCTTTATTTAATCCAGTTGATCACTCAATGATTTTTAGCTTTTGGGTTTTTACTATACAGAAAGTTCTACATCTTAAGGGGCTGAATGGATCACAGGAGATTGCAAAAATTAGAAGTGTTTTCTTAAATTTGGTTTGCTCATAGTTCTGCAAGTTATCTCACCCATGTCTAGATAAATAACTGAAATATTTGTTAGGTAGTATGACTATATTGTATACAAATTGTAAATTTCAACTCATATTCTGTTGTGTCATAAATTTTTTGTTGTTTCTCTAATTGGCAATTTGTTTGAGTAGTAGGCGAGTTTCATGAAGTGTTAGCAGAAAAGTTCTCTTCTGAGCATGTGGAATTGCAAACTGTAGAGTATATTACCTTATTTGCTGTATCCACTAAATGGTCGTAAGGCCATATCCTGATTACCTTTAAATATGCGATTCTAAGATGTTCTTTGAGGATTACAATCTAAAATTCTTGGATTTGTGCATTGGATTCCTCTTCCTTTGTATAATTTTAGGTATGAGATACATTATGCACATTAGTTATATAGCATGTTACTGAATGCATTATTTTCTTTTTAAATTTTGCTACATCAAAGAAAAAATTGTCTGATCAGGTTTTTTTTTGGTTATCATATGTTGTTCAACGAGGACCTATATAGTATATACATGTAATTCATTGTGGGGACTGGAAATGTGGTTGATAATATTCTTGATGTTACTTTTCCATTTAGTTCTTATCAGAATGTTGCCTTGTGATGGTTATGGAAAGAGGTGAGGTGTGAACCTTTCCAATTCTTTGGGTAATAATAAATGCTTAGGGTCTGTTTAAGAGAGTCTCTTTTTATTAATTTTTGAATTCTATCACTGGTTTCAACATCCATATAGTTATTGGGTTTTGGATGGATGACTTTCTTCTGAACTTAATACATCCAACTTGATAAGATCTGTTCTCAAATTGCCTCTACTGGTTTTCACCACTGAAGATCCTTACTTAATGGGATCCTTCTTTTTATAAGAGTAAAGTATCATAAAATTGAAGTCTTCTTGGAAAAAACTTTGATGAACTAAAGCAGCCAAAAAAAAAAAAGGAATAAAGGATATCTCCCTTGGACGTGTGTTTAATTTGTACTTCTAAAGTGATCAATTAATTTTAAAGATTAATGACTGTATTTCATTCATTTGTTTCAAATTGTCTTAATCATCTACTGAAAGTCTGTACGATGTAAAAAAGCATTTTTTTTTTTTTCCAATCGGAATTTTGGTTGGACAAGTTAGAAGCTCATTGTTCAAATTCTAGATTTCTGGTGGTTTTGTTGTTCATGAACATATGGTTTTAACAAGTTGCTTAATATTTGTCTTTATTAATTCAGCTTCAGGATATGGTTCCGTCATTCCTGATGCTCAGGCTGCAGATTCTCACCCATTGACTAAAGCATTAGGAGATAAAGTTGGTAATTATGTGGAGCAGTATGTAGAAGCGATGGAGAAGGTAACTGGTGCATATGACTGTTCTATTTGTTCTTGTAATACATTACCCCTTAAATAGCCATAATTTTACCATGAATAACTTTTTCCAAATGGCATTCATCATAGGTGAAACTGAAGCAAGGGTTGAAGATTGCCATGAGTATATCTGGTGAAGGAAACGCCTATTTGCAAGTATGACTGGATGCTAACTTTTCAACTTTAAATATCTCTATTTTGCTTTATTTGCATACCGTTGTGAGATATACTAGGCATCTTAAACCTTGTTATGGGAGAGTAGAATAATTTAGACCTGTTGTTCCTATTCACCTTGTAGGAAAGCCAATTTTGGAAGCTTTACAAGGAGGATCGATCTTCTTGTTCCGTGGTCATGAAAACTTCAGCTGGATTAGTGTATCTGCTTGCATGTCTCTTAGAACCATTTATGCCGTCTTTCTCTGTTGAGGTAATTCTAGAATAGTGAGTGCTGTAATAATGAAGAGCACAGTGTTGGTCGGAAGCATTGTCAGCTTGGTTATTTTATGATTATATTGTTTGGAATGCCATGTAGGTACTTAAGCAGCTCAACTTGCCACTAGAAGAATTTTCACTTTCTGATGAAAAAGGTGACGTCGAAAGGGCCAAAAGACCTTGGGAGTTCCTACCTGCTGGTCACAAAATTGGAACTCCAGCACCTTTGTTCAGAGAACTGGTATTCTTCATGCGCACATCCATTAGTTTTTCCATAATCATTTCGCAAGGGTTTCCGAAAGTGGGAATGTGAATTTCTTGGTGTCTATTATAATTTATAACTGTTCTCCTAATGACTTGCAGAAAGACGAGGAAGTAGAGTTCTACAGAGAAAAATTTGCTGGGAGCCAAGCTGATAGGATTGTTAAGGCTGAAGCAGAAGCGAAGAAAATTACGGAGAAACTTAAGGATGCAAAATTATCAGGTCAATCCTTTTATATTATTTGAAAGAGTTCTTGTCATCTGTGCCCTTCATCGTAATCTCATTTTCATGGTAACACTGTATTCTTGGATTCTATATGGTTGTGTTTAAATTGAGTGATTTGATATATAGGATTTGAATCTACAACTTTTGATTTTCCTGGTTCGAGTTACTTAACAATTTCAATTCTGAAGGCATTGGTTTGCTGGTCAAAGAATAATAAGTTTCGATTCAGTAAACAATTTTTGAAATTTTCTGGTCAAACTGATTGTGCAGTTAAACAGGTAACAGATTGCTTAACCACGTTATTCTTATTCTTCTACAGCTGGTAACACTGCAAAGAAGGATCGACCCAAAAAATCTGCAGAACCCAAGCCTAAGGTCTCAGCAGATGCTGAAATTACCATTAGTAGACTAGATATTCGAGTTGGTCTGATAACCAAGGCTCAGAAACATCCTGATGCCGATTCTTTATATGTGGAAGAGATTGATGTTGGTGAACCACAGCCTCGCACAGTTGTTAGTGGTCTTGTCAAGTATATACCCATTGAAGAAATGCAGGTATGCCTCACTTTTGCAGCCATGTGTAAAATGTATATTAGCGTTACTGATAAATGAAAAATAAAAGAAACCCCTCTGTGGTCTTCTTGTTCTGGAACTTGAATTTGCTCAACAATGTTTTCTGAATCAGAATCGGAAGGTATGTGTTCTTTGTAACCTGAAGCCCGCAACCATGAGGGGTGTAAAGTCTCAAGCAATGGTCCTTGCAGCTTCTAACAGCGATCACACTAAGGTAAGCAACCATCTATGGTGTCTGTCTGCAATCTGCATATTCGTTTAATGGTAAAAAAACAAACATTTTTTCCCCAATAAAAGCAAAAGTAAGTTCTTAACCTGATAGATACCTTGGCTGTGGAAAACATTTTCTACGGTATCATGAGTATGTTTTCTTTCTTTGATCAGGATCCCAAAATGGTTTAGTGTTCTCTCTCTCTCTCTCTCTCTCACACACACACACACACACACTCACACATTAGCATCAATGTATAGTTTTATATATTATGATTGCAAGCTGAATTGATGCAAGTGACAAACTGTTTAGTGAAAGAATGCAAAATTATATAACAAATAAAATTGAATGCATTTTACTTTGGCAGGTTGAGTTGGTCGAACCTCCGCAAGGAGCAGTGGTTGGTGAAAGGGTTACATTCCCGGGAGTTGAAGGTTTACCAGACGATGTTCTAAACCCGAAGAAAAAGGTTTGGGAAACACTTCAAGTGGATTTGCATACCGATAAGGAGTTGGTGGCCTGCTACAAAGATTTGCCCTTGACGACATCAGCCGGTGTGTGCAGGGTTTCATCGATCAGTGAAGGATCAATTCGATAGATTAAATCATCTTTTCTTTTCTCATAATTCTGAGATTTTGGTCTTTTGATATTTGATATTTGACATTCAGTTCCTAAAGAAAGTGAAGAACAAGTAATGGTGTGTTTGTTTGTTTGTCTGATTAAAAGGGAATAGATGATCTTGCTAATTTGCCCTTGGATTTGATTCATTGAATTCCTCGTCTTTGGAAAGAGATTCGAATACGTGATAGGATTTTGGACGTCAAAATTTAAAGTACAAGTATGTTTGTTTTCGTATTTAATTTGCATCACAAAATCCAAACACAATCAATATCATTTATGCTAAATTATTGAACCGTATAAAATACATTTTCCTTGAGATAAAGTCACATTAATCAAACTTTTCCATAACATAAATATTAAAAGAATTTATACTTTCATAATAAAATATTATATCAGTTCACCCTTACCAATATTGAAGTGATATGTAGAATGTAGACTATTAAATTTTCAAACAAACATATAGGTTCACTATTCATTCACCTTTATGACAAAATCCAACGGATTTTCCCAATACAATGATTGAGTGTGAGAATGGCACGTGTGGGGATTGGACTGAGAATTTGGGTCAGCATTGGGACTTGGGTTTCAATTTTTAAATTTTCATTATATAATATCAAATTAATTATATAATACAAATTGATAACAGAAAACCATAATGGCATATCTATTACCTATATAAAAGTAGTATATTTCTTCCAAAATATGATTGTCTAATGTATCCTTATAAAGATTTTATTTAAGATAATAATAATAATTTATAATTTTCATATTTAAATAATTTTATAGTATGAATATTTCTTATAAAATATGGATTGTCTAATATATTCTTATTAAAGATTTTATTTATTGTTATAATAGTAATTTAAGATTTTCATATTTAAATAATTTTACATTAGAATTCTAAACAAAAATCATATAGAATTCTATTATGAATAGGACTCTAATCTACTATAAATTATTTTTGAATATAATTTAATTTAAAATAGATTGTATATCCTTATAAAAAATTATTATCCAAGGTTAAAATTTTTTATGAAAAAAATTCATCCTTCACATGCTGATACTCATAATTAATAAAAGTATGTAAAATAAAAAGCTTTCTCCATTAGAACATCTCCAATGCATTCTACCAAAAAAGTACCTTTGTATATGTCAGACATACCTTTATATATAGTTAAACATACCTTTATATATGTTAGACATACCTTTGTATATTGTTAGACCTACCTACACATGGTTGGTTTAACTATACACAAATGTTGGTTTAACTATACACAAATGTTGGTTTAACTATACACAAAGGTTGGTCTATTGGAGCGAATTTTGGGTGAACTTCAGCACAAGTGTTCAAGCGCGTGGGAGCGCGTGCAGGAGCGTGGGAGGCGCATGGAAGCGCATTTTGAACGCATAAACGAATTGACCCAGTTACAATGATTCCAGATCCGTATAATTGATACATAAAAGTTTTTGCCCAAGTTTTTGGGCTAAAAAAAGGGACATAATAGTATTGATTGCCCAAAGGAAAGAAACACAAAGATGAAGAAAAAATAAAAAGTAATCCGAACCACGCGGGCGTGGAGGTCACGCGCCAAAAGCAAAGCCGATTTTTCTTATATGAGCAAAATTGAGAATTCCTTTATAAAAAGAAAAGATTAAAAAAATAATATTTAATCACAGGTGTTCTTCTTCTTCTTCTTGCTTTTTGTGTTTTTCTTTTTCTTGTGAGAGTACATAGGTAGATACATAATACTAATTTTAAATACTCATTTTCATGACCTAAGGAACTTATCTACCCATTTTTTTAGGAAGTAAATTTTTTACTCAATTTGGGCAGTGAAATGTCCATAATACCCTTAATTCTAGTTATATTTACATAAAAAAAATTCAGAAAATATTCTGAACTCGAGTCCAGGAAACTCGACTCGAGTCAACTTTTCAGATAAGGTGAAAATGTCCTGAATACAGAATATAATATCGTGTTCACGAAATGCAGAAAGGTTTAACATGTCGTGAACACGGAATATAATATCGTGTTCACGATATGCTGATATCGTGTCGTGTTCACGATATGCTGATATGCTGATATCGTGTTCACGATATGCTGATATATAATATCGGAGGTATTTCCACTTTATGTAAATATAAACTTAAGTTGAGGGCATTATTGACATTTCGACCTCAAATTGGGAAAAAAAATAATTTCCCATAAAAAATGGATAAACAAGTTCCTTGACATGTCAAATTGGGTAATTGGAGGTATTTTCACGGAAATGTATCTATGAGATTATTACCAATAAACAATAACTATTTCATAGTAATAATGAATTGGAATTCTCAAACTTTATTGGCAAATGTTTGCAATAGGAAATAATTTTATTCATAAATCAAAATATAATTGCTTTTAACTTTGTTTGAATCAACGCGCTTTCACGCGCCCCACGCGCCTGGTGGGTGCGCTCAAACCCACCAAAATTCGCTCCAGACAGTCATACCCTCATATTATGTTAGTGTTACCTCCATGTTATATTAGTGTTACCCACATGAGAGTAACACTAACATAACATGAAGGTAAGCCTAACATAACGTGAGTCACTCTAACATAATATGAATATATGATTAACATTGTTTTTTACCTTCATGTTATGTTAATGTTACATTCATGTTATGTTAGTGTTACCTTCATGTTATATTAGTGTTACCTTCGTGTTATTTTAGTTCAATAGTTTTAAACTAAAAGTATGAAATCTGGAGATTGAGTCACATTAACATAACGCGATGGTAACCCTAACATAACACGAAGGTAACACTAACATAACATGAAGGTAACGACCAAAACACGCAAAAAAAAGTAAAGAGGCGCGGGTTGGGCAGGCCAACCCAGCCCGCGCACGGCCCAGTTGTACGGATCAGATCCGTGCAATTGGTGCACAGGAAAGTAACTCTTTTTAATGAGATCCGTGCAATTGGTGCACATGAGAGTAACTCTTTTTAAAATCTCTTTATATAATTTCAACTTAATTTATATATGCGATACAAATTGATAACAGAAAACCATAATAACATATATATACATATATATAAATTAATAAAAGTACGTAAAATAAAAGGCCTTCTACATTAGAGCATCTCCAATGCATTCTACCAAAAAAATAGGTTTATATGTGCCAATGCTCTAATGCATTTTACCAAAAAGTAGGTTTATCCGTGCCACATTACTTTCATATCAATGCCGCCTCAATAGTAAAAAGTCTTCTACCTTTAAACAAATACATCACCAACACTTCTACTTACTTGAAAAGTAACTATTCATGAGGCTCACTATCAAATCACTCAATATATCTATATTATTTACCTCTATTTATTATTTCCTTTTTAAAATAACAAAAACTCATAATATTTAAAATGAGATGATTAATTTTAAATTTAAAAAAATATTTAATTTGGTAAAACATCAACCAAAATAGAACGATATATATTATTAAATTTATTGGAAACAAATTAATGAAAACAATACAATACAAAACAATACATTTACAAAAGTTAAAAATAACAACATAATCGTCGAAATATAAATTAATATTTAGCTAATCTTGAGGACGGATGTTGAAATTTTGAGGAAGGATATTGTTATTTTGAGAAGATGTATTTTCTCCGGAATTGGAAGAATGAAACCAATTCTTCCAAGAATCTTTATCCATTTTACTCAAAGAGATGTACAAGATTTCATAGAAATTGATATTTGAAAATTCTAAGAAGTGATAAAAATTTGTGAATTATATCATGTATTATAGTGCAAATTCTAAATTTTGAATATGACAAACCTTATATACCCCTGGGGCACATAGGGACACGGATCTAAGTGTTATATACATGTTTTTCAGGTGTTATATATATACTTTATATGTGTTATGTTTCTTGGTGTTATAAATATACCTACAAATATTATATGTATATAAGAGTATACATGTGATACCTGAAGAGTATATACATAATACCTGTAGAGTATATATTTAACACTATATAATGATTAATTTTGGGAGCACCATACCACTGGGCACACAAGTGTCACTCTTTGAATATATATATATATATATATATATATATATATTTGTTGGAGAAATAACAGTTTAAAAACGGCTAAAAAAAGGGACATAAATAGTATTGATTGTCCAAAGGAAAGAAGCACAAAGATAAAGAAAAAAAACTACACAAAAACTTATATGAGACGGTCTCACGGATAGTTTTCGTGAGACGGATCCTTATTACCCATGGATTGAACCCATATCCACAATTTTTCATTTGAATTGCTAAGTGTGGGTCATGGGTTGACCCGTCTCACGAAAAAAGATCCGTGAGACGGTCTCACACAAGACTTGCTCAAAAAACTAATGGGCGCAAACCCCGACCCACGCACTCATGGAGATCACGCGCCAAAAGCAAAGCCAATTTTTCTTGTTGTGTGGTGATAGGTAGAAAATTAGTGCATCTTATTGTGATTTAATTTGAGATTTTATAATTTTTTATGTGATTGAATGCACCGTTTTCGTATCTATATATGTTTTTGGTATCAAAATACTTCATATATCACTTTCACTATTATTCAGGAATTTTGGAGTATATTTTGATCAAGAGATATATGTTCATGGGCCAAGAAATGAGACAAATCGAAGTTGGGACAATTTGGGCTAGAAGCCCATCATACTGGATCACCCAATGTCAGCCTAGTCTGTCAATGTGATCCGTCTGCAGCCCAGCTCAGTGAGATTGTGGATGAGAATTTGGGCTTGAAGAAGGGTAAGCCCATCTCCAAAGGGTTTACAAAGATGTGTTCACACACATAATCAAGGAGAAATCTTTTTTTTTTCTTTCTCTCCAAGCTACTCTAAAGAGATAATTATTTTTATAGATTAGTTTCTTTTCTTATGAATTATTCTACTACTTTTATGGATTTGATTTCAAGGATGTTTGGATAATTCTTCAATTCCGGTTAGCAGGGATTTTTGAACTCATATATCTTTCTATGTTTTAATTAATCTATTTTCTCTCTCGATGTTTTGAGTGAAATTGATTGTGTTATCTGTGTTGAATGATTTCGATTGCTGATGCTTGATTTGGATTGCCACCTATGTTAAGTGTTTGATAATTGACTGCTAGAATCTTAATCATGAATCCTAATTGTTGTGGTTTAATTTTGCCTCCTAGGTTAAGTGTTTGATAATTGACTGCTAGAATCTTAATCATGAATCCTAATTGTTGTGGTTTAATTTTCATTGGTAGTAAACTAGAGATCGCGCATCTCTAGAGTAGCATAATCCTAGATTATCAAATCGAGATTGTGTATTTGGAGTCTAGTTCATCCTATCGTCTTGGTGATTAATGCATTTGATGAATTAAATCTAGAGAGCTTATTATAGGTTGTTCAATTGAATAGGGTTAATTAGTGATCTTATCCTAATTTAACTAATCTTAAGAGACGATTCGGTTTAACAAAACTTGTTGTTAGACTAGGGTGATAATTCCATGATAATCTGAGAGAGGAGTGTAACATTGATTAAGACTTAATTGATATTGGGGGATAACTGAACTGTTAACTGGAATGTTTTCCATCATTTGATTTCTTGTTTAATTTTGTTTTCTAGGTTCTTAATTAATTTTAGTGTTAGTTACCAATCAATCTAAAACCCTCCATCTTTTCTTGTTTTCTTGAATTGAACATAGGTGGCATAGTTAAATCTTCACTCTTCGTGTGATCGACTCCGACTTGCCCTATGTACTAGTTAGTTAGGTTAGAAAGAATTTTATTTAATTTTATCGCGTTACGACAGCGCGGTCATATGGACAAGTTTTGCTACCTCTATCCCTTCTTCCCCAACCATCTTCTACCTTAAAAAGTGGTTAGCAAGTTTTGCTATGTCATAATCTTCCTCAGCATTGGAGATGTAAACATGTATAATTATTATATGAGCAAAATTTAGAATTCTTTTATAAAAGAAAAGATGAAAAACAAAATTTAATCACAGGGGTTCTTCTTCTTGTTTTTTGTTTTTTGTTTTCTTGTGAGAGTACATTGGTAGATGCATAATACTCATTTTAAAATCTTGTCTAAGTTGAAGGAACACAAATTTTGAGTGATATACTCTCAACTAACAAGAACTTTAGGATTTAAAATTTGAAAAGAAAATCAAAATAATTCCAAAAAATTGTATCCCTATTGTATTTCTAAATTTTAGCTACCTTGTTATGTTGAAATTAGTTGTTTTCCAGAAATAGATAGTGATAAATATAATTTTGCAATAAATTGTATAAATGTGTAAAAAGATAAATAATTACAAATAAGACTGCACTCTAATATCAAATGGGATTTGATGGAGTAATAGAGTACTTTGCATTTATCAGTATTATGCTCCTCTTGATGTTTAAAGTTATTTCATATTAAATGTCATTTTACACTTCTATACAGTTTTATTCTCAAATTATCCCAAATATATTTCTTAGCTAAAATTTAGAGATTTGATATGATATTTTTATGAAATTATTTTGATTCTATATCCAATCATGTATCCTAAATTCCTTGATTAGTTAAAGGACACGTTTGTTCAACTTTTATGTTACTTATATTATGACAAAAATTAAAGACACTTATTATGAAATAGAAGTGCACCTACTAAGAAAATTCTCTATATTACCCCATTTTAATTAGGATCTTTTGGGACATGATGGATTTCTTATGTAGATTCAAGAACCAAGCATATTAATGATTGATAGATCTTGAGGGATAATATGATTTCACAAGAACTTCACAAAGAAATGTATATATGAGATTATTACCAATAAACAATAACTATTTCATAGTATAATGAATTGAAATTCTCAAACTTTATTGGGAAATGTTTGCGAGAGGAAATAATTTTACTCATAAATCAAAAAATATAATTGCTTTTAACTTTGTTTGAATCATTCAAACCCGGTTTCTAGTTTTTCCCGGTTCAATCCCTATTCGGTTTTATAAGGATATTCAAACCAGACTAAACTTCGGTTCCTAATTCAATTGATACATCCAATTCGATTCTAGAAACATTGCTATATTTTTTTCCTATTATAATAAGCTTAGGGGATTGGAAGAGAAGGGATAATAAACACAAAAACTTGCATGATTAAAGTTCAAACCATGAACGTCACACAATTTGCACCTTTATAAGGGTATAATTCCACTTGAGTTACAGGACTGGTTCGAAACATGACTATTAATTTAACATACATGAATGTTGAAGAAAATCACATAAAGGCATACTGACAACCCATAATATGACAAGTTATCACTTCTAGTTAGTTTTGTTTAATTCCATTTAGGTAATAACACCCTTTATGCAATTTGCAAAGGGCCCCTCAAAAGAAGCAAATATTAATATGGGACCAATCTTTCTGCAGTTAGCCAAATAATACAGGCCATTTTTATCAACATGAGTGTACTACTTTTATGTATGGGTATATATGTGAGGACAATACCCATTCACCTATTGCAAAATTCATTAATTCATCATATATATATATATATATATATATATGTATAATAAATAAGCAATAGCAAAGATAGTAGATGAAAAAGAATGATAAGTTGTCATTCACATTCCTGATTTGAAGAGCTGCCTTAATGTGTCGATTATATCTTCCGCTTTTGCGCCTCCTTTCACCTGAGCGACAAGCGGGCTATCTCCCGGAACGATGTCATCTCTCAAGTAGCTTCCTGCAGTTCTCAACAATTCCTCCGAACCCTTTTCCACAGCGTCTTTCATAATCACAGTCTTGTGAGTCCCCGAAATCATTTCTTCATAATCCGTGTCTCCGGTTTCCCCAAGAATCACACACATATTAGCCACGTTCAATCGCCAACGCACAAAAAGATACCTATTCCATAGATCATACAAGAGCAAAAAATAAAAAAATCCGAGCCATGATTAGAGACTAAACAGTTTTTTTTCATTCAAGATCCTCGGAGAAGGAAACAAGAAAAGATTATATACAGAAATCAACCCAAGTAAATTTTTCGGCCTCGTATGGAAGAAAATGTAAACGAAAGGAGAAATAATCAATCAATTTAGTGTTTCTAAAGTGACTATATATATGAACATTTCGATTTTGGCAAGAAAAATGATCAAAGAGTTAGGCTGCAAAGTGCCAAAATGGTCATACTTCAAAGTTCTTTTTTTTTTGGTTTAACTCTTCAATGTAAGTGGTTGAACTAACCTGAGAGCCTGTGATCGAGAAGCAAGCAATGGAATAACTTGCATCCTTGTGGAGTTTCGGCAATACATTAAGTGGCAACGAAGACCCCTCATCCGAAGCTTTTGTCTCATATCATCGACCTTTTTGGCCTGCAATTCGAGTTAAATACAATCGAACTTAAATACGATATCTCCACCAAATATAAAATCTACTCAACGAAAAATCCCTTTTCATAGAACCTTGCACACCTTACTGATATCCTTTATGATGTACGACAAGCAATGGGAATTGCTCGATTTGACATCATGTTCGATAACATCACTAGATTGACCCGACTTGCCACCCTCTGCTGTATTCATTAGCTTCCAAATAGTCTTCTTCAAACCATCCGAACCCCATCGATATTCAATATGTGCTGAATAATCCGGATCGGGGCAAAGCTTTCCTCCCTCCTCAGTGTAAGTACCTGGATAGTACACTTCACTGCCACTACTACAAATCAAAGCATCGAAGTCGTTTAGTTTGATATTCCCCGAATTCAAGAACTGAGTCAACTCGGACATTGGCATGGCCGTTGACAACGAGAATCCCGAGAATCTAGCCATTTGTGCATCTAACTTAACGCCTTTCAAGATCTCTTGAATCACATCAATCATTTTCTTCTCGGGGCCTCCATTGCTATCATAGGAATCGAGGGCTATAACAATGAGTTTACGACGCTTCCTCAGAATCGGATACTTGCTCGACACATCAGCCATTTTCCGATCAAAATCAGGATCTTGAGCCCCCTGTTCTGGTTTCCTCATCCGGCTAAGAACCTTTTTAACTTGGTCTTGCACCTCAGAGTTATCACCCTCGAGTGACTCGTTTAAAGATGTCTTTTCACCATCGATGGATAATCTCAAGGACATATCCATAACATCTTTAAGAGAATCGTTTAAGGAATCTTCAACGGGCAGTTCATCGCCTGGAGTGTCGGTCTGCCATTGAGGATGCCTCATCCGACATGCCGCCACCCGTGTTAAGTACGTTCGACAATGTTCCGGCCACGAAAAAAGGTGAATGTTTTTCAAGCCATTCTTTCTACACTCATTCCATAAGTTCTTTTCTGATACTAACTTAAGAAGTGCATCAGCTATTGCTTGCTGATCATGAGGATCCACAAGGAGACCATTGTTTAGTGCCTATGTCATGTAAGAATAATTGCATTACTAACGGACTATCAAATCACATCAATAATTAACATGCATCGTGTATTAAGTGCAATGAAACATGATATAGAACACCAAATATAGTACAGAATTCAGACACTGCTATTTTCCACATCCAATTTCGTTAGTATAACAACTAGAGTTGAGCAAAACCGAATCTAACCAGAAAACTGAACGGAACCGATTCAGTCCTCTTTGCATACATGGTTCGATTAAGTTATCAAAATAGAAGACTGAATTTTGATTCGGTTATTAATTATAGATCCTCATATTTATTTTCTCTATTCTCTTTACTGAAAGGCATGAATCAACTTCTACTAACTTTTTATGTATAAATCTATGATATTTTTCTAAAACAATCCAATTAGCAAAGCCTAATGAGAAAAGCTCAAAACAAATTATCACAATAATAAGAAATCGATTTTCGGTTTTTGGTTTGTCATTTTTCAACACCGAATGCTCACCCCTAAATTAACAATGTAACGAAATAGATTAATGATGAGAGACAATGTACGACACAAAAAGCTGGAGTCATTTTTACCCGATGAATATCGACTGGTCCACCGTTCTTAGTTGCCACCATTGGAAGTCCATGAGCTGCGGCCTGCAATCCACACTCGAGAGATCACAGACCATATCTATCTTATAGCGTGGAGCAGAATATATGCAATAATAAAACGGAAACAAACCTCAATTAGAGTAAGTCCAAACGGCTCAATAACAGCTGGATTTATGAAAACTCCCTGTATAATAATTTTCACAACCAACAGAAAAAAACATATGAATTGGTGTACTAATTACTATCAAAAGATGCATGGAACGAACCTTTGTCTTGCCAGCTAGGCGATATATATCCGGAACATCACTTTGCTTGTGATGTTTGGGGAAAGCGACGAGGCCATAGAGGTCATATTTGTCAATTAGCTTCAATACAGTAATCAGCACACTAGCATTTCCCCCGGACATTTGATCTATATCGTCTCGATTCCCCATTATTAGAGTCTGCATCGAATTCGTTATAGACTCCATGGACTGGCTATTTATGTTTAATGGATTCGTAACCAACTATTGAACAACTTACAAGATTAGCAAGCTCTCGTAATGGGCGACATTCTCCAAATGCTTTCACCAGAGTTGTTAAATTCTTCTTCGGATCGGGTCGTGATAATGCCAGAATCATTGGCTTGTGTGGATTTGTCAAGAAACGCATTACCTAAGTAAACAACGAACAAGTTGTAATAGAAAGGAATATAGAATGCATAGTTGAGACATTAAAGAAGAAATTAAGTAAATGCAATGCTTACTTCCGACCATATAGTAGGGACGGCTCTAGGAGACGACCCTTCTGTATTGGTTAGAGCTGCCAGGTCACCATCGGCTTCACCAATCTCTTCTTGAACGACTACATTGCTGAAATCCATCCCAGGTGGAATAACCTGCACAATAGTCAACTCTATCGGACAAGAATTTCTTAAGAAACGATGAATTAAATATTGATAAACATTGATATGCTGAGTAGCTCACCGCCATCCTTGGCATAAAACGACCGTGACAATTGACGCCACGTCTGGCACGAGCCCTCAAGACTTTCTCGAGCTTTACATCAAAACCATCATATAGTCCCCATTGTTCTTCAATCTCCTGCTTAGTACTTGTGATAACCAGCTCTGCAGCATCTAACGAGAGCTCTTCAGCTTCTATTCGTCTCATAATCCTGTACGTCGAGTTTATATCCTCCTTCGACTGCCTCCCCTGCTTAAGAAGCTGCTCCAACTTGTTTCTACCCAATGAGTGCCCGGTTAAGACCATGGGGACATTTAAGGCACCGGAAAGAAGAGCAGCACTATCCCCTGCATCTGCATAATGGCCATGGATTACGTATGGCCAAACGGGCTGTCCTCCACCGATTTGTTCTCCCAAAGCCTTCGACATATTCAGAATGTGAGCCAGTGCCCCATCCACAAACTCCTGTATGTGGGGCCATAACAGCTCTTTTCTAAGATACTTGTCTGTGGGACCAAATGGGATTCTTACAATGTAGGCACCACTGCTTTCTCCTAGACCAGCGTCTTCAGGGCCCGTACTAAGCATCTCTGTCGGCTCACCATAGCTCCAATCTACTTCAGGTGACGAGACTTGTCTAGTGAACAAATCCACTCTATACACACCCGGCATTTTGGCCAGTGCACGAGCAAGCTCTACAACGTATTTAATCTGCCATTTTACAAGATAACAAAATATTACATACAAGAGACAACCAAAGTAGACATTTTTATCCTTAATGAAATGGGGTACACTTCCTAAGGGAATCAAGTAAGGGAAGGGGTGTTTTCTGTCCAAAACACACATTTTTTGACTATTAAAACATTACTCTTATGAAGTGACTAAAATAGATTCTCGTTATCCTTATCAGGCTATTCGGACTCATTTTCACTTATAATGTGAACACTTGACTACATGACTAATGCAAGGAAAGTAAGAACTACCTGACCACCGGTATCAGAATCCCGACCAAGCTCCATGTTTTCACCACGGACCAGACCATGTAAACTGACCAAGATGACATGTTTAATCAGACTAATGCATATTCAAAGTACCATACGGAAAATGATTGATTTTCATACCTAATTAGAATGATATAAAGCTTCTTCTCCTTGTTACTATCGGACCATACTTCTAAGTTAGAGAAGTTACGTTGGAACTTTTTCTTGGGGCTGTCAAGCGTAATTGCCTCGCTTAGCACGTCTCCTTTCTCACCTTCGGACAGATCTTCGGACATGTCCTCCGTCACATCCTTCAGACCTTGTTCCCGTTCCCATCTACGGTGTGCTAACCTTTGGACATCATCAATTTCCAACTACCAACATGCATAATGAAGCCATGATTGAAATTGATCCAATGGTAACCAGTCAATAAACAGAATAGCAACACCATAAGGCATGTCTAAGACAAAATGGACCACTAACTCTTCTACAATTTTTATTCAAAGAAAAACAATAAATAGAGCAAGATGCTCATAAAACACCATAATAAATCAAAACAGAGTATACAGAAAACGAAAGATACAAATTAATTTGAACATACATTGTCGGATGAATCTATACAAATCAAAATCTACCCCTAAAGCAGTACAACTCATAGCTGCACTCAAGATTCATTAGTTGACAAAGGCAGTCCAATTTTTTTTTTTTTCCCTTTAAAAACCAACATAAAAATAAAGATGAAAAAAAGATGGGAAATTTCTTGTTAATGTCACTTTCACATGAGAATATATGTTTTCTTTAAGATTAATTCATAGACTTGAGATTTCCAAACTCCAGTTCCTTGTTGTACTAAGATATACACCTCATGTAATGTACATTTCCTCACAAACCATTATAAGAACCTCATTACTCAAACAAATTTTCACAATTAAATAATACATCAAATACTTTAACTGTTTTCCATTCCGATGTGACATCTTAAATACAATCATACCCTACACAATCTCATCATAAACTCAAGGTTTAAAAATTGATACTTGCAAAGTCACAACACAAATAGCAATTCAAACTTGCAAACCCCACCTACACCTAATTCAAAACAAACACATTTTCCATGAGCATTTATTTAAGTAACTACTAGTCTTCATGTGTGTCAACTCAGCAGTGGTAACACACTATAAAAATCTTGAAAATAGACAATCTCTGACACTCCCACAAATTTAATA
This sequence comes from Scutellaria baicalensis, assembly GCA_005771605.1. Lineage (NCBI taxonomy): Eukaryota > Viridiplantae > Streptophyta > Magnoliopsida > Lamiales > Lamiaceae > Scutellaria > Scutellaria baicalensis. Next base: position 3,608,127 of record CM016729.1, read on the forward strand.
TCTGGAAATCCTCAAAAAGGTTGCAAGAGAACAAACAGTATTTGACAAATAAACCTTTTTGCAACCATAAAATTCCATCATTCAGCAATCAACATTAAAATATTCTAAATGGGACAGATTTAAAAACAACAAAAACTCTAAACAAAAAAGCAATCCCCACCCCCACCCCCACCCCCACCCCTTCAACCCCAGAACCCAATCACAATTCACACACACAGAACCCTCCCTCTCTCTCTCTCTCTCTCTCTCTCTCTCTCTCTCTCTCTCTCTCTAAAAAGAAAGATAGAAGGGGATACCTGCTTCTTCTTGCGAGCAAGATGCCAAATGCGCCAACACATGTTCTCGAGCCTGGAACTTCTCTCTCTAGTATTACGAGTAGCAACAACCTTGATCCATGTCCTGTGGAGATCACTCTCATCAACCCCAGTAACCACTTCCTCCACAAAATATTTAGTGGGGTTGAAATTACCCTTTTCTTTCACGCTCGCCGGCGCCGCCACCGCCGCCGCAGGCGACGCCGCCTTATTCTCTTCTATCGCCGATGCCCCACTGTCCAGTATCGCCTCCAAATACCCATTTATCCACTCATTCCCAGCCATTATTTTTTATTCTTTCTCCAACGTCAATACACAAATTACAGAAAAAGATGAGATTTTTATTTCAGGAAAAATCGTGAATGTTGGTTTAACGAAAAGGAGGGAGTTCACATGCAAGAAATTTCCGGCCTTTCTTCGTCGCGTTTCTTATTCTCATTCCTTTGTACATATGATTTTAGAGAGAGAGAGAGAGAGAAGGGTTAGCTGAGAATGGAGATGTGCAAATCATATCACATACTACTATGTGTGTGTGCGAGCGAGAGAGAGAGAGAGAGAGAGAGAGATTAGTTTGGAAGAGAGAGAGAGGGTGAGGAGGGAGAACCACATGGCGGTTGAAGGTGGGTGGGCCCCTTTAGTTACACGTGGCAACTAGATCTACGTAGGTCACCGAGGTTTAATGGGTCATCCATGTCTCACATTTGTGAATCAATAACTTAATACTCTTTTTTTCATTACATTTAGAACTAGAGTTAAAAGACATAAATCAATTCGAGATATCTGATGAATTATTTTATATGAGATGAATCCGTATTTTATAATTCAAATTTATGAAAATAAATTTTGATAATAGTTAAAAGAGATATTGGATCAATAGTTAAAAGAGAAACATCTCACAAAAATTATTAGTGAGATCATTTCATACAAGTTTTTTAAAGATAAATATTAGAGGAAATGGTGTAAAATACCACAAAATATATAAGGATAACACTTTTATACCATTGACTATAATATAATAAAATTTTCTACCACTAAATATAACAAAATGTCACTTTCTACCATTTATTTGACTAAGTCATAGTTGGAATAGTGACAATAATGAGAAAATCATTACTTTTTCTTACAACATATACGGATGTTTGCAAAAGTAGATTTTTTTTTTAACTTTTTCATATACATATTTTTTACTTCTTCATATGCATTATTAGATTATTTAGTTTTTGTTTTATTACTTTTTCATATACAAAAAAATTTCACTTTGCAGTGTGATTTGATATTACATACATTCACGGGAAAACAGTAAAAAATTTCAAAAAAATTCACTTTGCTGTGTGATTTGATATTACATACATTTACGGGAAAACAGTAAAAAATTTCACCTTTTAAAGAGAATATAGATGAAAGTGTAGATTCATTCCAAAAAAAAAAAAAAATTTGAAGAAGCAATCATTGTCACAACCTTTCTCACTACAAGAAATAACACTTTTCATGACGAATTTTTTGGCAACAGATGAAATTTTGTAGTGTCCCAAGAATCAAGTAAATTTTTATAAATTATTTTATCCGTTTTAATATTTAGTTAGTGTAGAAAATTGTTAATGGTACAATTAAACTATGGGATATGATTAATTTAGTTTAATAGAGGCTTTCATGATTTTTTTTTTTTTTGTTACTCAAAAATTAGTGTTGGACACATATATAATGTTAGTTGAACATTAGGATTAGTCTGCATTATATTTTTTGGATCCACGAACATTACAAACCATCTTTGTATACGGCTACTCGAACTTTAAATTGTGTTACTCGAACAATATACAAAGGTTACTCGAACTTTACTTTAAGGGTTACTCGAACTTTAAAATATGGGTTACTCGAACTTTACAATAAATGTTACTCGAACATTGCATTGTTACTCGAACATTGAATTGTTACTCGAATATTGCATTGTTACTCGAACATTGAATTGGGTTACTCGAACATTTCATTAAGGTTACTCGAACATTGCATTAGGGTTACTTGAACTTTGCAGAATGTTCGAGTAACCCACTGGAATTTTTGAAATTTTAAAATTTTCTATTTTTTTTACTTATATAGGTCAAATTAATTAGAAGAAGATGACTTTCTTAGTAGTGGTGTGGTTTGGAGGTTATTGTGAAGGTTTACAATATGTAAACGGTTCTCAAACATTGATTCATCTTCAAACAATGACATATCTCGATTTATTGAGCTTAGTTCATAGAATTGTTCTAGCCGACATGAATTGTTAGGGCTATTTGATTCATTATCTAGTGGAAATCAATGGAAGATTGAAGAAGCAGAAAATTAAGGATGATTTAGATTTGAAGCACGCGTTTTCAACCGTTGATGAGATTCTAGTTGTCTTTATTTCTTTGAAAAGCATGCAAGTCGGAGGACCAACATGAAGATTTGGATGATGAAGATAATTTGCCAGCTCAAACTGAAGCGAAAACAAGACGAAAGAAGAAATGTTCTGTTTGTGGCTCAGAAACGCACACTAGAAGGAAATGTTCAGTCTATTTGAGTCAACTGCATGACGCTGGAAATCTTCATTGATTGTGTTTGAGTATGAGTTGATTCATTAGGGCTTTTGTTGATAAATTGATATTCTACATATGAATAAAACACCTCAAGTCACACATAAACTGTTCACATGTTCAACAGAATTTGGAAAATCTAATGTGTCCCAAAACGAGAAATCACATGTTCGAAAAATCTACTCAAAAAAAAATTTGGGGGACAAATGTCTCCGGGGGTGGAGTGTCGGAAAATGGTCAATGCTATGAACTTCCGGAGAGCTTTGATACCTCGATATTTCACCAAGGTCGTTCGAGGCCACTCCCACGCCCAATATGGCTACATACCACACGAGATGTTATCTTTCTACTCATAACACTGTTCCTTCCTATACAAGTGGAAGGTGAACTCTCCAATGGGTGTCTGCGTCCACTGATGACCATGTTCGGTTGCCTTTTGATAAAAACATGTGTACTCTAACAAAGCTGGCAACACACGACGTAGTGGGAGGGTCTGCCTGGCGCGTAGCTCTTGTATCTCCGGTGTTTCCTGCCACCTAAGGATGTCCGCCAGAACAATGCGCGCACCTACCAGGTCTATCTCACAGCAAACCCAATGACCGTCTAGGTTAATCATAGTGTATACCTCATGTCAAAAGTAAGGAGGAAAAAATGAAAAGTACTTAATGATATACTATCCTGAATGCAAAAAAGGGTTATAGGGGCTTACAACCTGGATGTGCTCCCACCACGACTTCATGGATCTCCACTTCGGCTTCAAACCTTTAACATAAGGAGCCAAGCGTTCAAAATCCTGGGGGCTAAAATCCTCCTTCAGCGGCCACTTGTACATGGTGTCATGATCTTCACCTACATGCTTCTTCTTCCAGATCTCCTCACATGCTTCCTGTACATTTAAATGAATGAAACAAATGAGACAACATTACAGAAGGCAAAAAAAGGAAATTTCGATGATAAAGGACTTACAAAGAAATGTGTATCCACCAACTAGGTCCGAAAGGACAGCCTAAGCGGCACACGAACACCAGCAAATATAAGAATACTCTGAAGTATTCCTAGGTATGCATCAATTAGCTATAAGATGAAAATTAAATGAATTACACTCATGAAAATGGTCAAATTAAGGGTCTAAAATTTTTACAAAACTGAAATTACCTCATAATTGAGGTCCTGAGTTGGATCCATATCATATTTATCTAAAATATTCACTTTACAGAAACCTCAAGAAAAAATAAAAGGTTTACTGATTTTCAGATATTCGAACAATAAAAAGATTTACTGATTTTCAATGCTTGAACAAATAAAAGTTTCTGCCGAACAATAAAAAGGCTTCCTCGAACAAAAAAGTCAATAGTTATAGGGTTACTCGAACGATTTCAAACTTAAATTTCAGAAATTGTTCGAGTAACGTTTAATTAAAGGGTTACGCGAATAATACCCTATTGTTCGAGTAGGGTTCAATTTGAAGTGTTACTCGAACATTTGGTATTGAGAGGAACGTACAAGTTAAAGGGTTATTCGAACAATACCATATTGTTCAAGTAACCCTTCAAAATGTTCGAGTAGCGTTGAAGTAAAGGGTTACTCGAACAATACCAATTGTTCGAGGAACGCTCAAAATATTGTTCGAGTAGCGTTGAAATACAGGGTTACTCGAACAATACCAATTGTTAGAGGAATGCTCAAATATTGTTCGAGTAACCAAGAATGTTCGAGGAACTTCGAACATTTTTTGCAGATTTCAGCTTAAAAATTTACATATTGTCCAACAAATTCCTCTAAACAGTCGAAGACGAAACATTCACTATAAAAAACATTTAATAGATTTTCAAAATGAACTCTAAACATTCACTCTAAACACACATTAACAAAAATCTGAATCTCACATAGACATTTTGGGTTACTCAACTTCACTAATAGATTTTCAAAATGAACTCTCAAAATTTCGAATCTAACCTGGTTTGTCATTCCTCGAAAATTTACGTTCCATGAATCTTCCTTCCACGAATTTGAGGCACAAGGTAATTTTTATTTTTTTACTGTAAAAATGTGTGTCTCTCTCTGTGTAATTTTTCGAAAATGAGGAGGGAGGAAGGAAGGTGAAAGTGTGGGGTGGGTGTGGGGTGGATGTGGGGTTGGTGGGCCATAATTGCCCCATTATGACCCCATAACTGTCGGTAACTCATCAATGATAGGAGAGAGAATCATTTTTTCAGATTTTAGTGATATTTTGTGGTATTTTGTTATAATGAATGGTATATTAAGACATTTTTTTTTTATATTAAGTGGTAAAGTTAAAATTACTTATATCAAAAGTGGTAATTTTGGTTGCTACCTCTAAATATTATATAATTTGATAGGTTTTCTATCTGGAAATTAAATTTGCTTTTCATATGATTGCAACTTAATGTTTAAGAGTTTTTAAAGTGTAATGTAATATTTTTTGATAATTTTTTGTTTTTGATAAAGTTCGCATCGCAAAAGAAAATTTAAAGTATGATCGTTTTTCAATTTACAATATGAAGTATGACAATTTTTATTCAATTTAAAACTTAAACTTTCTTTAAATGATATATTATCCTTATTAAAGTCGCATGTTGTGCATTTCGTTGGAAATGTTGGTGGAAAAAAAAAAGTTAGGTTGCATTTTCAAAAGGGTAAATAATAAAATTCGAGTCAAACTATGACTACTTTTGCACTTAGGTAGGTAGTCGAACTTTGAAAGTCTACTATGTAACCACCAACCATTATGGATAGCACATTCCGCTGGCGATTACATTTTGACGATTATGTGGTAAATTCGTAAAGGTTGGTGGTTTACACAGTAAATTTTCAAAGCTCGACTACCCAAGTGTAAAAGTAATCATAGTTTGACTTGAATTTTTAATTTACCTTTTCAAAAACTACTAAACTTCACTTATAAATTAAAAAACCTTATTAGTTCAAGTTGAATTTTACATTAATTAACCCCTAAAACAAATGAGGTACTCCTATTTAAGAATGAGCTAATTAATTTGTGATCCACCGTTTCAATCTATATAGGTCGTTTAATAAGATGAGAAAAGCATAATACTATTTAATAATTATAAGTAGAGTAACAATGGGGCATGCAATTCGAGTCAGGTCGGGTTGATTTGGATTCGTGTTTTTTTTTTTATTTTTATTTTGTCTTCATATGTGTGACTTTTATATTGTAATATTATGACATTTTATGTATAGTTACGATGATCTTTATATATTTATTTTTATTTAAATTTTTGTTGTTTCAGGTGTGTTACATTTATGTTGTACTAGTGTAATTTTATATTATATAAGTGTGAGCTTCATGTACAAATGTGTTCATATTTATGTGTTGTAACTTAGAAAAAAAGAAACAAGAATTTCAACAAAATTTATACATATTATATATATATATATATATCTTTATGTGATATTACTCATATCTCACAGTTGCACCTTTATATTGATATGGTCATATCTGTATGTAATATATAAATGTATGAATAATATCACATAAAGGTATGTTAGATCCAAAAATGTGCTGAAGTTTTTCGTGAAAATCTTTTTTTTTTTTTGCTAAGTTACAAAACATAAAATTCATGATATTTAATTGTACACAAATGTCATACTAAAATAACATAAAAGTCTCAACACTTGAAATAATAAAAAATTTCAAATGAATGTTAATTCGGATAGTGTGGATCTAAATTCATGCAACTTATATATACACATAATTATTTGTGTTATAAGTATATGTATAAGGTCAATATTATGTATAAGGTCAATATAAGAATATTAAATGATGTGTATTAATTAAACGGCTTTTTAGAGTGTAAGTTATGAATATCTATAAACGAAGATTTAGTGAAAAAAAAAAAAAAAAAGACAAGATAATAATAATATTGAAAGCTTGAACTGATTCATGATAATAAAAATACATAAATTTTATTTTGTAAACTAGCTAGTAGCTAGTATAGTCACATTATTACAATCGTATGATGTATGTTAATTAGTACACTATATTATAAAATTAATTAATGGGAAGGTTAAATAAGAATTGTTACTATATATGTGTTTGTATATAGTTTTAGCCTTGATTCTATTAAAGTTGTAGGGTTTATTGCAACTTCCTTTTTTCTATTTAAATTCAAATTTTAGTAAAATGAATAAATGAATGAAACTTATTATTGCAACTTCAATCAAGTAACATATAACTGGGTACTTCCGCGTGGTTCGCAATTTATTATTTATTATAATAATATATACACTTTATAATAATATAGTGAAGTTATATTAAAAAAGTTATTTATGACATCTATTATTTTAAAATTTGTAAAAATCCTTTTTTATTAAACATCAATATTTAACAATTAAATTTTGAAAAAAAATTGAACATCATCATTATCATCATAATAACAAAAACAACAACAATAATAACAATAACATTATTAATAACAATAATATGGATAATAACAATCTAATAATAAATAACAATAAAAATAAAATAACAATTACAACAATAATAAACAATAATAATAATAATAATAATAATAATAATAATAATAATAATAATAATAATAATAATAATAATAATAATAAAAAATTCAGATTCTATTATTAATTTGATATTTAATTGTAAAATAGTTTTGAAAACGTTTAAACATTTTACAACCCTTCATAAAATGAAACTTAAATTTTAAAACTATTCTACACATTTATATATTAAAATTATACACTAATTTTCAAAACTTTTAAGTTTTGATAATATTTAAATTTCATTATTTTTATAATTACAAAAACTTGTGTGAGACGATTTCAGGGATAACTTTCGTGAGACGGATCATTTTTATCCATAGATCAACCCCATATTCATTAATTTATATGTGAAATGAGAAGTTTGGATTGTGGGTCAACCCATCTCACATAACATGATCCGTGAGACGGTCTCACACAAGATTCACGCTTTTAAAATTTAATCATATCATTAAAATATAGTCATATCGTTTATATAAACTTTTATTTTGTTTCATCTCTACTCCTATATATAAATTATATAGTTTATTATGTACTATATATGTTAAGCTTAGTTTATAAGATATATTCATTCTATTGATTGATGGTTTGAAAGAGAAAATTAATGACATATAATTTATTAACCTACCCAACTTTTCTCAATATTCTATATAGCAAGTATAGATGTGAGCGTAATATCATGTATTTTAGCAGGAGCTAGAAAACATATTTACCTTCATGTCATACATCACTAATTTTATTAAAAGAAATCGGCATAATGATATGAATGGTCATGGCATGTGAACTAAAAAAAAACACATGATGTGTGACTTTACATAGCTGCATTTGTCACAATTTCTCCAATCATTTTTGAAGTTAGACAATGATGATACATGAAGTCTCATAATCTTTCCTCATTTTCCCCATCTAGTTTATAGGTGATCTCTGAGTATATAAATACATATGTATATATGAGTATCAGCATGTGCGTCGCACATGAAGGATGAATTTTTTAAATCAAAAATATTACTCCATCCGTCCCACCCGAACTTGCTTACTTGCTTTTTTTTTTTTGTCTGAATCCAACTTACCAGTCTATAAATGATAAAAAAAAAAAAAAAATTTACCTCCTTAACCAAAAAGTAAGAAAAAAGCAAAAAGTATGAAGTATAAAAAACAAAAAGTTAGCAAAAAGTAAGATTCAACTGCATTTTCTTAAGCTCCGTGCCCGGTCAATGTAGGCAACTTCGACCGGGACGGAGGGAGTATATTACTACTAAACTTAAATAACAATATTTTTTATAAGGATATACAATCTATATCAAATTAAATTTAAAAAATCTATAGTAATTCATGATCTTAATATAATGAAGTCCTACTTATAACAGAATTTTATATGATTTTGGTTTAAATTATAATGTAAAATTATTTAAATATAAAAATCATAAATTACTATTATAACCTTAAATAAAAATTTTGATAAGGATATATTAGACAATCCATATTTTGTAAGAAATATTCATACTTTTATATAGGTAATAATATATAATATATATATATATATATATATATGAGTAGATCTAGGGTGAGAGTGCATGATAACAACAAAAACATATTTATAATTTTGAGAAAATGCACATTAATAGTTAAAAACATAAAATTATACATTTCTGTCTCGGATGATCAACCAAGTCCTGAGATACGATTGTTCACCACAAGTTGTCGTGTTACTGTGCACGATCAGATTATATCCGAGATCCATCCGATGCACTGGAATATTACTCTTATATATTTGTTTAGAAGAACAAATTAATTTGTTTTGTCATAGACTTATTAAAAGGATAATAAAAGGCATATTATATATATATATATATATATATATATATATATTAGAAATCATAATAAAATGAAAGAAAAATGTATAGTACTAGTATATATTAAAAAGATGTACACATGTCTCAAGGTTGTCAGTTTCCCAATGCGAGGTGGCCGCTTTTGGGGACGTTTCTATCACTCGGATCAGAAGAGATGTCTGAGTTTATGGAAGACCTTTCCTCCTTTCACTCATTTATATATATATATATATATATATATTTTTTTTTTTCATTTTTCTTCAATATACATAATATTATTATATATATATATATTTTTTTTTTTTCATTTTTCTTCAATATACATAATTTTTTTTTTAATAATAAGAAATATCGAGGCCTTGTGATTCCAATGTTTCTATCATTTGCAAGGGCAAGGGGTAGGAATCTAATATCAATTTTGTAATTGTATTCTAAAATAAGTGGGAAGTTTAGTAGTGTAATGATAAAGCTTTGAAATGTTCAATTATAGGGAAAAGCCATGACCTTCCAACCATATTACTTGCCTTCTACATATATTACATATGAATATTTTAAATAAATATTGTATAAAGAATAATTTAATATTTATGTGAAATATGGAATATTAGAACATTTAACCTTTTTGTTTCTTTACTTTAAGATATTGTTGTTGTATCACACTATCTATACTCTATTAGATTCGATTATCATTGCCTGTACGTTATTTGTATTGTTCAATACCTGATTGCTATACATAATTTTATTTTATGTAGATTTAAATGAGTATTTTAAACGAGTATTTTAAGCAGATACCTCGTACCTTGTCCATTTTGAAATCATAGAAACCAAAGTATAACAATGACAAAAAGAATTATTAAATCTTGAATTTTTTTAAAATACCTGATTACTATACATAATTTTATTTTATGTAGATTTAAATGAGTATTTTAAACGAGTATTTAAGCAGATACCTTATCCATCTTGAAATCAATGAAAAAAAGAATTATTAAATCTTGATTTTTTTTATACAATACAAATACCAAATTAGTCACTAATAAGATAAATATTAATCATGAAAAAAGTGTTGAAACTTCTACAAGTAAGGCTAAATAACAAGCGCAAGAACCACAATATACTACAAATTACTCTATTATATTGAGAGATTCAACAGTTATCGAAGGTATAATCCCAAACCCTAACTACCCGAACTCTATTGAATTTTTTTTCCCTCCTCAAACTCATCTCATTCCCATAAATTACTAACATTTACCTTGGGAATTGCCAACTCCAGTTGTAACTCAGAAGTTTTATCGTATTTGACATCTGTTTGGCGTGTAGAATTTATTTTAGGGGCGTGCTATATGGGTAGATTCTGCCCAGCCAGAAATTATATATATAAAAGTGTGGTTTGACACTCTCAAGTGATGACACTTGGAGCTCTATAAGTATGCCAAGTGTCCATTCTTAAAACATATTTTATTTGTCAAATATAAAATCATTAATATCAATTAAATACTCGCCTCAATACTCAACAAAAAATAAATATGTAAGTTACTAATGTTTGCTAATGTTGTATTGTTCTTCACTACATGAAATCTTTGCTACCAAATTTGGATAATTATTTGTCCAACATTTCAATTTGAAAGGAAAAAAAAAAAGTAAACAACAATGCTACATAAGCCTATATAATATGAAATTCTTATAAAAAGAAAATAAAAAGTACACAACAATGTTACATAAACCTTTATAAAATGAAATTCGTATGCAAAAAAAAAAAAAAAAAAACTGAAGATGTTTGAAGATAGTAATAAAAAAGATGTTTGAAGATAGTAATACCTTACAAAAAAACATTTAGGATAATTCAGATTAAAAAATAACTTTAGAAAGAAATTTATTTGTATGATTCAAGAAAAAAAAATGGAAATATTGAAATAACTAATATTTTACAAAAAGAACATTTAGGATAGTTCAAACTCTGACATTAACAAAAATAGGTGCTAAAAAAATTAGGATATGTTTGGGTTGAGACATAAGTAGATTTTGCAAGTTTAAAAGTGGATTGTTAAAATAATGAAATTTGATAAGTTTGGGTTTGTTAAGAGATTTTATAAAGTAAGATTATAATTAATTTATCATATCATAACGGGAACTATATGAAAAATAGATGATGTCCTATTATTTTATTTTGAAAAAAAAAACATATGTTTTTAAAATTTCAAGAAAATGGATATAAAGTAGAAAAAAAATTAGAATTATAGAATTTAACAAAATAAATAACATAATTAGGATATTGGTCATCCAAAATTCAGATGTGCACATCCAGTCGAAACACCCCTTAAACAATTGAGAAATTATATTAAAACTTTATAACAACAAATATAACAATTTGTTAAAATTAATAAAAACAAAACACCAAAACAAAATTACAAAGGAAACCAATAGTAAAACAAATAATGAGTGCAGTTAAATATAAAATTTGAACAAAATAGATGTCTTCGAGCCATAAAAATTGGATGCATTCTATACTTTTTACAGAAAGATATGAAAATACTTAATGTTACAGTTAAAAGACATATAAAAAAAACCATATTAACAAGTTTGTGCTAAAGAACAAATGAAAAAAAGAACAATAAGAAAGATTATTTTAAGGACAAATTGAAAGTCACACTTATAAAAAATCTGTTAACATATAAAAAAAAATACTACTTTAACATAAAAATAAGATAAGTGTTAAATAAAGCCCATGCATCGCACGGGTTCAAACCTAGTAATAATAATTAACTACAAATGTTCTCAATATTATTAAATGACTATCCTACTCTTTGATATTATTTGGCTCCATTTGGCTCTATTGTAATTGAGATAGCGCCCATTTTTACTACGACTCTGCGAATTCCAATAAAACCTTTCACATTCTTAAATTAATTTTATCACAAAACCTTTCACATTCTTAAATTAAATTAATGAACACTAAATTCTTAAATTAAATTAATAAACATTAATACATATCTAATAACTCTAAAAAAATCAATGGTCATAATTTTACATGACCTCGAGAGGACTCGTTCATGAAGAAGGCCTAGACGTAATCGTATCATGATGTCAACTCGTGAAGTTGCTCAAAGAGTTACAACGAGAGGAATGACACGGGGAATGGGAAGAGGCCGAGGTCGTACCAATAGGGGGAGAGGAATGAATAATATGAGCAATTATGATTTAAATGATCCAAATCAGTTTGGTGATGATCCGAATCAATTAGAAGATTGGAAGAAAGAGATGTTAACTGTGTTTTTGTTCACGTTGTAGAAGACTTTTTAGGAGACTAATAAATGTTTTTTTCTCTTCAGGTGGCAAATGAGATAATTTTATTGACAAAATATTTTGTACAACTGGTGCATGGATCTAGGATCCATGCACCCAGGTCGACCCGTCCCACGCGCCTCTGACACCCGTTTTCACATGCCCCAACGCGCTCTCACGCACCCCCACGCGCCTGGTGGATGCGCTCAAACCCACCAAAATTCGCTTCAGGCAGTCATACCCTCATGTTATGTTAGGGTTACCCTCATGAGGGTAACACTAACATAACGTGAGGGTCACTCTAACATAACATCAAGGTAAGATTAACATTGTTTTTTACCTTCATGTTATGTTAATGTTACTTTCATGTTATGTTAGTGTTACCTTCATGTTATATTAGTGTTATCTTCGTGTTATTTTAGTTCAGTGGTTTTAAACTAAGGGTATGAAATTTGGAGATGGGATCACATTAACATAACGCGAAGGTAACCCTAACATAATACGAAGGTAACACTAACATAATGTGAAGATAACAACCAAAACACGAGAAAAAAGTAAAGAGGCGCGGGCCCACACGCGGCCCAGTTGCACGGATCTGAGATCCGTGCAATTGGTGCACAGGAGAGTAACTCAATTTTATTTATGTTTAATTTTATTTTATTTTGTATTATCGTTTTTAGATGAGATAACTTAATTTAATTAATTTAATTGAGATAAAACAAAATAGTTTAAAGTTGTCAAATTTGATTTGAATAAATTTTTGATTAATTTGAATATTTTTCATTGATCTTAAGTCACAAAAGAATTATATAGGACAATATTTGAATATTTTTCATTGATTTCATAGAATTATATAGGACAATATTTGAATATTTTTCATTGATTTCATAGAATTATATAGGACAATATTTGAATATTTTTCATTGATTTCATAGAATTATATAGGACAATATTTGAATATTTTTCATTGATTTCATGTTGCACAAGAATTATATATGACAATGTTATCCATAAAATGTGATATTTCTACAAATTTGTACAAAAAATGAAAACCAAATTTTTATCTAGAATGTGAGATTTAGAAGGAAAAGGTTTATATAGGACAATGTTATGCATAAAAGGTGATATTTCTACAAAAATGAAAACCAAACTATAAGGAAGAACTTTTTTTTTTTTTTGAAAAGACAAAAATTTCATTGCAAAGGGAGTAAGGGGTGCTCCAACCCTTACAATTGGAAAAGTTGATTTAAATTAACATAACATAACACCACCAAAAATTACATTATTACACCATACTTATAACTTATTCTTTCTCTAGTCATCCCTTCAATTTTTCTGAAAAATTATACGGAAGAACTTTTAGAACAATTTTGAAATTTAGATACGATTTGATAGAAAGATTATAGAAAAACTTTTAAAATAAAAATAAATTATGAAGAAGAACTTTGAGAATAAAAATAGATGATTGAGATCCAAGATTAAAAACAAATAGAATTTATCAATTTCTGTAAAATTATAGTAAAAAAGATGACTAAGAGCAAAGTTCTCAATTTATCTAAAATTAGAATAAAATTAGTTGAGAACGAAGATTAAAAAAAAAATAAAATTGATGCTTGACAAGCAATTTTTAGAGAAGTTCCCAATTTATTAAAATTAAAGCCTCAATTCATCTAAAATAAAAAATTTAGATGGTCGAGGAAGATTGAATTTTTTTTCTATATAATTGAGAATGGGGAAGAAATTAAGACATTGACGAGATTTTTTAGATAATTTCTAGACAAGTTCTAAACTCATAGATTAAAAAAAAAAATTTAGACAAGTTCTAAACTCATCTATATTAGGAAAAAAATTAGATGGTTGAGATTCTTTTAAGTCTTGTTATTATTTTATCAAATCGGTGGCTTTTTTTCTCCGATCAGTTGTAAGAAAAAAATGGGTTATTTCTCCTATCATTGCTGATGAGAAGTTTATTTATAAGGTAAAAAATCAAAATTAAATTAGGAAACATTATCATAAATATAAAGATCAAGTTTTAAAGAGGAAATATATGGTCAAATGGATCAAGAGCGTGAAACGGTCTCATGGATGATTTTTGTGAGACAGATCTTTGTACCCATTAATCAAACTCATATCCACAAATTTATATATGAATTGTGAAGTGTGAGTCATAAGTTGATTCGTCTCACATGAATTGATCTGACACGCTCTCACATGAGCATGAGACTTGATCTGTGAGAGCTTTACATGAGACTTACTCTAAAATGATAGTAAAAAAATATTGTTATGATTATATATTTTAGTGAACAAAATACTGTAATTCATACATACTTTTAAGTTAATCAATAATTTAAAAATATTTATCAACTCAAATATTCCTCTCCTCAAACAAATATTTGTAAGATAAATAATTTTAAAATATTTATCAACTCGAATCCTCTCCTCCTCAAACAAATATTTGTAAGATAATCAATCAATTTAAAATATTTATCAAGTTAAATCTTCCTCCTCCTCAAACAAACAAACATTTTGGTTTTTTTCTATTACAAATATTTTAAAATCTATATCCTTAGCTTTAATATATATATTTTTTAAACCTATCCATATCTTTATTAGATTTCTTTGTTAATTTATAATATGCAATTGTCCATTTGATTTCAAATATTAATTTAATAAGTAATATATTTGTCTGTTAATCAATAATTTAAAATATTTACCAAGTCAAATCTTCCTCCGTCCCAAATTCATGTTTTGTTTTTGTTTTTCTAAATTTATCGTACTTTTTAATAGATTTTTTAAAAATCTATCTATATCTTTATTAGATTTATTTGTTAGTTTATAATATGTAATTATCCATTTCATTCAAGATATTAATTTAATAAGTAATTTAATTATGGAGACAAAATTACAGTGATTCTTTTTTAAAATATTTTTTATCCATATCTTTGTTAGATTTGTTTATTAATGTAATTGTCCATTTCATTCCAAATATAAATTTAATAAGTAATTTATGAAGAGAAATTATGATTTGATTAGTTGTTGGAGACGTAAATATGGTCTCATTAATTAGTGCAGAGAGAATGATTTCATTAATTAGTGGGTAGAGAAGATAAATATAGTTTCAGAGTGTATTTTCATCGAGGGTATGATAGTCATTTATTACAGATATACACACTTCTGTCTGGCAGAATCTGCCCACGTAGAATTACCGTTTATTTTAATCCATTTTAATTTTTTGAATTTCTGTGAATAATATCTTCCTAATTAGTACTATATTATTTTCTTTTTACTTTAACTTTTGACACATCTGAATTGTGTGTAAATTTGTGAGGACTTTTTGATATTAATTCAATAATAACACATTCTCCATATGATTTTTATTGTAATAATTGAAGTATTATATTATGTCAAGTGGAATCGTTATATGTATACACTATTATAAGTCTTGTGTATCACATGAGTATTTTAAATACTAATTAAGAAATTTGAATTTTTTTATTTATAAATAAATTTAATTATTATTATTTATCATTAATTCTTAATTTAATTAAAATGCATTTTAAATTTAATTGTGCGATTTTTTAAAATTATCATATAGTGCAATTGCAAACATAAACTTTAATTGAAATGTTTGCCTAAAATTTCATAATCTACAATTCTATTATCAATCATAATTATTTATAATTTGTTATTCAATTATTATTATCTCATTGAATGCTCTATTATAATAAATTACAAATATTAAATGAATTAATTGAAAATTAAATTATAACTAAATAGGATTAACTAGAGAGTGACATGTGTCGCTCTATTCCATTAGTATAGATACTAGTGTAAGTCCCGTGTATCACACAACAAATTTTAAAAATTGTTATTTATAAATAAATTTAATTATTATTACCTTTCATTAATTTTTAATTGATTTAGTATTTAATTTAAATTTAATTGTACGAATATTTTAATTAATAGTTATTGTAATTGTAAATATCAACTTTAATTAATATGTTTGTCTAAAATTTCATAATTTACAATCAATCATAATTATTAACATTTTTCTATTTAATTATTATTATCTCATAAAATGCACTATTACAATAAATTATAAATATTAAATGAATTGATTTAAAATTAAAATGTAATTAAAATAGGATTAACCAAAGAGTGACATGTATCACTCTTGGTTATTCCTTTAGTATAGATGCAGATAAGATAAGATATATAAAGCAAAATCCTTAGAGATGTGTTGAAAACCTACTATCTTTTCATATTAGTTTTTTTACAAATTAATTAAATATATATATATATATATATATATTGAATTTTAAAACTAATTAATATGGTTGTAACATGATATCAAATTTATTGTTGATAATAAACATTAATAATAAAAATATAAATTTTAATTACGTTAGTTAAAATAACTTCAAATATATAAATCAATTGTATGTTGGAAGGGGTTTCAGTGGATTGAGGAAATCCTATATTTAAAATTTTGGATTTTGTAGTGAAGCTAAATAATAAAAATGTATGTTTTTTTTTTTTTTAGAATTTAGTTGGGTATGATTATATTGTAGATGTCAAATTAATGTTGGGAATGTGGCTTGACATGTGTCTATATATATATATATATTTGAAAATGTGGGATAATGAAATATTTTATTGTGATAAAGTTGGTTGATATTATATTTTATTATTAGAAAAGTGCATCCGACAAAGCTTTGATTATTGTAAGGGATTTTTTTTTTTCAATCTTCCATATTTACCTCATTAAATTTTTAGTCATTTATCTTTCACTTTTTGATTTTTAGTCATCTATATTTACCCTTATTGAATTTTTAGTCCTATGTCTTTCAACTTTGAATTTTTTGTCCTCTATATATACCTCATTAAAATTTTAGTTTTATATTTTTCAACTTTTGATATTGTAGTCCTCAATGTTTTAAAAATATCATTTTAGTCCTTATCTGCAATAATATATCTTTTTTATAGTTACACTTTAATTTTTCTCACCAAAAAATACTTTTCTTCATCTAACAAGTCTAAATTAGTATTATTAATTAAAAAATATTTTTTTCATCCCTTTATGTGTGATATAGAGTTTTGTAAATACTATAAATTAAAAATAGCATAAAATTTGATATTAAACAATTAATAAATTTATTTTTCTCCGACTAAACACCCTCGTTAGAAATATTTGTTGTAATGATTATAACTTGTTTGTAATTAATGTTTGGATCTTTCTCCCTCTTCTTTTCTGTGTTAAAAAAATGCATTAATTACACCTATTTGTACGTTAGAAACATTAATGAAAATATAATCTGATTTTGAATTGCTGATAAGTTACATGTGAGACCACTTGCATGTCTTAAACTTGTCATTAGTCATTACATAAAAGAGAGATTAATAATCAGAGCAGAGTTTTTATTTTTTGATAAAAGTATAGTTGGAGCAAAAACACTGTTGATTTATTAGTTGGATGAAGTTTTAAACTTAGTATTTCAATATTAACTGTTTATTTGGTTTTGAAAGCAAAAAACTCTCAAATCGAAACTAAGAATCATTCAAATTATCAGCATCACAATTCCTACTTCTTCTCCTTATAATTATTATTTTATTGTAATTATTGTTATATGCATTTAAATTTGGGTAGAAACTTATATTTCTTGGTGAATGTACCCATCAAAGATATTAGTTATATACTTATAAGATATTACTTATACGATTGAAATATATGTTTTAATGAACATGTGATCATTGGAGGATAGGAATATATATATTTAATAGGATTTAGATTGATTTTATTGTTATTGCTATTTTTATATGATTTTATTTCATCTCTTAGGATTCCATAGTATTAGTATAAATATGTATTATTTTATTATTTTGAGAGTTGAATATTGAATTGAAATTGGGTTAAACCCCTTTCTTGTTTTATTAGTGTTTTCCAGTATTCTTTGAATCAATGAATTATAACTTTTTCCAATATTCTTTGAATCAATGAATTATCACTTTTAATCACGTCTATGTATCTTCCGGTATTCTTAGAGAATCAACGGATTTACGTTATCGTATCGTGCTTTCGCTGCATCACATGTTAGTTGTATACTCATAATGTATTAGTTATTTACTCATTAGATATTTACTTGTAAAATTGAAATATATAACTATTACTTAAGATAATATTTGTTATATGTCAAGGTATTAATTGCATCAATGAAATGTATTAGAATTGAGGTTGGGAACATATTGTACTAGGAGAACACCAATCCCTGGTCTCTTAAGTTTTTCTTTCTTCCTTCATTTATTTTTGTTTTTGTTTTAATACATATAAAATCCATTCACCCTATTTTTCAGTACCATAACTTAAAAATTATATCTTAAAATAACATGACATGACTTGCACACAACCTTCATAAGGAAATATAAGGGGATTTAAAAATTAAAAAAAAAACAAAACAAAATTTTGTATGACTGTTGTTCAATTTGCAACCTTAACTTCTTTTAATGACATATGTATCCTTATGAAAGTCATGGTGTGTATTAATTTCTTTGGAAAATTGCCAAAAAAATTCATTTGGTATGAAAAATTTCCAAAAAAATTAGATTTTTGCATGTTTGACATCTTGTATTTTTCGTCGAAATAACTATTGGAAGACAAGTTTATGTTGCAAACTAAAAAATAACATACTTCAGGTTGATTTTTGTATCTAATCATTAAATTTATGAGCATCTCATTGATATATATATATATATATATATATATATATATATAATATTAAGCCATTTACATCTCGAACTCGAACTGATAGTTTATTTTATCAATGTTGAAAACATAATTAATTTATCTTTTGAGCTCTAATCCAGTAACAATATTGCTTCATAATAAAATCATTCATAGTACATTTATATAAAAATGATTTGAAAAATACTCAGATGGTCTCGTGAATTTATATCAATAAGAAGTTCTAAACCATATCAATTTTCACGAAATGATATATAAATTTATAGATTGAGTATTATCTTATGACAATATTCAAGGAATTTATGAAGTTGAGAGGAACAATGTCAAACATATATAATGTAAGTTACTTAATTCTAACAAAATTACCACAATAAACTTATTGCAACTTGATCAGAAATGTTGCAAGTAGTAAAGCGATTAATGAAGCATGCTAGTCCACTGTTACATGTGCCCACCATCGAAACTTAAATTTTAGATTATAGTCATCAGAGGTAAAAGTGAACCGATCTTTTTAATCATTTAGGAAAAAAAACGTACGTAAAACAACTTCAATCCAAACGGGGCCTAAATAATGTCGCGTGAAATTTGGGAAAAAATTATGTGGCAGCAACATGATCACCCAAACTTGTGAATAACCAGAATCAACCAAGCTTTATCTGCTTGTCATCTTTTGGCAATGCTAAATCCAAACAAGTAGCTTTCTTAAAGCTCCCATCAACTTATGAGCATATCAAGCTTCACAAATATGGTGATTCTAATCTCCAGCACATGATGCACCAAACATCCAAACAAAGAGCTATAAAAGCTGATGATTTTTGTTGTGAAAATGGCATATATATTTGTGATGCCCTTTTGATTCCATCTATGGAAGAGTGACACGTTGTCAATTTAGGGAAAAACGGGTATTCATCTATCTATTCATATTTGCACTACTAGGGTTTCTTTATTACTTTCACATGATTGTCCTTCTCACATGCTTCTTGTGTGTGTGGGGTACTTGTGTGCTTTGATATTTTGCATTAAGCTAGTGAATTTGGTGGACAATAATGTGATATGAATACATTGAATTGAATAGATTTCCATTTTTTGATGACCTAGTTTGAGACGTATGTTTGATAAATTTGGAGATAATAATCGGACCTTTTTAATTAAATTGCTACCATGTAAATCGTGGGATGTGTTTCAATGATTCGATTTTGAGGTTGAATTTACACATAACATTACCAAGGACTAGGATATCACTGGACTGCAATATAATATGCAACCACCTCATTTACCGTTCAAATATATATTCAAGAGAGGATCAGATTGTTTGGATGAATTATTATTATTATTATTATTATTTTTTTCTGATCTCGCAATGAATTGAGGAGGAAGGAAAAAAATAGTTAATTTAATTAGTAAGAGTTAATTACATGCACTAGAACAAATTACATGAAACATCTTCGTTTGGCAATTTAATTAATCAAACTTTTTACACGAAATAAAAAACTTTGCAATCCGATACATCATGTGATGACTTCGACAATATATTTTGTTGATTGGACTTTCAAAACTTCTATATTCGATCGATGTGAATGACCACTAAACATTTGTCTTCTTTTCAAGTTACTCATTAACTAGATTCTCAATTGACAATTCATATGGTCAAATCAACGTATTGAAGATGATCACTAGAAAGTCATCAAATAAATCAGATTGCAAATTTATCAAACTAGCTTAATGCCAGAAATTATAATTCATGATTATTACTTCATTGCAAAATGGATTATAGTACATGAATTTTTCTATAATTAATCATATAAAATATTAAGTCTAAAAATTCGAATATCATATCGTGGAAAAAACTCATTGGAAATGATAATTTCGCCATAAAAGGTCACGTGCATCCTACATGACACAAGTAATGGGAAAATTTCATTTTACGTCTACTTAAAACGCTACTGTCCATTTTACGTCCATTTATTTTTAGGGTTTCACATTTAGTCCAATTACAATCAAAATCGACCAATTTTGGTCATTTGACCGCCGGAGATCGATTTTCCGGCTTAGTTCAGCTGATGTGGCTTATCGGAGCACACATGACAGCTGACGTGGCTTATCAAAGCACACGTGGCAGCTGACGTGGCTTATCGGAGCACACGTGGCAGCTGATGTGGCTTATCAAAAATTCAAAATTGGGGGCGATCGAGATGCAATCGCCCCCATTGACCAAAATTGGTCGATTTTGATTGTAATTGGACTAAATGTGAAACCCTAAAAATAAATGGACGTAAAATGGACAGTGACGTTTTAAGTGAACGTAAAATGAATTTTTCTCCACAAATAATATAATTTTGATTATCTTTTCATGTTTTCAAAAATTTTCTCCATCATCATCATTATTAGTACTTTACAATCATTATTGTTGTTGTGGTGTTGTTTCGGTAGCTTCCATTGTGACATAAATTAAGCAAAAAACAGATTAGATGGTGAAGGCATTCTCTAACAAGCTCAATGTTTGCACAAACACTTAGTGACATGATTTCTAGAATAGTATTCGTGAGAGTCTTTTTTACCCATAAATTAAATCTATTTTTATAAATTTATATGTGAATTGTTAAGTATGAGTTGTGGTTTGACATCTCACATAAGATGATTTATAAGATAGTCTCATATAATACTTATTCCAATTTTATGGCATATCTCATTGCCACAACTAGTACTGGTAATGTTTATTGAGTAAGTTTTATGTGATACCGTCTCACGGATCAGTACACGTGAGACGAGTCAATCCACAACCCACGCTTCACAATTCATGTACAAATTTGTGGAAATGAGTTTGATTAGTGGGTAAATAGGACCCATCTTACGGAAACTATTCGTGAGACTGTTTCAAGCAAGTTTTTGTGATGTTTCAAGCAAGTTTTTTACTTTTCTCTTCTTTTATCAAGAAAACTTCTTTTTGTAAAAATACATACAATTTTATTACACATCCTTACTTATTTTATTATTTTCATAAATTTTTTAGAGGAATATATTTTATAATTAGATTCGGAGAAGGTCTCTTGTGCAATCAGCCCAACCCATATCCCTTTTTTTTCACACATGAATTTTGTGTTTTAGTCGTGACTTTTATATTATGTTAGTCATATATTTATGTTCTATTAGTTATACCTTCATTTTCAGATTTCATACCCTTAGTTCAATACTAACTTAAAAAAAAAAACCACTGACCTTTATACTTAGTCATACCTTTATATTATATTAATCAAACCATTATATAATGTTAATTAAACCTTTATATTGTATATAAAAGTACAACTAACATATCTATAAGGAATGACTAACATGACTAAGAGGTATGGAGGGTATAAAATGGTTGTAAAAAAAAAAAGCTAAAGTATGGCTAAAAACTATAGAGGTATGACTAACATAACTGTAAAAACTAGATATGACTAACATAACATGAAGATAGAACACCAGTAACGAATAAGGGTTACAATTTCCCCGCGAGGAACCATCCCCGTTGGATACCAGTATTGATGGGACAGGGATTCCCGATCAAAACGGTGAATGAGGCGGTGATGGTGAATCTCCGTTTAGAAATTATGGGAATGATATGAGGATGGTATTTAAGCTCCCCACTCATCTCCGACCCCAAAATCGACCCCGTTTGTAAGAAATGAGGATTTCTCATTTCCCGTTTACTATTACATATTATAATATATTTATATACATATATACAATTTAATAAATATTCTAAAATTCAAAAATTTCCATAACAGGCTCTTTAACACTTTCCAAATTTCAATGGAGTAATTAATAATTTAACTTTTTAGATTAATAAATGTGTAAATTTTATTGTCAGATATTGCATATTTTAAGTTGTATGAAGTTATATTGTTAAATTAGGTTGTCGTTTTGATTATGTATTTCATATTTTGACTTTAAAGACTAGACTATGGTTTAATGACATTTGAATTTTTAGATATTTATTTATTGAAAATAATTTTGAAAAAAAAAAGAAAGAAATTCTAACTTGGGACTAATTTTGAGGAACCCGAATCCCTCGTAGGAACCCTGAACGGTGAATCTCTATCCGAGTACCAAATTCCCAAAACAGAGACATTAGCGGGGATGGTAGTTTATTTGCCAATTTGGTATGAGGATTGTATTGCCAATACCATCCCCGAACCCACCCATTGTCATCTCTAGTAGCGAATTTTGGTGGGTTTGAATGCACCCACCAAACGCGTGAGATCACGTAAAATACATGGAAGCGTATTTTTAAACACGTGAGCCAGATTGATCGGGGTACATGGATTTCAGATCCATACACCAATTGCATAAAAGTTTTTCCTTAAATTTATGCTACTCATATTTTCATTTGTGTTGTTGAATAATTTTTTTGTGGTGTCTATTTAATTCAATATAGTTAATTTAATGTCTGTTTAATTTAAGATTCTTTTCGTAACTAAATATATTTTGATGACAAGTTCTCTAGGCTTACAATTTAGGATTGCAGTCAAGTAAGGGTCCGTTTGATACGAATGTTGAGTTTTGATTGGATTATAGTGTTTTCGGGCTTTTTACTGTTCATGCAGTATAATTTGGGTGTTTGGTATGAAGGTTTTTTGTATGAGTTTAGTTGTAGGGTTAAAATCACTAAACCATCCGTACTATAACACTTTTTGCGAATCTTGGTAAAAACTTTTTTTCGTTGCACCGGCCTAGCCAAACTTTGCGTGATTTGCACAATCTAGTAAAAAGCCACTTCCTGGCAAATATGAAACACGTCTCTCGCACGCGTTTCATTAAGGGCAAAAGGGACTTTTCCCACCCATCTCTCTCTCATTACACACACGTGGGATACATACACTTCCCCAATTTCACACCTTTGAATGAAAACGGGAAAAGGGAAAAGGGAAACAAGAAAAAAAATCCAAACACAAGAAAAATTTCACCCAAAAATTAAATTTACCTTTCTCAAACTCTGTGATTCTGATGGTGTGGAATGTGAGAGACAATGATGAAATTTGCCCAGATTATGGTAAGTAAACGATTAAGCAATGTGTTTGTGGTTTTCGATTGGGGGTTAGGGTTCACTGCGAATGTGTTTGTGGTTTTTCTATTGGAGGTTTAAGTTAATATGCAAATGGGTTTCAGAATTATAAAGTCTATTCGATTATTAATCTTTCGATTACAATGTTTATGAGTTAGGGTAATGGGTAGTTTTAGGTTTAATTCGATTTCTCCAATTGGGGGTTAGGGTTAGTTTTAGGGTTAATTCGATTTTGACATTCGGAGGTTAGAGTTTTTTGTTTATTCGATTACTCTAATTTGAATTTTGGATTAGGGTTAGGGTTAATTCGATTTCTCCAATTTGGGGTTTAGGGTTAGGATTACTGTTAGGTTTAATTACATTGTGTGATTCTATTACTGTAATTTATGTTTAATTCTATTACTCTAATTTAGATTCAGAAAATAGAATCCCTTTTTCTGCTGCTTGAGTTAGATTCCCCTTTCTACTATTTATTTTACTGTAATTTTGAGTTGATTTCCAAAGAATGCTGCTTGAGATAGATTCCACTTTTCTGCTGCTTGAGTTAGATTCCCCTTTCCTGCTACTTGAGTTAGATTCCCCTTTCCTGCTCTAGTTGTGTTTTGTGTATTATAAGTAGACTGCAATTATGTGTATTTATGTGGGATTGTTAAAAATTGATATGTAGTAAATACATGATTGCAAGATAAGTAGACTGCAATCCATATGTGGCATGAAGTTGCAAGATATGTTTCTGGAATTTGCATGTTGGAAATTGATAAGTAGACTGCAATTCATATGTGGCATGACATTGCAAGATATATTTCTGGAATTTATCAAATGAATATACATGAGTAAATTTATAATAATTATATGTTGTTGTTTTCTGTGTTGGCAGGCCAAAATTCAGACTTTTTTACTATTAGATTCCACTATTCTGGAATGCTTCTAGAGTTAGGAAAAAAATGTTATGTAGGGGGTGAGATATGAGACATTGATTTCTGTAATTCTGATGAAATGTCTTTTCTTGAATTGCAATGTGTGGCCACTAAATTGGGGATATAAGATATTAAATCATTTTATGTTAGTCAAACTGGAGTAAATGATTGCACATCCTTAGGGTTAGTTGAAAATGATATTGATGCAATGAATGTGGTTGATTTTGCTGATGAGAATAGAATGGTTGGGATTTATAATGATCATAATGACTTAGATGAAGAGTTGATTTCTAAAATTGTGGGTGAAATAACTGAAATGAGTGGTCTTCAAACTGAGTGTGCTGGAAAACATGATAATAGTTCTAATGAAGGAGAAAGACCTAATTCTGCTTGTGATAATGTCAGTGTTGATAAAGATTTAACTGATAAAGAAGAATTAAGTGATAGACAAACTCCATTTTAGTTGGTTGATAGTGGTGATAGTTCTGATGTTTATGACTTGAATTATATGGGAAGTGATTCTGATTTGTCTGCGTTAGTTGATAGCGAGTGTGACCTTTCTGATGATGATGTGCTGTTTGATTCCAACATTGATGTTGATGTTGAGTGGGGTGGGTTTCAAATGTTAGAAAAAACAGTTGATGTTGAAAAAAATGTGGATCTTGGTGTGGGTAGTAGTAAGAGGAGAAGCATGACAAAGAATGATAAGAAACTGCCTAGTTTTGAGGTAGGGCAGAAGTTTGATGACATGTTTACCTTTAGGAACCAGGTTAGAGATCATTCCATTATGGTTGCTCTTCTCCCTTCTTTTTTTCTTCTGCAACTCATCTTCAAACAGATTCATACGTCAACAAACCCGGAATAATATGACAAGCTCGTTCACACATTGGTGGATCAATCCAATTGAAAAAGTTACAACCTCCAACTTTCTGCAACAAAAAACACAAGGGACAAATTTCAATGTGCAACAGATTCACCACAAATTTTCGAAAAAAAAAAAACAGCAACAAATTGACACACTATGAACTGGAATTATGGAAAAATTGCTATCAATGTGCAATTTTTGATTTCAGTGGCAAATTTCCCAAATTTATCAGATTAACTAATACTACTTTAGCAAAATTATCCAAAACAGTAACAGATTGAAACATTCACCACAAACCCTAATATGAACTTGAAACATTCACCACAAACCCGAAAATCCATACAAAAATTTAGGGACTTTCATTGGAAAATTGAAATAATCACTAAACCCCAGCATAATCTTCTCAAATTAGGGATCGAAAACAGTTTGTAGACTTGAACTATACTTATACGATATCTGTCGCATGTCATATACCTTCTCCCAGGGTTCAAGTTCATCCACGACGTCAGCCTTTTTACGTGTTTCCCGCAGTGACATACATCGTCCATGGTCGTCCTCGTTCTTTGCTTGCTGGATTTTTTTCCGTTCGTCTTTTTTTATTTAGAAGGGTGTGTATGTATCCCACGGGTGTGTAATGAGAGAGAGAGAGAGAGAGAGAGAGAGAGAGAAGAGGGGTGAGAAAAGACCCTTCCCTTAATGAAATGTGTGCAAGGCACATGTTTCATATCTGCCGAAAAATATTGCCGGAAAGTAGCTTTTTACTGAATTGTGCAAATCACGCAAAGTTTGGCTAGGCCGGTGCAACGAGATAAAGTTTTTACCAAGATTCGCAAAAAGTGCTATAGTACAGATGGTTTAGTGATTTTAACCCTTAGTTGTATTATGTGTTTGATATTAATAATTGAAAGGTGTAATGTTTATAAATTCGTGATTGGTGTATAAGTTGATTTTGATAAGGTAGGCTAAATTCCAAAAATACCCCCTCTACAACCAAAAGAGAGAAAAACCTTTGTGCTGAAAATGAATCCTCAAATCACAAAAGCCATTTTTTGAACAGTAGGGGAAAGCTTCCAAAAATCTCAAGCTTCCATTTGTTAACAATGAATCCTCAACTGAAATCGATTGTTGCAGCCGTTCTTTTCTAGCTTCATCTTCTCCGCGTGCTCCTTCTTCTTCGAGCTTCATCCCCAAAGGGCACTACGATTATTTCAATACAATTGATCGAGATACGATGATGTTGTGACAGCAAATATCGGACACCCCGCAGGATCGGGACAAAGATCGAGCACCAAGACTGAGCTGGAGAGGGGTTTTCAGTTTCGGGGAGACAACAGGGTTGACGATTTAGGAGACCCAAACAGCGGCGGTGACCGAAACAGACCAGAGAGCAGAGATTAAAACGGCGGTTGCGTTGCATCGAACCCCCCGACAACGAGGTGACGGGGCCGCTTCAATCCCTAGCAGATTCCAGTGTGAAGGCGGTGGCTTCGCATGAGACTCAAAACCAGAAAAACCTCAGCGACGGCTATGAGACAGTAGGCAGCAGTTGAGAACAAAGGCTGGGGAACAGAGTATCGGAGGCAAGGGTCGTTGGTCGAGCAACTGCAGTCGAGCGGCGGCAAGGATGAAAATATCACGGATACAGATATTGCGATATGGATATTGGGTGTTAATTTTTATTTTCCTGGGTATCGCGGATATGATGCAAAATATCTATATCGGTTCAGCGTAGTACAAAATTGGATGAAAATTGGGAAATATCGTGGATATTTCGCAAAATATCGCATGTATATCAAAATGAGCGATTTTGATTCAAAAAATTGAACTATGTGATTTTTTTTAATACTTTGTATAGTGTATTTTGTTTGATAGTGGAAGTAATATGTTCTCTTCTCACATCAATCTTTCATATCCATATCAAGAAGAAAGTTCATCTATTGATATTGAATGAATTTCAGTCAGTTTTGATTTCATGAATATGGGTAGCAATGAACATAATGATATGTCTCAAGATTCATATGTTGCTGACACCTTTGAAAGTTCACAATTTGGTTGGAGTACTCGATATATTTTTCATCACTCACCTCCTCAAATGTCGTATATATGGAAATCAAAATGAGTATCAACAATATGATTGGATTAGTGTACACTATCCAATTCATGGTGAAACAGTTGGACGAGATAAAACAACTTATGAATGTCATGTGCATAACTATTTTAATAAGTACTCTAATGTGATGAGTTGGTATCAGCACTGCTTGGATCAAGATGACATTCCATGTACTATGTTTGAATCTCATAGGTTATCCTTTTGGTACTAGTGTATCGTGTGATGTAATTTTAGTAATTTTGTCTTGTATTATGTAATATATTATCAGTTTTCATTCGAAAAACAGTATTTATAATGCTTATTATCTATATGATAGTTTTAAATATATTATTTTAATGTGATTTTGAGTGGAATATATGTGTAATGAAAAGTGTAAAAATAATCCCCAAAATTTCATATTAAATTTCCAGAATTTTAATAAGATTTTCATTGTTTTTTCAATTTTTTTGTGATATCGATATATCCGTAAAATCAAAGTTGCGATATGATATGCGATATCGATATTTTCATCCTTGAACGGCGGCACAACAGGGAGCATGGGCCTAAGTGTAATTGTACAAATACTACTGTAGGACACAATTTAACCCACAAAAAATGGTGGGTTTATAATTTGCCCATTTGTGAAACCTAAACCCAGGAGGAAGCCTAGACCCACCATCAAACCTGGGCCACAAATCTACACACCAAACATATATTTAGTCTGGTTTCTATACCTAAACCAACCCAAACCATGAAAATCAAAGTACAACTTTGAGGAATTTTTTTATCTGACTATAATATATTAGTTGAATAATCTGTAATTTGGAATACCAAGATTATCTTTGAAGTGAATGATAGACAAAGTCTTTTAATATCTCCACAAAACAACATTAGCCGATTTGCAACTCTGTTCTCCTATCTAAAATTATAAATACTACTTCCGTCCTGGTTAAACTTGCCTAGTTTGATCGGAGACGAAGGTTAAGAAAAAACAGTAGACTATTATTTTTAAAGATAATTGAGTGACATTTTTGTAATAAGGATGAAATATGAGAATATGAGTGTTTGACTTTTGTGATATTTTAAGATTGTTTTTTACTTTTAAGTGACATTTTTGTAATAAAGATGAAATATAGGGATATTAAAATTAGAGTTTTGTTTCTATTTATGAACTGACAAGTTCAATTGGGACAAACTAAAATGACAAATAGATAAGTTGAGTTGGGACGGAGGGAGTAATAGACAAATGTACTTTCTACTTCACATCAAAAGATCTGGAAATCGATTTTAATAATTTAAAAGTCCTATGACGGCATTATTTAGGTTATAATTGTCAAGATGAGTCGATGAGTTGAATTGATCTGCAACCCACCATTTGGTTGGAAAAATCCCAACCCACCTACAGGCTGGTCAACCTACTCAAATCTTTTATTTCCTTAAATTATTTTTTTTAACTTTTTAAAAGAAAATAAAATGATATTTCTATATAGCTTTTTTAGATTTTATATGCATTTAGTGTTAAAGCATGTATTTCTTTGGTATTTTAAGGTTGATTTTCTTAGAAGGGTCAAAGAATACCATTGGGCATAATGTTTTAAAAGATACCAAACACTAAAACTTTAGAAATTATTAAATGCAATAAATAATAATTTACTAAATCTAAGAAATATAAAATGTATATATTAATATATTTAAATAAATCTATAAAACCTATGAGTTATTTATATTAATAATTTTTAATAACATCGTAAAACCATCTAAATAATATATCAGATAAAGCTTAAATTTCATCAAAAGTATAAAATTATTTTAATTAATAACTAAAGAAATGTCTTATATTCATTGTTTCAAAACAATCCTAAAAATCAAATGGGCCTGGAAAGTGAATTTTCGTCTGGGTTTCAAATACTTGGGCTTATCCTGCACGGCCTTTAAAAATCACATGACATTTTATTACCTTAATTCAAATATTGACTTAATTCAATTTTTTTATACGATCCTATAACAAAACAATTTTGAGTAGAGTTACTCTCATGTGTACCAATTGCACGGATTTGTAATCCGTGTAATTGTGCCGCGTGCGGGCTGGGCTGGCCCGCCCAACCCTTGCTTTTTTACTTTTTTTGTGTGTTTTTGGTCGTTACCCTCATGTTATGTTAGAGTTACCTTCGTATTATGTTAGGGTTACCTTCACGTTATGTTAATGTGACCATATCTTCAGATTTCATACCCTTCGTTTAAAATCACTGAACTAAAATAATACGAAGGTAACACTAATATAACATGAAAGTAACACTAACATAACATGAAAGTAACTTTAACATAACATGGAGGTAAAAAACAATATTAATCATACCTTCATGTATGTTAGAGTGACCCTCACGTTATGTTAGGGTTACCTTCATGTTATGTTAGTGTTATCTCATGAGGGTAACACGGGTAACTCTAACATTACATGAGGGTAACCCTATCATAACATGAGGGTATGACTGCTTGAAGCGAATCTTAGTGGGTTTGGCGCACCCACCAGGCGCGTGGGGCGTGTGAGAGCGCGTTGGGACGCGTAAAAACGTGCATTAGAGGTGCGTGGGGTGGGTCGACCCGGGTGTATGGATCCTAGATCCATGCATCAGTTGCATAAAATATTTTGTCGTTTGAGTAAGTCCTGTGTGAGAGTGAGACGGTTCAACTCACAACCCATGCACACTTAGCAATTCATATGAAAGTTTATGGATATTGATTCAATTCATGAGTATTATAAGGATCCGTCTCACGGAAATTATCCGTGAAACTGTCTCACATGAGTTTTTTTTACCAACAATTTTTGTTCGAAAAAAAAAATCAATTTAGCTGTTAACTTTCGTAATTGAGGTTCCAAATTCTAATTGATATTTTATTTTCTGTTTCTTTGCATTTAACATACACGAATGATTTAGTTAGTGATAACATTATTTGAAGTGATGATTTAAAAATAGGTCTTATTTCATTCAAAAATAAGATGTTAGGAGTTTACGAACATTTTTATTTATTTTTTTAAAAAAGGGAATCTCAGTTTATTTCTAAAATAAGATCCTACTTCTTGGAAATTCGATCGTAAAAATTACATAATTGTAAAAATTACTTCACTATCTTATTTTATCCAAATACTTCAACAACTTAATTTTAAACTTTTATTAGGTATCTTTTAAAATCTAAAAACATCTTATATTAATTAAGATATAAATGTTAATAAACTCTAAAAATAAATTAATCCAAACAGTACCCTCCATGTTTTAGATGGCCAAAATTAAATCTTACAACAAATAGCTTGGTATTTGAATTCAAATTCTTGACTCTAATGCTAATACAAACATACATCAAACCTTGGTTAAATCAAAAATGGATATTAAAATAAATTGTACTCAGATCCCCACAATTCTCTTAAAATGAACTCTAATTCATGTTTGAATTAAGGAATTTGAATATACAAATTGAAACATGGAACGGATTGCAAGCATTACAAAATCTAGTGTAACATGAAAATGATGAATTTCAAATATATATCAATTCAAACATTTAAAACAAAATGGTTTTAAAATAAAGATTTGAAGCGAATGAATTGCAAATACACTTAAATTGGAGTTGATATGAGATCCACCCATATAATTACTTAAATATTAATTCAAAATATAAGTGATATATATATTTCAAATTTGCATCTACCAGAACACCATCCATGAATTTAAAACTAAAACTTCAAATCTCTTATCAAATTCCTTCGTCCAAATGGAGCATAAATGAGTTTCAAATCATTCATCAAATACTTTAATAATTAGATGTTTGGGGTTGTGTTTTCTGACACGTCACTTATGGTCAAATTAGGAAATCATTATATATATAGGAAATTAATGTATATAGTGCATATAGGTGTAGTCATATTATAAATATATGAGTATCAACACGTGCATCGCACGTGGAGGATGAATTTTTTAAATCAAAAATGTTATATTACTACTAATTAAGCTTAAATAATAAATTTTTTTTATAAGGATATACAATCTATATTAAATTAAATTCAGAAAAATATATATACTAAATTAGAGTCATAAGATAACAAAGTTTTACTCATAATAGAATTTACATGATTTTGGTTTAAATTTTATTGTAATATTATTTAAATATGAAAATCATAAATTACAATTATAATCTTAAACAAAATCTTTAATAAGGATATATTAGTCAATCCATATTTTGTAAGAAAGTATGGTAATATATATATATACACACACATGATATATAAAGTAAGGGTGTACATATGTATGAGTGAGTTTGTGCAAGAACATCTAACATATTACATTTAACGGGACAATTTGTTTTGATCCGTCCAACATTCAACAGTCAACGGTCAAAAGTAAAAAATGCCGATCAATGGTCGGTTTACGCAATTGATCAAAAAGTATTACATGTTATACATACAAATATTACATGATATACCTTAAAATATTATATATAATGAATGTAATACATCTATTCTCATAACATAATATTTTTATCCGTATCATGTGTACTTTAAAACGTATCACATAATATCTATAAAAGTATGTTTTATTCTCATAACGTAATACTATTATTCTTATAACATAATATTTTCATGTGTATGATGTAATACTTTCGAAAAGTATTACGTGATACACATAAAAGTATTACATGATATTTTTATATGTATCATGTGATACTTTCAAAAGTATTACTATTATCTATAAATTTATCACATGTTGTATGTAAAGTATTGCATGATATCTACAAAAAAATATTACATAATACACATAATATCAAAATTAGTAAAAATTCAATTTTAGTCCACTTAAGAGGCTGCTGCCCATTTTACGTCCACTATGGAAGCTAAATTTAATTTTAGTCCACTTAGGTCAAAATTCGTCACTATTTGGTCCAATTTTTGCCGGAAAACGGGTTTCACCGGCGAGTGTAGTTCAACCGCTCTCGGAATTTTTTAAACTCCTATGTGGCACTTCCGGAGCCCACGTGGACCAATAATTATTATCTGAGTCAACTTTTTATATATATGATATTTTTTTGCAGAAAAATTAAGAAAAAAATGTAAAATAATTTAAATTTGAAATGTAAAACCGAAATACTAAAATCAAAAATCAAAATCCTAAATCCTAAATTGAAAACAAATCCCTAAATCCTAAATCGAAAAGAAATCCCTAAACCTAGTTTTAGAATCGACAAGAAATCCCTAAACCTAGTTTTAGAATCGACAAGTCTGATTGAGAGAGGAATCCAACATTGAGCGAGCAAGCCATCCATCTCCAGCAACCGTTGTTTGAGAATGGCCCCTCGAAAGCGTAAGGAAGCTTCGAAGGGGGGAAAACCGAAAGCCCCAGGTCCAAAATCAAAACGTGTGAAAGCCGATCCTTCAAAAAAATCCCCAAATCCAGAAAAAGCCCTAAATGTTAAGGACGACAGGTGCTCAAGTCCAAGTTTGGAAGAAATACCTCCACCAAATGGAGATGCGGAGGAGACATTGAGAAAATTGGAGCTTGCGAGGCTGCGGGAGGAAATTTGCAGAATCAAAGGTCTGTAATCCAACCATATGTAATTTGCAGAAGCATAAAGAACATTTGCAATCTGAGAACACGACTATCAAAATTTAAAATTTGCAATCTGTGAATTTACAACCAAAATTTGCACCTTACAAATACAAAATCGAACACTTAATTTTGCCTTAAAATTGCAATTCAAAATTCTCACTTTCCACATTTTCAAAAATCAACTACCCCCATGCCCAAAATACATATGAATCTTGTTTTATTCCTAACCCTAAACCTCTAATCATCAACTATAAACATTGAAAGACACAAACTTACATTATATCTGAGACAACCCCAAAACCTCTTCCCTCGATTTGTATCTGTTTTTGTCGTTCATAGAATCGCTTGTCGTCTACACAGACACTTGTGCGCAGCAGATTGTAAGGAGCAATCAGACATTTTCCCCCGATTAAATTTTGGAAAACTAGGGTTCCTCGTTGATTTTGGGGAAGATTGGTTGATTTGCAGAAGCCCTTTCTTTTCCCCTTTTTTCCCTTCCTTTTTGTTCGATATTTTCATTTCAAATATCAATTTGTGTTTAAAAAATTTCGAGGGCGGTTGAACTACACTCGCCGGCGAAACCCATTTTCCGATGAAAATTGGACCAAATAGTGATGAATTTTGACCTAAGTGGACTAAAATTGAATTTATCTTCCATAGTGGACGTAAAATGGGCAGTAGCCTCCTAAGTGGACTAAAATTGAATTTTCCCCGTACTTTTTATGTATAATAGTATCACCTTATACAAATAAAATGTTACATAGATTTATTAAACTATAAGTTTTCACTACATGTTGCACATAAAAGTATAACATGTTATACATAAAACATATTATTTTTGACTTTTTTACATTCGTGTTGATTTAGACAGTTGTCCGTTGGCTTTGATCAGTTGATCATTGACATTGATTAGTTGACAGTTGATCGAGTCAAATCTGATTCCTGAAGTGAAATGAGATTCATGAAACCATCTTATACGGGACTTTACGTGAAATTGTCTTACACAAGACTTTGTCCATATATAGGTGGGTTAGACTGACTTGGGAACATATATAGATATACAAAGGTCATGTTATACATATCTATAATGCAATTAGGATGAACTTTGTTTATGTTGCCGAAGAACTAAAATAAACACATCATGGACTAATTTGAATTCTGGAAAAAGATTTTGGGCTTGCGAAAAGTATAGAGTATGTTCTATAATCCATAATATTTATTTCACACACCTAATTTCAATTGAAAATCCTTAATTTAGCTTCAAAATCCCTAATTTATTTTCAAAATATTTAGAAGCTACAAAATTTATAATTTCCCTATTATAGGTTATGAATTACATATTTATAAATGTTCATATTAATTTATCAAAATATTTAAAATTTCTACTTTAATTAAAGATTCCATCCTTTAATTGATTTCACCGAGATCTTTATTGAAGTTTATTCTCCGTATATACTACCAATCCTCTTATCTATAACACTTATATACTAAAATTATCATCACATAGAAAACGTTTTACATCATAGAATACTCACGATGATGAGAATATGTGCTTGACAATACGCTAAAGCTTGCGTGCTCTCAACCCGACCCTAATCTGTGCTTCCAACCCAACCAGTTGCGTGGTGTTAGATATATACATTTTAGGTATCACGTATATGCTCTTAAGATATTACATTCCATGTTAAAGCGTGATATTAGATATATACTTTTCAGGTATCACATGCGTACTCGATTTTTTTGTTCTGTATGTAAGTAGGTAATACATAATTAAGAATATACACGTATACGTGAAGAATATATATCTAACATCATGCAGCAAGTCAGGTTGGGGGATCGTGCCACAGGGTCACGCAAGTGTCACTATTGTCAATAAATTATGTCGCAATATTTAATATATTCATATATAATTAATGCTTTAATGGAAACATTATATATATATATATATATATATATAGACTACAAAAATTCTTATCCATAATACTTATATACTAAAATTATCATCACATAAAATACGTTGAACATCATAGAATACTCACGATGATGAGTATATGTGAGCTTGACAATACGCTAAAACTCGTGTGCTCTCAACCCGGCCCCAACCAGTGCTTCCAGTCTTACCCACTGCGTGGTATTAGATATATACTATTTATGATCAAGTGTATATTCTTAAGGTATTACTTTCTATATATGTTAAAGCGTAACATTTGATATATACTTTTCAGGTATCACGTATATACTCGATTTTTTTGTTCTGTATGTAAGTACGTAATACCTAACTAAGCTTATACACATATATTTGAAGAGTAAATATCTTCATGCCCAGGGGCAAGCAAGTGTCATTATTGACAATAAATTATGTTGCAGTATTTAATAATATTCATATATAAATAATGCTTTAATGGAGCCAATATTCCAACAACAAACAAACATTATTATATATATATAATATATATATTTCACCATGCATGCTCTTTATTTATTTGGTGAGCATAGCAAACAGCTAGAAGTAAGAAAGATGACTCATATCCCTCTAACTAGCTTGCCATATTATATCCAATAGACTTGATATATATGCATCCAAGTGTGGTTAAAATGCAGAAATATAATCAAGTGGGCTTAAAGGAAACCCCAATGAGAGCTTCAATCTTAGGTGCAAGATTTTGGGAAGAGGTATAGCCATCTTCATCGTTCTCATAAGTAATCTCAGCAGCTCGAGCATAGTTAAGAAGCTGTTCCACCATTTCCTTCTGCGTCGAACTTCCCTTTGCCCATTCCTCGTTCACATCCTTCCATCCATTCTCGATAATTTCTTTGAATCTGCAAAGAGCCTCTTGCTTTGATACACCATATTCTTTCATGTAGAAATCCACCACTGTTAGGCTTTTTCCTTCCTTGCTCTCACGCTTCAAATGCAAACCATACAATTTATAAAGTTGATGCATGTGTCATTTATTATTTGTACATAGTGAGTTCATGTTATTCTCAGTTGTGTGTTAACATTAATGGATGAGCATAACGTAATGGTTGACCCTAATGACGTTTTATTTTAGTATTATTATTTTCCGAATATCAACTTTAGTCCGGCGATTGAGAAATACGTTTTTCCCTGAACCCCTATTTTTCAGCTACTTTTTGGCGAGTGTCACACAATCGCCGCCCAACTCCGTATCAAAAATTGTACTTCGACGGAAAAGGATTGACATTGAACACATTTTCCAATTGCAGGACTGAAATTAATTCTCAAAAAATAATAGGACCAAAATCGAATAAAACCAATTTTTTATATAAATTTTAAAATTTGATTTATGACAATAATTATTAGGGTTAAAAGCATTTTATCATTCGAACTATAATTTTACATTTTTTGTATAAACTTTGACATGTTGCACTTTACTGTATAAACTTTAAATTTGATGCATTTTACAGTATTAAACAAATCCTAGTCGTTGACACTTTTTTATATAATTTTTGAAATATTGTACTCTGCTGTATAAACTTTAAAGTTGTTGCATTTTATGGTATTAGTCAAATCTTAGTCATTGATTTAGGATACATGTATAACTAGTACGTGACTGATATATATATCATAAAATGCATCAAATTTAAAGTTTATACTGAAAAGTGCAACATGTCAAAATCTATACAAAAAAGTGTCAATTACTATGATTTGTCTGATAACGTAAAATGCATCAAATTTAAAGTTTATATAGGAAAGTGCAACATATCAAAGTTTATACAAAAAATGTCTAATTATGTATAGTTCAAATGATAAAATGCTTTTAACCCTATAGTTATTGTCATAAATCAAATTTCAAACTAAGATAAATTGGAAAAACTATTATAACAACGCATAAAATTAATTATTCATTGACCCAATAGATCCTTGTATATTTATTAGCTAGTAAAGAAGAAGCAAGAACGATTTAAATTAGAGTTAATTTCAATTTTGGTCCCGTATATATAACTCTTTCCATTTTTGAACAATCAAGTATACGTTTTTCAATTTTGGTCCTATATGTTTCCATTTTTTCCAATTTTGATCCTATTGTTCAATTTTGGTCTCATATGTTTCAATTTCAGTCCAAATTTGGTCGGAATTATTAAAATCACTGATGCCATGTAAGATTTCCCGACAGCTATCCGACCAAAAATTGATTTGAAATTGGAAAAATTGAAACATACAAGACTAGAATTGGAAAAAATAGAAACAAACATTACTAAAATCGAAAAACGTATACTTGGTTGTTCAAAAATGGAAAGAGTCGTACTAAAATTGAAATTAACTCTTTAAGATTATTAGTGGAACTTACTTCATGGCTGCCCAAGTCGTCATGGTGTCGAATCATCATGGCAGCGGAAGTTACACTTTTAGGCTCACTTAGCAACCAATCAATGGTTTCTTTGGTTATAGATTGGATGCCAGGAACAAGAGCAATGATATAGAGATGCACACAACTCGTAATCACTGAATTGTTCTTATACTCCTCATATGAAGGAATTTGTTTTTCCATGGTCCATATTTGCTCTTTGTTGTAAGCCCTACCAAGTTGTTTCACCTATATATGATCATCACAACCAAAATGTATATGTACATTTATGTTATTTTAGATAAACATGTGTATATATGTTTGTTAGAACATTGGAAATCGTAATATAATTCATACTCATATTCACTATTCAACCCGTATTGAGGTGCATACGAGTAATTGTGGATTAACTCATCAATAAGTTAGATTTGTGAAACGGTCTCACAAAAGTTATAATGAAATAATATAATGCTATAAAATCTTCAGATCATGAAGGCAATAATATCTTATACCATCCTCTCAACTTTTAATCTTTGAAATTACCGGTTCCAAATACAAACAAGTCAACTGATTAATGGGCACATAATCTCAACACGATATCTTTTATTATATTTGATGTTACATTTTCTATTTTAAAACTAGTAGTGTACCCGTGCGTTGCACAGTGTGATATATATATAATTATTAAAAAAATATAATAACATATAAAATGTAATGATTATTCTTTTAACAAAATTATATTGATACTCTTTTAATTTGTATTAGTATAAAGCTAGGTATTATAACTTTAAATTTATGTCATTATAAATAATTATATTCTAAAATATTAGAAATTTGAAATATATAAAGTAATATATTAATTTATGGATTAAATAAACAAATAATATTACCTGGGTAGTGAAATTTTAAAAAATAAATTTAATATCTAAAATAAGTTATATGTATTAGAAACGTTATGATTTAAGTATTGAGATAAATAAATTTATATTTTATTAGCATTTATAACTATAAATACACATGTATTTTAATAACTTTTTTTGGTTCAACGCCACATATAACTCATTTATTTTAAATCAAATAAAAAATTATATCAGCTTATCAAATACATTAAATCTCTGTTGCTATCTATTTAAATGAAACAATTCAATATTGGACTTAATCTACACATCTTGAATAAAACAAATTATGTATAATAATTATAAGATTGATAAGTCAATATATCAGGGACTAAGAATGATGAAATTTTAATTTGTGAAAAACCAGAAAAATTACCTCTGTCCAATCCCTTATGACACCTCAATTAATCAGAATATAAATATAAATAAAATTTGACAACAAATAAATATAAAATAAGAAAGAGAAAATAAATTATTTGTATATTTCAAATGAATAAGTTGGTTAACTTGCAATAATAATTTTAATCTAATTTTTTCTATTTGATATATTTTATATGTGTAATCTATTAGGTACGCCTATAATATTTTTTTATTTCTACATTTTAATATCAATTTACAATAAATTAATACTATATATCATAAAAATGTTTAAAAATAAAAAATCATTGAAGCCCACCCACATACATTTCCATATTTCAGTTTGATAAATTTTAAATGAATATTAAATTTAAGATCATTAAATAATGATTGATTTTATATATTATATATGTAAAATTTATTTAGAATAGGGTAAATTACAAAAAACAACCCTAGCTATCAACTTTTTTAAAATTGCAACCTAATCTTTTTTTTTTAAGATTGCCACCCAGTTTTTCTGTGGTTTTGCCGATTGCAAAATTTCCGATCATTTTTCCGGCAAATGAATTAATTTTTTTCACTTTGCAACCCAAACCTTAATTTTTTTGTCCAATTGCAAATCATAATTTGTTTTTCACTTCACACCGATACCTTTATGTTATATATATGAGTGTGACATTTATGTTATATAAGTGTGATCGATATTCATAAAATAAATATCAAGGAAATATTGGTTAAAATTGGTGAAATATATGTAATATCGGTAAAAAATCAATGGAATATCAATAAATATCGGAATATATTGGTAAATATAGGAAAAATAACAATAAATATGTGTACCCATATTTCCATCAATATCGATATTTTCACGATATTTCCGTGAATTTAAGTTGCCTATATTTTCACCGGAATCGAAATTTTCAT
Source organism: Scutellaria baicalensis (assembly GCA_005771605.1). Classification (NCBI taxonomy): domain Eukaryota; kingdom Viridiplantae; phylum Streptophyta; class Magnoliopsida; order Lamiales; family Lamiaceae; genus Scutellaria; species Scutellaria baicalensis. The sequence continues at coordinate 3,648,375 of CM016729.1, forward strand.
TCTTGGTTGCAATCTGATAAAAACACAAAGTTCAGGTTGCAATTAGATTTTTTTTAAAAAAAACAAAGTTTAGGTTGCAAAGTGAACAAATTAATCTCCATTTCGCCGGAAAATTTGCAATCGACAAAACCACAAAAAGACTGGGTGGTAATTTGAAAAAAAATGATTAGGTTGCAATTTAAAAAAAGTCGATAGGTGGAGTTATTTTTTATAATTTACCCTTTAAAATAAGTACTTAAAAATAAGATGAGAAATAATAAATATATAATCCCTGATCTCATCTTATTTATCTGTTTATTTTTTTATTTGAAATTCTATACAATAAATACTAAATTGAGTATCATAACTGATTTCTTAAATTAAATATTTATTTATTCGTATTGAATTTCTTAAAATATAATAAATAAGTTTATTTGTATTTATTTGTATTGAGTTTCTTAAAATACAATAAATAAGTTTATTTGTATTAAGTTTCTTACAATAAATACAATATGAAAGCAATTAATAGGTTTCTTAAAATAGTAATTATTTAATAGGTAGATAATTTATTACAGTTATTTTTGGCAGAATATCCTGCTTTTATATATATATAGATTATTCACAACAAACTATGTGTATCAAATAACATCACTAATAAAAATAGCAAAATACCGAACGTAATGTCATACCTAATAGGATTCGGATCGCAATATCTCCTTAACATGTTCTATAGTTTTTCACGGTATTAAAATTTGTAAAACTTGTCATGCGCGCAATTTGACATAACTTTAAAATTGATCTCTGTTAAAAATGTTAAGCCAACATGTTAAATTAATCGAACAAAATTCGAGTGAGTCAACATGGATCATACTCCGTGAGGCGGCTTAACCCACAATCCACATTTCATAATTTCTATATAAATTAATAGAAGTAAATTTGATTCATTGGTAAAAAGACCTATCTAACAAAATTATCTGTAAGATCATCTCTTGTAAAATTCAGCATTTATATAATTTAGTAATATTTGAATAACATATTTTAAAATGATTAAGCAGATGACACTTAAGAAGTAATAAAAATTATTGGCAATAGATAAAGAGTGAGGCTTACTGCTTCAATGTATTGAGGAACAACAAAGGATTTTCCTTGTTTTATTGCTTCACATTTATGATCTTCGTATATACTCCAAATAAATTTATAAGTAATTTGCATGTATTTTGGGAGTACATCGACTTCTTCCACATTCCACCTGAAAAAATAATACATATAAATTTAGTTATTTGTTATATCTCCTAACATCGATTTTTCATCACACAAAGTTAGGTTAATTGCTAACTATTGAGTTTTGGTGCATCAAGTTTAAGTTTTCAAATTTTAGTCCTTTAACTATCAATATTTTTTTCCCCCAATTTTAGTCCTTTTTAGGTCGGAACAACCAAAATTGTTGATGTGGCTGTCGGAAAATCTGACATGGCCATCTGAAAATCTGATTTGGCAATCAAAAGGACTAAAATTGGAAAAATCGATAGTTACATGACTGAAATTGAAAAGCTTAAACTTAGTTCACCAAAATTGGAAATGACCTAACTTACAAGACTAAAATTGATATTACCCCAAAAATAATCTCTTCTATCAAGGCAAAAACTTATATACCACTGGGGCACATAGGGGCACAAATTCAAGTGTTATATACATGTTCTTCAGGTGTTATATATACTCTATAGGTGTTATGTTTTTTGGTGTTATAAATATACTATATATGTATCATATGCATATAAGAGTATACATGTGATACCTGAAGAGTATATACATGATACCTGTAAAGTATATATTTAACACCATATGATAATTAATTTGGGGGCACCGTGTCCCTGGGGCACACAAGTGTAACTGATCTTCTATCAAATAATAGTATACTATGGTCACCGAGGCGATTATATTCATTCACATAGTGTAATATTCAATCAAATATACATGTAAAATTGAAATTTCATAATAAGAAAGTCCAGAAGAAAAATATCCACAAAAAAGAAATGTAAATATTTGGTAGCATACCTTTCCAAAATATTAGTAAAAAGTTGAGCTTCATCAAGTGTAGCATAGTTGTCATAAGTATCATCCATTACTGTAATCAATTGTGTGATTTTGGCAGTAATTATTCGAACAAAAGAGTATTTAGGTTCATAACGAAATGCAGCACCCCAAAAATAACACTCCACTATTCTGTCCCTCATATATGGCAACTTCGACTTTAGCTCAAATCCATTCCACCACCTTTAAAATATCATCAAAACAACAGTTTATCGATTAAAAAATTTATTCATATATACTTCAATGTTCATTTTATGATTTTTGAGAAATTTGCAAAAAAAGTACCAACAAACGTGTTTCGAATTGCAGTCTTGACTGGAAAAAAATTGAATCCTTGATCTATATATCCATTTTTTATTTTATGGGTTTTTCAATTGTAATTTAATTGGGAATCCGATTTACAGATATTTTTAATATGTACACCACTGATGTTGACGTTACACTCTAAATTAGGGATTTTGGTTGTACGAGAGAAAATTAATCTATATGTGAGACTAAATGGAAGAGATTTTCTCTTCATTTAATACCGCATGAGTTCATTTTTCCTCCATATAACCAAAATCCTTAATTCGAAAAATCTCATGTTAATAGTGGTTATACAAACATAATATATATAGAAATCTTGTGAGCTCGTTTAATGGAATTTGATTCGTGAGATCTCAAGATATAGTTTAACTTGTGAATATGTTTGAGTTTTGAGTATAATGTGGATCAAGTCTCATTTGTCCATGAGACGATCTCACATGAGTTTTTGTGATACGTCATTTACCTGGAAAGTTCACCGAGCTCGTTCCTATACATGTTCTGCAAGACCTTGAGATTCAACTTGGCAAATCTCAAAAGAACTTCATCCTTTGAGTCATCTTGTTCGTAGGTCGAAATGTGAAAAGGAATGTTGATGATCAAAACGCTTCGATGAAGTGAGTGTTTAAGAGCAAGCTGCACTTTGTCTTTGAGAGGTGACTCTAACTCTGGTAATAAACGACTCAAGTGACGCCTAGTAAACGTCACACCTTCGTCTAAAATACTTTCGTCGTGGATCCGAACATGAGCTGCTTCAAATAAGCTTAATAGGCCCTCAACATCAGAGCTGAGGGTTTCTTCGAATTTGTTGTTTTTGCCAACAAATTTGTGGAAAACATCTGTATCAATATTATTTAGCATCAATTAAGTTTCATTCAAATATTGTAGTGTTGCAGTTGAAAATTGATATATAATAGTAATAGACAATATAAAAATTTGTAAGACTATAGTTGCTTTTGGCATGTATGAAATTTTTTGCCCTTTAAACGGTATCCTAGATCCGTCCCTAAATATATAAGATGATAATAACAATTCGAGTAAATAAGAGTAAGAAGTGACATACTGCAAGAAACATGAAATTGATGTTGTCTGAGCAAACGAAATCGAAGTGCTGTAGTGAACAAGTCATAGTCTTCATCGTCTCCAGTATTATAAACTTCACGGAGTTTGTGTTCGAGCTCCGTCTCAAAATGATAAGCCAACCCCAAACGCTCAATTATGTCGATTAATACCAAAACTTTGCTAGGTTTTGCAGCCATGAGTATCATTTTTTTTGCTTCTTTCTTTAGTGCTTCAATGTCTTCTTCATACTTCTCTGGTAACTGTTACCACAAATTAATTAGACACAGTTAATTTTCTTTCTAGTAATGCTTAACTGCATCTTGCAGACATTTAATTAGAATCATGCATAACATATTAATATTGCAATTAATACTAGAATTAGTACTGCAATTCCTGTACATATACAAAACTAGAATTAGTACATTCTATCCATGCATAACCAATTTTTCAATTTTAATTTTCCTATACCTAATGATGGCTGAAATTACAAATTGAGGATAATAATTATTGATTATTCACCATTTATTGTATCCATAACCATGAATAATTAAAGTTAGTGCAATGTGCCATTTGCAACCCATGATTAAGTAAAAAGGGAAAACTCATTTTTCATCATTCCTCAGGGTCACTGTTCGTTATTAGTCCTGAAAAAAATACAATTTTTTATTTTTGGTCCTTTAATTGACAATTTCATCCAATTTTAGCCATTTTGTCACCGAATTTTTATTTTCCGACCACATTTATGTGAGTGCACTATACTCCTTAGGGATCATATTGTATAACCTTACATTGTTCATGTGTTATAACACATATATGGATCATATAGTATAACCCTTTATAAAAAAACAATTATTTACACGATAGTTTTTTTTCTTTTTCCTCATATCTTGCAACCCTTTATGAATCACATCATATCATGTAAACCATCGTGAAATTCTGACTATATCCTGGATGACAATATTGAAACGAACCATATTGTGTAACCCAATATAGTTTACATGATATGATCCAAAGGTTACACAATTTGAAATAAGAAAACAAAACAAACCACCATGTTTTATAAGGAGCTACACAATACGATCTATAAAGATATTGTAGAATATGATCCATACACATTACACTACATGACCAACAAAAACCTGACGTTTTTTACTTTTATCAAAATTATACTTCGAGGCAAACTTGGCCAAGTTTCTGAAATGTAGTAGAAAAGTAAGTTTTTTATTCTTTGTGTTAAATAAGTAAGTTATTACATGAATTGTGGTCGAAATCAAAATTTCACAAATTATATATATAAATAGATATAGATATACCTGCAAATTGGAACAAATAGCAGAGAGAAGGTTTTGGGGCCATATGGTGGGTTTGGGAATGGTGATGGGTGGGCGAATATGCCTCACACTCTTACTTGTGGCAATGCATGGAGTTGCCATTTTATGATATATCACTTTAATTTTCTCTCGTGTATTGAAATTGCTTAATATTGGAAGAGAGCACTTCACCTATTTATAGGCTTACACTTCCATGCACTGTGCGACAGGTAAAAATTAAATGCCAAGAAAGGTAAAAAGGAAAAATTAAATTAAGAAAAGAAAGGTAAGATTCGCATTCATGACAAGTTTGAAATAAATGCCAGGTCAATATCACATGTACAGTTGCATATAGCATTCCAAATTTGAAATTTCAAGATTTTATTTCTTTCTCGCTCAACTCAAGCTTGAATCAAATTAAATTCGTTAAATTAATTTGAGGTTGTGCTTTGGTTAGAAGACAAAATATTCTGTATAGCCGAGTGCATGTGTAATCGGTAAACACGTCCCCACGCACGGTCAATGCGCTCCCACATGCCTGGTTGGCGCTCAAACCCACAAAAATTTGCTCCAGATTGTGTTACATTTATATTATGTTAGTGTGACCTTCATGTTATGTTAGTCTGACCTTCACTAACATAACATGAAGTTCGCACTAACATAACATGAATGTCAGTTTAACATAACATGAAGGTCTGTCTAACATAATATGAATGTATGATTAACATTGTTTTTGCCTTCATGTTATGTTAGTCTGACCATCGTGTTATTCAGTTCAATGATTTTGAACTACGGGTATGAAATCTGGAAATGAATATCACATTAAAATATCACGAAGGTAACACTAACATAACATGAAGGTCACACTAATATAAAATGAAGGTCACGACCAAAACTCGCGAAAAAGTAAAGAGGTGTAGGCTGGGTCAGACTGCGCACGGCCTGAGTGGTGCACAGGAGACTCACTCGAAAAATAAATGAAGTGTACATACCATATGAATGACAAAATTAATCCGATCGACCCGTGGGGACCTGGCCTGACCCGTAGTGTTTGAGGCGGGGAGGACCCGACCCGTGCTTAAAACGGGGTGGGGCAGGTCTAGGTACCCACAGCGCCTCGCTCCGCCCCTCCCCGCCCTGCCTAATACTAATATTAATATACATAATATATATATATATATATGATAATTAAATATATATATATATATACATACATATATTAATCTCAATTAGTAATATATATATGTATATTATGATAATTAAGTGTATATATGTGTATATATAAAAGTAATTGGGGATCATATTTTAATTAATTAAGTAAAAAACTAAAGTAGTAATATAACATGTAAATAATGTTTTAATTTGTTGTTGAGTGTATAAAATAGTAAAATTAAATCCCCACTTCAAGTTATTCAATCCAATAATTATTCAAAATTTAATTAGGTATTTTTCAAATTATTCATATTAAAATTGCTAATTGTTATTTATTATTATATTTTAATTTTTTTTTTTATAAACTGGGGCGGGGCATGGGGCGAATATTTCTGACTCATGACGAGTCACAGGGTGGAGCGGCGTAGTTAACTATGCCATCCCTAACGTACCATAAAAACAATAGACTCAAAAATTATATTTATTTCATGTGCCAATATATTTTGGGTACTGTTAGCACCAGTGATGAACCAATAAATGGTAAAAAAAATAAAATAATAATCAACTTAATATTTAAATAAATGCTAAAAATAATAATAATTTTAATAAACTCAAAGTAATTAAAGTGTTACAATAGAAAACTAAATACTTACATCATAACATCTCTCTTCTATTCTTCTCTGCGTATATTGAAAACGCTGCTAGTAACTTCATTATTTACACTTTGAAACACATCATTTTCAATATATGTTACTACACAGTCATATAAATACAACGATATATGTTATTAAACTATCATATAATTAGGATGAATACTCATGTGAGTCCGCCAATTGAGTTGGAAGGAATACAGAAAAGAAAAACTAAACAAGACCCCAAGCCTACCTTTTCTATGTAGTGCACCTTGAATTTACAACCACTAATGAAAACACGCTTAATTACCACACACACTATTAATATCAAAGAATTTCAATTTGTAACTCGTAGTGTACAAAAAAATAATAATGAAATATAAAATAAAAGATATTAAATGGAAGGACTGGGAAAATTAAAGATAAAGAAAAATCAGAAAGAGCTCTAAAGTCATCCACCTACGTAATAATCCTATTAAATTTAGGGAGGGGTTGTAAATCCAAATAGGAAGAATAATACATAAATTAATAATTAGGCATGGAAAGGAGGGTGGTGATCCCTATTGTACACGTTAATATCCAACTTGCAAACTAACATCAAATTTTTCAACGGTCCTTAACTCCACCACCCTTTGAATTCATGCCTTGAAATTAACCCACCTACCTATACCTCTCTACTAAAATGGATATATCTATATAAATGCTTAATTACATTGCAATTTGTAAGTGAAGAATAAAGTTTGTTATTAAGGTGCACACATGTAATATATACTGTATTGAACATAAAGTATATTAATTAGATGGATTAACAAAATAGAATGTGATGGTCAGAAATTGCTAGGAATTATGTATAGATCTTAATGAAGACAAAATATGTAATAGATAGGATCTAGTAACTTTGTACTTAATTAGGATTTATCATGTAACAGTTTAGTATAAGTCAAGGTTGCTGGATGAAGACTGGAGGTTACTACAGGAAGTTAGAAGGTTACTACGCGCATAACAGAAATGCAATGAGCAAGTAAAAATCAACACAACAAGCTAGCCGAGCCTACTGCATACATCAGCAAGCTAACTTCACTAAAACACAAATGAAGCACCTAGCTAGTCCTGAAGGTTGTTATTTAAACTGCTCTCTGGGTTAGCAGTAGAAACAATCAAGTGAGGGCTAATCAAATAATGCCACCTGGAGGAATAAAAAGGACAAAAGACAACGTTGCAGAAGATGGAGGCACTATAGCAACGGTGTACCAGAATGTGCAAAAGATCTCGTACGAGGCAATCAAAAAATGACACCTAGCAGCAAGGGAAACTGCCTCCTTCAACAGACATAAATTCCCATGCCTATAAATAGATGAAGAGTGCACCTGAAACAACTACTGAAACATTCAAACTCACAAGAAATTTCTAGCTAACTTTCAAAGCATTCAAGAATCACTTAAGTTTCAGTCACTCAATTTATATAGCAGCAAGCTATCCAACTACCTGACACTCTATTTCAAAGCTTGCTGCCTCCCAGATTTGAAGAAAAATCTTTTTCTTTCTTTTATAGATTGTTTTAGAAGTCTCTTAGGAAAGAGTAGTTCCTGCTAAGTAGTTTTTCACTCTTGTTGAAGAGTAAGAAATCATGTGTGGGCTATTTAGTTTTGGTCATAGCAGTAACCTATGTGGAAGGCTGCTAGTCTTGTTTGGGTGTGATTGTATTAGTTGAGTCTTTGTAAACCAATCAACCTTTAACAAAATTCCTCTTGAGAATAGGAGTAGAGTGGATGTAGAGGGATTACTCCACCCTCAAACCACTATAAACGTTTCTGTGTTTTTATTAGCTTACTGCTCTACTTTCCTTGAATATCTATTTGTTATCTTAGCATACTGCATTCTGTTAGGAACCTTTGTATAAATTTTGATGAAGACAAAACATGTAATAGATAGGAAGTAGTAACCTTGTACTTAGGATTTTCCATGTAGAATTTTTTGTTAAGTCAAGGATGCTACCTGAAGATCGGAAGCTCACTGTACGAAGCTAAAGCTCACCAATCAGAAAGCAGTGAACTAAGGAGGAATTCTACAGGAAGCTAGCTGAAGCATCCTAAACTTACTGATTTATACAGAAAACTAGCCTAGCATGCTGATCACTGCAAGGAAGCTAGCCAACCTTACTGGATACTACATGAGGCTAATCAAGCATACTGCATACAACAAGCTAAGTTCCAGTAAACGACAGAAGGCTTGATCATCCTGAAAGACTGTTATTTCTGAATTAGCGGCCCCAATTCATCTAAAAGAATATTAAAAAAAGAGCCAATCAGAGAATAACACCTGGTAGGATTTAGGAGACAAAAAAGGACGATTTAACAGAATGAAGGGCACAGTGTAACGGTGTACCAGAATGCGCAGAGGATCTGTATGAGTCAATCACAGCTAGACACCTCACTGATCAGGAAGCTACCTCCTTCAAAGGGTGGAATTTCCTGAAGCCTATAAATAGATGAAGAGTGCACCTAAAACAACAACTGAAACTCACGAGCTCTAAAGCAAATTTCCTAAGTTCTCAAGCATTCAAATCCTTAAAATTCTAGTCACTCAATATATCAGCAGCAAGCAATCCAGCTACCTGAGCTACCTTACCAAAAGCTTGCTCCACCCAGAGTTGAAGAAAAAATATTTTTTTATCTTCATAAATTGTTTTAAGAGTCTCTTAGCAAAGGGTAGTTTCTACTAAGTGTATTCACTCTTGTTAGAAGAGTAGGAGTCTTGTGTGCGCTATTGTATTGGTCTAGTAGTAACCTGCGTGAGAGGCTGCTAATCTTGTTAGGGTATGATTGTATGAGTAGAGTCTTTGTAAACCAATCAACCCTTAACAAAGTTCCTTCTGTGTGAAAGGAGTAGAGTGGACTAGAGGGACTACTCCACCCTTGAACCACTATATATCGTGTTGCCTGTTTATCTGTTTATTTACAGCTTTTTGCATATCTTATATCTGTCATACTGCATCCTTGTGTTTTCAGAAAACGTCACTTTTCTAAGTATTTTCCACTGCGCATAAAACTCTTTAAAGTTCCTTTGCTTACTGCTCAAGCAGTAACTTCTGATCACAGGCAGCAAGCTCTGTAGCTTACTGCTCCCTGCAGGAACTTATATTCTTTAGAGTAAAAGTTTGAAATTTTGAGAAGGTTTATTCACCCCCCTAAAATCTTCTACCATTTGGGACCAACAATTGATATCAAAGCAGGTTGGATTAAAAATACAATCTGAACTGGTCAAATCCTTGATTCCTATTTTCTGAAAATCTGCATCCAAAACCTTTTCAGAGCATGGATTCACATAAGTTGTCTATGTTCTTTATTGAAGAGTATGATGATTGGAGAATAAGATTGTATGCACATTTATCAGCAATGCATGAGGAGATGTGATATGTCATCATTGATGGACCACCGATGATGGTGTGATTCCTCATCCTGCTGTCATTGAAAATCCCAGAAAGGAATGGACCCCAGAAGAAAGAAGGAGATCCAACTTGGACAACATAGCTAAAAATGCCCTGTTTATCACACTTGATAAATGGACCTTCAGCAAATTCAAAACATGCAGAACTGCCAAAGATATTTAAGACAAGCTAGAACAAATATGTGGAGGAACAGAGCTTACTAAGGAAAACAAAGTTTCCACAGCAACTCAAAAGTTTGAACTCTTTGAGATGTTACCTGGAGAAAGTCTTGAACAGATGGATCAGAGGTTTATCAACTTAATCAATGAACTGGAATCCTTGGATAAATTCTACTCACAGAAGGAGACAATTATGAAAGTTCTTAGAGCCCTACCTGCTGAGTGGGACAGCAAGACCACAACAATGAGAGTGTTCATGGATCTCAAAAGCATGAGCACATTTGATCTATTCTTAGATCTTAAAGCCTTCGAGTTCGACATTAACAGGAGAAAGAAAGAAGTTGATGAAGGAAGCTCCAAGGTTACTTCCTTGACTGCCAGGACCACTAAGAAGCTTCTAAAGCTTAACAAGAACCAGGCAGCAAGAACTGATGCAGTAACAGAAGATGAAATGACCCTCATACTCAAGAAATTTAAGAATTTTATCAAGACCAATGTCAGGACAAATCACTTCAAAAAGAAGCAGAATGGACAAGGGAGCAACAGTAACCTGGTTAACCAATCTAATGCTAGTGAAACTGACTTGTGTTATAATTGCAGGAAACCAGGTCACTATGCAAGGAATTGCCCTTATCATACTATACACAAATATCCTGAAGATGAGAGGAACAATAGAAAGGATAAAAAGAGATTTGAAAGGCAAAAGCTGAAAGCTCTATTGGGAGAAACATAAGCTATCAAAGCAGCAACCTCAGAGAAGGGGGAACAAAAGGAGAATTCATCATCACAGAGCGATTCAAAGACCTCTTCTTCAGATGATGAAGCTCTTATCTGTCTTATAGCCAACATAGAAGAACAAGACATTGAAGATGAGGTAGTCTACAAAGCCCAAATCTCTTGTGATACAGAAAGGCTGAACATGATCAAAGCCTTCAGGCAAATCATAAGTGACTTCGAGCATATAAACTCAACTCATGAGGAGCTCAAGGCTGAAAATGCTCAGCTCGGGAGTAAGCATGCTACCTTAGCCATGAGTTGGCAATTGAAAAGGAAAGATGAAAAGCATGCAGTAACCACAGAGCAGAAGTAAACAAGCTCAAGATTCTAGTCACTAAGCTTAAAAAAGAGAAAATAATCCTGCTTGCTACTGTAAAGACCGTCAGGAAATCATCCAAAGACTTGGACACAGAGGATGGACAAGCATACTGGTCTGGGATACATCGAGCATGCTTTTACCTCTACAACAATCACTTTTGGTGCACATAAGTTTGTCAAAAGAGAAATTCTTAACATGAATGAGATGGCATACATCTTGGGGGAACAAATGAGTTGAAACCAGAAGATATGGGAAAGAGACCCCTTTCTGAAGCCACATGTAGTAAGACTGCACCTAGCAGATAAATTCAACACAGTCAATGTGTTGTTACCTATTGCAGGCAGCAATATCCAGGTTGGCTTCAGAAGAAGAAACCTCTACCTGCTAGTACCAAGACCTCCATGTCTAAACCTAAGAGAGCTCAAGCTCTAGAAAGGTACAACAGAAGACAAAATCAAAAGGATTCTGGTAAAACACAAGCACACACTCATCAAAAACAGTATCCTAAGGTTATTGATAAAAGAAAAGGAATCAAGCAAGCTTACAACAAGTCAATTGTTGTGAAACAAGTATGGGTTCCTAAAAAGACTAACTCTAAAGGACCTGCACTTGTATGAGTACCTAAAATCAAGTGACTTTCTTGTAGGAATCTTTGTCAGGAAGCAGCAATGAAGTTTAGTACATTGATAGTGGATGCTCCAGGCACATGATAGGAAGTAAGAAGAGCCTGACAAAATTCCAATCTCAGAAAGGGCCTAAGGTGGTATTTAAAGACAACTCAAAAGGAAGCACCAAAGACACAAGAGACCTAATGAGAGGAAGTACATGCATAAAGAAAGTATCCTATGTAGAAGGTGTTGGTCCCAAGTGGTAGAAGGTTTAGAGGGGGAGGGGTGTTGAGTAAACCCTCTCAAAATTTCAAAATTTTTACTACAAATAATATAAGTTCCTGCAGGGAGCAGTAAACTACAGAGCTTGCTGCTTCTGATCAGGGTTACTGCTTGAGCAGTAAGCTGAGGAACTTCAAAGAGTTTTGTGTACAGCGAAAAATACTTAGAAATATGATGTTTTCTGAAAACACAAGAATACAGTATGACAAATATAAGATATGCAGAAAGCTTTAAGAACACAGATAAACAGGCAACACGATATATAGTGGTTCGAGGGTAGAGTAATCTCTATACGTCCACTCTACTTCTTTCACACACGAGGAACTTTGTTAAAGGTTGATTGATTTACAATGACTCAACTAATACAATCACACCCTAACAATAATAGTAGCCTCCCACACAGGTTACTGCTAGACCAATACAACAACCCACACATGACTCTTACTCTTCTAATAAGAGTGAACTCACTTAGCAGGAACTACCCTCTGCTAAGAGACTCCTAAAACAATCTATGAAGAATAAAAGATAAGTCTTCTTCAACTCGGGGTGCAGCAAGCTTCTGGTATGGTAGCTTAGGTAGTTGGATTGCTTGTTGCTGATAGATTGAGTGATTGAAACTTTAAGGATTTGAATGCTTAAGAACTTAGAAAATATGCTTGAGAGCTCGTGAGTTTCAGTTCATGTTTCAGGTGCACTTTTCATCTATTTATAGGCTTCAGGAAATTCCACCCGTTGAAGGAGGTAGCTTCCTGATCATCGAGGTGTCCAGCTGTGATTGGTTTGTATAGATCCTTAGCACATTCTGGTATACCGTTACACTGTGCCTTTTATTCTGCTGAATCGTCTCTTGTCTCCTGAATCCTTCCAGGTGTTATTCTCTAATTGAATCCCTTTTGAATATTCCTTTGGGTGAATTGGGGGCGCTGATTCAGAAATAACGGTCCTCCAGGACGATCAAGTCTTCTTTGTCATTTACTGGAACTTAGCTTGCTGTGTGCAGTGTGCTTGATTAGCCTCCTGCAGTATCTAGTAAGGTCTGCTAGCTTCCTCTATTGATCAACATGCTTAGGCTAGCTTCCTGTACATGTCAGTAAGATTAGCATGCTTCAGCTAGCTTTTTGTAATGTTCCTCCTTAGTTTATTGCTTTTTGATCAGTGAGCTTCCAATCTTCAGGCAACATCCTTGACTTAAAAAACTTTTACATTGAAAATCCTAAGTACAAGGTTACTACTTTCTATCTATTATATGTTTTGTCTTCATCAAAATCTATACAAAGGTTCCTAACAGAAGGCCTCAAGTACAACCTATTGAGTATCAACCAATTCTGTGACAAAGGATACTTGGTATAATTCAACCACAACAAGTGTCTCATCAAAGACCAAAGCACTCAAGAAGTCAAGCTTACTGGAACCAGAAGAGGAAACATTTATGTAGCTGACTAGAACTCTGCTAAGACAGCTACCTGTTTCATTGCAAAGAACACATATAAAGTAAGCTTTATGGCATAAGAGGATGAGTCACCTGAACTTCAAGACAATCAACAAGCTGGCTAGGAAAGGCCTAGTAAGAGGACTACAAGATACTTTCTACAAGAAATAAAATGTTTATGGAGCATGTCAGAAGGGAAAACAAATCAAAAGCTCCTTCAACTAACAAAATTCAAAGATCAACAAGCAGAATAATGGTGACTACTCAAGATTCACATGGACTCTATTTCTAGCCAATAAATCAGACACTCAACAAAGACTACCTGAATTCCTAAGGAGACTTCAAAATGAGAAGAGTCTAAGCATTATGAAGATAAGATCAGACAGATGGACTGAATTCACTAACAAATTCATTGAAGCCTACTGATCAGACAATGGAATCAAGCATGAATACTTTGCAGTAAGAACACCTCAACAGAATGGAGTGGCAGAAAGGAGGAACAAAACACTCAAGGAAGCTGCAAGGACCATGCTTACTGAAGCACAGATGCCTAAAAGATTTTGGGCAGAAGCAACCAAGACAACATGATATACTCAAAATAGATGCTTAATCAATAAGGATTTAAATAAAACAACATGTGAATTATTGTATGGTTACTCACCAAACATTGCTCACCTTCATATCTTTGGTTGCAGGTGCTACACCTTGAACAGTGGGAAGGAGTAGCTAAAAACATTTGATGCTAAATCAGATGAAGGAGTATTTTTAGGATACTCCTCGGTAAGCAAAGATTTCAGAATCTTCAGCAAAAGAACATTGGTTGTTGAGGAGTCAGAACATATGGTTTTTGATGAACCTCACTGTACAAAAACTGATATCGAGTAACTAAAGGAAGATGTGGACAAGCCTAACATCAGCAACAATCATATTGAATATATTGATGTACAACAACCAAATCTTCAATATATTGAAGCAAAAACTTCAAGCCATAATCAAACTACAGGTACTCAGCAACCTACTGCAAACTAGGAGCCTACTGTAACTCAAGAAGAAGTTTACCAACCTGATGGAATCCAATTAGAGTACATCTGGATATTGATCCTGATCAACATCAGCAACCTACAGAACAACAGGTTACTGGAAAGCAGCCTACTGGTACACAAAACAATCAGCAAGCTGAAAATGATAATAAAAGATCGATTAAAAGTCATTCAAGAGATCAGATAATTGGAGATCCTTCAGCTGGAGTAAGAACAAAAAGATCAAGACCATATGAAGCTATGTTTGCTTGCTTCATTTCTCAAATAGAACTAAAATGCACAGAAGAAGCTCTTGAAGATAGTAACTGGATACAAGTCATGCAAGAAAATGGATTTGAAAGAAATCAAGTATGGCATCTAGTTCCTAGATCTACTCATCAAGGAGTTATTGGAACTAAATGGGTCTTCAAGAACAAATTAGATGAGGAAGGAACAATGGTCAGAAACAAAGCTAGATTAGTTGCAAAAGGTTACTGTTAAGAAAATGATTTTGATGAAACTTTTGCACCGATAGTTAGATTATAAGCCATAAGGATTTTCCTAGCATATGCACCACACAAGAACTTCACAGTATATCAAATGGATGTGGAAAGTGTTTTTCTAAATGGCTTACTGGTAGAAGAAGTTTATCTAGAGCAACCTCCTAGATTTGAAGACAATCCAAAGAAGAAGGTTTATAGACTAAGGAAAGTTCTATATGGACTTAAGCAGCACCTAGAGTCTGGTATGACACCTTGTCTAAATTCTTACTGGAAAATGGATTCATGAAAGACAAAGTGGACAAGACTTTATTTAGAATTCAAGATAGAGATAGCATATTGTTTGTACACATTTATGTAGATGATATTATCTTTGGATCAGCCAACAAAGAGTTATGCAAAAAGTTCTCAGAACTCATACAAAGTAAGTTTAAAATGAGCATGATAGGAGAATTAAGTTTCTTTATAGGCTTACAAGTCAAGCAACTTGACCAAATAACCTTTGTAAACCAAATGAAATACACAAATGAACTCATAAAAAATTTGGAATGGAAAATGCAAGCTCAGTAAGCATTCCCATGTAGACATCAGTGAGCTTAGACAAAGATGAAGATGGCAGAGAAGTGGACATCACCAAATACAGAAGATTAATTGGATCTCTATTATATCTTACTGCAAGCAGACCTGACATCATGTCTATAGTTGGCATGTCTGCAAGACACCAAGTTGCACCAAAAGAATCTCACCTAACTGTAGCAAAAAAGATTATCAGATACCTTAAACGTACACAGGAAGTTGGACTATGGTATCCAAATGAATGAGGTTTTAAGTTTATTGGTTTTACTGACTCTGATTTTGCAGGATGCAAGATTGATAGAAAGAGTATAAGTTGAACCTGTGAATTACTAGGGAACAGACTAGTATCATGGTTCTGCAGGAAACAAACCTTTATAACAACCTCTACAACAAAAACAAAATATGTTGCTCTAGGAAGCTGTTGTGCACAAATTCTTTGGATTCAGCAACAATTAAGAGACTATGATATTATTGAAAAATGAACCTCTATAATGTGTGATAACACAAGTGCAACTACAATCACACATAATCCTGTTCTTCACACTAGAACAAAACACATTGACATAAGACATGATTTTATCAGAGATCATGTTGAAAAGAAAGATATCTCACTTGAAAAGATCCATACTTATCAACAATTAGTTGACATATTCACAAAACCTCTTTGTGAATCAAGATTCTCATATTTTAAGAAATGAATTGGGTATAATCAAATTGAGCTAACTATGTCTCAATTGACATGTAGCTCAGGGGGAACTACATAAGAAAATATTGCAAGTCTCAGAAACTAGCAACCTGAGAGGTCACTGGTCACTGAAAAAGGTCACTGGAAGGTTACTGCAGAGAGCTTACTACTTGAAGCTCCCTATAAGTCATTAACAGACTATTGCAGGAACCTCACCGAAATGTGAAAAGGCACCACAACACAAACGCGTGATTTTTTCTCTGCAAAACTGTCAAATCCCAAGACGTGGGTACAGTAAAGGCAGACCCATTACCAAGTAACTAGAAGCACATATTTACCATTCTACCCCTGAAGAATTTTTTACCCTTAACTTACCCACATTAATCTCAACTGTGTGATCGTGCAGCTCCTCAACTTGAATTCAAATCTAAATCACACGATCTCAATACGTGTCCTCAATTGTGACAAACAGGAAATATTTCATTTTCATATAAATAATGTACTTGTAACATTTCAAATTCTTATGCTCACAAATTACTTAACCCTAAATTTTACTGCTCCCTGAATCTTTGCTTCCTACTCTATCTCTTTTGCAATGACACCCAGCAAATCTCCGTTGTTGATGGACGTTTGGTGGATGAAGCCACACTCGTCCAAGTTTGCATTGATGAAGGTCACTCTCCAGACCTGATCAAAAGTATTGTTGAATGCTTGAAGGTGTCTGGTCTCCTTGCTCTGTGCTAGCTCCTACTTCAAGCTAAAGTATGATGAAGACCTAGTGGCAAAGTTCTACTCTAGGGCCAAAGTGTACGAAAACAACAATGACATCGAATTCAAGTCAGGAGGAGATAAACTTGTTATCAACATCAAACTCCTAAAGAAAGTATTCTTGCTACCTACTGAGGGAATGAAGACTACTGATTTGGTATGCTATGGAGAAGTACTGTAAAGTCTTTACTAGAAGAGAGGACACTCAGGGCATGCCAAGAAGCTGCAACAAGAAGTTGTTTCCATTGGAATACCAGCTTCTGCATGACATTTGTTGTCATATCATTGAGAACCATTCAGGAAGCTTCGATAAGTGCACGAACTTCCGTTTCAGAATGATGATGGCCATTGTAAAAAATGAGAATGTGAATTGGGCTGGTTATATAATGTCTCGCTTACAGGAGGAGGTCTTGAAGACAGTGAGTAAACCTACCTATGGGCTTATTCTGAGTACCTTGCTGAGCCACTTGGGTTTCAGCACCTCCAATTAGGGGTGAGCAATCGGTTTGTTCGGTTCAAAACCGAACCGAACCGAACAAAATTAAAAATCGAATGGATGTATTATACAAAATCAAACTGAACTGAATTGATCCAAAAACCGAAAATTTTCGGTTTGTTCGGTTCGATTAATTCGGTTTGAATTTTTTGTTTTCCTCCAGATTTCTTTCAAACAAAAAGTAGACACAATTTACTTATAATTATTCTTAACCATTTAATCCATCAAACCAACATATCTCTCATGTTTAAATAAAAGTTAAATAATCACATACTAAATAATATAGTCAAACCTTAAACAAAACAATAAAATTCCAGAATTAGTCTCACAACCACAAGTAATAAAATTAAAAACCACAAAATTAATGTTCAAAGTCAGACCTTAAATCATATCATAAGAACTAAATACGGTTTGTTGGATATATTTGTAGAATGTTTTGATGAGACAAATTCTTAAAGTAACTCTAATTTGCATAATCAATCTTAGGATAAGGTTACTGCAATAGAGTTACTACAGAAGATTAAAAGAAAAAGAGAAAGTGTCAAATGGAAGGATACTGAAGAGAATGGTTATAAAGAATCTGATGAACTAATAAGGACACTATTGACTAATATGAAGCTACTGGAAGAGACTCTGCCAAAGAAGAATGCGGTGGGACAGGAAGATACCTGGAAGACCATGCCGAAAGCATATTGCAAAGAGCAGTATGCTACAGAAGCCTCAAGCCACCTGAAGGAGTAAGCCAGAGGAGGAAGCTCCAGAGTGAAGCTAGAGGAGGGAGCTGCAAAGTTGGCATGGAGGAAAAGTCAAAGTTACCGGTAGACACAAGAAGTTACCGGTAGAGAGAAGAAGGAGAGGAGCCAACTGGAAGAAGACACGTGGAAAGTGAAAAGCTGGCGTGTGTCAGGAGTGCGGCGCAGAAATGATAGGAAATCTATCTACCTTCAACGGGTAGATTTCACACCCTATAAAGAGGAGGACTGAAGACTGAGGCGTGTGTGTGAGAAGCACCAGGTGTGCAAGAGAGAAAAAGAAGTGAGCACATTAGAATATTCAAGCTCACAGAGAGAAGCGCAAAAGAAGAGAGAAGAGCTCAAAAGAGAGAAGCGCAATAAAAAGGGGGAAGTCCAAAGAAGAAGAGAGTGTTCACGTAGAGCAGCTGAAAAGAAGAAGAGCTCGAACACTCCATACCCCAAGAAGACACACACCCAGTCTACTAGTCAGCAACAAGCTTCAGCAGAATCAGTCTGCATACGAAGGCCAAGCTTGCTGCACCCAGTTGAAGAAGAAGGAGATAAACCTCTCTAAAAGGTTGTCTCGGATTACTCAGTGCGAGGAGTGATGTCCTGCTGAGTTTACCACTTTCTAGGAGAGAAGTGAAGACCCTGGTTGGGTAGTGTAGGATCTTGTGTGGGTCAAGAGAATGTAGGCAAGCATCTGTGTGAAGGCTTGCTACTTTACCTGTTAAGGGTGGGTTGTAATAGATAGGTCTATGTAAATCAACCAGCTTAACAGAGGTTCCCTCCTGTGTGGAGGAAGAGAGGACGTAGAAGGATTACTCTCGAACCTCTATACATGCTTGCATCTTTATCTGTTTACTGTCTTTCCTCTACTCTCTCTAATAAACTACATATCTTCTATTGAACACAAAGATAGGCTTCCGCATTCACTCTGATCAGTAACCTCCCAAAAGGTTACTGATATTAGAAATAAGCCAATAGACTTAGAAGAAAATTAGAAGATAAGGTAGACTTATTCACCCCCTTCTAAACCTACCTACAGCAGTTCCGGGACCAACACAGTTTCATAAGCCACACGACTCACACCCACAACAAGAAATCCAAATCATGATAGTCTTCAGTTGTTTACTAATTAAAATAAAGGGTTTAAGAATAAGTAATCTCCACTCCTCAGTCTTCAGTGATCCACCCACTTGCTGAATAATATAACCTAAAAGATATATTGAAAACCATTGAGCTTATAAAGTATGCTTTGTATTTTAAGTTCTATAGAAGTTAAACGAAATGACAAACCTCAAATCAGAAGCTTAATAGATCATACAAACAATTTTTCTTTAATCACCAATCTTAGAAATTATAACTTAAATTTAAATTACAGAATTTCTTAAAAGTTACATACCTATCAAATGTCCAATGTGGCAGTATCCATCAAATTTCCATCGTATTCTCATTGACATCACTTATACCAACATTTGTAAAAGTTGCAAAATCATTAGAAACACAATGATTAATTATATACAAATCAAAGTAAAATAAATGAATAATGAAAATTGTTATCTTCAATCTAAAACAAATATTTGAATACCTTCTTCAAGCTTTTAAACATCTTCTATGCTTTCTTCAATTAGCTTGAGTTTTCTTGATTTTCTCAACCAATCTTGAGCACATATGAGAGCTTCTACGATTTTAGGAGTTAAAGAACTCCTAAAAGGATCAAGAACTCGTCTTCCAGTGCTAAAAGCAGATTCAGAAGCAACCGTAGAGATGGGTATTGCTAATACATCTCTAGCAAGAAGTGAAAGGATAGGGAACCAATTTTGATTGGTTTCCTCCACTTTAAGATATGAAAATCATCTTTATCCACCACAAGAACATCTTCTTTTAAATAGATATCTAAGTCACATTGGCCTTCAACTTCTCCACTCTCTATTTTATGTCGCTTGAACTTATCTCCCAATAAAAATCTATGTTTTCTTTTGGGAGGTTCTTTTGAGAAGATTGACTTGAAGGTTGGCACTCTTATGTTGACACATCAACTTGAGGTTGAGCAATTGACTTGTACACATCAAACAACTCAACTAAAACATCTTTTACACTCTTTTCCATTATTGAACCCTCTACTTCACCATACATTTCATGAAATGTATAATCGATGAACTCCAGCTTGTAACGTGGGTCAACAACAACAGCTACATAGATAAGTTTGTTCATCTTTCTTGAATCCCCCCAATATTTGTGATACCTTGCCTTCATTCTTTCACCCATTGTTTTCACATCATTATCCTCACTTCTTATCCATTCTTTCAATAAGCAATTCACGGTACTAATCTCATGATAGAATTCATTAGAAGTCACATACAATGAACCTGAGATTCTCATTGTTAGATCATAAAAATTTGACAATATATCAATCATTCTTCTAATATTCTTCCAATCTGAAATTGTTGGCACCCCATCACTAAGCTCAACTTTGAAGTAGAGATCTTTAATCTCAAACCTTTCAAATGCCCTTTCAAACTTTTGTGCAACATCCAACATTAAATAGGCAGAATTCCACCTAGTAGGCATATCTAAGCACAAAAAACTCTTAGATGCTATGTTTTCATCCTCACAATCTAGCCGGAGACTGTCTTACCCATCTAACAGCTTCTCGTACCCTCTTTATTGATAGATTGATTTACTTCAACCCATCAACTACAACAAATTAATGATATGAGCAATGCATTTCATATGAAGATACTTACCCTTCGCCCATGAACAATCTCTTGCAGTCAGTTTTGCTTTCAAATAAGCAACACAAGTATTAGTTGAGCTTGCATTATCAACTGTAGTAGCAAACACCTTTGCAATCCCCCAATCACGCAAACAACCATCAATTTCCCGTCCAAGTTCCTCACCCTTATGACTCTCAATAGAGCAAAAATTCAGAATTTTTTTGTTCAAGTTCCAATCTTTATCAATGTAGTATGCAGTAATACACATGTAATTGATCATTTGTAAAGAAGTCCAAGTATCTGTTGTAAGACAAACACTTTGACTAGATTTTTTGAACCAATCTCGTAATTTTTTCTTCTCATCTAAGTACAACTGATAACAATCTCGTGAAATAGTCCAACGAGATGGAATCTTAAATTTAGGTTGTAAAGCACTTACAAAAGTTTTAAACCCATCACCCTCCACAAATTTGAAAAGAAGTTCATCAACAATGATCATATATGCTAATTTTAATCTAGCATTATCTTGATCAAATATCACCACACTAAGAGTACCCATTTGGTTGACCTCTAGTCCTTCCCCTTCTTCAGTTGGTTGGTAAGATAATTGTGTTTGTTTTGTATGTATGATATGTGGATGTTTCTTGCAACTACTCATATGACCATTTAGTGTAGAAGTGCCATTTTTTTTTTTTTTTTGAATCACAAAGATAAACATTACCATAGTAATTGCATGTTGCTCTTCTCCTACCCTCCTCATCAAAGAATGCAGTGAAGTGAGTCCATATGGTATTCTTCTTCCTCTTCAAATTGGAAGTCGAACTTGCTGCCATACTCTATCTTTTTCACCCCTAATTTTAGTTCTTGACTCACTTCTTCACTCCCATCATCATGTGCTTGTAACATTTTTCTAACATAGAAGTGCAAATAACATAATTAGTTACAAGAAACTATATAAAATACAGTAGTAATTACTAAATAACATTACTTGTATTCAATATTCATATTAAATTCATTTTCAAGAAAACTCAAAATTTCTTTACTGTTGCTAACCTGAATAATGTTGTTGTGTACTCTAAATCTAACAAAGATGAGAGCAGAGAGTTGGAGTAGCAGAGCAAAGTCACCAAACGGTAGACTAATTGGCAAAGTTGGGAGTTGGGACTTGGGAGATTGACGAAGCAGTGGAGTTGGGAGATTGAGATTTGGGATGGATGAGGGGGAAGGGTAAGGAATTAGGGCTACTACTGGGATTCTAATTTCTTGGAATGAAAATACAAAACTAATGGGAATTATGTTTTTTATTCTAATATTTAATAAATATAAATAATGTATGTAGTATTTCGGTTCGGTTCGGTGCACCGAATTTTATATGTGCCAAAAGTGAACCGAACCGATCTAGAAATCGGTTCTATATTTTGAAACCGAACCGAACTGATAGCTATAAAAAACCTAACTGAATCAGTCAAATCGGTGCGGTTTTTAGGTTCCGGTTCGGTTTCGCTCACCCCTACCTCCAATGGGAAGCCCATCCAGAAGGGCAGGTTCATTGGTGTTGAAAAGAGTTTTGCCCGGAAGACTGCAGTATAAACCCAGTCAGCAACTAGACAGGTAGATGAGGTTACTGAAGATGCAGCCAGGAGAAGTGCATTTGAGGGGGAACAGTCTGCTGCAAGTCCTGTTCAACAGCAGAAGATACCCAAAAGAGTGAAGACGAGTATAAAAAGAAGTGTGAAGAGACAACCGGTAGTCTCTGATGATGAGTGATAATGTAATATTATATATGTCTTGATCATTGAGAGATACAATACGAGAATATATACAAGGAGATTACATATTGTACAAGGAAAGAAATAACTATTCAATATAAGATCCCTAAATTATAAATGTAATTAGAGACCAAATCATTGATTTATTTTATACTATTAATGAGGATGATTATCAAACTGTTCTACAGCTACCTGCTCCAGAGCTGTCTGGTGGGGATGAGATGATCCAGGAGCATGCTGGAGAGATTGCCAATGAAATTGCTACTCAGGTAATAGAGACACTGAAGGAATAGAGATTTATGAAGAAGAAAGGGAAGAAAAGTTGCCAGTGGACCTTGGTGAGAAGGTCGCTGAGGAAGTAAGATTAAAATGTAGTTGTGGAAGAACAAGCTGGAAAGTCTGTGGACCTTGGTGAGAAGGTCACTAATGAAATAAATAAGTGTTGAGAAACAATGTAAAAAACCAGTGAACCTTGGAGAGAAGGTCACTAAAGAGATGAAAAGCTGGAAAACAAAAGGAGGTGGAGAAGAAGGCTGAAAAGGAGGAGGCCGAGAAAAATCAGACTGATGAGGATGAGACTCGATCAGGAGGAATAGGATCCAGTAGCACAACAAAACCATCCAGCAGCGATGATGGCTTATCTAGTGAACAAGATGATTCCGGAGCCGAAAAATCGAAACCACTAACCCCATTCTCTTCGGACTCTGTGCAGAAAGCTGAATAGGAATCTGAGAAAAGAAAGGATAGTGGAAAGTAGGATTCTTCAGTGTCTGATGAAGGAGTCCTAAAAGCTCTAGAGAAGTTTGGGAAGTCCATTTCAAAATCATTAAGGAAGATAAGAAAAGTTGCATGTCGCAATTCATTAAAGCTTACTTGTACATGACCTCCCTAAATGTTACTATCTCAAAACTCCAACAGACCATCCAAGCAAAGATCCCTACTGAAGAGAAAGAATCCACATCTGAAGTGGTAAAGAACTTCTCTAAAAAGCTGAACGATTTCGAGAAAAAGATCGTTGAGATCAAAATAGACCAGGAAGCTCTCCACAGTAAGCTGGACAAGATAGATGATCAGCAATTCAACCAGGGACAGACTCAGCAAGATCAAGGTGAAATCCTCACCGATATACAATCAATGATAAAAAGAGCCCTGGGAGAAACTACTGATGCCAAAAAAGGGGGAAAATATAGAGGATCAAAGGTGAAGACAGGTAGATCCTACTACCTACAGGCAACTGGCAATCCAAAATAGGAGAGACCATGAAAGAGATGGAGGAAGCAGAGGAGGAGCGCCAAGAAGTCAGCAAGAGAGCACTCTAAAAAGGAAATCTGATGCTAATCAAAGATCAGTAGCAGCACATCCAGCTATTAGGAACCTATCTAGAGAAGAAGAATCCAGAAGGAGGAAGGAAGAAGAGAGTATGGTAAGCCATATGAACAAAGTAACAGAAATATCTACTAAGGAATCCCTCTCCAGACTTTTTCCACCTTAGATGCTACCTGATTTCACTACTCCAAGGAGTGAACCTCACAATGT
Source organism: Scutellaria baicalensis (assembly GCA_005771605.1). Lineage (NCBI taxonomy): Eukaryota > Viridiplantae > Streptophyta > Magnoliopsida > Lamiales > Lamiaceae > Scutellaria > Scutellaria baicalensis. The sequence goes on from CM016729.1 coordinate 3,672,728, forward strand.
AGCTTTCCTGGATGCTAGTTCCAATCCTGAAAATTCTAACTTCAAAGAACCCCAACTCCCTCCATTTGTCTTGCCAACTCAAGGCAATCCCACCTATCAACAGATTGATCACTTCAAAAGGCAGGAGTTCATGTTGTACTACATGAAACTCTACAAAGAATCAATTTTGTTCAGAACCTATCACAGCAACCAGAAAGCTCTCGAAAAGTTTACTGAACTTGCCAAAGAAAAGAAACTCCCCATTCAAGTAAAGCTTATGCAGAGACTAAGAAAGAGAGAGCTCGTTCCTTACTCTGAAGATATCCGGTTGAGATACATAGAGTCTGAGAAAGTCAAGAGGATAATGGAGCCCAGCTACCAAGATACAATTCAAAACTGGCGGAAGGAAACCACTCTCGAGAAAAAAATCTACAGACAACCTGCTTTATGGCTGAAGAGGAAACCTACCTAATCCTGTCTTTTCTCACCCCTTATCTTAATCTATCTGTTTTATCTTTTTGTATATCTGAATTGATAACTTATCAATATAACTTATTCTTCCTGTTTTCAAGCTCACTTCATGTGATATTTTATAATTACGCTTATGTTTATGTTTTCTGCTGATGCTTACTGTTTACCAATCATATATAAAATCCTTGAGCTTTGATCCTCTTAAAGGAGTTTTGTCATCATCAAAAAGGGGGAAATTGTTAGGAACCTTTGTATAGATTTTGTTGAAGACAAAACATGTAATAGATAGGAAGTAGTAACCTTGTACTTAGGATTTTCCATGTTAAAGTTTTTGTTAAGTCAAGGATATTGCCTGAAGATTAGAAGCTCACTTAAGGAAGCTAAAGCTCACTAATCAGAACGAAGTGAACTAAGGAGGAACTCTACAGGAAGCTAGTTGAAGCATGCTGAACTTACTGATCTATACAGGAAGCGAGCCTAGCATATTGATCATTGCAAGGAAGCTAGCTAACCTTACTGGATACTACAGGAGGCTAATCAAACATACTGCATATAACAAGCTAAGTTCTAGTAAACGACAAAGAAGGCTTGATCGTCCTGGAAGACCGTTATTTCTGAATCAGCGCCCCCAATTCATTTAAAGAAATATTCAAAAAGGAGTCAATCAGAGAATAACACCTGCAATGATTCAGGAGACAAAAAGGACGATTCAGCAGAATGAAGGGCACAGTGTAACATTGTACCAGAATGCATAAAGGATCTGTACGAGCTAATCACAGCTGGACACCTCACTTATCAGTAAGCTACCTTCTTCAACGGGTAGAATTTCCTGAAGCCTATAAATAGATGAAGAGTGCACTTAAAACAACAACTGAAACTCACGAGCTTTCAAGCAAACTTCCTAAGTTCTCAAGCATTCAAATCCTTAAAGTTTCAGTCACTCAATCTATCAGAAACAAGCAATCCAGTTACTTGAGCTACCTTACCAGAAGTTTGCTGCACCCAGAGTTGAAGAAGAAATATCTTTTTATCTTCATAGATTGTTTGAGGAGTCTCTTAGCAGATGGTAGTTCTTGCCAAGTGTGTTCACTCTTATTAGAAGAGTAGGAGTCCTGTGTGGGCTGTTATATTGGTCTAGCTGTAACCTGTGTGGGAGGCTACTAATCTTGTTAGGGTGTGATTGTATTAGTAGAGTCTTTGTAAACCAATCAACCTTTAACCAAGTTCCTCCTGTGTGAAAGGAGTAGAGTGGACGTAGAGTGATTACTCCACCCTCGAACCATTATCGTGCTGCCTGTTTATCTATTTATTTACAACTTTCTGCATATCTTATATCTGTCATACTACATCCTTGTGTTTTCACAAAACATCATTTTTCTAAGTATTTTCCACTACACATTAAACTCTTTAAAGTTTCTTTGCTTACTGCTCAAGCATTAACTTCTGATCACAGACAACAAGCTCTGTAGCTTATTGCTCCCAGCAGGAACTTATATTCTTTGGAGTAAAAATTTGAAATTTTGAGAAGGTTTATACACCCCCTCTAAATCTTCTACTACTTGGGACCAACACATTATATCTTAACTTTCAGAAAACTCCATATTTTCCAATTATTTTCCGCTGCATAAACTCTTTTAAAGTATTTTCAGGTATCACATGTATATATGCTCTTACGGTATTATTTTCCATGTTAAAGCGTGGTTAGATATATACTTTTCAGGTATCACGTGTATACTCGATTTTTTTGTTCTATATGTAAGTACGTAATATCTAATTAAGAATATATACATATATCTGAAGAGTATATATCTAACATCATGCAGCAGATAGGGTTGGAGGTCCGTGCCCCGGGCACGCAAGTGTTTGACAATAAATAATGTAGCAATATTTAATAATATTCATAATAACTAATGCTTTAATGCGGCCATCCCAACAACAAACAAACATTATTATACATATATATATATATATATTTCACCATGCATGCTCTTTATTTATTTGGTGAGCATGGCAAACAGCTAGAAGTAAGAAAGATGACTCTTATCCCTCTAACTAGCTTGCCATATTATATCCAATAGACTTGATATATATGCATTCAAGTGTGGTTAAAATGCAGAAATATATATCAAGTGGGCTTAATGGAAACCCCAATGAGAGCTTCAATCTTAGATGCAAGATTTTGGGAAGAGGTAAAGCCATCTTCACGTAATTAACTTGACACTTTTTTATATAAATTTTGAAATGTTGTATTTTGTTGTATAAACTTTAAATTGGTTGCATTTCACGGTATCAGACAAATCATAATCATTGATTTAGGACACGTGTATGATTAGTATTAAACCAATAATATAAAATGCATCAAATTTAAAGTTGATAACTGAAAATTGCAACGTTTCAAAATTTATACCAAAAAGTAATATCAATAACTAGTAAAATGCATCAAATTTAAAGTTTATACAACAAAGTGTAACATGTAAAGTTTATATGAAAATTTTCAAATTATATATAGTTCGAATGATAAAATGCTTTTAACCCTAATAATTATCTTCAGTAATCAAATTTCAATAAATTGAAAAAAAAAAAAAACTGTTATAAAACCCGTAAAATTAGTCATGGACTCAATAGATCTTTGTATAATTAAGGAAGAAATCTTTATAATAATATTATTACTGGAACTTACTTCATGGCTGCCCAAGTCATCATGGTGTCGACCCATCATGGAAGTGGAAATTACAATTTTAGGCTCACTTAGCAACCAATCAATGGTTTCTTTGGTTATAGATTGGATGCCAGGAACAAGAGCAATGATATAGAGATGCACACAACTCGTAATGATTGAATTGTTCTTATACTCCTCATATGAAGGTATTTGTTTTTCCATGATCCATATTTGCTCTTGGTTGTAGGCCCTACCAATTTGTTTCACCTATGATATCATCGCCACAATCAAACATTATATGTACATTTATGTTAACTTAAAGAAACATGTGTATATGCTTTTGTTAGAACCTTGGAAATACTAATTATAAAAACTTACGTGAGATCGTCTCACTGATATAATTTCGTGAGATGGATGCCCACCAGCTACCTATAACTCGATCTCATATTTACAATTCAATCTATATATTGTGAGGTGTATATGAGTACGCACTTGTGGATTGACTCATCAATTATAAGCTAGATTCGTGGGACGGTCTCACATTTCCTAGTTCAAAATAATTGTCTTAAGCAATGTGTATCAAATAACATCACTAATTAAAATGAAAAAAAATTCATTTTTGGTCCTGCCCTAAGGTTGTCATTCGATGTTTGTCCTATTTATTTCGGATTATCAATTTTATTCCTATTATTTAAAAAAATTGTTCAATTTAAGTCATTTTTAGCTAAAATCTCAATTTTCCGACCAATTTCCGGTAAGTAAGGCACATAGACTCGCCCCCAAATTCCAACAATTCATTGAATTTGCGCTGATTTGGCAGACTTTTTCCATACGTGGAATTTATTTTTGAATTTATTTACCATCTAATAAATTTCCAAATCATATGCCAAGTCATTTACTTATAAAAAATTCAAATGAACAAATACCACTTGCCACATCATTTAAGTTCATAAAATGCAAAATAAAAAAAGGAAACACAAAAAATAAAAAAAATGTAAAATCATGAAATGAAATTCCCCAAATCTAATTTAATATATAGTGCAACACTTATATAATATTATATATATATTAAAGGAACAATCATAAATGACACTTGTCAATCCACCAATTTTTATCATTTTAATTTTTCTTTTTATAAATTAAATCTATTTAAAACTAATTAATATTGCTATTTAATGATATCTGGATTAATGTTGATAATATACATTAGTTAATAATATACATTTTTTTAGGCTAAAATGTAAGTCATAAATAATTGAAAAATAAAATAAATGTGGGTTGACTAAAATAACTTATTCCAACATTTCAAGATAATTGATAATAAGATTATATAATTTTTTGAATATATGTTTTAAAATAAAATATCAAATTTATTTGAGAATATTTGACTTTCATCTTTTTATCATATTATCAAAAATAAAATTCCAGCGTTTGAATAATAGATATAACAATGTTTAGTTTTCTAAATAACAGAGAAAAAGTAATCATGTTCTTTTATTAATACATAATATATTTTTACAATTAGATAATGTTTTTTCATTTAGGATCGGTCAAAGAAATTTTATTACTCGAGTACAAGGGTTATTCAAAACCCAACGTGTTGGTTTTAATGTTAAATTAAACATTTTATATTGTATAAAATCATATATATTCTTATATAAATAATAATTATTTTTTTCTAAACTTACTAAATTTAATTTAATTTTTGGAATCTCGTGTGTTACACGGCCGAAACGGACCAGAGAGTAGAGATTAAAACGGCGGCTGAGCTGCATCGAACCCCCCGACAATGAGGCGACAGGGCTGCTTCAAACCCTAACAGATTCCGGTGTGAAGACGGCGGCTTCGCATGAGACCACAAACATATGTTTCTTCTCAATACCAGAAAAACCTCAGCGATGGCTATCAGGCAATAGGCGGCAGTTGAGAACGAAGGTTGGGGAACAGAGTATCGGAGGTAAGGGTCGTTGGTTGAGCAACAACAGTCGAGCGGCGGCGCAGCAAGAAGCAGGGGCCTAAGTGTAATTGTACAAATACTATTGTAGAGACACAATTTAACCCACCAAAAATGGTGGGTTTATAATTTGCCCATTTGTGGAGCCTAAACCCCGGAGGAAGCCCTGACCCACCGTCAAACCCGGACCGTAAACCCACACGCCAAACATATATTTAGCCCAGTTTCTATACCTAAACCAACACAAACCATATTATCAAACGAACCCTAAAAATGAGTATTGAAGTCAACTATGATTCCATATCTTAGTTGGGAGTTGAAAATCGCGAATATGTATTGTCATGCTCCAATTCCACCACATAATATTGTTATGAAGATATTATATAAAAAATAGTACATATATATATATATATATTGTATATTAATGAAAAGTGAAAATTATCAAAAAAAAAAACTAAAAGTTATTTAAATATATACAATTATTTTAAAATCCGTCTTGAAGTTGTTAAAATAAGAATAAAGCTATATATTTCCCTTAATGAGGAAATGGCCATGATTAGCCTATTTCCTAAAAAATAAGAACAAAATAACCCCCACTATATATTTCCACCTTTAAACCCACTTTTTAAGAAATGAGGCCAAAAGTATCCACTTTTCACCAAAGTCAAATATGGGCTCTGACACCAATCATCAGGAAAAGAAAAACTTTTTTCTCTTTCCTCTGTTACATGGCCACGTGTACTTACTCCCAAAATCACACGAAAAGTGATTTTCTCTTTCCTCTGTTACATGGCCACGTGTACTTACTCCCAAAATCACACGAAAAGTGTATATATGCTTTTAAATGACACGAAAAGTTGCATGAAAAAGCCGAAATAAAAGCTGATTTTTAATATCACATGTGCACAGTAATGCCAAAATTGTTAATAAATACGTGCTGCACATCGCAAAATTTTCTTGTCAAAAAATTTCATCCTTACCTCACATTGTCACAAGTATTGGGAAAAGCTTTCTCGAGATTTTCGTCGAACACGTAACGGTTAGTGTTATATTTTAATCTCTTCCATGCAATATGTGTTATTTTTTGAAGTATAATGTTTTTCGTAAATTATGTGTTGAGGTGATAATTTGAGCAAAAGAAAAAAAAAAGTTTTCGTGTAACCCATAATTTCTAGGTTACACGAAAACCCTACATGTTGAAATAGTCAAAACTAAAATGTGGGACTTTTCGTGTAGTGACAAAGCAAGGACTACACGAAAACTTTAAAGTTTTCGTGTAGCCTCATATGCAATGGGGTTTTCGTGTAGTGACAAAGCAAGGGCTACACGAAAACTTTAAAGTTTTCGTGTAGCCTCATAATGCAATGGGGTTTTCGTGTAACCCCTAAAATTAGGGGTTACACGAAAAGTCTTCCTGTTTTCATGTTAAAATTTTGATTTTTTATTGTTTTCGTTTGGTATGGTTTTCTTCTCCCGAAGAATGTAACCCAATTATTTCAAAATATTATATATATGCTGTATTGTTCAAAGTTTAACTAGCATATACGTTCAAATGTGAAATGTGTCAACACATATAGATAAAGAAATAGATAGGATTGTAAACTTTCTTTTTTTAGTAGATTATATAAAGAAGGAAGAAGAAATGTCCATGCGTATCTTATATTAAATATTTTGAATATAGGTTGAATTTTTTAATGTTTTGAAACCAGGTTGTATCCATATACTGTTTTCCTGTAGTGGCAAAGATGAGTTTCAGCACTGTTGTAGTATGGTTTGGTGGATACTGGGAACGCTTAGAGTACAAAAGTGGATCAAGAAAAGTGATTAAACTTCAAAAAATTACATATCAGGAGTTGTTTGAAAAAATTGATGAAGTTGTGCGTGCTCAAGAGTGGTGGGGATATGTCATCCACTCATTAGTTGAGATTAATGGTATGGTTACACGAAAGAAAATTAAGAACGATACAGATCTAGCTGGTGTATTGTCCATGATTGATGACATTCTCGTTGTATTTGTTACACTAAAAAGTGTAAATGCTGGACCATCAACTGGCTCGGTATTCCAAACGGGTGGTCAGAGCCACGTCGGTAATGATCCTTCCTCAATTTCAGGTTTTAATGTTGGATTTGAGTACACCGATCATCAATTTGGTAACTGTTCAAACATTCCAGTTGGGCTACAAAGCGACCACGAATTTCATGCTAAATGGAGTTTACCTACTCAAGATGTGTGGGCGCATGGCCCATCTTCATCCACTGGTCGGGTTGATGATAGGTCAGCTTGGGGATTTGACTTTCTTGACTTAAACCAATCACCAATCGATTATACCGTACGTCAGTACCCACATCCGGAGAAAGAAAATGAAATATGTCAGGAAGAAGTGCCCGAACATGGATACTACAACCCAGGAATTCATGACGGTATGCTACCCCCTGTTTAATCTACTTAAATAGTGTATTATTTTTCATGATACTCAATATATCCAAGTTTTACGGTATGTGAACCCGTAATGTTTGTAGATACCTGCATCGAACAAAATGAGGCATTTGAGAGCTGTTATGGAGATACTGATTTCGAGCTAGATGCAGAGGTTGTAGCGCTATTGGATGAAGAGCAGACTGAGGAGCGCGAGGCGTTTATGACATACATTGGACGGCGTGACCCTGTAAATGAGTCTTCTGTTATTGAACCAGAAAGGCATGCTCAAAACAGTCACAGGGCATCGAGCGTCAGTGCCTTAGAGCGTTGGTGGTTTATCCCTGAGATGGCCCATGGTGCTGTTGATCCAGCTGGTCCTTCTGAGATTTCCACTTATGTGTCTACCTCACATATGCTCCATAAAGGTTCTTGCTTCAACAGCAAAGTTGAATTGCAAAAGGCAGTTGGCATGTACCATCTTGAAAATCAACTTGCTTACAAAGTGGAGAGATCCGAAAAACACCGGTGGTATGTAAAGTGTGCCGTTAAAACCTGTCCCTTCAGGATGCATGCCTCTGAAAAACATGGGATTTGGAAAATTTCGAAGATTGATCTCCAACATTCGTGTTCGTTGGACCTGACCAGTAGTGCCACACGAAGGCTTCCAGCTAGTCTTATTGGAGAGTTTCGTTGATACACTACGAAATGAGAATGCCCAGTTGAATGCTCGCGGCATTATGCAGGAGATGAACGATCGTCATGGTTTACAGGTCAGTTACAAAAAGGCTCTTAGGGCAAAACGACATGCGATGACTAGGGCTTATGGGGATCCGAAGTTGTCATTTTCGATGCTTCCATCTTATCTAGAGGTGTTGAAGGCTGTAAATCCGGGAACGTACACGTTCTTTAGTACTGATTGTGATGGTAAGTTCAAATTTGTCTTCTTCGCATTGACAGCTTCTATTCAGGGGTTCCAAAGTTATGCAAGGCCAGTTATAGTCGTAGATGGTTGTCACCTGAAAGGTCAATATAAGGGAATCAGTTTCGTAGCTGTTACCAAGGATGGGAGTGATCAGATTTTCCCGTTAGCAACCAGTATAGGTAGTGTGGAGAATGATGAGTCATAGACTTGGTTCTTAACACAAGTTCGAGAAGCTTTTGGATGCCCTGACCAACTGTTAATTATCTCCGATCAACATAAAATCATCACGAATGTCGTGCGAGCCGTATACCCCGACGCCATGCACGGACTATGTTGTTATCATCTGCAGCAAAATCTAGCCAAGTATAGAAAGCATCTGGTTGGGCTGTTCAAGTTGGCCGCATACTGTTATGATCCGACCGACTTCGACACGTACGACCCCGGTATCCAAGTTTTACGTGAATTGTTACATCATCTTTAATTCTGACTTTGTCGTTTAATCTTCTGCAGGTATATGGACACTCTCACATCCTCAAACATTGCAGGCGCTGTCGATGCCTTAAAAAAGGCTGGTCCCGAAAGATGGTCGCGTGTGAAGTGCCCAGTTCGAAGATATAACTTCATGACCTCGAATGCCGCTGAGTCATAGAATTCTAGGTTAATGTGGGGCTGAAAGCTCCCTGTTTGTTCGTTTCTTGAATGTGCCCGACGGGTTGTCGAAAAGTGGTTTTATGAAAGAAGATCTGCTGCTGAGGAACACGAACACACTCTTACAAAGTCGGTCCATGAACGACTCCAAGATGCAATGAAGGCTGGCCGTGCAATGCAAGTGAGTAAGCTGTCGCGACAGAATTTCAAGATCACCCATCAAAGTAAGAATTTCATTGTCGATCTCTCCAACAATTCTTGCACTTGCAGGGTTTTCCAACTCGACTTGATACCATGTTCTCACGCTTGTGTTGCAATCAGGTGTGTTGCAATCAGGTAAAGATCTGTACATAATCTAGATTTACCATAGTAATTGTACATGTTTATTATAAGCCACTTTCTAATCAATGTCTCTATTAAATAGTTACGCGAAGGAGTCAATATCCAACTACGTGCATCAGTTCTATTGGACGACATCATTGGTTGGTATGTGGGAACTTGAGGTGCTTCCCGTGCCCGACCCAGCTGATTGGGTCATTTCTGAAGAGACGTTGAACACATGTTGTCTGCCTCCCGATAAGCCCAGGCAAGCTGGTCATCCAAGAGGGAGGCGGATTCCATCCACTGCCGAAATTTTGAGTTCTAGACATCGTCCACCTCCTGCGCAGGAGGCATTCGATCATAGCACACCTGATTTAGTTGGCGAGCAGAGTCGGCGAAGAAAGAAAAAATGCTCTGTATGTGGGTCTGAGAGCCACACAAAACGAAAGTGTCTAATTTTCATAGAGAGTCAACGCTTTGTGTACGATGAGTAGGCATCATTCTGTGTTGATTATTAAAATTGGGTGAAAAACAGAATACAGTGTGTCTTTTAAAGATAGGGTGTGGAACTATGTAAAAAGCACGGTGTTTCAGGATAACACTAGGACTGCATGTAAAATAATCGACTTATGCAACGAATGAAAAGTGGTAATGTAAAAAATTCAGTGTCTGTTTCAAATGTACGAATAATCGGACTACATCAATCATCAAACTCAGGATCAGCTGAGAACTTATAAATAGTGAGTGCAACGAGTCGTCTCATGCCCCATATCCCGTGGATGATCTTTGGCCTCGGAAAAATCTCTGTCATAGCACTCTCAACGGCCTTCAACGCATAGACACCGCAACTGGTTGGATCCTCTTGTCTGTAGCACACCTCAGGCCTCCCACTGAGACAATAGAACTGGGCTGGCGAGTATGAGTGCATCTCGATGGCCTCATGCCAGCCACAGTACTGCAGAAGTCTGGGCAAGATCCGACGCAATAGAATTGTTTACCTCAAACGCAGGTCGGTCACGTCTTTATCCTATGTGTGCCGTAAGCTGTCGAATAGCACAACTGACTTCTCGTACAGATCAATCTTCGCACCGACCCAGTGTCCGTCGAGGTTGAGTACTATAAAAAGCTGAATGAGCACAAAAGGATGTCATCTCACCGTCATATCAATGTGTGAACATCAAAGGGAAAAAAAAAAGGGAATACTTGCCTGATTAATATCCTTCCAGTCCTTGAGAAGCCTCCATCCGGGTATTTGTCCTCGTACAAATGGCACTAGTCGATCCAGCTCCTGCGGGGTGAACTCCTCTCTGACCTCTTCAACATAGGCATTGAAGCCTGGTGGATCATTTCTATGCTTGGCCACCCAAATTTCCTTGCAAGTTTCCTGCAAACGACATACACGTTACAATGTTATAATCGGCTTCTCTGGGTGACCAAAAAAAAGTGAATGGACAACAGAATACAAAATGTACCCACATTAAAAAAGGCCGAAAGAACTTGGCCCCAATTTTTGACCTCGTACGGACGATCGAGCTCCAACCACCTGGGTGCTGACTGTATGATGCCCAGGTACGCGTCGATTTGCTGTTCAGAACAACCAATTAAGATGTATTTCAGAGTTAGGCCTAAATGCAACGAATTGCTGTGAACAAATACTACAAAATGAAAGACACTACCATACCAAAATGTCCAACTGTCCATGCGGGTCGATAATTGGGGTGAAAAACTCCGGCCCAACTACAAAGTCGACCCCAACGTTGCGCCTGCATTGTAAAATTATTTGCAATGATTAGAGAAATCAATTTATTATGAAGTGCAACATTAGAATAGCAAAGGAAAAATTGTGATGAAAAACTTACTTATCGGCCATCTCACCGAGTTAGAGCCACGCCTCAAAATCATCCTCGGTCACGTCAACCCGCCGCTTACACTTCAGGTTAGTGAACAGACTCATCAAGTACTGAGATGGCTGATGACGTCGGACATGGCGGATGCCAGCACTAGTGTCACGCATGCCTTCATCGTCTCCCTGTCTGGGCTCATGGGAAGGTGTATGGAAACTCTGGCCAGGATCGACGTACGCCGAATGATGAGAAGATGGCTGATCACGATGCGTATCTACAAAGGGCACTATCATAGTGATCGGCTGTGCGTCACAGACGTCCTCTGAATGGTCGTGACCATGCGTATCTGGACCTCGATCATCGTGAAATGAAGGCGCGTCACCATACTAGGATGGCTCATGGTCGGCATCCCGTCGGTGCGACGGCCCATCATTAGGCCAACTCGCCCATGGTCCACCGTGAGAAGGCTCGTACTGATCTCGTGGTCCGTGGCTGAAATAGGTGCGTAGCTGGTCAGCGAAAATGGACGGCATCTCGGACTCCAGATGATCGAACCTCTGATCTAGATGACCAATCCTCTCATCCAGCTGATCGATCCTACGATCGAACTGCGTAAAACGATCACTCATGAACGTCTGCATCTCTCCAAAACGTCTGTCAATATGCAGGGTGAGCTGACTGAACATGTCATGAATCGGTCCATGCTGGTCGGGCATCTGTGTGGGGGAAGACGTCCTCTCACGGGTAGGCTCCGATCTATGCTGAAACTCTGATCTCGGACTATAAGGAACACTGGGAGTATAACCCCCCATACCAATGTCCGGATAAGTGGGCTGAGGCATAGATGACGCTGGCTGCTCTGGCTCAGATACCGAGGATGTAGGAATGTCTGCACGCCTTCGACGACTCGGTCTGACACGCACCGGCTCAGCCTCCTCCGGAATGATTGGAGGCTCTGGCCCATGGGTCGGGGCTGCATCAGAAGGCCTGCTCCGACCAGTCCTACGGGCAGTAGACATACTGGACTCAGCATGGTCAACGGTCGAGCCATGAGCCTGACGACGAGATGGGCCAGCCTGTCGGCTAGGCCAAGTAGGCCGTCCAGTATAGGGGGCAACTGGCTGAACACCCTGTGACAGATCATGGTCTGTCAAACCCCAAAGAGGATGATTAAGCTCCTCAGGGGTCGGCTCAAGTGTCCCAAAACATACAACCTAACATAAAAGATGACACATCAAGTAATATATATATATATATATATATATATGTAACATTATTAACTAGGATTGTCTGGGTTGAAAATAATTCTCACCTGACCCTCAAGCGAATGTAAAACATCGATGTCAGACCTTTTCGTGGCCCACCTCAGACAGCGAGGAAACTGGTGTCCTGTATCAATGCGACGGCCAGCGAAAGTGCTGGTAACCGGTATAGCCTCGTATGCCCATATCTGTAAAATCATCCCAAATCAGACTAAGACAAAAACGTTTTAACACTTACACAATTTAAGATTTAAGATTTACGAACAACCCACGCATATGAAAGCGTTACTCACATACAAAGCAGCGGAGAACCCGTAAAAGTGGTACGTGTAAGGCCTAGGGCCAGTCTGCTGTGGGATGCTCTGAGGAAGTTTATCCATGCACCGCATCAGGTTGAGATAACTGAACTTGCCCCAGGGAAACGTCTCCCAAGCATCATCATGGTCGATCAGAGTCCACACCCAATCCTCCACGTAAGTCTTCAGTAAATCTTTCCCAAGGACGAAACTATACAAGACGAGGATCTTCGCCACTAAAATCGAGTCCCGACGGCTGTCACGAAACTCCCCAGCAATAAATCTGTATAGAAGATCCTGTACCCTAATGCGAGGACTGCCTCCATGAGCGACTCGAATGTATAGACCAGACGACGGTGGACCGTGAACCCCGGATGGACTGAACTCCGAGTCTCCAAATCGTTGGCCGGTGACAAGAAATAACTCTCTCCTTCCAAATCGGCATAAACGATCTTCTCCGATCATGAAATATCTGTCTCCCGTCCTATTATGCGTCAGCCGAACCTCACGACTCATCAGGACATGTAAAAATGACCTACATATCTCTCTTTCGTTCCGTCATAACAAGAAGTGTCTGAAACATGTACGGAGAAAATCCGATACACAATCATCATCCACTTCTCTCAGCTCTGTCCCAATCTCACCCAACACCTTAAACCGCATATATCCATTTATATACGCGATCTGGCGCAAACAATCCACTCGAACCCACTCCCACTGTATTAAAAGAAAAATAATATATTTCCCTTTAAATTTTTCAGCATCTATTACAAAGGGTATTTTTATAATCATTTGAAGCCTAAGTATTATTTTCATTTCTATCTACACTAATGCCTCATAATTTATGTGCAACGATACATTACCAAAACAAATATCCCATGTAATTTTTCTAACTAATTTATTTATATAAATCTAAATAGCCAAATTTCATTGGATACAAATAAAAAAACCTTGGTGTGGATACCCAAACACACCAACAATGCCTAAGTAAACAGAGTTACACGAAAACACTAATTAATACAAGAAAAACATATTCTATAGACATTACGAATATCGTATAACAAGTGCAAACATGGGTTTTCGTGTAGGCCTTTTTTTTAGGTTTTCGTGTAGTGTTTAATTGCAGGGTTTTCGTGTAGTGCTCAAAAACGCAGGGTTTTCGTGTAGTGCTAAAAAATGCAGGGTTTTCGTGCAGTGCTCAGAAATGCAGGATTTTCGTGTAGTGCTCAGAAATGTAGGGGTTTTCGTGTAGTGCTCAGAAATGCAGGGTTTTCGTGTAGTGCTCAGAAATGCAGGGTTTTCGTGTAGTGCTCAAAATCAAGGGTTTTCGTGTAGTGCTCAAAATCAAGGGTTTTCGTGTAGTTCAAAAATTCCAGGGTTTTCGTGTAGTGTACAAATTGCAAGGTTTTCGTGTAGTATACAAATAGCAGTGTTTTTGTAAACTACAAAATCGAAAAATCACAAGACAATCACAAGACAAATCGAATAAAAAACATGACAGAAAAATCACCCAACCAAATCAAATCAACACTTGGAAATCAAATAAATATGCCGGCCTCAAAAACTGGAAATCCAATAAAAACTGGAAAAATCAAGAAGAAATCACATACATGGGAGAGAAATCATTTCTTCTAATTTTAATACATGGCAGAAAAATAAAATAAATACCTGGAAATCCATGACAATCGAACACAAAAACTGCTTCTAATACAACCTCCAATCTGAAAATCGAACCCACACTGTGTCAAATTCAACCTTTGACGATTTTCAACGAAAACAAAATTACACGAAAAGATGAGAGTCAACTTACACGAAAACTTTCACCGAAACAGTGAAGATGCCGACCGCCTGAGAGAGGAAGAAGAGAGAAAAGAGAGAGAGAGGGGTGCGCCGGCCGCCTGAGAGATGAAGAAGAGAAGAGAGAGAAGAGGAGAGAAAAGAGAGAGAGAGAGAGAGAGAGAGAGAGAGAGAGAGAGAGAGGTGATTGCGGCGCAATGGGTGAGAGAAGAGAGAGAGAGAAAAAATTTCCAGTCCTAATCAGCCCTAACTACACGAAAAGGGTGGAAAGGAGGAGAGAGAAAGAGTTGGTCCAACCCAGTCAAAATCAATCAAAAGTGAGTCAAAAGTTGCTGCTTTTTTTGTCAGAGATTGTCATACTGTGTATTTTTTTATTGAGTTGACAAATTCAAAAGTGGGTATAGTTGGGATAAAATTTAAGAATTTGGTTATATTTGGGATAAAATTATATGGGGGGTCTTCTTTGTCCTAATTTATAGCAAATAGGCTATAAATGGCCTCTATCCCTATTTTAATTGTAAGGAGACACATTCACTCATTCTCCAAATATTTTTAAATAAAATATTAATACTTAAATATAATAAAATTTGTAAGAGGCATTCGGTTGTCAGGATTTTCCTGTAAGAATGTCATTAGAGACGAGATAAAAGAGAAGAGATTAATGTCTCTATTTGATGGGACCCAGTAAAATATATAATATTATTTATGATATAATTTATTATTTTATTATATTCCTATAATTTTATTTATTTATATGGGTGTCCTAAAACCATCGAAGTATGGGAGAATTATTGTCGATCATGGTATATATTATGCACATCGCAAAGAGTTTACAAAGACCAAACTTAATTTATATACATGAAAATCAAAGTACAACTTTGAGGAATTTTTATATTATAGTCATATGAAAATCAAAGTACAATTTTGAGGAATTTTTATATTATAGTCATATGAAAATCAAAGTACAACTTTGAGGAATTTTTTTAGGGTTGGAATCACTATTTACCCACTTTCATATAAAGTAGAACTTTTATACTCACCAATATTATCTATTATCTCTATATACCCACAATTATAACTTATTATCTCCATATACCCATTTTCTACTATTCCTTTTGACTTTTCACAAACATCCAAAATTTTACTAACTTTCCAACATACTTTTGCAACCAAGTTTTTCCATTTTCCACACCATATAATTTATTATACAAAATCCTAATTAATTTGATTAACAATCAGGCCCAACATGCTTCCGTAAAATAAATTAACCCGTTGGAAATCATACCTTTCTTCGACCAGAACAGCACCGGGTGAGGTGGTTCGCAAATCCACCAGCTGGAAAATTACTGCCCCCAAACTGTTTTACGAACAGCTCCTCACTGTTCAACTTCACCCTCAGGGAAGTTGGTCTGCAAGTTATCCAGCTCCTTCAGCAACTGTCCAGCACAACCTTGGTTCGTTTCCTACACTAGGTGTACAAGGTGATCCTTCCAACAGATAAACAAATTGAACGGAGACACGTTTAAGCAAAAGCCTCTCTTTTATTAAGAACTCAAATATATTTATTACATCATCTATAAACTCCTTTTGGGAGGAGAATACTAGATCAGCCTCTCATTGAGATGGTTGTGACTCGTTTATCCATAAACTAAAACTAAAACTCAGAAACTTAAACTATTACAAGGATGATATTGTTTTGAAGAAAACTATGGAGAATACTTGATGTCCTTAGCTTCCTTCTGCTCGCCAATTTATAGATGGAAATCCGGACTCGAAATTCGGATTCCAAACCTGCTTAAGCCAGCTGTCCACCTTTTCAGAGTGGATCCACCACTGAGTGCATGATTGCCAGTTTTTTCTTCTCGTGACTCATCCCATGTGAAATTGTCGGGGAATCTGTTTTTTCCTACTGTGACTTTCTCGCATGCGATGTTGGTGGGGCGTGACTCAGCCCATCTTATCTCTGTCGGGGAATCTTAGAAATTCGGCCTTCGTGCTCCCCGCGGATAAGTTTTCTTTTGGGCAGGCCCTTTGTCCTTTTCTACCCCTCTTTCTCGTCGGTCGGGTTTGGGTCAAAACCCTTTCCCGAACTCAGGTTCTTTCTGCTCCGGACATGCTTAGCAGACATGATCTGTCCATCGACCAATATGCGCCATGTTGCAGAATTTCCGGTAAGTCTTTTTGCTTGCCGGAATCTTGTTTTCCCAAAGGATCCTTCTTTTTGTTTCAAAAAGATCATCTGCAAAGCTCATCGTTATTCCTGTCATGGAATTCAGCAAGAAAGATCCATTTGCTGAATTATGAAAGAACGTGAATGGGTACTTGACCTTGTCCATTTCAGTTAGACAAACCCATAATCCCCATGCTCGTCGGGTAGAAGTTTCATCCTCTGAAAATGCTCCTACAAGAATTGGAGTATCCTCTGGAGCCGCCGTCTTAATGGTTTTCAAGGCGTTTCCGTCAGGTCTCCTTAGCTTGATGACATGAAAGGCTTCATGGAAACCTTTCTTGGCTGGTTCTAGAGCTGCACTTAGAAAATACAATTCCAGAATATCACCTCTGGCCAAATGTGGGTTATTGGCCCAAGTCTCGTGTACTGCCGTCCCAATCCATTTCGGAAGTTTTGAAATTTCTGGGAATTCTGGTGAGACGGTATAGATTGAAGCAAGAGCTCCAAAGTTATACTATTCTTGTACTTCGTTTGGATGACTTCCGGGTTTCATCCAAACTCTTGGGTACTTTCTAGAGATATCAATGATTGTTCTCTCTAGATGGATACCCCTCCTGGTAATCAGCTTCTCCCACTGCTTCTGGTAAACCTGCATAGGGGAAACTAAACCTACATAATGTGATCCGGAACTTTCTGCTACATTGGGATTGACTGGTGGTATCTGCTATTGATCACGAGTAACCAAGGCAGATTCATCTCCTGCGTTCATCTTTAAATCTACAAGACTTAATCCCGCAAAGGATTTTTTTAAGTCATTTAGATCTTGCAGGTTTATCCTCTCGAAGTCCATTACTTGTTTGTAACGAATTTTCCTCGGATGATGGCAATGAGCTTTTCATCATCGGTCATTGGTCGTACAACTTCAGTTGGTTTCCCATCAAGGTGTAGATAGGGAACTGTTCCGAAATTTATACGTCTCCTTTCTCTGGATGAACTTGAACGGTTCTCCAGATTCTTGACTCTTTTTTGAATATCCTGAACGATTTCAAGAGTCTCATGTTGATTTTTCATCATCATTTCCATCTGGCTTTGGATCTGATGGACTTGTGTCGGTATATGTTTATGGCGGTCGCCATAATTCTGCACCGTCTTCTGGATTTCTCTAAGATCTGAAGAAATCTTAGAGGTATCTAGAAGTATCTCCTTCCACTTCTAATCTTCCATCAGAAATTATGGAATCGATAGTCATCCGTCTGGTGGTTTGTTAGATCCTCTTGTAACATATGGTTTATCCTTAGGAGGTCAATATGATACTCTGCTCGTTTGGTGCAATGCCTTAGCACTCCTGCGTTGGCACCTGTTATTTGTTTTTGTGCGTATTGGTGGTTCCAATACATCACCCTCTGTACATGCTCTTGAGCTTTCATCGTCAAAGTCTGACGATATTCCCTGTAAGATCTACATCTTGGACAAACGTCCAGATCCATTCTTTTCTAGAATGATTCTCCTCACCAAAGTTAATTACAGATAAAACATAATAAATATAAATCTAGTTCTTAATAAAACCAGGCTCTGAAACCATTTTCAGGGATCTTTTTCCGAGGCGATACGTGGCATTATTACACCTATCAAGTCTGTCTTGACCTATAAACAGATCAAGCATACGACTAGCAAGGTTTCCAGCCGATATACCATTTTTCGGATTGTATCAAAACTCATATGGATTGGATTTATGGAAATTCTTGGAAAATATGTGTAGTTTGGAAATAGCAAAATTGAGTTTGGATATAACACTTCTCAAAGATAAACATTAATTGCAAAAGTGAGTCATCAGGATTTTTTAATTATTTGACCAAAAATTTGGGTATTTGGGGCAATTAATTTATATTTTTGGGTAGATTGGGATAATTAACTATATTGATGGGTATAATAGTTTAAAGTTATATAAATTTGGGTATTTTAAGTGATTAACTCATTTTTTTATCTGACTATAATATATTAGTTGAATAATTTGTAATTTGGAATACCAAGATTATCTTTGAAGTGAATGATAAACAAAGTCTTTTAATATCTCCACAAAACAACATTAGCCGATTTGCAACTCTGTTCTCCTATCTAAAATTATAAATACTACTTCCGTCCCGGTTAAACTTGCCTAGTTTGATCGGAGACGAAGGTTAAAAAAAAAACAGCAGACTATTATTTTTAAAGATAATTGAGTGACATTTTTGTAATAAGGGTGAAATATGAGAATATGAGTGTTTGACTTTTGTGATATTTTAAGATTGTTTTTTACTTTTAAGTGACATTTTTGTAATAAGGATGAAATATAGGGATATTAAAATTAGACTTTTGTTTCTATTTATGAACTGACAAGTTCAATTGGGACAAACTAAAATGACAAATAGATAAGTTGAGTTGGGACGGAGGGAATAATAGACAAATGTACTTTCTACTTCACATCAAAAGATCTGGAAATCGATTTTAATAATTTAAAAGTCCTATGACGACATTATTTAGATTATACTCCCTCCGTCCCGTTCTATTTTGCCTATTTTCCATTTTTGTTTGTCCCATCTTATTTTGCCAGCCCAAAAATGGCAAAGAAAAATTTACTTCCTTACCCCTCAATTTCTTTCATTTTACAACTTTTGCACTCAAAAAGCACACATTAATTACAAAATTGCCACTCAAAAATATTAAAATAACACATCACATCAAAGTCAAACAGTTTTTTCTTAGATTCCATACCGGTTAAAGTAGGTAAAATAACCTGGGACGGAGGTAGTAATTGTCAAGATGAGTCGATGAGTTGAATTGATCTGCAACCCACCATCTCGTAGGAAGAGCCAGGTTGGAAAAATCCCAACCCACCTACAGGCTGGTCAACCTACTCAAATCTTTTATTTCCTTAAATTATTTTTTTTAACGTTTTAAAAGAAAATAAAATGATATTTTTATATAGCTTTTTTTAGATGTTATATGCATTTAGTGTTAAAGCATGTATTTCTTTGGTATTTTAAGGTTGATTTTCTTAGAAGGGTCAAAGAATACCATTGGGCATAATGTTTTAAAAGATAGCAAACACTAAAACTTTAGAAATTATTAAATGCAATAAATAATAATTTACTAAATCTAAGAAATAAAAA
Source organism: Scutellaria baicalensis (assembly GCA_005771605.1). Taxonomy (NCBI): domain Eukaryota; kingdom Viridiplantae; phylum Streptophyta; class Magnoliopsida; order Lamiales; family Lamiaceae; genus Scutellaria; species Scutellaria baicalensis. The sequence goes on from CM016729.1 coordinate 3,692,619, forward strand.
TGTATATATTAATATAATTAAATAAATCTATAAAATCTAGGAGTTATTTATATTAATAATTTTTAATAACATCGTAAAACCATCTAAATAATATATCAGATAAAGCTAAAATTTCATCAAAAGTATAAAATTATTTAAATTAATAACTAAAGAAATGTCTTATATTCATTGTTTCAAAACAATCCTAAAAATCAAATGGGCCTGGAAAGTGGATTTTCGTTTGGGTTTCAAATACTTGGGCTTATCCTGCACGGCCTTTAAAAATCACAAGATATTTTATTACCTTAATTCAAACATTGACTTAATTCAAATTTTTTATACGATCCTATAACAAAACAATTTTGAGTAGAGCTACTCTCATGTATGCCAATTGCATGGATTTGTAATCCGTGCAATTGGGCCATGCGGGGCTGGGCTGGTCCGTCCAACCCTTGTCTCTTTACTTTTTTCACGTATTTTGGTCGTTACTCTCACGTTATGTTAGTGTTATCTTCGTATTATGTTAGGGTTACCTTCGCGTTATATTAATGTGACCACATCTTCAGATTTCATACCCTTAGTTTAAAACCACTGAACTAAAATAATACGAAGGTAACACTAATATAACATGAAAGTAACACTAACATAACATGAAAGTAACATTAACATAACATGGAGGTATTAATCATACCTTCATGTATGTTAGAGTGACCCTCACGTTATGTTAGGGTTACCTTCATATTATGTTAGTGTTACCTCATGAGGGTAACACGGGTAATCCTAACATTACATGAGGGTAACCCTATCATAACATGAGGGTATGACTGCTTGAAGCGAATCTTAGTGGGTTTGGCGCACCCACCAGGCGCGTGGGGCGCGTGAGAGCGCGTTGGGAAACATAAAAACGTGCGTTAGAGGTGCGTGGGGTGGGTCGACCCGGGTGCATGGATCCTAGATCCATGCACTAATTGCACAAAATATTTTGCCGTTTGAGTAAGTCCTGTGTAAGAGTGAGACGGTTCAACTCACAACCCATGCATACTTAGTAATTCATATGAAAGTTTGTGGATATTGATTCAATTCATGAGTAATATAAGAATCTGTCTCACGGAAATTATCCGTGAAACTGTCTCACATGAATTTTTTTTACCAACAATTTTTGTTCGAAAAAAAAAAATCAATTTAGCTGTTAACTTTCGTAATTGAGGTTCCAAATTCTAATTGATATTTTATTTTCTGTTTCTTTGCATTTAACATACACGAATAATTTAGTTAGTGATATCATTATTTGAAGTGATGATTTAAAAATAGATCTTATTTCATTCAAAAATAAGATGTTAGGAGTTTACGAATATTTTTATTTATTTTTAAAAAAAGGGAATCTCAGTTTATTTCCAAAATAAAATCTTACTTCTTGGAAACTCGATCGTAAAAATTACAGAATTGTAAAAATTACTTCACTATCTTATTTATCCAAATACTTCAACAGCTTAATTTTAAACTTTAATTATAGTAGGTCTTATGTGAGACCGTCTCACGGATCTTTTTTCGTGAGACGGGTCAACCCATAACCCACACTTAACAATTCATATGAAAATTTGTGGATATGGGTCCAATTCATGGGTAATAAGGATCCGTCTCACGGAAACTATCCGTGAGACCGTCTCACGTGAGTTTTTGTGCTTTAATTAGGTATCTTATAAACTCTAAAAACATCTTATATTAATTAAGATATAAATGTTAATAAACTCTAAAAATAAATTAATCCAAACAGTACCCTTCATGTTTTAGATGGCCAAAATTAAATCTTACAACAAATAGCTTGGTATTTGAATTCAAATTCTTGACTCTAATGCTAATACAAACATACATCAAACCTTGGTTAAATCAAAAATGGGTATTAAAATAAATTGTACTCAGATCCCCCCAATTCTCTTAAAATGAACTCTAATTCATGTTTGAATTAAGGAATTTGAATATACAAATTGAAACATGGAACGGATTGCAAGCATTACAAAATCTAGCGTAACATGAAAATGATGAATTTCAAATATACATCAATTCAAACATTTAAAACAAAATGGTTGTAAAATAAAGATTTGAAGCCAATGAATTGCAAATGCACTTAAATTGGAGTTGATATGAGATCCACCCATATAATTACTTAAATATTAATTCGAAATATAAGTGATATATTTCAAATTTGCATCTACCAGAACACCATCCATGAATTTAAAACTAAAACTTCAAATCTCTTATCAAATTCCTTCGTCCAAATGGAGCATAAATGAGTTTCAAATCATTCATCAAATACTTTAATAATTAGATGTTTGGGGTGTTTTCTGACACGTCACTTATGGTCAAATTAGGAAATCATTATATAAATTAGGAAATTAATGTATATAGTGCATATAGGTGTAGTCATATTATAAATATATGAGTATCAACACATGCATCACACGTGGAGGATGAATTTTTTAAATCAAAAATGTTATATTACTACTAATTAACCTTAAATAATAATTTTGTATAAGGATATACAATTTATATTAAATTAAATTCAGAAAAAAATATATACTAAATTAGAGTCATAATATAACAAAGTTTTACTCATAGTAGAATTTACATGATTTTGGTTTAAATTTTAATGTAATATTATTTAAATATGAAATTATAAATTACAATTATAATCTTAAATAAAATCTTTAATAAAGATATATTAGTCAATCCATATTTTGTAAGAAAGTATGGTAATATATATATATATACACACATGATATATAAAGTAAGGGTGTACATATGTATGAGTGAGTTTGTGCAAGAACATCTAACATATTACATTTAACGGGACAATTTGTTTTGATCCGTCCAACATTCAACAGTCAATGGTCAAAAGTAAAAAATGCCGATCAATGGTCGGTTTACGCAATTGATCAAAAAGTATTACATGTTATACATACAAATATTACATAATATACCTTAAAATATTATATTATGAATGTAATACATCTATTCTCATAACATAATATTCTTATCCGTATCATGTGATACTTTAAAATGTATCACATAATATCTATAAAAGTATGTTTTATTCTCATAACGTAATACAATTATTCTTATAACATAATATTTTCATGTGTATGATGTAATACTTTCGAAAAGTATTACGTGATACACATAAAAGTATTGCATGATACTTTTATATGTATCATGTGATACTTTCAAAAGTATTACTATTATCTATAAATTTATCACATGTTGTATGTAAAGTATTGCATGATATCTACAAAAAAAATTACATAATACACATAATATCAAAATTAGTAAAAATTCAATTTTAGTCCACTTAGGAGGCTACTGTCCATTTTACGTCCACTATGGAAGCTAAATTCAATTTTAGTCCACTTAGGTCAAAATTCTTCACTATTTGGTCCAATTTTTGCCGAAAAACGGGTTTTGCCGGCGAGTGTAGTTCAACCGCTCTCGGAATTTTTTAAACTCCTATGTGGCACTTCCGGAGCCCACGTGGACCAATAATTATTATCTGAGTCAACTTTTTATATATATGATTTTTTTTTCCAGAAAAATTAAGAAAAAAATGTAAAATAATTTAAATTTGAAATGTAAAACCGAAATACTAAAATCAAAAATCAAAATCCTAAATCCTAAATTGAAAACAAATCCCTAAATCCTAAATCGAAAAGAAATCCCTAAACCTAGTTTTAGAATCGACAAGTCTGATTGAGAGAGGAATCCAACATTGAGCGAGCAAGCCATCCATCTCCAGCAGCCGTTGTTTGAGAATGGCCCCTCGAAAGCGTAAGGAAGCTTCGATGGGGGGAAAACCGAAAGTCCTAGGTCCAAAATCAAAACGTGTGAAAGCCGATCCTTCTGAAAAATCCCCAAAACTCGTTGAAGCCTCAAATCCAGAAAAAGCCCTAAATGTTAAGGACGACAGGTGCTCAAGTCCAAGTTTGGAAGAAATACCTCCACCAAATAGAGACGCGGAGGAGACATTGAGAAAATTGGAGCTTGCGAGGCTGCGGGAGGAAATTTGCAGAATCAAAGGTCTGTAATCCAACCATATGTAATTTGCAGAAGCATAAAGAACATTTGCAATCTGAGAACACGAATATCAAAATTTAAAATTTGCAATCTGTGAATTTACAACCAAAATTTGCACCTTACAAATACAAAATCGAACACTTAATTCTGCCTTAAAATTGCAATTCAAAATTCTCACTTTTCATAGTTTCAAAAATCAACTACCCCATGCCCAAAATACATATGAATCTTGTTTTATTCCTAACCCTAAACCTCCAATCATCAACTATAAACATTGAAAGACAAAACTTACATTATATCTGAGACAACCCCAAAACCTCTTCCCTCGATTTGCATCTGTTTTTGTCGTTCATAAAATCGCTTGTCGTCTACATAGACACTTGTGCGCAGCGGATTGTAAGGAGCAATCAGACATTTTCCCCTGATTAAATTTTGGAAAACTAGGGTTCCTCGTTGATTTTGGGGAAGATTGGTTGATTTGCAGAAGCCCTTTCTTTTCCCCTTTTTTCCCTTCTTTTTTGTTCGATATTTTCATTTCAAATATCAATTTTGGATTAATTTAAATTTTTTTTTATAAAGTTTCTTATTAATTAATATTTATTTTATTCTATGTGGATATTAAGTTGCCATTTAAACATGTCACGTGGGCTCCAGAAGTGCCACATAGGCGTTTAAAAATTTTCGAGGGCGGTTGAACTACACTCGCCATCTAAACCCGTTTTCCGATGAAAATTGGACCAAATAGTGACGAATTTTGACCTAAGTGGACTAAAATTGAATTTAGCTTCCATAGTGGACGTAAAATGGCCAATAGCCTCCTAAGTGGACTAAAATTAAATTTTCCCCGTACTTTTTATGTATAATAGTATCACCTTATACAAATAAAATGTTACATAGATTTATTAAACTATAAATTTCCACTACATGTTGCACATAAAAGTATAACATGTTATACATAAAACATATTATTTTTGACTTTTTTACATTCGTGTTGATTTAGACAGTTGTCCGTTGGCTTTGATTAGTTGATCATTGACATTGATTAGTTGACAGTTGACCGAGTCAAATCTGATTCCTTTAGTGAAATGAGATTCATGAAACCATCTTATACGAGACTTTACGTGAAATTGTCTTACACAAGACTTTGTCCATATATAGGTGGGTTAGACTGACTATAATTGGGAACATATATAGATATACAAAGGTCATGTTATACATATCTATAATGTAATTAGGATGAACTTTGTTTTTGTTGCCGAAGAACTAAAATAAACACATCATGGACTAATTTGAATTCTGAAAAAAGATTTTGGGCTTGCGAAAAGTATAGAGTATGTTCTGTAATCCATATATTTATTTCACACACCTAATTTCAATTGAAAATCCTTAATTTAGCTTCAAAATCCCTAATTTATTTTCAAAATGTTGAGAAGCTACAACATTTATAATTTCCCTATTATAGGTTAGGAATTACATATTTATAAATGTTCATATTAATTTATCAAAATATTTAAAATTTCTACTTTAATTAAAGATTCCATCCTTTAATTGATTTCACCGAGATCTTTATTGAAGTTTATTCTCCGTATATACTACCAATCCTCTTATCTATAACACTTATATACTAAAATTATCATCACATAGAAAACGTTTTACATCATAGAATACTCACGATGATGAGTATATGTGCTTGACAATACGCTAAAGCTTGCGTGCTCTCAACCCGACCCTAATCGGGGCTTCCAACCCAACCAGTTTAGTGGTGTTAGATATATACGTTTTAGGTATCACGTGTGTGCTCTTAAGATATTACATTCCATGTTAAAGCGTGATATTAAATATATATTTTTCAGGTATCACATGCGTACTCGATTTTTTTGTTCTGTATGTAAGTAGGTAATACATAATTAAGAATATACACGTATATGTGAAGAATATATATCTAACATCATGCAGCAAGTCAGGTTGGGAGATCGTGCCATAGGGGCACACAAGTGTCACTATTGTCAATAAATTATGTTGCAATGTTTAATATATTCATATATAATTAATGCTTTAATGGAAACATTATAATCAATATATATATATATACTACAAAAATTCTTATCCATAATACTTCTATACTAAAATTATCATCACATAAAAAACGTTGAACATCATAGAATACTCACGATGATGAGTATATGTGAGCTTGACAATACGCTAAAAATTGTGTGCTCTCAACCCGACCCCAACCAGTGCTTCCAGTCTTACCCACTGCGTGGTATTAGATATATACTATTTATGATCAAATGTATATTTTTAAGGTATTACTTTCTATATATGCTAAAGCGTAACATTTGATATATACTTTTCAGGTATCACGTATATACTCGATTTTTTTGTTCTGTATGTAAGTACGTAATACCTAACTAAGCTTATACACATATATTTGAAGAGTAAATATCTTCATGCCCAGGGGCAAGCAAGTGTCATTATTGACAATATTTAATAATATTCATATATAAATAATGCTTTAATGGAGTAATATTCATATATAAATAATGCTTTAATGGAGCCAATATCCCAACAACAAACAAACATTATTATATATATATATATATATATATATATTTCACCATGCATGCTCTTTATTTATTTGGTGAGCATGGCAAACAGCTAGAAGTAAGAAAGATGACTCATATCCCTCTAACTAGCTTGCCATATTATATCCAATAGACTTGATATATATGCATCCAAGTGTGGTTAAAATGCAGAAATATATATCAAGTGGGCTTAATGGAAACCCCAATGAGAGCTTCAATCTTAGGTGCAAGATTTTGGGAAGAGGTATAGCCATCTTCATCGTTCTCATAAGTAATCTCAGCAGCTCGAGCATAGTTAAGAAGCTGTTCCACCATTTCCTTCTGCGTCGAACTTCCCTTTGCCCATTCCTCGTTCACATCCTTCCATCCATTCTCGATAATTTCTTTGAATCTGCAAAGAGCCTCTTGCTTTGATACACCATATTCTTTCATGTAGAAATCCACCACTGTTAGGCTTTTTCCTTCCTTGTTCTCACGCTTCAAATGCAAACCATACAATATATAAAGTTGATGCATGTGTCATTTATTATTTGTACATAGCGAGTTCATGTTATTCTCAGTTGTGTATTAACATTAATGGGTGAGCATCACGTAATGGTTGAGCCAATTTCATTTTTGATCCTGCCCTAACGTTTTTTAGTCTTATTATTTTCCGAATATCAACTTTAGTCCGGCAATTGAGAAATACGTCCGATTTAAGTCTCTTTTCCCTGAATCCCTATTTTTCAGCGACTTTTTGGCGAGTGCCACACAATCACCGCCCAACTCCATACAAAAAATTGTACTTCAGCGAAAAAGGATTGACATTGAACACATTTTCCAATTACAGGACTGAAATTAATTATCAAAAAATAACAGGACCAAAATCGAATAAAACCACTTTTTTTATATAAATTTTGAAATTTGATTTATGACAATAATTATTAGGGTTAAAAGCATTTTATCATTCGAACTATAATTTTACATTTTTTGTATAAACATTGACATGTTGCACTTTACTATATAAACTTTAAGTTTGATGCATTTTACAGTATTAAACAAATCCTAGTCGTTGACACTTTTTTATATAAATTTTGAAATATTGTACTCTGCTGTATAAACTTTAAAGTTGTTGCATTTTACGGTATTAGAGAAATCTTAGTCATTGATTTAGGATACATGTATAGCTAGTATTTGACCGATATATATCATAAAATGCATCAAATTTAAAGTTTATACTGAAAAGTGCAACATGTCAAAATCTATAAAAAAAAGTGTCAATTACTATGATTTGTCTGATAACGTAAAATGCATCAAATTTAAAGTTTATACAAAAAAATGTCTAATTATGTATATATAGTTCAAATGATAAAATGCTTTAAACCCTAATAGTTATTGTCATAAATCAAATTCAGACTAAGATAAATTGGAAAAACTATTATAACAACCCACAAAATTATTCATTGAGCCAATAGATCCTTGTATATTTATTAGCTAGTAAAGAAGAAGCAAGAACGATTTAAATTAGAGTTAATTTCAATTTTGGTCCCGTATTTATAACTCTTTCCATTTTTGAACAATCAAGTATACGTTTTTCAATTTTGGTCCTATATGTTTCCATTTTTTTCAATTTTGATCCTATTGTTCAATTTTGGTCTCATATGTTTTAATTTCAGTCCAATTTTAGTCGGAATTATTAAAATCGCTGATGCCACGTAAGATTTCCCGACAGCTATCCGACCAAAAATTGATTTTAAATTGAAAAAATTGAAACATACAAGACCAGAATTGGAAAAAAATAGAAACAAATAGTACTAAAATCGAAAAACGTATACTTAGTTGTTTAAAAATGGAAAGGGTTGTACTAAAATCGAAATTAACCCTTTAAAATTATTAGTGGAACTTACTTCATGGCTGCCCAAGTCGTCATGGTGTCGAACCATCATGGCAGCGGAAGTTACAAAAAGCCTAAAAAATTGGTGGGTTACAGTGGAAAAGTAAATGTCTAGCATTGTTAGTAATTAGAAACAAAGATGAAAATATCGATTATGATAGATATATCGGCACTTTAATTTACGGAAATATCGATGGTTATATCGATTTCGGTGGAAATATCAGTAAATATATTTTTCTGATATTTATCGATATATTTTCGATATTTCCCGATATTTATCGATATTTACCGATATTTTCCTAATATTTATTGATATTTCAGCGATATTTACCGATATTTCCTTGATATTCATGAATTTTCTTATAATTTTTACTTGGAGCCACTGATATTGAAATCGATATCAATTTTTACTAACAATTATTGATATTTCATTTATTTTTTTATCAAAAAATGATCGATACCAAATTTTACCGATATTTAGCTAATAATTATTGATATTTCATTTATTTTTTATCAAAAAATGAAAATATCAGAATATATCGTGACAGCCCGTTTTGTTTCGATCACGTGAAAAAGAGAAATATTGAGGATATATCAGATATATCGAAAATATTGAAGATATATCCGAGATATATATCGGGATATTTTTATCTTTAACGAAAAGTGCATATAAAATATGATTTTTTTTATATATTGATTGCTTTTTAACTTTAGCACTGATATATTGAGCCTAAAAGTTACTTTTAGGCTCACTTAGCAACCAATCAATGGTTTCTTTGGTTATAGATTGGATGCCGGGAACAAGAGCAATGAAGAGGAGATGCACACTACTCGTAATGATTGAATTGTTCTTATACTCCTCATATGAAGGCATTTGTTTTTCCATGGTCCATATTTGCTCTTGGTTGTAAGCCCTACCAAGTTGTTTCACCTATATATGATCATCACAACCAAAATGTATATGTACATTTATGTTATTTTAGATAAACATGTGTATATATGTTTGTTAGAACTTTGGAAATCGTAATATAATTAGTAAGATTATAAAAACTTGTCTGAGATTATCTCACATATATTATTTCGTGAGGTGGAGTCTCACCAGCTACCTATAATTCATACTCATATTCACTATTCAACCCGTATTGAGGTGCGTACGTGTACTTGTGGATTAACTCGTCAATAAGTTAGATTTGTGAAATGGTTTCACAAAAGTTATACTGAAATAACATAATGCTACAAAATCTTCGGATCATGAAGGCAATAATATCTTAATTATACCATACTCTTAACTTTTAATCTTTGAAATTACCGGTTCTAAATGCAAACAAGTCAACTAATTAATGGGCACATAATCTCAACACGAGATCTTTTATTATATTTGATGTTATATTTTCTATTTTAAAATTATTCACAACAAGTTATGTGTATCAAATAACATCACTAATAAAAATAGCAAAATACCGAACGTAATGTCATACCTAATAGGATTCGGATCGCAATATCTCCTTAACATGTTCTATAGTTTTTCACGGTACTAAAATTTGTAAAACTTGTCATGTATTTAAGGGGATTAACATTTTTTGTTTACCAAGTAACTATATATATATATGAGGTGGCAATTTAGTATTAACAACTCTTAATTTTGTGCGCAATTTGACATAACTTTAAAATTGATCTCTGTTAAAAATGTTAAGCCAACACAAGTTAAATTAGTCGAACAAAGTCGAGTAAGTCTACATGGATCATACTCCGTGAGACGGGTTAACCCACAATCCACATTTCATAATTTCAATATAAATTAATAGAAGTGAATTTGATTCATTGGTAATAAGACCTGTCTCACAAAATTATCTGTATGACCATCTCTTATAAAATTCAGCACTTATATAATTTAGTAATATTTGAATAACATATTTTAAAATGATTAAGCAGATGACACTTAAGAAGTAATAAAAATTATTGGCAATAGATAAAGAGTGAGGCTTACTGCTTCAATGTATTGAGGAACAACAAAGGATTTTCCTTGTTTTATTGCTTCACATTTATGATATTCGTATATACTCCAAATAAATTTATAAATAATTTGCATATATTTTGGGAGTACATCGACTTCTTCCACATTCCACCTGAAAAAATTAATACATATAAATTTAGTTATTTGTTATCTCCTAACATCGATTTTTCATAACACAAAGTTAGGTTAATTGCTAACTATCGAGTTTTGGTGTATCAAGTTTAAGTTTTTCAATTTTAGTCTTTTAACTATCGATTTTTTTTTCCCAATTTAGTCTTTTTTTTGTCGGAACAACCAAAATTGTTGATGTGGCAATCGGAAAATCTGACATAGCAGTTGGAAAATCAGATGTGGCAGTCAAAAGGTCTAAAATTGGAAAACCGATAGTTACATGACTAAAATTGAAAAGTTTAAACTTAATCCACCAAAACTGAAAATGACCTAACTTACAGGACTAAAATTGATATTATCTCAAAAATGAATCTCTTCTATCAAATAATAGTATACTATGGTCACCGAGGCGATTATATTCATTCACACAGTGATATTCAATCAAATATACATGTAAAATTGAAATTTCATAATAAGAATGTCCAGAAGAAAAATATATCCACAAAAAGAAATGGAAATATTTGGTAGCATACCTTTCCAAAATATTAGTAAAAAGTTGAGCTTCATCAAGTGTAGCATAGTTGTCACAAGTATCATCCATTACTGTAATCATTTGTGCGATCTTGGCAGTAATTATTCGAACAAAAGAGTATTTAGGTTCATAACGAAATGCAGCACCCCAAAAATAACACTCCACTATTCTGTCCCTCATATATGGCAACTTCGACTTTAGCTCAAATCCATTCCACCACCTTTAAAATATCATCAAAGCAACAGTTTATCGATTAAACAATTTATTCATATATACTTCAATGTTCATTCTATGATTTTTGAGAAAGTTGCAAAAAAAGTACCAACCAACGTGTTTCGAATTGCAGTCTTGACGGGAAAAAAATTGAATCCTTGATCTATATATCCATTTTTAATTTTATGGGTTTTTCAATTGTAATTTAATTGGGAATTCGATTTACAGATCATTTTTAATATGTACACCGCTGATGTTGACGTTACACTTTAAATTAGGGATTTTGGTTGTACAGAGAAAATTAATCTATGTGAGACTAAATGGAAGAGATTTTCCAAGTTTGGTGTGTATAACTCCATTTTCTCTTCATTTAATACCACATGAGTTCATTTTTCCTTCATATAACCAAACTCCTTAATTCGAAAAATCTCATGTTAATAGTGGTTATACAAACATAATATATATAGAAATCTTGTGAGCTCGTTTAATGGAATTTGATTTGTGAGATAGGTCAACTCAAGATATAGTTTAACTTGTGAATATGTTTGAGTTTTGAGTATAATGTGGATCAAGTCTCATTTGTCCATGAGACGATCTCACATGAGTTTTTGTGATACGTCATTTACCTGAAAAGTTCACCGAGTTCGTTCCTATACATGTTCTGCAAGACCTTGAGATTCAACTTGGCAAATCTCAAAAGAACTTCATCCTTTGAGTCATCTTGTTCGTAGGTCGAAATGTGAAAAGGAACGTTGATGATCAAAACGCTTCGATGAAGTGAGTGTTTAAGAGCAAGCTGCACTTTGTCTTTGAGAGGTGACTCTAACTCCGGTAATAAACGACTCAAGTGACGCCTAGTAAACGTCACGCCTTCGTCTAAAATACTTTCATCGTGGATCCGAACATGAGCTGCTTCAAATAAGCTTAATAGGCCCTCAACATCAGAGCTGAGGGTTTCTTCGAATTTGTTGTTTTTACCAACAAATTTGTCGAAAACATCTGTATCAATATTATTTAGCATCAATTAAGTTTCATTCAAATATTGTAGTGTTGTAGTTGAAAATTGATATATAATAGTAATAGACAATATAAAAATTTGTAAGATCACTATAGTTGCTTTTGGCATGTACGAAATTGTTTGCCCTTTAAACAGTATTCTAGATCCGTCCCTAAATATATAGGATGATAATAACAATTCGAGTAAATAAGAGTAAGAAGTGACATACTGCAAGAAACATGAAATTGATGTTGTCTGAGCAAACGAAATCGAAGTGCTGTAGTGAACAAATCGTAGTCTTCATCGTCTCCAGTATTATAAACTTCACGGAGTTTGTCTTCGATCTCCATCTCAAAATGATAAGCCAACCCCAAACGCTCGAGTATGTCGATTAATACCAAAACTTTGCTAGGTTTTGCAGCCATTAGTATCATGTTTTTAGCTTCTTTCTTTAGTGCTTCAATGTCTTCTTCATACTTTTCTGGTAGCTGTGACCACAAATTAATTAGACAGTTAATTTTCTTTTTATTAATTCATAAACTGCATCTTTCACACACTTAATTAGGATCATGCAGAACATATATACATACAAAACTAGAATTAGCACATTCTATCCTTGCATAACCAGTTTTTCAATATTAATTTTCCTATAAATGGGTAGAATTACAAATTTAGGATAATAAGTATTGATTATTCACCATTTATATAATTTCAATGTTAAAAAATGCTGTATCCATAACTATGAATAACTAAAGTTATTGTTCTAACTTTGTCATTTTCACCCCTGATTAAGTGAAGGGAAAAAACTCATTTTTCGTCTACACCCAAAGTCACTATCCGTTGTCAATCCTGTAAAAATGCACTTTTTTAGTTTGGTCATGTAATTGACAATTTCATCCAATTTGGTCTTTTTTTTTTCACTGATTTTTTGATTCTTTTGCCCACATTCCGACGAGTGCACTACACTTGCCCCCAGTCTGTAGCCGGAAAATAAACAAACTGGCTAAAAAAGACAAAAATTGAATGAAGTTTTCAATTACAGGGCCAAAATTGAAAAAATGCATTTTACAGTACTAAAAACAAACAATAGCTCTAGGGAGGAAGAAAAATGAGTTTTCCCTTTAGTAAAGATATTTAGTTAATTAGGGAATTTTTCAATATTAGTCCTAACTAATTGCAAAAACCTATTAAGAAATCTAATAAGGAGTTACACAATATGATCTATGAAAGGATTGCAGAATATGGTCTGTATGCATTATTACACTACATGCCAACAGAAATATAACGTTTTTTGTTTCTATCAAAATTATACTTCGAGGCAAACTTGTCCAATTTCTGAGATGAGGTAGAAAAGCAAGTATTTTACTTAGGGTATAAATCAAAATTTCTGCGATTATATATAGATATAGATATAGATATACCTGCAAATTGGAACAAATAGCAGAGAGAAGGTTTTGGGTCCATATGGTGGGTTTGGGAATGGTAATGGGTGGGCGAATATGCCTCACACTCTTACTTGTGGCAATGCATGGAGTTGCCATTTATGATATATCACTTTAATTATCTCTTGTCTTGTGTGTACAATCTATATAGATATGCTCTCGAATTGCTTAATATTGGAAGAGAACACTTCACCTATTTATAGGCTTACACTTCCATGCACTGTGTGAGAGGAAACTGCTGAAAAAGAGAAAAAAAAAAATTAAGAAAAGAAAGGTACGATTCGCATTCATGACAAGTTTGAGTCAAAATCACATGTACAGTGCATATAGCTCTCCAATTTTGAAATTTCGAGATTTTATTTCTCTCTCACTGAACTCAAGCTTGAATCAAATTAGATTCGTTAATGCACATTTTGGATAGAGTGATTTGAAATCCAAAATTTAAAATGAATGGATGTCAAATCCTTTTAAGTTGGAGTTGATTTGAAATCCATCAAAATGACACCAAAATTAACTCAAAATAGAAATCATGAGTTTCAAATTCTTTCTCAAATCCACCTCCAAATGGACTCTAAATTAATTTGAGGTTGTGCTTTGGTTAGATGAGTTTTGATATAGCAATAATATATTTTAGTTAAGTATCAAGTTCAGTCAATAATATATATATATATATATATATATAAAATCTCCTCCAAACACTTTAGCTATGCATTATGTTCTCATGAAGTTAGATAAACTGAAGAAGTCATTTTGGTTGAAGAAAAATGAAACTAAAAAAGTAGATCACTAAATAGGAAACTAAAGAAGAAAATAAATGAAGTGTACGTACCATGAAAACAATAGACTCATAAATCATATTTACTTCATGTGCCAATATATTTTGGGTAATGTTAGCATCATCAGTGACGAACAAATAAATGCTAAAATAATAATAATAATAATAATAATAATAATAATAATAATAATAATAATAATAAGGCAAAGACTTATATGAGTTGGACAAACAAATATAGATTCATACATTAGGGTTGACCTGGTTAAAATGCCCAAAAAAGCGCTTTCACGCTCGGTTCACGCTCACGCACGTGCCCCCACACGCCTGATACTCGAGCTCAAGCCCACCCAAATTTGCTCCAGTAGACCTACTTTTATTTATAGTTAGACCTACCTTTGTGTTATGTTAAATCTACCTACATAAGGTAGATCTAACATAACACATAGGTATGTCTAGCTATACATAAATGTGTGTTTAATACAATATAATGGTATATGCCAAACCTATGGGGTTTTTTTTTTTTTTAAGTTGAAGGTATGAAATTTGGACTGAATGGTAGGTTTAACATTACGTAAAAATATGTCTAACATAACGTAATGGTACGTCTAACATAACATAGTGGTAGGTGCCAAATTCAAAAATCAAGCGCAAAAAAAAAAGGTATGAAATCTGGGAAATCTGGGTAGATAGGTAGGTTTAACATAACGTCAAGGTATGTCTAATATAATGTAAAAGTAGGTCTAACATAACCTATTGATAGGTGAAAAAATTAAAACATTGCGCGAAGAAAAAAAGAACGGGTCATCTGACCCGGATCCAACCCGAGTGCATGGATCTGAGATCCATGCACCTGTTTTATAAAAAATTTACTCTAATAATAATCAACATAATATTTAAATAAATGCTAAAAATATAATAATAACTTCGATAAACTTAAAATATTAAAGTGTTAAAATAAAAAATTAAATATTTACTCCCTCCGTCCCGGCCAAAGTTGCCTACGTTAACCGGGCACGGAGCTTAAGAAAATGCAGTTGACTCTTACTTTTTGCTTACTTTTGGTTTTTTATACTTTATACTTTTCGCTTTTTGCTTATTTTTGGTTTTTTATACTTTATACTTTTCGCTTTTTGCTTACTTTTTTACTTAAGGAGGTAATTTTTTTTTTTTTTTTGTCATTTATAGGCTGGTAAGTTGGATTGGGACAAATAAAAATGGCAAATAGACAAGTTCGGGTGGGATGGAGGGAGTACATCATAACACGACTCTTATATTCTTTTCTTCGTATTTTGAAAACGCTGCTAGTAACTTTATTACTTATACTTTGAAATACATTGTTTTCAATATATGTTACTAAACAGTCATATAATTACAACGATATAATTACAATGAGTAAGCAAAAAGTAAGAGTCAACTGCATATAATTACAATCATATAATTACAATGAATACTCATAGGAGTCGGCTAATTGAGTTGGAAAGAATATATAAAAAAAATTAAGAAAACAAAAATAAAATTTCCAAAAGAACGTCTCTCAAATCTCATAATAGACGTTTATGTTTCTAGTGGGGGAGAGATTATGACTTTTTTTATAAACTCAATTTTATAAGATACGTATCATGTTAGAATTTTAATCCTTATATATTTATATTTTCGAATAAAAATCTAATATAATTAACATTTAGATATATTTATTGATTTGTTCATATAATTATGTTGCTATTTTATTACATTTGATGGAGTAGTAGAAATGAACTATATTTTTAATTGAATTTTAATTAATATATATGAAATTAATAAAATACTCCAAGAAAAGTTAAAATATTCAAGGGCCAGATGCCCCCTTGTGGACATGAGTGCCTCCGTCCCTGATTAGCATCTCCAACACCGCGTCAAATTTATTTGATATGGTCAATTTTCTTCTCAAACAATGATCAAATCTCTACGTCAAGATTTCTTAAATGTAATTCCTGCGCCAACTATCCAGAGGTTAACATATGCGCCATACCTATTTTCTTTTTCTTTTCTTTTTCATTATTTTTTTAATTTTTAATAATGAATATTAATAATAAATGAAAATTTGAAAAAATGTTAATAATGAGGATCATTATGAAATATTCTTTTTTAATGTAGAGAATAGTGTAGACTGTTATAGATCAATGAGAGTTATTATATGAAAATAATGTAAAATTAACATTAAAATAATATACACTCCACGGATGGTTTGGGGATCATTTAATTGAATTTAAGTCAAGTAATCACGTGTTTTTGTTGGTTTTTATGTAACCATGTTCTAGAACGATTTTATTGGTGTTACGGTGTACCACGATGTCTTAGAATTTGGGGTATGATTGAGGTTTAGGTATATGATTTGTTATTTTCCAGTCATTAAATATTGTACTAGCTCCCACTAACACAAATATATGGTTTTGTTGAGCACATGGATTAATAAAAAATATGGATTACAAATTGTACACTATATAAAACTTCTTATGTTTAAACTCAATAATCATTATACGAAGACTATTCTTGAACATATATGCGATTAAAACTCTGGAAGATGAATCGATATTAACTTGGATATGGAAGATAATATATATTAATTCGGAAAATATCAATTTTAGTACGGTAATTTTAGATTTTGTTCAATTTTGGTGCACTAAAAAAGTTTGCATTTGCCAGTTTTTGATCTCTTAGTTGTCAAGTTTTTCTAATCCATTCCTAATGTGGTCGTTGGAAATTTTGATGTGGCTGTCAAAAATCTTGACATGGCAGCAAAAAAAATTGACACACTGGAGCCAAATTCCGACTGCCATGTCAGTAGGAATGTAAATGAACCAAGCCATTCACGAACTATTCACAGCTCGGGTCGATAAATATTCGTTCGAGATCATTTGTTAAGCTTAACAAGCCGAACTCGAGCCCAAATTTCGAGCTCGAATACCTAACGAGTCGAACTCGAACATGGGCATATTTGGTTCGAAAGCTCACAAACAAGTTCATTAAGCAGGCTCGCGAACGAACATGCTCGTGAGCCCTCTTCACGAACCTGTTCGCGAGCCTGCTTAACGAACATGTTCGCGAACAGGTTCGTTAAGCAGGCTCGCAAACATGTTCGTTAGGTTCGTAAAGAGCTTGTTAGCATATTTATTTAGTGTTTGTGGGTTGATTTATTTATATATATTATAATATTATTAGATTTTAAGATTTCAATAAATATATAAATTAAAAAATCCTTAACACAAATATTACACGAGTGAATTAAATATATTAATTTTATAAACATAATAACAATTAAAATTCAATTCAATTTACTTATATCTAATATATTAATTGTATTGTCATTTAAATATCTCTAAAATTTTGATATTAATGATACAATATAGTGATAATAATTTTTTATAAAAGATATAATTCTTTAAATATTTATATAAATTAAAGTTCGGGTATCGTACTTTTGAATTTTCCATTTATGATATTTTAAATATTTATATCTAATAATTGGAGCACACATAACTATAACTTATAAATATATATAACTAAAAATAAAATATGTATTAATTATCAATATCTGCACAATTAGCATTTTAAAAAATTTGAAATCAAGATTTAAATATAATTAAAAATAGAAATACTAATTAGAGTTTAGATTCTTCAATATTATAGGATTTGAAATATACACACATATATACGTGTACACACACATATCTAAACGTAATTCTTGAATGTTTGTGTTTGTCTATTTAGATTTCGAACATACTTGAGTATAATTTATCAAAATAAATATTAGTTACCAAAATAAGTAGATAATTGGTTATATATTGTTAACATTAACAAACAAACATCAACGAACTTCTTAATAATTATATTATTCAACTTATTAATAAAAATAAATTATATATTTCTAAGTTAGAAATATAACATATTATCTAAAATTTATAACTTAAACATAAAAACATATCTATAGTTAGATATTTTACGTTTTTGTATTTATCATTAGTAAGAATTCTAGTGTTACAATTATTATACATTTTACATTCTTATATTAACATATCACGAGTCTTGTAATGAATTCGCACATGAGATAATTAATTATATATTTCTTATATTATTCAACTTATTAACGAAAATAAAATATATATTTCATAAAAATATAACATATTATCTAACATTTATAGTTTAATCATAAAACATATGTATAATTAGATATTTTACATTTTTATATTTATCATCAGTAAAGAATTTTAGTGTTACAATTATACATTTTATATTCTTATATTAATATATCAACTTACTAATGAAAATAAATTATATATTTCTTAAAAAATATAATATATTATCTAAAATTTATAACTTAAACAAAAACCTATCTATAATTAGATATTTTACATATTTGTATTTATCATCAATAAGAATTTTAGTGTTACAATTAGTGTTAACGAGCTTTCGATCGAACCAAACTCGAGCTCGAGCTTGAACAATCAAGTTTGAATTCGAGCTCATTTCGAACTTTTATCGAATATTTGTCAAGCGGAACTCAAGCGTGAACTATCAAGCTTGTATTCGAACCTATTTTGAACCCATTAGCCTGTTATCGAACCTTATCCGGGCTAAACTCGAATGAATACCGAGCTTAATATTTTTCAATCGAGCCGAACTCGAGCCCGAATATTATCAAACGAACCGAACTCGAGCCAAGTGATGTTTGGCTTGATTTGGCTCATTTACGTCCCTGCACGTCAGCAATTTTGGTTATTCTGTCAAAAAAGAACTAACATTGGAAAATAATCGAAAATGAAAGAACTAACATTGGAAAAACAAAATTAATGCATCAAAATTACATGAAATTTAAGATATTTTCACTCGGAGTTCACACCCAAAGATGAAAGGTATATTAATTTAGAAAAAACCCACTTTATAAGATTTGATATATCTCTTGCAACAATTATTGTTGTTGTTTTTATTTTGTACAAATGAATTTTAATCACCTTTTGGGACTATAGTTTTAAGGGGTAATTCTACTATACACCAGTGGTATTAATACACCAACATTTTTTACTGTGGTAATTTTTGCACACAGTAGCTTTTGTCTGTTGGGTTGTGACTATGAGTTGGATTGGGTCTGTTTACGTTGGGTCACTTTCTGAATTTTTGTATTTTATTATATATTTGGCCATTATTGAGACCATAAATTTTAACTAATGTAATTATAATATAATTAAAGGAAAATAAAATACATATTCAAAATATAGAAATTTATATTAAAATGTATAATTTCATGTAATAAAATATTAGTTAATAGACTATATATTCTAAATAATTGAAATTAGTAAGAAAGAATTTGTGGTTGATTAAATAATATGATATTAATTTTTAAATTTGATTGAAGTAGAATGAAATCATAGGATTAGGATCTTTGTTTGAATCTTCATTTTCTTGATAATTGCTTGTTTGGATTTTTTTGATTTTGTTTATTTGGTTCCATATTTAGGTTAATTTAAATCAATTCCCTGAATCTGATCACCCTAAATAAAATTAGACATTTTTTATTTTGTTTATTTGGTTTTATATTGAGGTTAATTTAAATCGATTGTCTCAATTTGGTCACTTAGAGAAATTAGGTAATTTAATTGGGCAATTAACTAGATTTTAATTCACTAATCTCTCTGATATCGACCGTGCTCATCCTATCTATAGTTGAGATCGGGCACTTGCGGTACAAGACTAAAATAGGCAATTAAATAACACCTTTAGAATCTTTAATATTTTTTAATTTCAGATATCGTGAAGTATAATTTAAGCTTGTATTTTATATTTAAAAAATATACTATTTTTTAGATTGATGATATTAATATTCACAAATAACTAAAACCAGTATAATATTTTTTGAGTGTGGTGAATAAATGAGATCCAATTCTTTATTCTCAATTCTTAATATGATTTTACATTATATAATTATTTTTATGATTATAATAATAATCAGCATAGTATATATATTATATAATTATTTTTCTGAATATAATAATAATTAAGTCAATATGTATATTAAATTTAAGATTAATGTCAATAAATATTAGAAGTGTGTTCGAGAGCTTATTTCAAGCCTATACCGCAAGTGTACATTGTCAACTATAAATAGGGAGAGTAAAATCGAACCCACAAAGACTACTGATTTAGAACAATGTTATACCTAATTAATTTATCCAAATTTATCTAGGTCATGACCGAATTGAATGAATTGATTTAATTAACCTATGTTTATAAATAAATAAATGAAATAAAATATCAAACAAACAGCTTTCAAGAAAATTAAGATTCAAACAATGATATTAATAATCTAGCAAACAACTTTTAAGAAAATTAAGATTCAAACAAGGATCTTAAGACTACAATTTCATTCTACGTTAATCAAGTTTAATAATCTAGTAAACAACTTTCAAGAAAATTAAGATTCAAACAAATGATCTTAAGACTACGATTTCATTATACTTCAATCAAGTTTAAAAATCAAGCAAAAATCAACCTCAAATCCAAAAATTATTTTATGTGATCAATCACGATTACAGATTAAACTCTCTCGAGCAACTTAACCCTTTGATTGATTATTAATGTTTGTATCTCTACCTCACAGTTAATAACTAATTCCTAAAAATCCAATTAACTAAAGCATGCATAAATTTGATCAAGATTCATACATATAATAAGCATAAGGAAGCATGAATAAAATATATATCATGGATTAGAGGAAAGATTAAAAATAAATATTCAACATGAAATCTATAGAACTACTCTCGTGCCCTAAGATCATGAGATCCCTAGGCAAAAATCATGTTCATAGAGAAAAATCATGATAAAAATTAGAAATAAAATCAAAGAAAAACTTAGTGGATTTGTGATTCGATGGTTGCTCCTCTTAACTCTTGAATATTCAATTTCTTGCTTTATTACTTGATCTCAAGATGTGTTTTATGTATTTGGATGCGTATGAATGGATGTGTGTATAAATCACTCTTATTTTGAGCCACAATCTCAATTCATAACAGCAGTTAAGTTTGCAATAGAGTTCTAGTTGAAATGGGTTCTAAAACGACCAAACGAAACACGACCCGGCCCACGTCGGACAACAAAACTGAAATCGGCGCCTAAAAACACGTGATCGGGCATGTCCAGGGCAACCCGGCACCGTGTCGAACCTTCGAATTTCGTAGCTTCTTCACTTCATGTATTGGGACCCGACCTCACCCGGGTTGTAGCTTCCAGACTATTTTTGACCCATTTTGAGCTTGAAGTTAGCTATCCAATGGCACCAATTTCAGCCCAAGATCAATTTCTATGGAAAGTTATGGCCAAATTATTCGCATCTTGTCAAGATGAAAATCGGGACATTCTTTCACGACTTTCAACTTCTTGTTCTATTCTGCTCTCTTGGAGGCAGAATTGAAGAAAACATTCAACATGAAAGTTGTAAAAGTCCCTCTTAGCTTTACAATAAGACAATAATCATAGAATTTGGGCTTCTAGAGCTCGAGATATATTTTTTCTTCCATAAATGCGTATTTTTGACTCCATATCTCGACTTCAACTTAGTATTCAATTCCATCGTGCTTCCAATTTGTGCTAAAATCTATCACATTTCTTTCAAATCAAGCAAAAATGTGAAATTTTATAAAGATGATAAAATCTAGATAAATTCAACTATTGCATGTTTTTCAACACAAAATAATATGAAATTAAACCCCAAAATGTATCACATAACGCAAGTTATCAAATGTCAAATTTGTGGTATATATCTAAACTAGTATAAGGAGAGTGTGTTATACGGGTTCCAATAGAATGAATATGGTAAAATAAAATAAAAAACGATTTATGATGGAAATAGATAATTTATAATTTTGTGTTATATATAGCTATCATATATACTGATATTAAATGTAATGTAATTTTTATTAATATATTATTTAACTATTGAAATAAATAATTTCTAATTTGTGTGAATATAGTTACTTTTTACTTGTCTATATTATTTATACTAATAATGTCTAATTTAGCTAATAATAATAATAATTTAGTTACTTTTTAGTTGTCTCTATAGTAGTAATTGTAAACATTATAGTAACAATTTATTTAGTTAATAATAGGGTTTAATCCTGAAGTCCCCTTATGTTTTGATAAATTTGCATCGGCTCCCCTTGTGTTACGAAAATTGCGGCACAAACATCTGTGATTTTAAAAATTCGACGCGAAACACCCTAGAACTGTACATGGTCAGACACGCGCCTTAGGTGCGACTTTAGACTGTTTTGGATAAGGAAAAGCTATTTCCAAAGCTCCTTTTTCTATTTCCAAGACAGAATTTTCTAAAGATTTTATAATTAATCCAATCCATGTTATTTCTTAATCCTGCGATCCGAAAACGGTATATAGGCTGGAAACTGTCGACCTACCCCTTAATTATCTCCTTGAGATAAGGGTAAACTGACTGCGTCACAACACCACGTATCGTTTCGGAACACGTGTCGAAAATCTTCCGAAAATGGTTACATTATTCAAAATCCATTTTACCGGCATAGGCTATTTTGAGGGACTAGAGGAAGAAAAAAGAAAAAGATTCAAACAAGCCCTCTACAGTCTCGAGTTGCATGATATTTGTCATATTGACGAATATATCAAGTTGTTCACCGAGTACCGATGGAAGTCCAAGGTAGAAGACAAAGAGGCTTTGCAATTATTCTTTGCGAAGATCATACCAAGTCCCTGGAGAGAAATGCTGATCAGGGAATACAAGAGTGCAGATGACCTAGATACAGTGGCCAGAAAAATGTCCTTCTTAAAGGCCAAGCTATCGGAATGGTGTCATCAAGCAACACTCTACAAGAACTACAAGAGACTGCGAGGAATCAATAAAATGGTTCCTTTATGTTGCGAAGAGAATGACATCCCAACAGTCAACCACAGAGGCATAAAAGGCTGAAACAACGGAGCCATCCATACCACCGTGGAAGCAACACCAAGAGAGGCAGTCGTTGGTCTTCATGGAGATCAAGAAGAGTGTGGTCAAAATAAAAAGCCTGGAGTTACAAATTAGGGCAAAGACCAGCACCAAACAGGAGTAGAGCCTTTTCATCAGGCTCAAAATCAAGGAAGTTCCAGCAGAACCACAGGAAGGAGAACTTTCAGACGAGCTCATACCAGAGCTAATGAAAGTTTTAAAGATTCTAATTGCTGGACGTGTGGAGAAAGAGGGCATATCTCAACAGATTTCCCATAAAATCAGAAACGAGGAATTAGATAGTTTGAGGTAACACCCGAACTCGAGGAAGCTGTCTACTATCAAGATCTTATACAGGTGTATCAATTTGAGGATTTACCCGCAGATGAAAACATTTATGAAGAGGAAATCTATTTTGAAGATGGAAGTGAATCCAGCTCAGAATCGGAGTGAAAAAGAAATTCTTCAATCAACGGTGAGAGAGGATATGTCAGGATTTCTCTCCCGCACTACAGTCTCTCATAAGACTCTAATGAGGATTATGAAAGAAGATCCAAAGCTCCAGATGTACGATGGTTTTACCATTGGAGCTATGGAAAAAGGCATTGGATAAGATTGGATTTCACAGCAAAAAACACCAAATTATCCACAGAGTGACTACTGGAGAATTTGTCATCCCAATGGAATTCACTGGTAACCTGATCGAGATGCAATTGGTCCCTTACCAAGAAATACAGGAGATCAAAAGCAGGGTCAAGAGAGAAGTTGCAAATACACTCTCATGGATTCACATCGGAGCCATAAGAGTTGTTATCAAAGCAACCTTCAAAGAAGGAATTGATTCACTGCTCAATCTTGCAATTCTTGACAAGCGAATCTCAAATCTCAAGGATTCATACCTTGGGGCAGTTACAAGAAATTTGTATGCAGGAAAATTGGCATTCAATATCTATCCAAAAATTGCATACAATCTGGGAGATTGAGACTTCAACAGAGTTTTAACCCTTTATCAAGATTTCAAAAAGAAAGATCTGATGAAAGAAGGGAATAGACCCTACTCGATCACCCTACGCCCTCTCGAATACACATCACTCAGATGTATTCTTGAGAAAGGAATTCATCGAAATTCCAAAAATCTTTGAGGACTTCGCCAGGGTAGTTCTACCGGAACCTATAGAATCAATCTCCAACAATAAATGAGATCGATATGAGGATCCAAGATCAACCCATCTTCAACAAGAGCCAAAGTCTCAGAATTGAGCCAAGGATGATGTCTTTCCAACAAGACAGGCTAATGAGCAGTAGCCGTTGGGAGGAGATAAGACCGAGCACAATCCAGCGAATCCCAGATGTTTTCAAAACACAAGGAGAGCTGAAGTACCCAGAAGGATGGAGAGTAGTTGAAGTGATATTCGACATTACTCAGCGGGAAAATATATTCCCTTGTAATGTCCTATGTTACATTCAACAACGGGTTTATTGCGCGAAACCCCCTCGTGTTATAAAAAACATGCGTCGGTCCCCCTTATATGATAGAAATTGCATAATTTACACGTGTGTTTTCGAAAAATCGACACACGTCCCACTTTAGATAACGGGTGTACACGCCGTTAATTTTCTCCACTAAAATGCCCATTAGGCCCCTGATATACTCAATTTTCTTACAATGAGATGCCGACTTAAAACCCCTTTTCACCTCTCTGTTGCGTAGAACATTTCTTCTCTCTTCTCTATCGACCACCTCTCAAGTGCCGCCATTGGAGCACCTCGAGATTCTGCTCAGATCAAGGGATTTTGTTTTCATTTTTAACATTTGTTTTACATTCAACACATTCTTCTCCCTTCCTGCAAATTAATTCCACACCTTCTCTCTCTACATTCAACTTGATCTAGGGTTTCTATTCTGAGACTTTTTTTCCCCTTTCAAATCAAGCTCTTATGCTTGTATAGTTTGTACCTTTGGGTGTATTTCTCTAACCTCAATTTTTGGAGAATAAATCAAACGAAATAAAAAACGGGCATTCTTTTGAGGGTTTTTAATTTGTAGAGAAAGAATCGGAAGAGGGGAAAGAACGAGGCCGATGACGAGAAGAGAGAGCTCGTGTTCAAGGAAGATGGGCAGGAATATTCGCAGGTGATGTGCGTGTGTGGATGGGGACGGCACCGTCGTGCTGTGTGCGAGTGGTGTGTGTATTGTGTGTGTTGCTGCTGTGGAGTCGGTGGGAGGCGGGGAGGGGCGGCGCCGTGCAGGGTGCTGGGGGTGACGGGAAAGAGTTACCGACGACGGGCTATCGCCGACAAGGCCGCGGCGGCCATGGGAGAAGGGGGTGGTGCGACAGGTATAGGGGGAAGAAAGGGGGGGCTGCAATTGAAACATGATGATGCTATTGTTTTGCTTATTCTTTTCTCGTATTTTGTTCAGACTCATGGACTTAGAGTTGGACAAGAGGCTGCGAAGAAGGGAATTGGATTTATTGAGGTATCTTAATGGCATCGTACTTCTTATTATACTACCAGTTTGCTTAACGAGTTTCGACTATTAAGTTTGTTTATATGTGATTGGAAGAGATAAGTACTTTACCATATTGCAGCACTGGAAAGTTGATACCTAACACTAGTGTTATGAGTATGTGTAAAGCATCATTGTATTTTTAAGCATCATTGGAAGATTAGCAGCAGGTGCTTGTGCTGGCATGACTTCAACTTTTGTAAGTTCAAGAAGCTTTTGTAATTTTCAGCAGTTCTTCTAGTTTATTGATGTTGAAGTAATATGTTAATATATCTCAACTAAACTTGGTCCATCCTGAACACCAGGGTGAAAAAGGCTCTGCCTGATGGACAGTTTGGTTTTTAATGGGACTGTAGAATTAGTTTGTTATCTTGTACCACTGATTTGAAGTTTGTGCTCTGCTATCATCACGACTTGTGTTGTTGTATAATGGGATCCATGGAGTAAAGACATTGTTAACATTTTTTAGTTATTTGACTTAGTTGCAAGTTCCATTACCATGTATCCTAAAAAAATTGTACATTACAACATTTTTTAGTACAAAATATGTTAAATTCAGAATTGGAAATAAAAAAAAAAAAATTATAGAACACTTACCAGATTGTTGTGAGAGCAGTGAGAGGAGAGGGGTTTCATGCCACTGGAAGTTTGGATAATGTACACACATATATAAACAAAAGGCAAGGGCAAATTAGTATATTCACCTGCAAATAACGGTCAGAAATCAAAAAAAATCGCATTTCCGGCGCGTGAAGAACAAACCCGTGAAGTTTAACAGAAATGGGGATTTCGTGTCGAATTTATAGAAACACGAGGGGGTTTCGTGCAATTTCTATCATATAAGGGGGACCGACGCAAATTTTGTATAACACGAGGGGGTTTCGCGCAATTAACCCATTCAACAACCGATAGTCGAAAATTTCAAGAAAGCCTAAAAATGGGTGAAATTGAATTGACTATCAGAGGAGTTGCAGGAAGAATCCCAGATAAGTTGATACTTGAGATTGAGTTTCTCGAGGATCACAAACCTTGGGAAAGACTACAAGATGGAATGGAGTTCACAGTGGCAGATAAAAGATACAGAATCAGATGACCACTAGTCCATTCTCCATATACATTTCTATCGGAATGATATATGAGGAATACAAGGCCGAATATTTCACTGCCTATATCGACCCAGACGTCGGAATATGTACTGCAAAGCAGGAGGTTTTCCCTAAAGAAGTTGGAGAAGATCTACCAGCTATCGCAGGAAGAGATTTCTCTAAAAGGATTCTTATCCTTAATCAAGGAATCAAGATGAAATCATGATCGGAGGTGCAGGCGGTACCCCATGGTACAAAGTTAAGACGCCACCAATCTACTTTCATGATACAGGCACAGATGTGTTGTTGGGTAACAATTTCCTACAAACATTTAAACGCTTTACACAGGAAAATGAGGCAAGAAGACTTATTTTCACAACCCTATGTGATCATAAGATTATTGTCCAAAGACTACGAGAGACATTCTACAGAAAAATGCTTATCACTTTTCGCAGCAAGCGTGGTGATGAAGCCAAACTTCGACATCCAAAAATGGCAGATACAAGGAGATTTGGTGATGCACTGTTATCCTACCGACATTATGGTCCAATAAAAAAGGGGACCAAGGGATGGGATAATCACTTGTATTTGTTCAGAGTACAAGGAGAAAATCAAGTACCTCCAGGGGCAATTTCAGAATTATGGAAAAGCCTATTGGAGAATTCATCGAGTAAGATTTCCATTGATGAACAGATTTCACTCGAAGATATCAAGAAGAAGATCCTAAGGAGTTACAATGAAAATCCTTTAGCATGATGGAACAAGAATGAGCTCAAAGCATCCCTGAAGGTTAAACCCGGAAAGAAACACTAGTTCGTAAGATACAAGCCAATCCTTATGAACCAAGAGGATCGTGAGGACATGCAGAAAATACTTAAGGAACATTTGGACCTTAAGTTAATCTCACCAGGAGTTTCTCCATACAGCAGTCCGGGATTCCTTGTAAGGAATCATAGAGAAATCAAAAGAGGAAAGCCAAGGTTGGTTATTAATTACAAAGGAATTAATAACATCTTGGAGTTCGATGGATACTTCATCCCGAGCAGAGAACACTTAGTCAACTGCATCAATAGTGATCATTGGTGGGCAGTAGTCCTTATGAAGGCTACACCAAGTGGAGAAATGCCATGTAGATACTGCAGCGGTTTATTCACAGACAGTGAAATAGATCGATGGCATATCAATGAGAAGGAGTTCTTCGCAGTCAGAAAGACTTTCAAAAAATGGCCTTTATTCTTACTGGCTAAGAAGTTCATCTTGAAGATTGATAATTCAAGTGTCAAAGCTTTTCTGAAAAACAAAATTGAATCTAAAACAGAAAATGCTAGACGACTTAGATGACAGGTTGAATGTCAATATTATGATTATGATATTGTCATTGTGAAATCTCATGAAAATGTTCTTGTTGATTTCTTAACACGAGATGGAAGGACACGTCACTGACGAGGTCCTCAAACGAGTTAGGCATCTCAAGGAAAACCTGGAGAGCCTAGAACGAGGCTTTGGGGCTCTATGTCTCAATGCAGAAGTCGCTGGATGAATTCAACGAGAAGATCAGAGATCCGTCTCTGGTCTAATACGAGCATACTAGCAAGCGCAGATATAATTGTATTTTACCCTGCAAGGGCCTCTTCTCCAGGCTGTATCTCCAACGGTGCAAAAGGGGAAACAAGAGAACAGGTCTCTAACCCGAAAGTTATGGATTCAAATACCATAACCGAGAGTACTGCAGATGATGCATTCCTTGAGAATGTACCAACTGTGGCAAATGTTGAAGCTTCGGTGTCAAAACCCGAATCTTCAAGTCAACCCAGCACCTTTGAGGTAAAAGAGGAAGAGTTGGATCTTAGGCCACAAACTAGCAAAACTAAGGTTCAAACTAACGAGATTGAAGTTTCCCCTATGCAGGTTTACCAAAGGCAATGGGAGAAGCTGATCACAAGGAAGGGTATCAATTCGGAAATAACAATTGTAGATGTCTCTGGAAAATACCCAAGAGTTTTGATGAAACCAGGAAGTCATCCGAACGAAGTACATGAATGGTATAACTTTGGAGCTCTTGCTTCAATCTATACCGTTTCACTAGAATTCCCTGAAATTTTGAAACTACCGAAATGGATTGGGGTAGCGATGCATGAGACTTGGACCAATAATCCACATTTGGCCAGAGGTGATATTCTGGAATTGTATTTTTTCAGTGCAGCTCCAGAACTAGCAAAGAAGGGTTTCCATGAAGCCTTTCATTTCATCAAGCTAAGGAGACCAGACGGAAAAGCCTTGAAAACTATCAAGACGACTTCTTCGTAGTATACTCCAATTTTGGTAGGAGCATTTTCGAAAGACGAGACTTCTACCCGACGAGCATGGGGACTTTGGGTCTGTCTAAATGATATGTGAAAGTATTGTGTGGTCTGTAATCTGCAAGAAAACACAATAAAAACAAAATCAGAGTTCGCAGTGTTGTCTACGGTGTCGACAACACCAGCGTAACATGCAGCGGAATAATAACACAAAAAACAAGAGACAAAGATTTATCCACGAGTATACAAATACTCGTGGACTGCCTTCAGGGCAAAAACTCCTTTATTTGATGATCGTTGCCGTACAAAGAGATAGAGTAATCTCAAGATAAGATTCTCTTTACAAGCATTCAATACGTCTTTTGTGAATAGCAAGGAAACCTATAGACGTATGCAAAGACTCACAAAAGGTCACAAAAATCCTTATCTTTACTAAAAAGTCACGAGCATGCAAACTCTATGACATAGAGAAAAGAAGACAGGGCGGTGTCGTCTATGGTGTGAACAACACCGGCATGACACTGACAGACTCGAAATATTGAAGCTCTTCTTGTGCATCTTGATCTTCAGTCTTCTCATCCTATTTATAGACTCCACATGATTCTTCAAACTTGCACCACACTCCAGCAGAGATCTCTTAAATCCAATGATATCAAAACTTAACAAAACAAGCACACAAAGATATGATCTTCTTTCCTTAAATATAAAACAATTTTGTTAAGAATTATTTGTTTCTTGAAAAGAAAGATATATGAGATTAGAATCAAATCTTAATAGATAAATCTAATATCATCAAGAAATCAAATCAACCAATTCAATGATTTAGGAAAAGATTGAAAAAGGAAAAATAAATCAATGTTGGAAAATCCAACACTAACAATCTCCCCCTTTTTTGCTTTTTCAGCTCAAAGCCTAAATCATCTTTTATGTGGAATTTCTCCCCCTCAATTCTGCAATCACAACCAATCACAAAAAGAATTAGAGATTAACCATTCAAAAACAATCATGAAAAAAATATCCATCAAAATCATGAACAATTAAAATCATTGTCAATCTTCCAATTAAAATCAAACTTCAGCTTCTTCACCTCCAATTCACTACTACTGGAACCCTTCTCCCCCTTTTTGAGCTGAAACGAACACATCAAAAACACAGTATTGGGGCAGTGTTGCCAGTCACAGTGACAACACTGGTCGTGTAGGACAAAAACATAAATCAACGGAGGGTTTTCACAGATATCTCAGCCAACAATTAATAAGATCTCCCCCTCAACAATATCATATCCAAATGAATTTTCCCCCTCACAAAAGAAACACCAAACTAGCGGGAAGAACTTGTAGAGATGAACAAACACAAATTTGGAGAGATCAAAGAAGATGGATGAAGGAAAAGGAAGAAGAAATTCATGGAAGAAGAGAGAGTAGCATGAGAGTGGTATGGACTGCTGATAGAGTGCAGATTTATATCCAAACTTTGTGCCAACAAAAATATATGAAACATTATGTGAGCAAAAAGAACCCTAAGAATAAGGAGTCATTAAATTCGAAATTGAAGTGTAGATAGGGTTATCTGAAAATCCAATGTATCCACTAAAATCCAGAAAAAATAAAATGCAAAAATCTAGGGATGCCTAGGAAATAAAAAGCTGAAAAAATCGCACACTTTGTACTAGACTGGTGTTGTCCCTGATGTTACATAACACTGCGAGGACACCGTTCAAAAATTTTGGGCTCAAACAAAATGTGGTGCACTTAACAAGAATACGAATAGACCTGATCTCAACCAACCTTTTGAAAAGAGAGCACTGTCGTAGCGAGCGCCATGCTTCTAGTTACTCAGTTGTGAGATCATTTTTTTTTATTCGGTTGTGGTATCTCCTACACTTTTTGACAAGGAAGCATCGTCATAGCGAGTGCCGTGCCCCGAGTTACTCAGTGTAGGTCACACAACACATTTTTAGAGTGTCACTAGGCTGCCTGAAAAGCATCGTCGCAGCGAACACCGTGCTCCAAGTGCTTCATGATATTTACCATTTTAAGAACAAAGTGCACTATTAAACACGAGCCATTTGAGAAATAACGTGTCCAAGCAACTTTTTGAACATAAGGAACACACTGGTTAAGTACAATCATGCACACATATGCCTAACAAACCTAAAAGCAGAACAATGAGTGTTATGAGTGATGTGAACAACATTGTTGTAACACCCGTAAAAAATATGCATTCAAGCAACACACACCAAGAGATTTCTTTAGAGAAGAAAATCTCTCAAAATCTATGGCCTTAGTAAAAATATCTGCAATTTGGTTTTCGGTGGATACATATTCAAGTCTAATAATCCCTTTTTCTACTAAATCTCGAATAAAATGATGTCTTATGTCTATGTGCTTAGTGCGTGAATGTTGAACCGGATTTTTAGAAATATCAATCGCACTAGTATTATCACAAAACAGGCTCAAAGACTTAGTTATAAATCCATAATCATCAAGCATTTGCCTCAACCACAAGAGTTGAGTACACCCGCTACCCGCGGCTACATACTCGGATTCGGTGATGGATAAAGAAACACAATTTTGCTTTCTACTATGCCATGATACGAGATTATTTCCTAAGTAGAAACAACCACCACTAGTACTCTTTCTATCATGTACATCACCAGCCCAATCGGAGTCGCTAAAGCCTACCAAATTAAGGTTAGTATCTTTTGTGTACCAAATGCCCAAATCAATTGAACCCGAAACATACCTTATGATTCGTTTAACAGCTTGAAGATGAGATATTTTGGGATCAGATTGGTATCTAGCACAGACGCCAACGCTGTACATGATATCAGGACGGCTAGCGGTTAAGTACAACAAACTTCCAATCATTGACCTATACAAGGTGTTGTCGACACCGTCGGCAACACTGTTCTTGGACAACTTTTGTGAAGAACCCATAGGGGTTCGCATTGGCTTGGAATTTTCTAACCCAAACTGAGATACCAAATTCTTGGCATATTTGGTTTGTGAAATAAAAATTCCATCATCCGATTGCTTCACCTGCAAGCCTAGAAAAAATGTTAGCTCCCCAATCATACTCATTTCAAAAGTGGATGACATAGCTTGCACAAATTCATCAAGTTCACTTTGAGAAGTAGAACCAAAAACAATGTCATCTACGTAAATTTGAGCAATCATAAAACTTTGATCGTTTCTCTTAACAAAAAGAGTTCGATCGGCCATACCTGTTATGAATCCAAACTCAAGTAGAAAGGTGGTCAATCGACCATACCAAGCTCGAGGAGCTTGTTTCAACCCATACAATGCTTTCTTGAGTTTATAAACATAATGAGGTTTGAAGGGATCTTCAAAACCTTTAGGTTGCTCAACAAAAACTTCCTTATCCAAGAAACCATTCAAAAATGCTCCTTTAACATCCATTTGATAAAGAGTAATTTTTAAATAACAAGCAATAGCAAGAATTAACCTAATTGATTCAATTCTAGCAACGGGTGCGAAGGTTTCATCGTAATCGATGCCTTTGACTTGAGTATACCCTTGTGCTACTAAACGTGCTTTGTTTCTTACTATGTTTCCTGACTCATCCGTTTTATTCTTAAAAATCCATTTAGTACCAATCACATTAGTATCGGTGGGTCTAGGAACAAGAAACCAAACATCATTTCTAGTGAATTGTTCTAATTCTTCTTGCATTGCTAGTATCCAAAAATTATCCTTTAAAGCTTCAGAAACATTTTTGGGTTCAATTGGAGAGACAAAACAATAGAATTTTACCTAGGAATATGTGGTTGACATACACACATGTCTTACCATTTCCTTGTAATTCACGGGGTCTTTTCTACGAGTTCGAATACCTTCATTTACTCCCCTTATCACCTGTGTGGTTGGGTGATTCTTTCTAATACGAGCAGGTGGGTCTCTTCGAACTGGATCATGAATATCATCATCACTTTCATCAAATTCTGAATCTGCTACCAGTGTTGCTTCTGGTGTTGCCTCTGGTGTTGCCTCTGGTGTCACAACACTGGGGGCAACATCAGTATTTCCAGTTTTAGGGATGATTGGGGTTTCGATCAGATCTACCACAACATCTTGATTTGTTTTCATTGTGACATCAGAAAAATCATCAAACACTACATTGACAGATTCTTGAATATTCCTTGATCTCAAATTAAACACACGATAAGCATGACTATTCAAGGAATACCCAAGAAACACGGCTTTGTCACTTTTTGCATCAAACTTAGCAAGTTTATCACGATCATTCAAAATGTAGCAAAGACATCCAAAAACATGAAAATGTTTAAGATTTGGCTTTTTTCCTTTCAAAATTTCGTAAGGAGTCATTTTGCTACCCAGTCATAAAAAGACTCGATTGCCTATATAGCAAGCCGTATTCAATGCTTCAGCCCAAAAACGTCGTGAGAGGTTTTTAGAGCTGAGCATAACACGTGCCATCTCTTGCAAAGTTCGATTCTTTCGTTCCGCAACTCCATTTTGTTGAGGAGTTTTTGGAGCCGAAAGTTGATGTTCAATCCCTTTCTTTTCACAAAAATCAGCAAACAATTTGTTTTCAAATTCCTTACCATGGTCAGACCTGATACTCAAAATTTTAGAAGAAAACGAGGTTTTAATCCTAGTGTACAAAATTTTAAATTGAGAAAATGTATCCGATTTTTCACGTAAAAAGAAAATCCAAGTATACATGGAAAAATCATCAACAATAACATAGGAATACCTCTTTCCTCCAAGACTTTCAACTTCAACTGGTCCCATTAAATCCATGTGTAAAAGTTGAAAACAATGAACCGTACCTTGGTGTTGTCCGGGGTGTGATGTAACACCATGGGGAACACGGGTTTGTTTACCTTTAAGACATTCCCCACAAACTATCTTACCTTTGTGGTTCAAACTTGGTAGCCCTGTACAGCATCAAACTTCATCAATTTCTCAAGAGTACGAAAGTTCACATGTCCTAATTTTTGATGCCACAAAATTATGTCATCAAAGTTAGCTTTGTTGCATGTGACTTTTTCTCCCACAAGGTAGCAATTATCATGAGATCTTTTACCTGTCATAATGCACATGTTAGTCTCATCAAAAACCTCACAAGAGTCTTTAGTGAATTTTACCTCAAGGTTGTCATCACATAATTGACTTATACTAATTAGATTAGCAACAAGTCCATCAACAAGTAAAACATTTTTCAACCTTGGAAAACCTGGTATCTTCAGTGTTCCTCTTCCAATTATCTTGCCTTTAGCACCTCCTCCATATGTCACAGATCCTTCGGCAAGGGATACAAAATCACTCAAATATTCTTTGGTCCCCGTCATGTGGCGAGAACAGCCACTATCGAAGTACCAAGAACCTGCAAGATTAGTTTTCAAGGCAGTAATAACAACATTGCAGACTTGAGAATTTTTGGGAATCCAGATTTTCATTTGTTCTTTTTTCACAGCAGTGTTGCGGGTGGTGTTAAATGACACCAGAGGCAACACCAGACCACTGGCTCGATCATTTTTCAATGCTCGACAGAATGGTCTTATGTGTCCAGGTCGAAAACAGTAATGACATACATATTTTCTCTTCCTAGGACCTGATTTGTGAGAATTTTCAGACTCTTTTGACTCTTTTGAATCTTCTTTCATAAAATTGATCTTAGTATGAGAGTCATCAAAAAGGTTTGGAAAAACAGACTCAATAGACTTATTAAATCCAATACCTGACTTGGTAACATTGCATGATCCAATGATCTCATTTACCTTGGTTGAGCTCGAATTCCACTTGGAAAGAATAGACTCAGTCTCGTCAAGTTTTGATTGAATCTTGTCAATTTCAACATCATTCTTGGTGAGAGCTTTTTCCATCTTAGCAAGTGAATCCTTTAGCACATCATTCTCCTTGGAGAGCATTTCCATTTGTTTGCACTGCTTTTTCCATTCCTTGAGTAAGGAATTATAAAGTTTTTGAAGTTCTTCAACAATAGCAGCATTGTCCAAATCATCTCCATCTAGAGAATCTGTGTCATCACAACTCACAACATTTAGGCAGGTTATATTCGAAAAATTCAACAAGTCATACCTCTCTGATGTTGTCTGTGGTGTGATGACATCGTAGGCAACATCATCGGCAACATCGTCGACAACATCGTCGGACTGCTCAAGAATTCCAGCAAATAATATAGATTGACTCTGAATTTCTGCTCCATCATCATCCTCATCATCACTTAAAGCAACCCAATGGTTCTTCAGTCCATATCTCCTCAGTGTATTTGCACATTCATTAGCATAATGTCCCCATCCCGAACATGCATGACATTGAATGGTATCAAGATGTTTGGGGTCATTTCTTCTATGTTCTGAGGCTAGCTCCTTAGGATGATGTTGAGGCTGAGAAGATGATCCAAGTGGTTTCCATTGGGGCTGTTCGACAGAGGCATCCTGATGCTCTTTCCCTTTGGAGCGAGGCTTCTCCTTGTTGAACTTCCTAATCATAGAATTAAACTTCTTAGCTATCATGGCCATGTTCTGCCCCTCAGTTATTTCTTCAAGTGGTTCATCATCGTCCTCGAAGTCTTCATCATTTTGAGCTTGCAAGGCAATGGTCTTAATCTTTTGTGTTGCAACTTGTTGACTTTGAAGGTTGAGCTCAAAAGTTTGCAAAATACTTTGCAACGTATCGATGTCCATCATAGCAAGATTGTGAGCTTCTTCAATGGCAGACACCTTGATATTGAATCGCGGTGAAAGAGTACGCATGGCTTTGGAAACTAATTGCTTGCGTCCAATTGGTTCTCCAAGCATTTGACTTTGATTTGAGATGTCACGAAGTCTCTCAAAGTAGGTGCCAACATCTTCATTCTCTTCCATACGCATGTTCTCAAACTTGGACATTATGAGACGCATCTTTGCTTCACGTACACAGCTTGCTCCTTCATAGTGTTTTTGAAGAGTCTCCCAAGCTTCTTTGGCAGTGACATAATTTTGGATCAGTTTGAACACTTTGATATCCACGGCTTCAAAGATAACATTGATTGCCTTCTCATTAAAGTTTGCATTGTTGATCTCTTCAACTGTCCATTCACTTTGAGCTTTTGGTACAAAGTCACCATCAATTTCCCTTATTGGAGGAGCATAACCTTCCAGCACTACATTCCAAGCTCTTGCATCAATGGATTTGATCTTGGTACGCACACGGATCTTCCAATACGCATAGTTAGATCCATCAAGAATTGGAATCCTTCCAAAGTTGGGGTTGCACCAATCCATATCTTGCATGGTTACAGATCTGGATCAGCCACTTAGCGTGTCAAGTGGAGGCTCTTGATACCAATTGAAAGTATTGTGTGGTCTGTAATCTGCAAGAAAACACAATAAAAACAAAATCAGAGTTCGCAGTGTTGTCTACGGTGTTGACAACACCAGCGTAACATGCAGCGGAATAATAACACAAAAAACAAGAGACAAAGATTTATCCACGAGTATACAAATACTCGTGGACTGCCTTCAGGGCAAAAACTCCTTTATTTGATGATCGTTGCAGTATAAAGAGATAGAGTAATCTCAAGATAAGATTCTCTTTACAAGCATTCAATACGTCTTTTGTGAATAGCAAGGAAACCTATAGACGTATGCAAAGACTCACAAAAGGTCACAAAAATCCCTATCTTTACTAAAAAGTCACGAGCATGCAAACTCTATGACATAGAGAAAAGAAGACAGGGCAGTGTCGTCTATGGTGTGAACAACACCGGCATGACACTGACAGACTCGAAATATTGAAGCTCTTCTTGTGCATCTTGATCTTCAGTCTTCTCATCCTATTTATAGACTCCACATGATTCTTCAAACTTGCACCACACTCCAGCAGAGATCTCTCAAATCCAATGATATCAAAACCTAACAAAACAAGCACACAAAGATATGATCTTCTTTCCTTAAATATAAAACAATTTTGTTAAGAATTACTTGTTTCTCGAAAAGAAAGATATATGAGATTAGAATCAAATCTTAATAGATAAATCTAATATCATCAAGAAATCAAATCAACCAATTCAATGATTTAGGAAAAGATTGAAAAAGGAAAAATAAATCAATGTTGGAAAATCCAACACTAACAATATGGACAAAGTCAAGTATCCCTTCAAGTTCTTCCAGAATTCGGTGAATGGATCTTTCCTGCTGAATTTTATGATAGAAACAACCACAGGCTTTGCAGAGGACCTTTTTGAAACAAAGAGAATGATCCTTTGGGAAAACAATCTTCCGGTAAGCAAAGAGACCTACCGGAAATTCTGCAATATGGCGCATGTAGGTCGATGGACAGATCATGTCTGCCAAGCATGCCCAGATCAGAAAGAGCCTGAATTCGGGAAAGGGTTCCGACCCAAACCCGACCGACGAGAGCGATGGGCAGATAAGAACAAAGGGTTTGCCCAAAAGAAAAGTTATTCGCGGGGATCACGAAGGCCAAATTTCTAAGATTTCCTGACAAAGGTAACATAGGCTGAGTCACGCCCCACAAACATCACATGAGATCAAGGATGAAAATATCGGTTTCGATGGATATATCGATACCTTGATTTTACGGAAATATCGATGGATATATCGGTTTCGGTGGAAATATCGGTACATATATGATTCCGATATTTACCCATATTTTCCCGATATTTACTGACATTTTTCCGATATTTATCGATATTTCAATGATATTTACCAATATTTCCTTGATATTCATAAATTTTCTTATAATTTTTATCTGAAGCTACCGACATTGAAATCGATACCAATTTTTACCGATATTTAGCTAATAATTATTAATATTTCATTTATTTTTTAATCAAAAAATGAAAATATCGGAGATATATCGTGACAGCTCATTTTTGATTCGGTCACGTGAAAAAACAGAAATATCGGGGATATATCGGGATATTTTCATCCTTGCATGAGATAAAAGTCAAGTGAAGAAAAGTTGATTCCCCGACAACAATCACATGGGATGAAGAAAAGCTGACAAGCACTAACTCAGTGGTTGATCCACTTAGAATAGAGGACAGCTGGCTTAAACAAGTTTGGAATCCGCACTTCAAGTCCGGATTCTCACATATAAATAAGCAAGGCAGAATGAAGCTAAGGACATCGACCATTCTCCCTAGTTTTCTTCAAAATAAAAATATCTTAATTTGTATTATTTTGAGTGTTCTGAGTTTTCCTAGTATATGTGTATACGAGTAATAGCCTTCTCCCTGAGAGGCTAAGTTAGTATTCTCCTCCCAAAAGGAGATTACAGATATGTAATAAATATTTTTAGTTCTTAATATGTATCACCCCAATTTTTTACATAATCTCTATAATCGGATTTCAGACTAGAATTTTAATCAAGTTATAGTAATTTTACTTGAGTGGTAATGAAATTATTTACGTTGTGATTCAAATAACATATTATGTATGAGTGAGACTCTAATTAATTAATGGATAACTATATCATATTAGATCACATGTAAGAGATTTCTAAATTTTACTTTTTATCATTTAGTTGAGATAAAGTGAATAAGTTAGTCGGTTGAGAAAGTTTAGGAATCCACTATTTTAAGAACTCCTAAAAGATATGGTAATCCAAACCCTAAATATATATATATATATATATATATAAGTACATTGGGTTAAATCTATAAAATAGATCCGAAGAATCAAAGAACTTGAAACAGAGAACTGGAGAAAGCAAAAAAAAAGAAAAGGATGAACAAAAAGCTTATGGAGTTGAGTCGCTTGAGTCTATGTTAAGGTAATACAACTTGTGTCCACCATTGATTTGTGTAGTGCAGTTTAGTTATAAATACTCTTTATTATTAAAGAAAACGTGCAATTAGTATATATGATAACTTGATTCAAAAGAGAATAATTAATCCATCCAGTAAATTTGAGTCTGGATAGTTGTTTTGGCTGACTATAATAATATATATAATTATTACAGTGGAACCTTTTCTTAGCCAAATTGATTAAATTAGGAATGTGCTTTTGTTTGATGTTGTATAATTAAGAAGTATATCTCCAAATTGTTAAAATAATTATAAGGCTACCACATTACTGATAGGTTTTGAGGTATCAATATGGTATAATCGTGTGTTTTTTTACTCTTTATTAAAATAGGCTACCGTAATAAAGATGGTACAATGAGATTTCAAGATATATGTATAAGCAATCTGGTGATTAGGATTAATTAAGAAATTGGAGGCAATGCATGTTTCTAGTTTCTGTTGCTTAGTAATTAATCAATTAGTATTTTGTGGCCATTATTATAATTAAGGTCTTTTCTATGTAGTTAGATTTGATTATTTTAAGAACTAATTCTTGCCATGATAGATTAACAAATATAAATAAATTAAAAAGAAATTGTCTCATAAGTGCAAACCAGGTTGGCAACGAAGTATTTGGTGTGTGTAAATTTGGTCTTCATGTTTTCTAGAAATTTTGGGTATTTGGAAGCAGAATAATATTTTACACAAGAAGATTAACATAATTAGTTGACTATTGTATACATATCAATTGATTAACTTTCAAGCATGTTTTATGATAGTAAATAAGAGAATGGTTAAGCAATTATTTGTAAGGTTTAAGATGTTCCGACCCTTCTGCCCATATACGTAGATAATGGGACTATTGATTTCGACAATATTTAAGAGTACTAGCAAGCTAATTACACTTGAATCATATCAATAATCTATGGTAATATTGTTATTAGTTAATTTTTTTAATTGGCATTTATGAATTTCATGTTGTAATTACATGGACTTAAAATACTACATAGATAGTATGTATTAGATTGATAAAATTCTAAGTTATCGGTTAATGATGTTCTAGATTCGATTGAGAGGTCTAAGGATCTTGAGATTCATAAGTTCCTGAAACTCCAGGTAAGTACATCTCTCACCTGCAGTATGAGTATGTTTGCTTTAATTGGTTATTATCGATGATTTTTTTTACGTGGATGTTTGTTGCTGTTTTCGTGAGTATGCTTTGATGATTGACTAAGTGATGTGTTCTCATGAGTTTTGATTGAGTATAAGATGTGAGTTAATTATATTCATGTAAAGTGAGATATGTTTTTCAGAAAGTGAGAAAAGTATATTTATGAGAATATATATATATATATAGTTTTATTTTATATGTTTTAAGACTGGTATCGGGCACCGAGATCGCCCACGAGATGAGTTTAAGGGCCCCGAGACCGCCCTATGAGTTTTGAGTTGCTCCGTTTGGATTCGGTGGCTAGCTACCCCAGATTCTTCGAAGTTGCGCGCATTGGTACCATGTCTGGGCCCATAGTACATTATTTTCAAGTATAATAGTATATTACTTTCAAGAAGTATATTGATTTGGTTAGTTGATGTTTTCAGTTTTCTTTAAAAGTTGCAAGAAAAAAATGTTTTGTAAGATTAGATGATGTGTTTACTAAGCGTTTCGCTTATAGTATTTACCTCATATTGCAGATCAAGTCAAATGATATGTGATGAGGTAGCAGCACTGAAGGGTGATTGGTGGTGACGGCGGAACCTCGGAATTGGTTTAAGATATTTCATGAGTTTGATGCTTAATTTGACATCATGATTAGATGCTAAAATTTGTTTTCCCAAATGTTTTAAACAAAACTAAAATGTCTCACATGTTTCTTAAGAAAATTTGTTTCCGCTGTTTAAAGAAAAGAATTTTACAATATAAAAAAAAAATTATATCGTAAAGGTTATGCATGTTTTAATAGAGGTAATAACCCCACTAGAAGGGGGTGTTACATAATAAAAAATAGGTTTTTGCTTCAACGTGTTTTCTGTTTGATCTATTTATCCCTTGGAAGGATCATCTTGTATACCTGGTGTAGGAAACGAACCAAGGTTGTGCTAGGCAGTTGCTGAAGGAGCTGGATAACTTGCAGACCATCTTCCTGAGGGTTGAAGTTGAACAGTGAGGAGCTGTTCGTAAAACTGTTTAGGGACAG
Organism: Scutellaria baicalensis; assembly: GCA_005771605.1. NCBI lineage: Eukaryota > Viridiplantae > Streptophyta > Magnoliopsida > Lamiales > Lamiaceae > Scutellaria > Scutellaria baicalensis. The sequence continues at coordinate 3,734,084 of CM016729.1, forward strand.
TAATCTTCCAGCTGGTGGTGTTGTAAACCATCTCACCCAGTGCTGTTCTGGTCTGGTCAAAGAAAGATATGAATTCCAAATGATGAATTATTTTACGGAAGCATGTTGGACCTGATATTTATTGAAATTTATCTTTGATTATAGAAATAATATGGATTGAAAAAATATATATATAATAATCAATTTATATTTTAATAAAAAGAAAATGCATATAAAGCGCGTGAAAGACACTAAACAAGATTTAGGGCACGCGTGCTGAATTATTGATATCACACTTGTCTTTCATGCAATTTCTTTAACAGAAGAGTATTTAGGTGTGAATTCTAAAAACACAAAGGGGTTGTACGCAATAAACCCGTTAATAATATATAAATATATATTTGTAATATTTCAAATATATTTAGGCATGACTCAATCATTGTAAATGCAATGCTAAAATATCTATATCTAGTGGAAAAATATTATCTATAATATTAAATTTAAAATATATAAAATATAAATAATAATATAGTACTTACTCGAGATTGTATATATTTACCTATTAATAATCTTAATAACACTTTAAATATAATATTTAATTAATGATGATGATGATAATAATAATAATAATAATAATAATAATAATAATAATAATAATTTTCACGTATATCTATATAGTAATAATCTTTATTAGTATAAGTTCATTTACTTAATAATAATAATAATAATAATAATAATATATATATGTGTGTGTGTTTATATATTAAAAAGACTTTTTATTTTAAGAGTGAAAATAATAGTGTTGAATTTAAATATATATATATATATTTATTAACTGTCTTAAAAAATAGAAAATAATAATTAATATAAGCATTTAATTTTGGATCAATGTATGAGTGTCATGTGACACTTTGGTCCTTCCTTTTGTATTTATAAAAATGAGGACATTTAGATTAAAAATTTTAATAAATATATAAAGAAAAAAGACATATCGAATAGGTCTCAAATGAGTTGTTATCACACGATACATAATACGGGAGGATTTGATTGTGATTTTTTTTATTGTTATTGACGGTTAAATACAATAATTAAAAAAGGTAGATCTTGTGAAATTAGACTATTTGAGGGGAACTTTGAAATTTATTGTGGTAACTTTTCAAGAAAGATAAAAAAGGGTAAAATTAAAATGAATTGTGAGAATTTAATGATTTAAGATCTAATCACTAAAACATATGATGTATTATAACACTGGTGTACTATAGAATGACCCTAGTTTTAAGATATTTTCAATAACAAGGAATCACTAGAAGCAAAATAAATTTTTATTTTATTAGTTTAATTGATAATTTTCTTTATAATATGACATAATTACAAAAAAAACACAACTTTTTTCAAAAAATATTACAAATTTATCCCTATTTTTCAATAGTTATAATATATATATATATATATATCATGACCTTTGTTCACTATTGCTATTTGGGCCACATTTATATTTTCCGATGATCGGAGTTCACGTGTTCGGCAAACATGTCACAACAAATGCTACGTCGGATGACATGTCATTCCCAACTTTCATTTATTATTGCAATTCAAAAAAAAATTCTTTCGTTCTCTCGTCAAAATGATGCAAGAAATTTTTCTTTTGTAACTATGCAATTACATATTTGCATATATAATGTACATGTATTAGTCTAATTTTTTAAAAAAAAATTTAGATACTTGAATGTTAAACTATAAAAGAACAAGGATATGATTTTTTTTAATTAAGATTGTAATTGAGAGATGATTTATTTATCCTCAAATTACATACATATGTTCAGATTAAGATATACTTGCAAAATTATTTTTTAAGATTGTGTGATTAATGTGAGGTCTCGCGTAGAAATTTATTTGGACAAATGAAGTGAACTTTCTACCAAAAAATAAATTCAAATTGCAATAATAAATGAAATGATTTACTTTTTTTCTAATTATATAAAAAAGCTAGATTAAATTGTAATTTTACTATTGTGGTTTTTTTTTTTTTTTGTTGCTAAGTATATATAAAAAGTTAACTTAAATTCCAATTTTGGAAATATGGTGATTTATTTTGCAATTTGATTTTTGAATCTTCTTTGGTTGGGAATGATGTGTCATCCGATGTGCCATGTGATGCATCATGTTTGCCAAACACGTGGATTCTCATCACCGAAAAATAAAAAATGTGGCCTAAATTGCAACAGTAAATAAAAATCATAATTTTTTTACAATTATTAAAAATTCGTGTTAAATTTAAAATTGTTTGTACTAGAATTTTCTTTTGCATTAGTTACGCCTTATAATATTAACGTAAATTAATAGTTTGTATTTTTAAACAATTGTGAAAAAACAAATCATAATTAATATGGAGATTGATGCATATGGCATTCGCGATTTAATGCATAAAACAATATCAGTTGTAGAAATAAGAGTAATCATATATAAACAATATCAGTTTATTAATTATCTCCCATATAGCAATTTCATATATAGCAATTTCATATTTTCAGATAAATTAAGAAGTACTGCATTTAATGTTTGAGAATTCCTGATATTGTATATATATATAATGACTAGAAACTGATATCATATAATATTTTATATTAGAATAAAAAACAAAAAATAATCACAACTATACATGATTTGTTATAACATTTTTCTATATTTTCATTTTACCATATATATAAAATACACGAGTTTATGATATTTTTGACTGTCAAGTCATACTATCTCGTCAAAAATCTGTTCAAGTGAATATCAATTTAGCACTTTGATATATCATAGCTTTTCACTATTATTCATATCACTATATAAAATATATGAACTTTTCATTTTATAATTAAATTTCCGAGTCGTAAAATCTCATTGAGAAAACCGCTGACATGTATGATTTCTGATAGGTTAATTTTGTCTTTTTTCTTCCTCATTACCTTGTCGCTTCTTAACCTTCTTGATCTGGTAATCATAGCTTACTTTATCAAAATAATAGGTGCAAGTAGAAGGAAACACCAATCATATGTGTACATCAAAGATAGAAGGCAAAATACAGTCTCAACATCTCAAAGACATCCTATATCAAAGTATAGTGAGTGACATTACTGATGAAAGCTTGCAACACCATTTTCCTAGTGTAATGTAGTAATTGCAGATGAAAAAGAAGGGAAAAGAAAATTAAATTTATCCCTATAAAAGTTGCGTGAATCCAGATGAACAATTTTATGATGTGGCGATCAGAAATACGGTAACATGTAAAACTCATATATTTTATATACTTAACTGAAAATATTTAAAAATGATCTAACAACTTGCTAAATTTATACATACTTGAACGGTTAGTCTGGCGAGACTTTAAACTTATGTAACATACATCATTTATCATCAGACTATCATTCTCTGTCATGTATATGTAAATGTCATCAGACTATCATGCTTTGTCATGTATATGTAAATGTTAGCAAAGAAACTAACAATATGTAATGATTTCAAAATATGAAAAAAAAAAAAAATGATGTTTAATATGCTTGAGGAGTGGAGTGGAGAGAGACAACAAATTAAGACTAAAATATTTGAGCAAAAAGTTGGATATCATCAAATAATGATTTATATTTTTGACAATTAATCACATTTGGTCCCATAATTTTCCCTTTTTTTCACAATTAGTCCCATAAATATTTAATTTTTTTAATTTAGTCTCACAACTTAAATAACTGCTTGATTTTGATCCAAATATCGTTGGAAATTTCAAATTTGGTCGGAAAATTGTCATATGACATCCAATTTGAGGGTCTTCGTTGAGAAATAATGATGTGACATGAAGTGTAATTATTCCTTTGGTCTAAATATTAAAACAAATTCTAAAAAAATAAATGTCATATTTTTATTAAATGTGTCATTATTTCTCTTTCGGAAACCCCCCAGTTGGATGCCACATGACAATTTTCCGGCTAAATTTGAATTTTCCGGTGACATTGTGATCAAAATAGAGCAATTATTCAAGTTACGAGACTAAATTAAAAAAGTAAATAGTTGTGGGACTAATTGCGGAAAAAACAATAGTTATGGAATCGATCAAATGTGATTTTATCCCTATTTTTTTGGTACTATCTTAGTTAAAATAAGATACTATATGCTTATATTATTTTGACCAATACTGAAAAGTTTGGTTAAATTGAGAATTTGAGCAAAGGTTGTGATTTTTCTAACAATTAACCCTAAATAATAGTAGTATGTTATCCACTAAAGAGATATAATTTAGAAATTTGGGATGTTACCCACGTTCCATTAAAACTTATATTTCAGTTATACAAGTAATACCTTATAAGTATGCAACTAATACCTTATAAATATACTATTAATATCTTTAGGAGTACACCACTAATATCTTATGAATATATAACTGATAACAAACTAATACTTTACAACATTAATACTTTAAGAATATATATTCAATACTGCCAAAATAATAATACGTTTAAGAATACGTACACTTGAGATATATAAGTTTTTGTCATAATTTTTTTACATATAAGAAATCTATAAAAACAAATAACAAAAGCTGAACTTCAAGTTCAAAAAAATTGAAAACAAAATTGGGAAATACAACAGTCAAGTGATACTTATTAAAAAAACCCAAAAAATGAGGAAATAGTGAGTCGCGTGAGATCGTTTTATGAATTACATTTTGTGAGATGAGTCGACCATGTTTACCAAATGATCAACATCAGCCAGTAGTCGATCAATGGCCAGTCAACGTCGTTGTTCGAGGGCCTATTTTTAGCATATACCGCAAGTGTACGGTGTCAACTATAAATAGGGCGACAAAGTCGATCCCACATACACTAGTGAATTAGAATTTAGTTAACTACCTAATTTTATCAAGGTGACCTAATTGAGTGAATTGAATTTAATTAACCTATATCTAAAGACAAATAAATTAAATAAAATATGAAACAAGAAAATATCAAGAAAATCAAGATTCGAGCAAACATCCTAAGATAACGATTTCATTCTACTTCAATCAAGTTTAGTAATCTAGCAAAAATCAACCTCAAATCCAATTATTTTATGTGAGCAATCACGATGATAGATTAACTTCTCTTTCGAGCAACTTAACCCGTTGATTGATTATTAATGTCTTATCTCTACCTTACAGCTAATAACTAACTTCCAAAAGCTCCTAAGATCGTATTCTCACCCCAATTATTACCAATCTCTCGATATAGGCAATTAATTGAGTCATGCATTCTCAAATCTATAATCAGATATCTTCTTTCGATCTCAATCAAATTAATTAGAGCATGCATAAATTTGATCAGGATTCACACATGGAATAAGCACAATGAAGCATGAATAAATATCATGGATTAGAGGAAAAATTGAAACTATATATTGAACAAGAAATCCATAGAACTACTTTCGTGTCCTAAGATTACGAGACCCCTAGCCACAAATCATGTTCATAAAGCAAAATAAATTACAAGACATAATAAAAACTTGAAATAAAATTAAAGAAAAACTTAGTGAATTCATGATTCGATGGTTGTTCTTGACTCTTTAATCTTCAATTCCTTATTCTCTTGCATGCTCTCAAGATGTGTTTTTGGTATTTGGATGTAGTTTGGTTTGTAAAAGCTTAGATTAGGCCCGGGAAACTTGAAGACTGAAGATCAAAGCTTGAAGAAGGAAGAAGACCTTACTGCATTAAAGATCAAAAATCAACTAAGTATAAGTCACTGCAGCAGGCTACTGGAAGGACCCCTGAAAGGTTACTCAGAAGGACACTGTCTGAAACAATTGTAAAATCGACTAAAAATGGAAAGTTGCAGCAACCTTCAGAAGGAAGCTACAGACCAGGAAGATAGCCAGATGACCGCGCTGTCATGATACGATAAAATTAAATAAAATTCTTCCTAACCTAACTAACTAGTAGATAGGGCAAGTCGGAGTCGATCCCACGAGGAGTGAAAATTTAACTATGCCACTTATGTTCAATTCAAATAAACAGAAATGATGAGGGGTTCTGGATTGATTATCTACCACTAAATTAACTAAGAACCTAGAAAACAAATTAAACAAGAAATCAAATGATGGAAATCATTCCAGTTAACAGTTTAGTTATCCCCCAATATCAATTATGTCTTAATTAATGTTACACCCTCTCTCAGATTATCATGGAATTATCACCCCTAGTCTAACAACAAGCTCTGTTAAACCGAATCGTCTCTTAAGATTAGTTAAATTAGGATAAGATCACTAATTAACCCTATTCGATTGAACAACCTAGAATAAGCTCTCTAGATTTAATTCATCAAATGCATTAATCACCAAGACGATAGGATGAACTAAACTCCAAATACACAAGCTCGATTTGATAATCTAGGATTATACTACCCTAGAGATGCGCGACCTCTAGTTTACTACGAATGAAAATTAAACCACACCAATTAGGATTCATGATTTAAGATTATAGCAATCAATTATCAAACACTTAACCTAGGTGATCAATCTAAATCAAGCATCAATAATTGAAATCATTCAACATAGATAGCATAATCAATTCCAATGAAACATCGAGAAGGGGAAACGAGATTAATTAAAACATAATTAAATATATAGGTTCAAGCATCCCTGCTAACCGAAATTAAGAAATTAGCCAATCGTCATCTCGATCGAATCCACCAAGTTGTTGATAAATCCATCCAAGAAATAAACTGAGGAATAAGTATATAAAAACTCTCAATTTATAACCAAAACTCTCTCTCTCTCCCAATCTGTCGTGTGCCCGTTGTCAATGTGTCCCCTCCCAAGTCACTTTTCTTCTTATATATGCTTCCTTTTTGAAAAGGAAAGGAAGTGGGCCTCTTAATTGTTAAGCCCAGGATTTGAGTTTCTTGTTCATTTGACTATTTGGCCTTCGTACTTGGGCTCATCTCAACTCAATCTTGCCCCAATCAATTTCACCACTCCAAAATACTTTGAAAATCCTACAATAATCGAGAAAATAAAATATGAAGTATTTCGAGTTCTGAAGCACATATAGGTACGAAAATAATGCATCCAATCAAATAAAAGATGATAAAAATCCAATTAAGTGAACAATTAAATGCATATATTTTCTACCTATCACCAGATAAGAGAAAGTACAGCAGTAACCGACTCCATGAAGTAGTTAACTCGGATTAAGCACTCGGAGTTGTCGTTGGGAACATTCACGTACGAACCAATCAGAGAGCGCCAGCTGGAGGAATCAAAAGACGAGAGGACGAATTGCAGACTGAAATGGTGGCCGCAGTAGCAGTGGTGTACGATTGCAACAGAATCACGTACGAACCAATCAAACGAGGACACCGCACCATGAAGCTCACTGTAGAGGAGGACGCTCACTTCAACTGACATATTTCTCCAGGCCTATAAATAGAAGAAGACTTGGACTGGAAACTTACTTGAAACTCGTGCATTCAAACATTCAAAGCTCTCAATCAAATCAATCCTTTATTTCCAAAATGTTTCAAGTCCAGTCTAATCGCAGCAAGCATACTTTGTTTCAGAAGTTATCTGCTCAAAGCTTGCTGCACCCTATGTTGAAGAATTTATTTCTATATTTCTTTAGATTGTAGGAGTCACTTGATCGGAGGCTGCTCCTGATCAAGTGCTTTCATTCTTTGTATAAGAACAAGTTCTCTGTGTGGGTAAATAGTTTTTAGTCACTGTGCAGCTATCTTGTGTGGGAAGAGAGCTGACAGTTCTTGTTAAGTTAGTTTGTCTAAGTCAAGTCTTTGTAAATCAAACCATATTTAACAAAGTTCCTCCTTGAGAAGGAGTAGAGAGGACGTAGAGGGATTACTCCACCCTCGAACCTCTATATATCACTGTGTTTGCTTTTCTTCATAAGCTTACTACCTGATATATTTCTATTTGCTTACTGCTTTGATCTTATTCATTGTTTGTCATTGCATACTGCACAAAGCTATCTTTCAGAAAATGCATTTGTTTTAAAGTATTTCCGTTGTGCATTTAAAACTCTGTTTTTCCTAAGTCTCTCGGTCACTGCTCTGCAGTATCCTTTCTAGGACAGCAAGCTCAATAGTTGCTTGTGTTTTGAGACTTAAACACTCTTTAGAGTAAAAGTTTGAAAAATTTGAGTAGACTTATTCACCCCCTTCCCCCCAAGCCTACTGCCACTTGGGACCAACAGATAATGAAATCTAAATAAAATCCCACTATTGCATGTTTTTAACTCAAAATGATATGAAATTGATCCCCAAAATGCATTAAATAACGAAGTTATCAGTCGTTGATCCAAAAATATCACATAATATAAGTAAAAGAGTATTACATTTATGACATTTTGACGGTCATGCGGTCAATTCGCAAAGGTTGGCGGTTATACAGTAAACCTTCAAAGTAGAACTATAAGTGCAAAAGTGGTTATAGTTTGGTTTGAGTTTTATAATTTTCCCTATATATATATATATATATATATATATATATATGATTGAGCTGGACTCCTATGAGACCGTCTCATGTGCGACGACACTCGCGCATGGTCGTGTCTTGGGACACGGTCGACCGTGTGCGAAAACACATACTTATAGCTCTAAAATACATACTTATAGATAAAAATCACATACTTATCTCAACCGTATCCTGAGACCCGACCGTGCGCCACATATTGCTCTTAGTTTTCGCGCGAGGCACGGCCGTGTCCCAGGGCACGGTCGTGGGCGAAGAAAAAAAATTATATACTTATACACCACAATCGCGCATGGTCGTGTCTTGGGATACGATCGACAGTGCATGAGTGTTGTCGCATGTGTGACGATCGCATATGAGTATTTGTGTACGTGATTAGTACATACTTAGAATATCTTCTTATTTTTTTAGAGTGACACTTGTGTGCTCGGGGGCACGGTGCCCCCAACTTAACCTATTATATGGTGTTATATATATACTCTACAAGTATTATATGTATACTCTTTAGGTATCATATGTATGCTCTTATATACATATGATACCTGTAGAATATATGTATAACACCAATAAACATAACACCTATAGAGTATATATATAACACCTAAAGAGCATGTGTATAACACCTAGATCTGTGCCCCTATGTGCCCAGGGGTATATAAGTTTTGTCTTTTTTTTAATTGGTACGTCTATTTTATGACCTTATAAATCGATAGAATCCATATGATCCTATATTTGTCTTTAAATTACTTCATGAAACTTTCTTTCATTTATTATTCCTATCAGTATTTCTAAAATATGCTAATATTCAACGTAACATTATGTGAAATTTTAGCTAAAATATAGTAATTTGATATAAATCCTAACTTTTATGGAAATAATTAATTGGACTCTCTCTTAAATTTTCTTATCATAAATTTGTTAATAATTAGTTGAGGGTATATTTGTCAAAACTTTATGGTCTCAATTTGTGATAACATTTTATTAAAATATGATGGGAGATCTAGGGTATTATTTTTATTTTCTACACTGTCCAACTAAATATATTAGGAACATTCTAAATACCCAACATGTTTAAACAAGTATTTCCTGGATCTGGATTCAAATGCAATTTTTTTATGGACTAGGTTTTGAATCTAATTATTGAACATGATAAAGAGGATCGATCTGTTGATCTGCTGTAACAGTGATTAATTTATACAAAGTTGTTCTAGTATTGTATTCATAATTACTAATTAACTCACAATCACATGCATTATGAAAAGAACTTAAATAACTGTTGTATTTTTTTTTACCACAAAATATATTTTTATCCACCATATGTATCTATTGGTAACGGATCTTAGATTTGTGTTCCATGCACGAAGCTTGAACATCCATGCTTACCTGTCGATTTGTTAAGAATATATTTCTCGTATTTTCCAAAGGTATTTTTTATATTACTAAAAAATATATATCACTTTGAAAAGTAGCACTTGTTTTACTAAAAGATATTTGAAAAGTAAGATATTACTTGTATACCCTAGCAAATGTATTAATAATATAACTAAAAAAGGTCATTGTACTGTGTTGCATAAATTCAAAATCTTAAAATTAATTCAAGATCATTGTATTATCCAATTAATATGTTTTTATTTACAAATTAGAATACATACCTATTGAAATTGATTAAATAAATGTCGAAATTAAATAACTTTGGCGAAAATTGTATCAGGCGGCTGGAGTACTTTTTGGAGAAGATGAGCAGGAGGTTTTTTCCAAGAAAATTAGTGGGAGATTGTGAGATAATCATTTCATATTTATCATGGTTAAGAATAATAAACCACATCCTAAAACTGAAAAAAAAAAAAAAAAAGGAAAAAAAAAAACAACTTTTGAAGAACAGAAAGCCATGAATTTTGAGTGTTGTCAAAAGGTATTTTCTAATTCACATTTATTTCTCATTAACTTGTATCTTATATGTTTATTGCTACTCATTAACTTCATTTGAATTTTTTGAGGACTTGAAAGTAATACTTCTACTTGAATGTTAATGTTTGTTTGTTCTTGAATCCTTTTCATCTTCATGATATTGTTTTTTGAGGTTTAAGAAGAAAACAAATGTGAGGAAGTGGATGGTTGAAGCCATGAATGAGTTTCAAGGAAGATATTAATTAGATTTAATGGTGATTGTACCTATCAAATGTTGTTAGTTAAGATACATTATTGTTCACATAATGGATATTTTTGTTAATGTTTTATATAATTTGATGTTTCTTAATAGTTATCTTCGGTTGAATTGATATTATAAGGAATATCAAATTCTTTTTATTCAACTTGGTATTATATGTTGATGACATAAAATTTATATTACCATTCTTATGGGAAAAATATTGAACATTATTGGATTAAAAAAAGTAATTATAATGTAAAATTACAACTTAAATGGGCTATAAAATTTCGTAACGTTTTTTCATTTTTTAATGAATGAATAAAATTTTAAATGACACTTTTAAATGACATTTTACATGACGTATTAAGGCACTTTAAAGTGCATTAAATTTTGTATATAAAGACATCTCAATGTGCATTATTAGGACATCTTTCAATGCATTTGACTTATTGTTACATTAGATCCACTACAAGAATTTCGCACATAGACAACGGTTAAAAACCGTTGTCGTAGGCCTGAAAGCAGCGTTGTCGTAACCATGGTTGTCGTAGGGGGTTAGCAAATTTCGCTCATAGACAACGGTTTTTAACTGTTGTCTTAGATACCTACCACAACGTTTGGGACGCTCATAGACAACAGTTTTTCACCATTGTCATAGGTATGTTGCTCTAAAGAAGCGTTGTCTTCTCTATTTACGATAACGCTTTGACAACGGTTTAGAAACCTACGACAACGGTTTTTAACCGTTGTGGTAGATAGATTAGACAACGCTTTTACAACGGTGTTTGACCGTTGTCGTATATACCTATGACAACGGCAAAAAACCGTTGGCAAAGTGTTGTCATTGCTAAGACAGACAAAGCGTTGACAACGGTTTTTTGCCGTTGTCATAGATGCTTACGACAACGGTTTTTAACCGTTGTCCCGCCGTTGTGGTAGATCAAATACACTACGCCTTTTGCTTTATTTTGACCGTTGTCATAGATACTTATGACAACGGTTTTATACCGTTGTTGTAGGTTATTTTACCGTTGTTGTAGACCCTTACGACAACAGTTTGGAAACTGTTGTCGTAATTTATTTCAGCGTTGTCTTTTACAAGTTATATTTATTAAAATCTAATAAAAATTCAAATATATAGAATAAGACATTCAACTGAAAATAGTCATACCAAATTCATCTAATACTTCATACAACAAATATTCATCATCTAAGAATTCATAACAAAAATTTAACGTCAAATTACCCACAAGTTTATCATAAGTTCATTAAAACAAGTAACGTACATTCCTCCCACAAAGCGATCCAATGACAAATGAGTATATGATTCAATCCTCTAATCAACTAAGTCTCCCATTACCTAATATTCATAAATATGCTCTTGAACACGTTCCGCCCACTCCTTACGCACTTCATTGATATCCCCTTCAGTGTATTTCTCTTCAATGAACTGTTAAATAGAAAATATACATTATATGTACATTGAATGAATATTTTTCTAATAAAATGTTCAAAATTAACATATAAGAAATTTTATAATCTTACCAATGACTGCATCGAACTAATCTTCTCAAAGGGATCACTCTCAACTATTTGCTTCATGTATTTCATCACATAAAAACCACATTGGAATGTGTCAGGTTGTTTAGGAGCCCACATGTATTTGAATCCAATCATTATGGTTTTCCTTCAAAGCAACATGAGATAAAGTGATTACATACCTTTATTATTGTCCACGTAGGTTTCTTCCTCCCTTTGCTCGTTTTAACTGCACTAAACATCTTCAAGGCCCTTCAGAAGTGATATAAGTAGTATAATTTAACAACAATCGTGTATAAATTAAAGAACTGTATGAAAAGATAAATATGATAATAGTAACAAACATTACAAAACTTACAACTCAACAACTTGTTTCCAAACTCCATCATGAATACCACTATAAAGAGGGTCCAACATTCCAACTTCCTCCTTGTGAGGATCAATAACAGTAAGGATCCAATGAGCACTACATATATACACACAAGCACAATTGTAATGTACGTATCTAATGTTAAAGCAAAATCAATGATCAAGTTAATCCAAATGATTTCAAATTCATACTTACCCCACATTACATGGAACTAACACAATCTGATCGATCAAGATACCATCTAGTCCATTTGCCAAATCACGTGCTCTTTGTTCCATTGCATCATGAAGTGTTTTGTTATCCCTTTTCGTGTATGGAACATGACCAATATTCCATGGATCAACAAATTTAAATCTGTTCAGCCCACTTAAGCTCCTAATCTTCTCATATAAGTGCTTGTACATGAAAAAAATTCACAATCCACATTTGATATAAAAAAACAATAAAATAAATGTCCAAAAATTTCATATTTATTTACCATATGTAGACAACAATACATGTGTAGGAGATTGGTTGCAATTGGCAAAAAGGCTCGACATCCTCAATGTGTACGTAAAGGGTACGCTCACTTCCAAACACACCTCTATCAAGTGGTATCATGATATTGCCTTTACCTTCAAGAGAAGCCTTGCAATAACAATATACCATGCGTAATGGTGTTGGAATGGTCGAGAAATCCATCATGGGCTTCTTTTCTGTCTTCCTTTTCTTTTTTTGGTTTCTAATGTAAATAATGAATAATAAATAATACAAACTCCAATTAAATAATGAATAATGAATAATACATATTAAATAATGAAAACGGTACCTCCTCTTGCAACTTCATAAGATGCATCGGCCATGCAACATGAGATCCAACTGCATCACCAATGCTCAAGCACTCGTGTGTTGGAATGGGCAAAGGAGCATTTTCATCCACTGCTTCATCTATCGAAACTCTCATGCAATTTTTAGGCATTTGCATTCCATGAATCAGCTCATTCAGCCCATTGACTTTCACAATCGTGCCGTAAGCAGCAATATTTGTGCCCGACTTCAAACTTAATGCGACAAGTTTTCCCTACAACAAACAGTTAACGTTAAATAATCACTATAAACAACCAGTTATAATTGGGTATGAACAACATATATTATTAATATGAAGTACCTGCAAATCAACAGTGTGTTCAACCAATTGCATATCATCCTCCTCAAAGTTGCAGACATCAGGTGGATAGTGTACTGGAGTGGGACTATTTGCATGTTCAGGTTGGACTTCATCAGTAAAACCAGGTTTACACTTCACAGAACAACTACCTTTCTCATCAGCATCAACACCAGGACCAATGAACTTGATCAGAGCAGCTTCCAATCTTGTAATGCGTTCATCTTGTTTAGCATTTTTCTTTCTTTCTTCATTCAACTCACGTTGTTGAAGGTCATACAGCCCATCTCTTTTTGATTTAATTCCTCCAGGAGTTTTATTATAACTTCATGATGTGATATGACCTCCAACACCTCTCAAGCGTCCATGATGTTCTTCAGAATCAAGTACTTCTTCAAGGATGATGTTTTTGTTTCCCTCAAAACTCAAGCTTCCTTCTTTCTTCTTGGAAATAAATTCATCCTAATATTTAAATATGAAAAAAGATTAATAATGAATTATTATTAATGAACATAACATTTATAGCAAGTATATGTATGTGTAGAAAAAATATCTGAAAGTTGGCTTACAATCTTAGAAACTTTTTCTTTCAAGGCCTCTCCTTCACAATTGTCGTCCTTAGTCTTTCGTGCTTCAACCCAAAGTGTAGCTTGATTGATTTTAGGATCTTCTGTTAAGATATGAGGTTGCATAAAAAAATATCAATTCACATTCAATTATGTGACATATATTCTTATTTGGCATACAATAATAACACAGATAAGAGTAACTACATGAGTCTCTGCATATTGGGCATATCCCAATCGAGATAAACGATATGGTTATACGTACTTAGCTCTCCTTTCCTTATTCTCAGTCCTCAATTTCTAGAAAACAAATGGGAACATGAAACCTTAGAATACATAAGTTAGGCAACACAAAAAAAATAACAATATACCTTGAAGTCATCAGACAATCGGCTTAATTATCACGAAAGAACTCCAATCTTGTGCCTCAATACATGGATATTGGGCAGGTGGTGTGTTCAAATCAGGCATGCCTATCCTCTTATAAACAAACTCATTAGTGAGTTTGGTCTTAAACTGACGCCACTTAAGATTAGCTGAGACAAGGCATCCCCCCTCCATTTTGGATTAATATTAAAGGACAATTGTAAAATGCATGAAAGATCATATTAGAACTTATAATATAGGTATAAGAAACTAGTAAATCATATAATTAATTACATTTACTAACTCCCAGATTTGATCCTTGACCTCATTCGGAACATCTTTCCATGACACATAAGTGATCTTCACTTTCTCTCTAGCTAATACTCCAATATAGCTTTGCATCTGACTTGCAACTGGTCCAATCGGCTGCCCCAAACGGTTGAACTCCACATCATTTCTTACACCTTGAACCCTTTGTATCGACAGACAATGCATCACAGTCCGTCCTCTAAGGGATTTTGTAGATTGGCAACTCGATGTAGGTGTATCGCTAGCAATCTCCTCATCAACAACTTTTTCCTTCTCATTCCCTTGCAACTTATCCAATAGTGCCTTTTTACGCCATGTAGTCATTGTAGTAAGAAATCTGCAATCAAATAAAGAAACAATGAATAAAAAGTGGATGATCAAGACTTATTGCAATTAGAATACAACACTAAAACGTTACAACTCAGCAGATAAAATAACAAACATAAACAAAGAGACATTTTATATGCAAGGTCAAAATATACCACTATGATTTAATTGCTTGCATGATCAATCCATGTCCCTTCACAATCCACACGAACACATGGTGGTTCATTATCATCTGTTACATCATCATCCTTGGTATGTAGATCTTTGGTAAAACAAGGGTGGTGAATTGTTGTTTCATCAAATTCTTCACCACTCGTGCTTTCAAAATACTCCCTTGTAGGTGTTGCAAGCACAACAGACCATTCATGGTCCATATGGTCTTCTATATAGAAAACTTGCTTTGCTTGACTTGCCAAAACAAATGAATCATTTCTGAAACCAATTTTGTTAAGATTTACAAGTGTGAATCCAAGATCATCTATTAAGATGCCACTTTTGTTGTCTACCCAATTGCATTTAAACACTTGAATTCGAAACTTGTGGTAATCAAGTTCTCATATCTCTTCAATAGCCCCATAGAAGATCATGTCTGACACAACTGGATTTTTATCTTTAGCACTAGAAAGTTGCATGGTCTTTGCAACTAAGCTAACTCCAGAGTTTTGAATAGTTCGTGCTGCATCACGTTCTTTTGTATAGAAAGTAACACCACCAATCAAGTAACTATGATACTTTAACACATTATTGCTAGGACCCTGTGCTATAGACTTCATCTTCCTGATATGTTCTTTGTCGAACAATCTTTTTGTTCCGCCACCTAGTATCATCACATGTTTAAAATACATACTCATGTTGTTTATGATCACATTAATAGTCATTTATATACGATGCTAGACTTACTCGATCACGTAGCCAGCTAGTAAACAATTTATTATGTTGGTCCTGTAACCACTTTACGGACTTAGCCTTTGTCCGTGATGTTGTCTTCAAGAAAGTCATGTATTCACTAATAACATAACATACAAAAATTAGTTATTGGAACACAAGCAAATTAATTAGCATGATGTGAGTTTGATGAATTACTTGATATATAGCTCAATCTCGACATCATTTGCGAGTACATGACGATGTGCCTGCAGCAACTCCTCATCACAAACAAATGTGACTTGTGCCCTTGATAGAGGTTTAGTGGGTCTGACTTGATGATGTGTTGCTGGGATGCCACATGTCTGCATGTTTGACAAGTAGTCTGAGCAAAATTCCACTGCCTCTTCAGCGATGTAGCATTCGGCAATACATCCTTCAGGTCGATTTCGATTTCTCACATAACCCTTCAAGACTCGCATGTATCTTTCAAATGGATACATCCATCTATACCATACTGGTCCACAGAGTCTGACCTTTCCTACCAAGTGCACAGTTAAATGCATCATGATATCAAAGAATGACGGAGGAAAGTACTTCTCTAACAAGCACAGGGTCGTTACAATCTCCCTTTGCAAATCATCTAGCCTTGACACATCTATCACTTTGCTGCACACCGCATTGAAAAAGAAACATAATCTGGTGATAACATACCTAACATTATCAGGTAAGACACCACAAATTGCCACGGGGAGTAATTGTTGCATTAAGGTGTGACAGTCATGTGACTTCAATCCAACAAGTTTCAAATCTTTCAGTGAGACCAACTTCTTAATGTTTGATGAATAACCAGTTGGGACCTTCATTCCAAAGAGAGATTGACAAACCTTTTGTTTTTCATCTCTGCTTAATGTATAACATGCAGGTGGCAAAAATGTCTTCTTTTCCCCCACAATCGGTGCCAACTCAGTCCTCACCTTCATCTCTAGAAGGTCTCGTCTTGATGCTACCCCATCCTTTGTTTTTCCCGGGATGTCAAGTAACATGCCTATGAGACTTTCGCATATATTCTTCTCAATGTGCATTATATCGAGAATATGCCGAACATGTAAATGTTCCCAATATGGAAGTTGAAAGAAAATTGACTTCTTCTTCCAAACAGATTTATCACCATCATTTGCTTGACAATTGTGCCTACCTTTTCCCCAAACACATTTTACTGCAACAACTTTTTTCAGTACATCTCGCCCAGATAATGGTTTTGGTGAGATACTGAACTCTTGTGTTCCATCAAATGCTTTTTTTTTTTTGTCTTCTATAAGGATGACTTTGATGGAGAAACCTTCTATGGCCCGTGAATGACATCTTCCGACTGTGCTTCAACCTTTTCGCATATGTATATTCACCACATATGGGACATGCATGGTATCCCTTGACCTTGCATCCCAATAAGTTTCCGTAAGCTGGAAAATCATTTATTGTCCATAGCAAGACAGCTCTTAGTAGGAAACTTTCATCCCGATAAGCATCGTATGATTGAATTCCTACTGACCACAATTGTTACAAGTCATCAATTAAAGGTGCTAAGTAGACATCAATATCGTTCCCAGGCTGCTTAGGACCAGCAATCAACAAGGTAAGCATAATGAATTTTTGTTTCAAACACAACCAAGGAGGAAGATTGTAGGTGACTAATAGAACTGGCCAACAACTATAAGTGGACGCCATCAAACTATATGGATTGATCCCATCTGCAGATAAAGCTAATCTGAGATTTCTAGGATCAGAAGCAAAGTCTGGCCATTTATGGTCAACAACCTTCCAAGAGGGTGAATCAACTGGATGGCGTAGAAAACCATCACTAACCTCTTTTCAGCATGCCAGGTTAAGTCCTTCGAGACTTCAGTATTCCGAAACATTCTCTGAAATCTCGGAATAGGTGGAAAGTACCACAAAAATTTGGCAGGAATTAAGTTCTTCGTAGTCGAACTCTTACCCACCTTCCATCTCGAGGCTCCACAAGTCGGGTAACTAGTACATTGCTCATACTCCTTTCAATACAAAACACAATCATTGGGGCATGCATGAATTTTCTCATAGTCCATGCCTAAAGCAATTAGACTTTTCTTTGCATCATACAAAGACAGAGGCAATTCATTTGAATATGGCAGCATATCTCCAATGAGTATAAGAAGTTCATCCAAACTCTTATCACTCCAACTATATTTGGCCTTCAGGTTGTATAGTTTCACAATTGAAGATAACTTTGTGAATTTAGTACAACCTCAAAACAAAGGTTTTTCTGCATCCTCAAGTAGCTTTACAAACTCATTCGGATTGTCAGTTTCTTCATATGCAGTATGTACCATATCAATTAGGTCTTCTGAAGTAGACCGACATTGATTCAAATCATCTATTGAGTTGGTATAGTTTTCCCCATGCCATATCCAAGTATGGTAAGTTAAATCCATACCATGAGTCGACAAATGCAACCTCACAAGCTCAACTTTTTTCCTAACTAGGTTTCCACATGTTGAGCAAGGGCATGACATTACATTGTGGTTAGCTATATTTTGCCGAGCAAAATGCATGAAAGACTCTACTCCAGCTTTATACTCCTGTGACAATCTATCTTTTGACATCCATGATTTATCCATAATTAACCTACTAACACAAGATACTAGTAAATAAAAAACAGTCTTATAATATATATTTTCTTATTTTGCATCAATTGCCTAATAATATAATCAATATCAAAATAATTAGTGCACAATTCACAATTCATGACCAAACATACTACTAATTACTCAATAAACAAATAAACACCAACTCAAAAATGAAATTCCAATTGGGGACAGTTTTTTGAGAAAGCTTCAAACCCACTGTGAGAAAGCAATTGACAAATGTGAGGTAATTATGTATATGCTCCTACTGTTCTCAAATGCAAAAGCTTCTTACATAAATAAATTAAAACTCCATATCCACATAGAATGGCAAATAATTTTACAAGTACTATAGCAAGCAATAATGCAAAATCCTACTGTTCTCAAATGCAAAAGCTTCTTACATAAATAAATTAAAACTCCATATCCACATAGAATGGCAAATAATTTTACAAGTACTATAGCAAACTGTAGTAATATCTGTGTAAATTTTGCTCAGAAAATTCAGAAAAACATTTCAATTGAGAACAGAGAATGGGGATGGGTGCACAGTGTACCAATGTTTGTCAATGGGATGCTTTGCTCGACTGTGAATGGAAATAGGGACGGCATCGGCGGAGGTGGCGCTGCGAGGATGGGTGTACGGCGAGGTTGCACGCTGGGCGGCGGTTGGAGGGGATGGGTGCGCTCTGAGGATTTTACGCTAGGCTGCGGCTGGGTGCGAGCGGCTGGAGGGGATGAGAGGAGAGGCGACTGCCGGCAACTTGGGTGCGCGCAGCGAGGCGGCCGCGGCGTGGGTGTGTTTGGCGAGGCGGCAGTGGCGTCGATCAGTGCTCGCGGTGAGGCAGCGGGTGGAGGGAGACTAGGCAAGAGCTCACTGTGATGGTTGCAAGACCACGGCGACGCAGCTGTTGGCGGCGTGGGAAAGAGGCGGTGACCTCACCGGCGGCGGCGGCTGTTGATTAGGGTTGACCGATTGAGTTGGGGATTCTAAGGTAAAATTGGGTAAAATTGGGGATTTTGACTTGGGGTAATAGATCTAAGTAAATTTTATTTTACATGTATGTATTTACATTTAGTAATATTAATAAACAAAAATCAAGTTTTTTTGTCTACGACAACGCTTTTAACGGTTATGACAATGCTATAAAGTAGCCGTTGTCTTGGGTATATATTACTACGCATCAACGACAACATCAAATAGTATCTGTTGTCTTAGGAATCAACGACTACATATCTACGACAACCTCGTATCATAAGCGTTGTCATAGGCTTCATTTTGTACCTAAGACTACGCCACTATGACAACGCCAAAAAACTGCCGTTGTCTATGAGTGAATTTTTGTGCCCTACGACAATGGTTTTGTCTACGACAACGGTAAATTTGGCTACGACAACGGTTTTTTCAAAAATCCGTTGTCTTAGGGGCGTTGTCTATGTGCATTTTTCTTGTAGTGAGAATATAAGATAATTTTGGGAAGTGTCATAATAGATTAAATGTATTATTATATAATATATTGAGACATTTTTTGATGCCATAAGAAACCATTTTTCTAATTTGCCATTTAACCACGTTCCTTGATAATTTACATTTCCATGCAAACGAGGTGCCTAAGATTTGGGGATTCCGACTGAGGGACCTAAATCCATTCATAGTGATCACCTGAAATTTTCTATTACATTTGTTGTTTATTTTATAATAATTACCATATGTCACATGTATTCAATAATATATCACTATTTAACTTAGAGAAAAAAAAAAATTTTAATCTTTTATATTTACCTCATTAAATTTTTAGTCTTCTAACTTCAACTTTTGATTTTTAGTCCTATATACTTATCCTTATTAGATTTTTAGTCCTCTATTTTACATAAATTAAATTAGGGAAAAAAAAGTTTTTTAGTCCTCTATGTTTACCTCATTAGATTTTTAGTCATCCGATTTTCAGCTTTTAATTTTTAGTCTTCTACGTTTACCCTTATTAAATTTTTAATCCTTTATGATTGAACTTTTGATTTTTAGTCATCTACGTTTACCTCATTAGATTTTTGACCTCTATCTTTCGACTTTTGATTTTTAATACCCTATAATTAAAAATAACATATTTTTTGTTATTTTACTTGCAATAGAATATTACCTTTTTTTTTTTTCATTTAGTTGCACTTAATTTTTCTCAACAACAAAAAAAGTTTCTTCATCAAGTTTAAATTAATTTAATAATTAAAAATCATATTTTCATCCCATTACGAGTGATTTAGAGTTTTGTAAATATGAGAAATAAAAAAGTTGACTTAAAGCTGATATTAAGCAATTAACAAAAAATTTCCCTAAATTATATACATTTTGTGTCGTAAACGGATAACAAAAATTTGATCATATTCGACTAATTCTCAAATTATACCAACTGATTTATGAATTATAGTCAGTTAAATTCTCCAATAGGGAAAAATTAAATTGTAACTAAAAAGAAAAAAATGTTATTGCCAGTAAAATGACTAAAAATTGTCAAAAAGAGCCAAGCCCGTTGGGCCGGCCCGCCCCGCCCCGCCCCGCCAAACAAAAATGGAGGGTTGGGTTGAGTAATTTTTGGCCTGCAAAAAAGTGGGTTTGGCCCGCTGTGGGTTGGGCTTTTGGTGGATTGGCCCGTGGGCTAGTTGGTTGGTCCGCCTTTATTTTTTCTATATTTTTTAATTATTTTTTATAGAAAAAAAAAGAAATGTTTAATAGTGATGATAATTCCTATCTCATGCAAGCAATGCGTTATAGAATATTGATATGTGTTATTTATATATAGAAATGAAGAGATTTTAGTGAAAACGTTATTTTTAAAAATTGTTTCCATATATTATATGTAATTAAATGCATATATATCTTAGTAAATGTATATATGTTACATATATACTCATTTTCCTTTGAAAACAATTAAAAAAATTAAAAAAAATAAAGAATAATTTGGTGGGTCGGCCCGCCTAACCCACGACCCACCGGTGGGTTGGGTTGATTTTAGATTTTGAGGCCCGCCATTAGAAAAGCCCGGCCCGCCCTGCTCCGCCCAGCTAAATGGAGGGTTATGGTAAGTTGTGGGCCGGCCTGCCCCGCCAGCCCGTATTGACACCCCTACAGAGAACTAAAAATCTAATAAGAGAGGACTAAAAATCAAAAGTTCAAAGTTGGAGGACTAAAAATCCAATGAGGTAAACATAAAGGAATAAACGTTTTTCCCCCATTACATTACATACATTTTGTGTTGAAAATGGATAATACAAAACTAAAAAAACAACACTAATCATATTTTATTAGTTTTGAAATCATATCAAATTATAGTTTTTAAACATAGAGGACTAAAACTCTAATACTGAAAAATGAAGGATTGCAAATATAATGAAATAAACATAGAAGACTAAACTTCAAAAGTTGAAAGATAGATGACTAAAAATCTAATAAAAGTAAATACAGAGGATTAAAAATCAAAAGTTGAAAGTTAGAGAACTAAAAATCTAATGAACTAAACATAAATGACTAATTTTTTAAAAACCTTTTTAACTAGTGTAATGTAATAAATACTATAAAATAACATCTAATATATATATATATATATATATATATATATATATAATAACAAAATCATTGGAAGAAATTACAGGTTTGTTATTTTCCCTTCTAAAAATGTCACATCAAGATTTTATCTTATAAATTTTTTTAAAAGATAATGATATTATCAAAAAAGTCAATCATATTAGTTATTAACACATTTTCCAATGTAGTATATTATAGTTATTTATATTTAGAATTATTATTATTATTATTATTATTATTATTATTATTATTATTATTATTATTATTATTATTATTATTATTATTATTATTATTATCATTTTTTGTTGTTGTTGATGATGATTGTTGTTCATTGTTAAACAATAATTTAATTATTTTGTAACATGTTCACTTTAATTACTTAATGTCTAGATCTAGTTATCCTCATTATCAACTTTACAGTTTAAGATTTTTTTTTATTATAAGAAATTATATTATTAATTTGTCACTTTTAAATAAATAAATAAAAATAAATATCAAAATTTATATTATTGATTTGTCACTTTTAACCAATTACAACAATCTTTTTTTATCAAATTATTTATCGAGTCTTTGAAAAAAATTCAATAAAAGATAGAAACAAATAGAATGTAAGCTTTCAATCTTTTTTTTGTCAATGTTACTTACTTAATGTCTAGAATTATTCTTATTATCAATTTTATAATTAAAAAATCTTAATATATATTTTTTGTAATTATGAGAAATATTGTATACAAATAAATATTTATTGTTAATTTGTCACTTTTA
This sequence comes from Scutellaria baicalensis, assembly GCA_005771605.1. Classification (NCBI taxonomy): domain Eukaryota; kingdom Viridiplantae; phylum Streptophyta; class Magnoliopsida; order Lamiales; family Lamiaceae; genus Scutellaria; species Scutellaria baicalensis. Next base: position 3,757,195 of record CM016729.1, read on the forward strand.
ACTAGCTCCAAAATTATTGGGTTATTAAATTATTTATTGAACCATGATAAATATTCAACAAAATACCAAAAATAAATAGGATGCAATAAGGTTTTAAATTTTATCATTTTGCGTCAAATTATAATTACGTAATGTTTAGAATTACTATATTCTTAATATATTTTTTGTAATTATGAGAAATGTCGTATATAAAGAAATATTTTAAAATTTATATTGTTAATTAATCACTTTTAACTAACTCCAAAATTTATTGTGATATTCAAATTATCTATTGAGTCATGGAAAAAATTCTATAAAATACAAACAAATAGAATATAAGCCTTCAAGTTCATTGTTTTAGTTATTTATATTCCAACTTGTTAATATTATCAAGTTTAATTTCGAAAGTCATATACAATTTTTGTTATTTGAATTTAGAATATCAAATCACTAAAGTCGCAAAAGACACACAAGAGATGGGGTGAATTCAACCAAATTCTATTTTCTTCGATTAAAACTCTACTTTACCTAACAATATTTTCAAATTATAAAAATACATTTTATGAAAACCATACTTATATACTATACAAAATTTGAATTAATAAAGATATATAAATAATTTTTTATACAATAACTTTATTATATTATTATAAATTGTATATATATTACAAAAAATAAAAAATAAATCCCGCATTGGGTGAGATTCTAGTGTAATAAATAATTGGGTCTTTCTGTAGTACACCTTGTGTATTAATACACCAGGTTGTCAGTCATTTTTGTCTATTAGATTTGAGGACTTTAAATCCTCACCATTCATTTCTCATTTACCTTTTTTTTACTTTTCTTCAATATTTACTGCGTTAACTTTTTGTAATTCTCCAAAATGGTATAATGTCATAGATAATGAGTCTAAATCATCCTTCTCCTAAAATTTCATTTATCAGTCATTATCATCCATAAAACCAAATTCACGTATTCTAGTATTATGCATCGTTCGACGACGATTCATTTGACATCCATATTCGATACATTTTATTGTAATTTACGATGGTTACATTAGGGATGATAATGGGGCAGGTCGGGCCGGGTAGTTAACTACCCAGGTCCGTCCCGCGTCTACTACTCGTCGCCCCGCCGCGGGTCAGAAGCTTTCGCCCCGTGCCCCGCCCCGTTCGGGGGGTGTTCGCCCCGCCCACCCCATTTTAAAAAAAATAAATAAATAAAATTTGTAATTTTAACATGAATAATTTGGAAAACACCTAATTAAATCATTAACTAAATTATTTGAATAATTATTTAATTGAATAATTTGAAGTGAGGATTTAATTTTACTATTTTACACACCCAACAACAAATTATAAACATTATTTTACATGTAATATTACTACTTTAGTCTTTTACTTAATTAATTAAAATATGATCCTAAATTACTTGTATATATACACACACATATACACTTAATTATCATAATATATACATTAATTGAGATTAATGTATATAAACTTAATTATCACAATATATATTATGTATATAAACTTAATTATGTATATTAAAATACATTATGTATTTTATGAATGTTTATAAAATGCCCTCTCAACGTAAACACTTCTCAAAATTCACCAATAAAATATTATTTTAGATCTTCAAATGTATATATATACTAGACTTTATATCAATAAAATACAAATTTCTCATAATTCTTCTCTCAGTTATATACACAATATTAGATTTCTATAGAATATCCTTAATAATTTTATTGATGAAATGTCATCGTATTCGTTCTCTCCTCAATAGTGATCAAACCTCCATGTGGTAGTCCATTGTGAACGGTTAAAATGGTTTGTATACATTTTTATTTTTGTTAGTATGATGCATTGCAATAACATCACGCATACTATGATGCATTGCATTATATCAATTGCGTGATACCATGCAACCAATGTTATGAATTGCATTGCATTATATCACTTGGAATATGCATTGCAAATCATTCATTGTTAGTATAATACGTAATATACACAAACTATAATATGCAAATATATACAATATAGATAACATTGGTGAATTAAAATAAAAATTGTTGGACAATATGCAATTCATAACATTGGTTGCAAGCAATATCCTATGACCCGTTCATATATTACAGGATAAAATAGAATGCGGTAATGACATCCAAAATTGTGAGGCTAATATGCAATATATACAAAGTAGTTTGAATCTTATCAATGACATCATGCAATGGTTAATGACATTCAAATGTATACATTGATGAATTCAAATAAAAATCGTTGGACAATATACAATTCATAACATTGGTTGCATGATATCACGCAATGGTTAATGACATCCAAAATTGTGGGGTAATATGTAAATATATATAATATACGACGATAACACTTGGTGAATTAAAATAAAAATTGTGGGGCATCTACAATTCATAACATTGGTTGCAAAGCAATATATGGCCCGTTCATATATTGCAATAATTACATCGAAAATTGTGAGGTAATATGTAAATATATAAATTAATATACAATTAAAATATTCGTGAATTAAAATTAAAATTGTGGGGCAATAAACATATTAATATATCTGAAATATATTAAATATTTCAATATAATGGTTGCAGGGTCAAAATATACAATAGTGTATGGTTGAAATACAATGCTTGCACATATAATGTTTGCACTGTATAACATGGTTAAAATGGTTGCAGTGATATGAAATTGTTAAAATATCATGTAACCAATGTCCCTGTTTAAAAAAACATGCAAGGTTATAATGGTTGCACTTACATCAAATTGTTAAAATAGCATGTAATTAATGTCTCATGAATTGGATTTGTTACCATCGTTAAAAAAGCACGTAATAAAATTAATTTTATTATGAAATTTATTTTAACTCCATGATCAAAACATATTATTATATCTCAAATATATTAATTATTAATTTCAATTTCATCACAATGGTTGTTAATGTTTTATCATTTATTAAATTAGGTATGATCAATGCAAATGAAATAAGTTTGTAACAAAAATTTATATTTTATATAAATGAGCATTCTACAGTGTACAATTCGTACGACCCAAAATTAAATGTAAAACACACAATGTATTTCATAGCCCAAAATACACTCAAAATTAAATGTAAAACACACAATATATTTTAGGGTCCTTCTGTAGTACACCTGGTGTATTAATACACCAGGTTGTCAGTCATTTTTGTCCATTAGATCTGAGTACTTTAAATCCTAACCATTCATTTCTCATTTTTTTTTTTTTACCTTTCTTCAATATTTACTATGGTAACTTCTTATGATTCCCCAAAATGGTATAATGTCCTAGATAATGAGTCCAAATCCTCCTTCACCTAAAATTTCATTTATCAGTCATTATCATCCATAAAACCAAATTTACGTATTCTAGTATTATGCATCGTTCGACGACGATTCATTTGACATCCATATTCGATATATTTTATTGTAATTTACGATGGTTACATTATGGATGACAATGATTACATTATGGATGGCAATGGGGCATGTCGGGGCGGGTACCCAACCTTCCCCGCAACTACTACCCGCCGGGCGGGCGGGCCAGAAGCTTGCGCCCCGTGGCCGGCCCCCCCCCCCCCCCCCCCCCGTTTTTTAAAAAATATAAAAATAAGAAAATAAAAATTTGTAATTTTAACATGAATAATTTGAAAAACACCTAATTAAATCATTAACTAAATAATTTGAATAGTTATTTGATTGAATAATTTGAAATGAGGATTTAATTTTACTATTTTACACACCCAACAACAAATTAAAACATTATTTTACATGTAATATTACTACTTTAGTCTTTTACTTAATTAATTAAAATATGATCCTAAATTACTTATATACACACACACATATACACTTAATTATCATAATATGAGTATGTCTAACTTTATCTCTAAGTGAAATGTAAATTATGTGGGAAAATATTCATTTATAGTGCAAGACATTCCATTCAATTGCAATGCATCAACGCATTGCTACAAGTCATCCAAAAAATTCTTATGCATAGTTCATTGTGAACAGTTAGAATGGTTTGTATGCATTTTTATTTTTTTGTTAGTATGATGCATTGCAATAACATGCATTGCATTATATCAATGCATGATACCATGCAACCAATGTTATGAATTGCATTGCATTGCAATAACGATTGCATTATATCAATGACATGATATGAATTGCATTGCATTATATCACTTGGAATATGCATTGCAAATCATTAATTGTTAGTATAATACGTAATATATACAAACTATAATATGCAAATATATACAACATAGATAACATTGGTGAATTAAAATAAAAATCATAATCCTATGACTCGTTCATATATTACAAGATAAAATAGAATGCGTTAATGACATTCAAGATTATGAGGGTAATATGCAATATATACAAACTAGTTTGTATCCTATCAATGACATCATGCAATGGTTAATGACATTCAAATGTATACATTGATGAATTCAAATAAAAATCGTTGGGCAATAGACAATTCATAACATTGGTTGCATGATATCACACAATGGTTATGACATCGAAAATTGTGGGGTAATATGTAAATATATAAATTAATATACAATTAAAACATTTGTGAATAAAAATTAAAATTGTGGGGCAATAAACATATTAATATATCTGAAATATATTAAATATTTCAATCTAATGGTTGAAGGAAATGGTTGCAGGGTCAAAATATACAATAGTGTATGGTTGAAATACAATGTTTTGCACATACAATGCTTGCACTGTATAACATGGTTAAAATGGTTGCACTGGTATGAAATTGTTAAAATGACATGTAACCAATGCCTCTATTTAAAAAAAGCACGCAAGGTTATAATGGTTGCACTTACATCAAATTGTTAAAATTGTTACCATCGTTAAATAACACGTAATAAAATTAATTTTATTATGAAATTTATTAAAACTCCATGATCAAAACATATTAGTATATCTCAAATATATTAAATATTTAATTTCAATTTCATCACAATGGTTGTTAATGTTTTATCATTTATTAAATTAGGTATGATTTATGCAAATGAAATAAGTTGGTAACAAAGATTTATATTTTATATAAATGAGCATTCTAAAGCGTACAACTCGTATGACCTAAAATTTAATGTAAACACACAATATATTTCATAGCCCAAAATAAACCTAAATTAAATGTAAAGCACATAATGTATTTTATAGCCCACAATACACAAATTAAGACATTGCAGCCCATTATTCAAAGGGTTACACAACCCATACATATTACAAAGCCCACAACTCCTATAGTCTAAAATTCAAAAAGTTACCTTAAAAAAAGTTACTGCGGTAAAAAACTCTGGTGTATTAATACACCAGGTGCACTACAGAATTACCCTATATTTTATAGCCTAAAATACACAAATCAAGACATTGCAGCCTATTGTCCAAAAGTACCAAAAGTTGTTACACATTCCATATATATTACAAAACCCACAACCTCTAAAATCCAAAGTTTAAAAAATTACCTTAAAAAATATTGCCATAAAAAACCCAGGTGTACTACAAAATTATCCACTCTTTGATCAAAAGAAAGCTTTTATTTAATTTCATTTCTTAAAAAGATAAATAAGGAAATAATTTCATTACAGCAGTTGACAAGCCACCTGTCGACATTAAATTCAAAGAAACGTTGACAGGGAGTAGCACGTGCTCTGACTTCCACCTCACTACCTTTCTCTCTCCTGCTTTCTCTCTCCTCTTCCCAGTGTCCTTTTACATTTTCTAGCAGCTATCTTTCGTTGGGTTTCGCTCAAAAGTTGCTTTCCTTCAAGATTAATGGAAGTAAGTTCTGTTTCTCTAATTTTCTTGATATTTTTCTTTGTTCAATGATTGTTAATCTCTATTATTAATGCTGTTCACTTTTATATTTCTGGGTTGTGTTTCTTTAGAATTAGTGGACCATCTGTTGCTCATCCATGGAAAAATAGGTCGTTTTGTTTGTTTTATCATTTATGGCATAATTAAATAAGCTTAATGCCTATTGGGTTTTCTCAAGAGTTGTTTTTCTTGAAGATTAATAGCTGTAAGTGCTGTTTCTTGAGTTTTCTTGATCTCATTTTTTTATTGTTAGTGTAAATTATTAATGCTGTTTTGTTTTATCATATTGGTTTGGGTTGCATTTCTTTTGTTTCTGTGGATTTTCTGTTGCTGGTTTTGTTGATGGGTGGTTGTTTTTCTTAGTTTTGTGAAATAATTGGTTAATTAGTTGCTTCAGAATTGCAGTCTATGATATCAGAAGTGCAGTTTATGAGGCTTATTATTCGATTTTCCCGTTCATTTGGTGAACCGGGGGAAGGGGGGTTTGTTCTATATTGGTTAAATATAGTGAGAAAAACAAGTCTTCATAGCATTTTTGATGATCTAAACACTGATATAAAAGCCGAATAGGCGGATACCTAAATGTGTATGTGGCAACTCTGCTCGGGGCTTTAAACTGCTGGCTAGCTAGTTTATTACTGTGTTTGACTTGCTTTACGGGATGTATTGTAGCTGAGTGTGGATAACATTGGATCTTCGTCTTTTGATGTATATATATTTCACGGGCGTGAACGTATACTATATATTGATTCTTACAAAGAAATGAATGAGGCTAATGTGTGAGACTTTAAGTTGCGTTTAGATTGAAGAATATGAGGTGGGATTTGAATCGAGAATAGCAAATCCATTGGTGCTGTTTGGATTGAAATATTTGGGAAATGAATTTGAAGACCATTTCAACATGTTGATGTATGTTTGAAGTGATTTAGCTAGGTGGATTTGAAACTTGCTTCTATTTTGAATTTAAAATCTTTCAATCCAAACGTGATGGTCGTATTGTCAATCCAATCTAATTTCGGATGAAGTTGATTCTCTTGTTCTTTTGGTTAAACATCATGTCAATTTTGAAATAGCTATCTTGCTAATATACAGCTTTTGAAATTACACATCCATACATGTAAAGAAAACAAAGTCGATGATAAAAAAAATACGGCAACCAGCATTTCTCTCATCATCTGCATTGTATTATTATTTTGCCAATTTTCTGAAATTCTGAGGTTAAGATTTACTTTACCTTCCTCATTTTCTCGATCTTTTTAGTATGAGGTTCTATAGAAGAGCATGTGATGCAAAAGGGTTGTGAAACTAGATTGGACATTGTCAGTGTATCTCTTTTACTATTTTATATGTTATAACTGGTTTCAAGAATTATCGAAAAACTCTAAACAGAAACATTAACAAACAGAATCGTAAAATCTATGGCTTTTAGAGCATGAATAAGATAACATCCATAATCTGATACTAGTTTTCCATTAAGTAATGGAGATAAGTTACTATTGAAGAAGTTTTACTATTGTCGAAGAAATAAAGCAATATAGTATATGAGAGTTAGGACTGGTCTTGAGGGGGTTCTATATAAGGTTTGATCTTGCCACTATTTTTTTGAACTCTATAAAGTTCTATCTACGAGCATTAGCGGCGAGATTATTTTTCACATTAGGATCATGTTGTCTCATTCTTCGTTTTCTTTTCTATTAGGATTATAAAATAAGTTATACTTGTTACTTCTTAAAAAAGAGCATATAAGCTCTTAACATCTAATTTTAGAATCAAGTAATATATTATTTTCAAAATGTTACCAAAGAGTCTTTAGTAACTTATAAACACTTAAATTTTATAAGAATGACTCAATTAGACATTGTTCGGCTAGACTTATTTAAAAGCTCATATACAATAAATTTTACCAAACAATCTTCAGTATCTTATAAGCTCTAAAATTTTATAAGATTAAGGAGCTTATATGCTCAAATAAACATTGTTGGGCTAAACTTATTTGAAAGAATTCATATACAATGTTTTTAGCTTATAAGATGTTTCATCTTATTTTAAAAATAAGTCGTTTCATGTTTGGATATTTAGGGGTTGTTTGGCTAAGATTATTTTTAGAGCTTATAACCTCTCATATCTTATAAGATGTTTTTAGAGCTTATAAGATGTTTCATTTAATTTTAATATAAGTTGTTGAAGTGTTTGGGTAAATAAGATGATGGAGCTTATAAGTTGTTAGTAATGACATTTGTGTAATTTCAATAATCAAATTTGAAGGTGTTTTGAAAAATAAGCTCTTATTTTAGAAATAAGTTAGGATTTCCCAACTTTTCAAAAAAGAGCTTATAAGCTCCTTACATCTTATAAGCTCATAAAATAAGTTCTTATTTTTACAAGTTAGTCAAACACTATTGAGGAACTTATAAGCACTTAACATCTTATAAGCTCTCTTAAGGAGCTTATAAGCTTAGCCACACCCTTTTAAGTGATATTTCTAAAATAGGATCGTAGATATAATAAATTCCTTCAAATTTGATCATTTAAATTACACAATCACCGTTACTAACATTTTAAGTGGTCCACCATCTTAATTATTTATCCATACATGAAACATCTTATTTTTAAAATAAGATGTTAGAGCTTATAAGATCTTTTACTATCGGATTCATTCTGCCTTGCAATGGACCTCTGACAAATGTAGGTTTCAAGAATTACGTCAAATTTCTTAATCCTTTGCTAGAACATGATTGGCCAGCTGCACAACTTTTAATTACATTTTAGAAGGAATAAGACAATACTATTTGGCTTACATTTGGTGTTTTTTAACCATCATTGTTGTTAGTATAAGCATTGCTGTCATATAGTGCTGCACGAGTCATGTAGCCTAGAGAATTAAGAACTCATTTCGTCGTACTTATGTCACCATCGTTTTCTATTATGTTTTAACTCAGAGCATGGTAATAGAAATGATGAATTTTTAATGCATAGGGCAATGAATGTACAATGTTTTTTGAGATTTGTTTTTGATGTCGGAGCAGCGTACACAAGTACCTAAATTTGGGAACTGGGGAAGCGAAGAAGTTCCCTACACTATGTATTTTGATAATGCGAGAAAGGGAAAGACGAGTGGTCAGATTTATCAAGACAACGTAGAGGCAAATACGCCAACGCATAGTGAAGATAGTGAAGTGAGGAGATCAACCGAGTCGTCCCAGAAAGGGCCTAATCCCCCAGAAGTGGTTCGACCACGACATGATAGGAGATCCAGTAGAGAAGAAGGTGAAATGAGAAGACTTTGTGATTCTCCATTGCGCCATGAGGCTGGGGCTCGAAGAAACAGCTCCAACTCCTCGCCTCACCATCGTTCAAGTGCTGGTGATACACCTAAAAGGCTTGCTCGTCACAGTGTGGGGTCTGATCGCAGTACGGATCACTCGCCAATGCATCCACATGGACCGAAAGGTGGAGGTAAAAGTACTGGAATCTCTTCTCCTTCTTGGGAAAGGAAAGGTGCTACATCTGACGGTGGGAGCCATGGCCTAGCACCCTCAACTCCCGGAAGATCTCGGTTGAGATCAGTTACACGAGGCGATGACTCGGTAATTTATTTTCTGTTTCATTCATATAATATGCTTTTTGAACTGCTTGAACAAGAAATGATATATATTCGAATTAAGAGGGTGTTTGGCGAAGCTTATATAAACAAGCTTATAAGCTCTTCCATCCTATAAAATGTTTTTAGAGTGTGTTTTTTCTTATTTTGAAAATAAATCGTAGAAGTGTTTGGATAAATGAAATGGGTAAGATCTTATTTTATATATAAATTCAGATCCTCCTATTCCCCCCCCCCCCCACCAAAAAAAAAAAAAAGCTTATAAGCTCCTAGTATCTTATTTTAGAATGAAATAAAATTTTGTTTTTAAATCCTTACGGAACACTCTTTAGGAGCTTATTAAGCTCGTAAACAACTTATAGGATGTTTTAAGGAGCTTATAAGCTCATCCACCCAATCTCTAAATTACGAGCAAGTAAAAGTGTTGTGCATATGACAGCCTGATCGAGGCCCTGCCGTTCCCAAATTTGGTGAGTGGGACGAGACAGATCCAGCAGCAGCAGAAGGATACACTCAGGTTTTCAACAAAGTAAGAGAAGAAAAACATAGTGAAACAGGAAAGGTGCCTCCAATCATGCCTGCTGAATCATTATCCCACTCCACTCCTCACAAGCACTATGCAAATGATAATGCTAAGGTCAGAACTTCTCCACATATATACTCTCTATAGTTGTGTTTCGATAGGTCGATTTTGAGCAAAATTTAAATCCATAGCAGTAAATTCATTGGTGGTGTTTGATGGATGTGGATTGATATCCATAACTTTTGTTTCAAACTAATTTTTTAGCAATACGAGTGGATTTTGAATCAACCCTAACTTAACGGTCCATCTGGGAGGGATTTGAAATAAATTGTTGGGTGGTATTTTGATAGGTGTGAATTTGAAATCCATCAACTTCGTACTGAACTTATTTTTGAGTAATTTTGGTTGATTTCAAATCCCTCAATCCAAACACAACTTAAAAGTAGGCAACTGTAATTTTTCATTTTCATTTTCACCGATCACCAGCGATTTGTTGATACGATTAACTTTCACTAAGTTATTATTGTTTTCTCCTTTTTATAGGGTTGTGGTTGCTTTATGTGGGGCAAAAGATGACATAATTTAGAGAGATGAAATTCAATGAAAGTGTCCTGTTTTTGTATAGAGATACAAATGAGGTAAATTGCATTTATTAGTTATAGAGTGAGATAATGAGAGAGAATTTATATTTGTGTTCAAATTTCAAAGATTACTTCTTTCAATTTCATGCTCTCATCTTATGTTTTCCAATTTTATGTAAGTTAAAACATTTCTCCCATTTGCATAATTATTGTATTTCATCACTCCTATAATGTCTTGCAATATTTATTTATTGTATTTCATCACTCCTATTATGTCTTGCAATAACTGTGTGTAACCAAATGTGGAGTTTACGTTGAACTGTTGAAGATGACTGTTTTTACTATTGCTAGTACTAGTATAGGTTCCGTGCAATGCGCGACAATGTAATCCGTAATAGAATCATTTGTTTTTCTTATAAATATTAATATTGTATCATATATTGCATATATAATATATGTTGGAAAATGTGTATAGTGTAGTATTTGACAATAATTCAAAATAACAAATGGGGAAGTTTTTTTTTTTTTAAGAAACAAAGAAAGAACCTTCATATCTTCAAGAATAAGAACTTTTAATTTGGAAATTCCAATTACAATTACAACAACAACTTCAAACAATAACAGCTTCCAAACAATGCTTTAGCTATGGGCACAATGCAGAACATTCCACGGCCACCAGATAAGGCTTCTTCTGAGGGCTCTTTCCATTCATCTAATACCAAGCCGTAACGGCGATCGAACACGAGGTGTTTGCGCGGCGGAGTTGAGGAGGTGGCGGTGGTGGTGGTGGTGGTGGAGTTCACCATTAATGGGGAAGTTAAGAGGCAAGAGTTAAGATTTCTTTTCCTTTAGATGAAATTATCCAGTATTCAATGTTTTAGGGCCTACGATGAAGTTTTTAATATACTAAAACTCATTAATTTATGGATTGTTGTATTATGAAACCAAAAACGAAAATTATATTAGGAACTCTGCGAGGCAAGAAGAAGTGAAGACTACAATTTCAAGACAATTAAGAATGTAAAGCGTAGTGGAACAAACGAAATGATTGGACATGACGTCTATTTATAGAAGTTGAAGAGGTGTGCTGTTTTTGCATAACTCTATGCCTTTCGGATTTATAATATTATAGCTTACAATTGTTCGGAGTGGTTGTATCCTTGTAATTTGAGTTGCATTAATTCAACTTGAACTCATATTTTTTCAAACTTTCTTAACACCTCAATTTAAATTGTCAACTTCAATCATTAATTTCTTATTCATGCGAAATTGGATTTGAAAGAATTAAGTATCCTAAATTTATCTACTCAAATAATATATTACAACTTGCTTTCTTCTTAATCAAACGAAGCACCATATAAAAATTGGACAAAGTTTGGTCAATATTTCCAAACCAATTGCCAACCATATATAATTTGTTCAAGTATATATATTAAAAAGAAAAAAGGGAATTTACAGAATTAAACATATCATAATAGAAATCTATAATTCATAAATTTGAGATCGTGACAAAAAAATCGACCATTTCATTTGAAGTCAACCATGAGTAAAAAAAGGCTGTGACTTTATTTATTGTCATTCCATATGAGATTCTCCTTAGTTATAATATATATATATATAATAATAGATAAACATCATTTATTGCAGTGAAATAGTTATTTTTTAGATGACATAACGGATTTAAACATTAAATTTTAAGGCATCATTTGATAAGATTTTATATTTTGAATACTTAAATATACACTTACTAGAAAATAACCAAATTTTATATTTTGAATACTTAAATATACACTTACTTACTAGAAAATAACCAAATTTCAACAAAAATAATAACTGTTGAAATTTTTATAATTTCCAACATAATTTCCAATAGAATTTCCTACGGAATTTAACGCCGCTTGAAATTTCGTTGGAATAATGTAGAAATTTTATTGGTGGTTGTATATTATAACGTAAAAGTACCGTTGGAATGTTCCATTGAAATTGTTTTTCCGTTGGAAATTCTGTCGGAATTTTAAATTCCAACGCCCATTTTTCCGACGGTCCAATTCCTTTACAAAAACTCCAATAGAATTTTACAAAATTCCAATGGTATTTCGCAAAACTCCAACGGAATTTTTCTGTTGGAATTTGAGTTATTTCTAGTAGTAAATATTATCAACATAATAATAAAATATTTACATATAATTGTGTATGAATATAGCATTAACAAACAAAATTTATTAAAAACATGCATCTAATCACGTGGAGTCTTAATGACACTATAATGAATAGTATAATTTATCAAATGATAAAATGTATCAACATTTCATCTCTTGTTAATATTCTTCCATCCATATATTCTCTCCAGCTGAATGTTAATCTTTCTGAGATTGCGTAATTGTAAATTTGAGGGGAAAATGGTATTATGTCATTCGAATCTACCAAAATTGTTAAAACGTAAAAGTATTGACATATTATTGTTGAATTCCAAATTGCAAATTTTAATTAGTTTTGTGTACATCTTCTCTAGACTTTGGCTTTATATTTCTCTATGCTTTGAATTTTGGTTTGTAAGAGTCTCTAAATTGTAGTTTTGGTTTGTAACTATCATTAGGTTTTAGTTTTCACCCATTACCAAAATAGCCCTTTTGCTATAATATAGGTCTAAAATAGCCACAACTATGTTGAAATCCTCCAACTAGCCTAATCACTATAATTTATACCTAAAGTAGCCATTTTTCAATTAAATGATCAATTTGCCCTTGTTGACTATCCAAATTCACAATATTCCAAAACCTTTTCATAGCAATTTTATTTCTTCCACTCAATATACCCCGATCCGAATTTATATTATCAGGTCCAACATGCTTCCGCAAAATTAATTAACCCTTTGGAATTCATACATTTCTTTGACCAGAATAGCACCAGGTGAAATGGTTAGCAACACCACCAGCTGGAAGATTACTACCCCCAAATCGTTTTACGAACAGCTCCGCACTGTTCAACTTCAACCCTCAGGGAAGATGGTCTGTAAGTTATCCAGCTCCTTCAGCAACTGCCCAACACAACCTTGGTTCGTTTCCTACACCAGGTGTACAAGGTGATCCTTCCAAGGGATAAATCGATCGAACGGAAAACACGTTGAAGCAAAAACCTCTTTTTTATTAAGAACTAAAAATATTTATTACATATCTGTAATCTCCTTTTGGGAGGAGAATACTAACTTAGTCTCTCATGGAGAAGACTATTACTCATATACACATATACTAGAAAACTCAGAACACTCAAAATATTACAAAGATGTTTTTATTTTGAAGAAAACTAGGGAGAATCCGGAGTGATTCCAAACTTGTTTAAGCCAGCTGTCCTCTTTTTCTGAGTGGATCAACCACTGAGTTAGTGCTTGCCAGCTTTTCTTCATCCCATGTGATTGTTGTCTGGGAATCAACTTTTCTTCCCTTGACTTTTATCCCATGTGATGCTTGTGGGGCGTGACTCAGCCCATGTTACCTTTGTCGGGGAATCTTAGAAATTTGGCCTTCGTGGTCCCCGTGGATAACTTTTCTTTTGGGCAGACCCTTTGTCCTTATCTGCCCCTCGCTCTCGTCGGTCGGGTTTAGGTCGGAACCCATTCCCAAACTCGGGCTCTTTCTGAATGGGCATGCTTGGCAGACGTGATCTGTTCATCGGCCAATATGTGCCATATTGCAAAATTTCCGGTAGGTTTCTTTGCTTACCGGAAGCTTATTTTCCCAAAGGATCCTTCTCTTAGTTTCAAAAAGGTCCTTTGCAAAGCCTCTGGTTGTTCCTGTCATAGAATTCAGCAGGAAAGATCCATTCGCCGAATTCTGAAAGAACTTGAAGGGATACTTGACTTTGTCCATTTCATTTAGACAAACCCAAAGTCCCCACGCTCGTCGGGTAGAAGCCTCATCTTCTGAAAACGCTCCTACCAAAATTGGAGTATCCTCCGGAGCAGTCGTCTTGATGGTTTTCAAGGCGTTTCCGTCAGGTCTCCTTAGCTTGATGAAATGAAAGGTTTCATGGAAACCCTTCTTTGCTGGTTCTGGAGCTGCACTAAGGAAATACAATTCCAAAATATCACCTCTGGCCAAATGTAGATTATTGGCCCAAGTCTCGTGCACCGCTATCCCAATCCATTTCGGTAGTTTTGAAATTTCGGGGAATCCTGGTGAGACGGTATAGATTGAAGCAAGAGCTGCAAAGTTATACCATTCATGTACTTCGTTTGGAAGACTTCCTGGTTTCATCCAAACTCTTGGGTATTTTCCAGAGACATCCACAATTGTTCTCTCCGGATTGATACTCATTCTTGTGATCAGCTTCTCCCATTGCTTTTGGTAAACCTGCATAGGGGAAACTAAATTCTTGTCAGTTTGAACCTTAGTTTTACCAGTTTGTGGCCTAAGGTTCAACTCTCCCTCTTAACCCCAGAGGTGCTGGGTTGATTTGAAGACTCGGGTTTTGACACTGGAGTTTCAACCTTCGCTACAGCTTGTACATCCTCGAGGAATGCATCATCTGCAGCACCTGTAGTTATGGTATTTGAATCCATAACTTCCGGGTTAGAGACCCGTTCTCTTATATCCCTCTTTTGCATAGTTGGAGATGCAGCCTGGAGGATAGGCCCCTGTAGCACTGTGAACAATTGTCCATGTGCGTACTGGCATGCTCGTATTAGATCAGAGACGGATCTCTGATCAGTCATCCAGCTACTTCTGCTTTGATACATAAAGCATCAAAGCCTCGTTGTAGGCTCTCTAGGTTTTCCCTGAGATGCCTGACTCGTTTGAGGACCTCGTCAGTGACGTGTCCTTCCATCTCGTGTTAGGAAATCTGCAAGAACAGTTTCGTGAGATTTCACAATGACAATATCATAATCATAGTATTGACATTCAGCCGGTCATTTAAGCCGTCTAGCATTTTCTGTTTTAGATTCAATTTTGTTTTTCAGAAAAGCTTTGACGCTTGAATTATCAATCTTCAAGGTGAACTTCTTAGCTAGTAAGAATAAAGGCCATTTTTTGAAAGTCTTTCTAACTGCGAAGAACTCCTTATCGTTGATATGCCATTGATCTATTTCACTGTCTGTAAACAAACCGCTGCAGTATCTGCATGACATTTCTCCAGTTAGTGTAGCCTTCATAAGGACTGTTGCCCACCAATGATCACTGGCATCTGTATAGAGAACCAGTTCATCCTCGTCTTGGGGTATAACAAGTTTTGGAAGTTGTTGACAAACCTCCTTAAGTTGTTTAATCCACTCTTGGTGTTCATCTTTCCATTTGAATATTGCATCTTTTTTCAATAATGGGTTAAACACTTTCCTGTAGTGTGCCAGATTGTTTATGAACATACCGGCGAAGTTAACAACTCCGAGAAAACTCTGAAGTTGTTTCTTGTCCTTGAGGGTATCTAGAAATCCTTGAATCTTTTCCACAATATGACTTTGTAGGATGATTCCAGATTCGTCGATCTCAATTCCAAGGAATTCGATCTGTCTCGTAGCAATCATTACCTTCTTTTCAGAAAACACTAATCCTTCTTTGTGACAAACATTTGAAAATATTTCCAAATGCTTGAGATGCTCTTTCATGATCTTGGATGCGATGAGGATATCATCGATGTACATGAACATGAAACTGAAATAATCTTTAAAAAGATTATCCATCTTTCTTTGATATATCTGGGGAGCGTTTGCCAATCCCATGGGCATCACGTTCCAGATATAATGTCCTTGTGGTGTAGAGAAAACTGTAAATTTTTTACTTTCTTCCTCCATCTTAATCTGGTAAAATCCAGACTTACAATCGAATTTAGAGAATACCTTGGCACCTTTGATGCAGTTGACCAAGTGTTCTCTACTTGGGATGTAGTATCTATCGAACTCCAAGATGTTTGTTGGTCCCAAGTGGTAGTAGGCTTACAGGGGGGGTGAATAAGCCTACTCAAAATTTTCAATCTTTTCTTCTAGAAAAGACACACATGTAGTTTATTAAGCACTAATTGCCCTGAAGTTTACTGCTTGAGCAGTTATCTTAAGCTTTTAATACAGAATGATATTTTATGCACAAAGGAAATACTTTTCAAGCAAAGCTTATTTTCTGAAAATAGATATTATGCTTATAGATTATATGCAAAAGATAAGAACAGACAAGCAATAATATCAACAAGATTAATGAAAACAGCACAGTAAAGAATACAACGATATATAGAGGTTCAAGGGTGGAGTAATCCCTCTACGTCCTCTCTTCTCCTACACAAGGAGGAACTTTTGTTAGGTCAAACAGTTGATTTATACAAGTCTCGCTTAGACAACCTAAACCTAACAAAGACTGTCAGTCTCTCCCACACAGGGTTACTGCACAGTGACCAAACTTCTCTAGCCCACACAGAGCTCTTGTTCTTCTGCTAAGAACGTAAATACTTGATCAGGAACACCCTCTGATCAAGCAACTCCTTTACAGTCTAAATGAAAGAAAGAAATCAACAAAATAGACAACAAGCTTAGAAACGATTGAGCTCTCAAAGTTAACGATAGCTTGCTGCTAGACTGGACTTGAAACTTCTATGTATTTGTAGATGATCTTTGATAACTTGAGCGTTTTGATCGCAAGTGTTTCAGGTGCATTTCATGTGCCAGTCTTCCAATATTTATAGGCGATTCAAATTTTTATCCGTTGAAGAGGGTGAGTCTTCTTTGTAGCTTTCGTAGATTAGAGTGGCAGTTTCTGCTTTGTTCGTACACTGATCGTTGAGGGTGTATATGACTGATGCTGCTATCGCCATACCTAGTCTGACTTTCCTGCAGACTTCTTTTTGCTTTTTGATACGTGGCATAACTTGATTGGTTGCAAATGCGGCTTATGCCCAACGTAAACCTCGTACACGACTTTCGAGGTAACTGCTACTAAATGAGGTTGCTGATGCTTCCTGATGCTTCAGTTATCTTCAGTTCCCTTTTGTCCATCTGGCAGTTAGAAACCTTAGTGTCTTCGGGTAGTGTGACCAGTATCCTTTTTGAGCAGCCTGCTGCTGATATGTATTCTTGTATTTTCTCTTCGGTTTATATGCAACAGGATCATCATGCTCCATGTCTTTGATCTTCAAGCATCCTGTTCCTATACTTAGAGATATTTTACAATGGAATCTAATACAAAGGATCCTAGGCCCTAATCTATTATATGTTTTGTCATTCATCAAAATCTTATATAATGTTCATTACAATTTCCCCCTTTTTGTTGAAGACAAAACTTATTCTAAGAGGATCACAGACTTTATCAAGAGAGAACATATGCTTACAATCAGATCATCAGAATGTATATGTATTATTAGAAATATCAGATCAAGATTTTAAGCATAAGTTCACGAGCAGTGAGATTTTTCAGAACAAAATGGATCCCTTTATTGAGTTAATAAATTCGAACAGTACCAGATCATAAAAACTGTAAATAAGCAAAACAAGATATATAAAAGAGTAGGGAGTAGGAAGTTTTACGGCATCTTGAACCAGAAAGCTTTTTTTTGTTTCTTTCCTCGAATCTTTCCACCAGTTGAGGATAGACTCTTGGTAGGTTGGTTTCATCAGCCTCTTCATCTCAGGCGTCTCCTCGTACCTTAGCTAGAAATCTTCACAGAAAGGGATGATTTCTCCTTTGTTCATTCTACCTTTTAGCTTCATCTGGATTGGGAGTACACCTCTGCTAGCAAGATCCTTGAAGCATTTGAGTCCTTCTCGATGAGTTTTACCTTTTATAGGCGTGGACTCTTTGCATAACTTGATGTAGTACTTCAAGTATTCTGCTTGTTTGAAGAAGTTGATCTGCGAAAAGGATGGATTATGAGAGGTAGGTAGATCAATTTCAGGAAGCTCCCATACTTGGAATCTGGAGCTCCTAGAGTCTGGGCTTCCTTCCAAGAAGATGCGAAGAGAGTTTGGTGCATTCATTTTGTCTGCTGCAAGAGCTTCCAAATCAGGTTGCTTTTGAGGGAGAAAGATATTTGACAGACTTTTCTTTGTTATTTCCTTCAAATGATCATCTGACGCTTTGCATAGCTATTCTTCAACCCTCCTTCTTTTCTCCTCTCTTTCTTCTATTTCTCTTCGGAGACCAGGATGTACTCCTGAGATAGCTTCTGATTTTCTTTTGATTGAACTGCTATCTTGGTGTTCTCTGGAGCTTCCTCCATTACCTCCTAGTCGCCTCCTGAGTCCTTCCTAGGCAGTATTGTTAGTTGTTTGCAAGATGACGGATCCATTTGTTGTCTTTTTTACTCGATCCTCTTAGATACCTCTTCCCCCTTTTTGTTATCATCAAAGTCTGACCCTATGCCAAACTTTATCATGGAATGCATACTGGTTAAAAGGTTAGTATGATCCTCCAAAGTTTGTCATTGTTCACTCTGAGATTTGTTGATCGCTTCGAGGGCGTTGGTTACAAATTGTTGCTCCAACTCAATCGCTATGAGTTTGTTCGCTTATGAGTTGAGCTTGTCATTCATGCTTTTGATGGTTTCAACCAAGGTGGCGTACGTGGTTATGGAGTTGATATATTGCTGTAACCTTGCCAAAGTTGCATTGAGGGAGTCAAGTCGGAAAAAAGTTTTAAACTGATCCTTTTTTGCCTCAGCTCTAATTTCCCGACTTGATTTACTTAAAGATTTGCCAATTTCTCCAACTACCTTGAAGACGTCTTCAATTGATTTATCCTGTACAGAAAGAGAAGACGTTAGAGGTTTGGATTTTTCGGCTCCGGTTCCATCCTTTTCGCTAGATACACCATCATCGCTGCTGGAGCTCGACAGAAATTCATCAGTATCTGCTCCATCACTTGCTGATTCCTCTTCTTTTTCAACAACTATATGTTTCATCGAGGTCTCTTATAAGGAGATCTCCTCATCAGTAGGTTCTTTAGGAGCGTTCCCTTCATCAGTAGACTCATTCAAAGCAGTCTGTTCTTCTGGGTTGTTATCAACAGTAGGCTCTTTGTTAGCAGCCTGTTCTGTTGCGGCCTCCTCCGCAATCGTCTCTCCACGATTCACAGGATCTTCAGAAGTTACACCCTCAATCTCCATTGGTATAATTTCCCCAGCCGTCTTATCGACCTCTATTTGTATCTTATCAATCGAGAGTTCTGGCACCGAGGTCCCTTCTTCAATGACTGCTACTTTAAGTGTTTCTTCAAGAACCGCAACAACCACAAGAACATCCAACTTTGCAGCCTCTGGAGTAGTTGGTAGCTCCATCATTAGCGTGTTAGCCTGTTCGGTGGTGGTAGGAGCATCCTCAAGAGTCCAAACTTCCCCTACTATGTCTGATCTTCCATCCTCCTCATCTAGCAAGATTACTATATCTACCAGCTGACTGAATGCCCCACTGGATTCATCTTTTGATGCGGGTGGTGAGGGAATCCTTTGATTGACTGGAGGAACTGTTAGAGGTTGTTCAATAGATGATGTTCCTATAGAAGAGCCCTCACCTGGTTACATGAGTATAGCCTTGCGCTTCCTTTCCATTATACTGGCATCTAAGCCCTGTTTCAGCATCCTTTCCTCTGCTTCATCTACTCCAAATGCCTCTGCTTGTTTTTCAGCAAAGCCTATGTCATCGCCAGCAGTAACCTATTCAGCAGCAGCCTTCAGGATAACCTCATCTTTGTGGGAGCAAGTAGCATCAACAATGGTGATGGTAATGCTTCATCATCAGAAATTCTCAGCCCCTTACTCTTACACTCCTGTCCTTTATTTTCTGTTTAGATGGAGAAGCAGTAGTAGCCGAGACTTCCCCCTCCGACGTGCTTTCTTGCACTGCTTCCTTACGAGTGTCTTTTTCCTTCACCTCAATAACCTTCCTAGTTACTGGAGAGACTTTAGATCCTTTCTTGCAAAGATTCCGCCGTAACCTATGAACTTGCCCTTTTGAATGGGCTTACCTTTTGACAGGTCGTGACCAATATACCATAAGATGGTGTTGATCACTAGTCCATAAGTTGGCTTGCCAACTTTCTTCTCAACCTCCTCCTTGAGCCTTGTGAACACATATTCAGCCCAGTTCACCTCCTCAGCCTCCATCAGAGCCATCATCATCCTATACCTCAGGTTGGTGCATTTGTCAAAAGAGCCATATCGATTTTCAATGATGTGGCAGCAGATATCATAGATCATTTGATACTCCACCTAGAAGAGCTTTTTGTTACAGCTCTTATTTAGTGTCAGCAGATCTTCGGTGCCTGTAAACCTCTTCCAGTACTCTTCCACCATCTCCTCTCCATACGTGCCCAAGTCTTCACTGTTCACTCCTTCAGTAGGGAGTTGGAAGATTTTCCCTAGGAGACTGATAGTTATCTCGATGGTTTTCTTCCCTATTTTGGACACGATCTTGGTTCTATCCTTCGATATCTCTGTATTGGTATAGAAGTTTCTTACAAGGTCCGCGCAATAAGTTTCCTTGTAGTGAGAACAAAACCCCCATACTCTGGATTGGTGGAGACTGTTCAAGATCATCTGCATTTGATCAATGGAGTGACCCTTGTCCTGGATGACCTTTAAAATAATATTTTCATCAACTAGACGACCGTCAATGACTTGAGAGTTTTTGGGGGCCATTAGAAAAAAAAAAGATGAAAAAGGATTTCTGCAAATAGTAGAGATTAGGACACAGAATGATTTTGCTAAGTTATTTCTTGCAGAAACGTTTTTTGAGAGTTAAGGAAATATGAGATCGTAAAAGTTTTTTGAATAAGTTATAAAGCCTGTTTATAGGAAACTCCTTAATTTTTGATCAACGGTTCAGATTTGCACAGGATTTGAACGATTTTTCATCCCGCGTTTGAGGTTCCTGACATTTAATGCGCTGATTCACTTTTTGACTTTTCAAAGATCTTGAAGGACTTGTTTGCAAATTTCACCGCCTCTTATTGGATAACCTGCCCCTGATTTGATGCACCACATCTTGGGATTGACAGTTCCTTTTGATCGTGTGCTTCGTGGGTTCCTTTGTGATGATTATTTTTCCATGTGGCATGTGCTGACGTATTATGCAGTGAGCTTGTCCAACTACCTATTTCAGGGACCTCCTCCAATGTTCTTTCCTTCGATTTCCTTCAGGCTCCTTATTTTAAAAACTTCTTGTCTTCCCCCTAGGCTGTATGACACCTCAACAAACACATGTTAGAGAAGTCAGCTTAACTTGATAATACCTAATTCGTTTCTTAGAAAATAGAATCTAGATTCACAGAGAGGTTTTGTGAATATGTCAGCTAGTTGTTGATCAGTATGAATTTTCTCCAGTGAGATGTCTTTTTTCTTGACGTTGTCTCTGATGAAGTGATGTCTAATTTCGATGTGTTTGGTCCTCGAGTGGAAAACTGGGTTGTGAGTGATTGCAATTACACTTGTGTTATCACACATAATTGGAGTATCTTTTTCCACAATATCGTAATCTCGAAGCTGTTGTTGAATCCATAAGATTTGTGCACAGCAGCTTCCTACAGCAGCATATTCTTCTTCGACAGTGGATGTGGCTATTAAGGTTTGCTTCCTGCAGAACCAGGATACTAGGCGATTCCCTAGCATTTGGCAAGTTCCGCTAGTGCTTTTCCTATCAATTTTGCAACCTGTAAAATCAGAGTCAGTATATCCAATCAATTTGATATCTCAATATTTAGGATACCACAAGCCTACTTCTTGGGTTCCTTTTAGATATCTGATTATCCTCTTAGCCACTGTGAGGTGGGACTCTTTAGGAGCTACTTGATATCTTGTATACATTCCTACTACAAACATGATGTCTGGTGTACTTGCGGTAAGGTAGAGCAGTGACCCAATTAATCTTCTATATTTTGTGATGTCAACTGCTTTTCCCTCTTCGTCTTTATCCAGACTTCCTGAAGTTGGCATTGGAATGCTTACTGTACTAGCATTCTCTATTCCAAATTTCTTGATCAGCTCCTTGGTATATTTCATCTGATTTATGAAAGTTCCTTGATCAAGCTGCCTGACTTGTAATCCAAGGAAGAAACTTAGTTCTCCCATCATACTTATCTCAAATTTGGATTGCATTAGATTGGAGAACTTCCTGCACAGCTCTTTGTTGGTTGATCCAAAGATCATGTCATCAACATAGATCTGGACGAGCAGAATGCTATCTTCATCCTGGATTCTAAATAGAGTTTTATCCACCATGCCCTTCTTGAATCCATTATCCAGTAGGTATTTTGACAAGGTGTCATACCATGCTCTTGGTGCTTGCTTCAATCCATAAAGAGCTTTTCTCAGTCTATACCCCATCTTATCAGCATTTTCTTCGAAGTCGGGTGGCTGTTCAACATAGATTTCTTCTACCAGCATCCCATTTAAGAAGACACTCTTCATATCCATTTGATACACCGTAAGGTTCTTGTAGGCTGCATAAGCTAGAAAGATTCTAATTGCTTCTAATCTGGCTACTGGAGCAAAAGTTTCATCAAAATCAATGCCTTCTTCCTGGCAGTACCCCTTTGCTACTAGCCTGGCTTTGTTCCTTACAACTTGTCCTTCTTCATCTAGCTTGTTTTTTGAACACCCACTTGGTTCCAATAACTCCTTGATGAGTAGGTCTGGGGATCAGATACCAAACTTCGTTCATTTCAAATCCATTCAACTCTTTATCCATAGATTGAACCCAGTTGGTATCTTGTAGAGCTTCTTCAGGATGCTTTGGTTCAACGTGTGAGATAAAACAAGCGAACATGGCTTCATGTGGAATTGCTCTTCTCGTTCATACTCTAGAAGTATAATCTCCAATTATCAGATCTCTGGGATGATCTCTTAGCCAACTTCTTCTCTCTTCAACAACTTGCTGTGGTTCCCCCTCTATCGGATTCTGGTTCAATTCTGCAGGCTGATCATTTTGAGGTTCCTGATTGTCTTCAGGTTTCTGATTCTGAGCAGGTACCTGCATATTATGAATATGTGTATCTTGGGATGGTAACATTCCATCCATATTATGAAGATTTGGCAACTGCACATCAATATACTCAACATGATTGTTGTTGATGTGAGTTTTGTCCAGCTCTTCTTGAAGTTCCTCAATATTAGCCTTACTGTAATGTGATTCATCAAAAATCACATGCACAGATTCTTCTACAACAAGTGTTCTCTTGTTGAAGATTCTGAAGGCCTTACTTACCGATGAGTATCCTAGGAATATTCCTTCATCAGATTTGGCATCGAAGGTTTTGAGATATTCCTTTCCATTGTTAAGTACAAAACACCTGCATCCAAAGATGTGAAAATAATCAACGCAGGGAGAGTAACCATACCACAGTTCATAGGGCATCTTGTTTAGATCCTTATTTATTAGGCATCTGTTCTGTGTGTAGCATGCTGTGTTGGTTGCTTCTGCCCAAAATCTTTTTGGGAGCTCAACTTCGGCTAACATTGTTCTTGTGGCTTCATTCAAAGTCTTATTTCGTCTTTCAGCAACCCAATTCTGCTGAGGCATCCTGGCTACAGAGCATTCGTGCCTGATTCCATTGTTTGAACAATAGTTTTCTATGAATTTATTAGTAAATTCAGTTCCCCTATCTGTTCTGATCTTCACTATACTCAGATATTTTTCAGTTTGTAGTTTTCTCAGGAACTCTGGCAGACATTGTTGGGTATCTGATTTCTTTGCAAGGAAGATCGTCCAAGTGAACCTTCAGTAATCATCTACTACTACTAAGGTGTACTTCTTCCTAGATATGCTAATTGGATCAATTGGTCCAAAGAGATCCGTATGAAGCATATCCAGTACCCTTTCTGTAGAGCGAAGAGTTTTGTTTTTGAAGGAGCTCTTTACTTGTTTTCCTTTCTGGCATGCTCCACAAACAACTTCCCTTTTGTAAACCATGTCTGGTAGTCCTCTGACTAATCCTTTTCCGGCCAACTTATTCATAGTTTTGAAGTTTAGATGACTCAATCTTTTGTGCCATAGCCAGCTGGCTTCAGAAGTACCTTTGGCAATGAAGCATGTAGCTGTAGTTGCTGAGTCTCATTCAGCAATATAGATAGTTCATTTCCTAGTTCCAGTGAGCTTGACTTCCTGAGTCCTGTTGTCCTTGATGAGACACTTGTTGAGATTAAACTCCACACAATAGCCCTTGTCACAGAATTAACTTATGCTCAGGAGATTGTATTTCAAGCCTTCTACATGGGATACTTCTTTGATGCAAATTTTTCCTTTGATTAAGTCACCAGTGCCCTTTGTGCTTCCTCTGGAGTTATCTTCAAATATGACCTTGGGTCCTTTGGAAGCTTTATAGTTGATAAGGCTCTTCTGGTTCCCTGTCATGTATCTTGAGCAGCCGCTGTCAATATACCATATTTCCTTGCTGCTCCCAGACACCAGTTCCTGTACTCACAAGAGAAATCACTTTCTTTTAGGTACCCATACAAGTACGGGTCCTTTCTTGTTAGTTTCTATTCTCCTTTTAGGAACCCATACTTGTTTTACAATAATCTTTCTATTGTAAGTCTTCATGGTTCCTGAACTACCACGAGTATCCTTAGGATACTGCATATGTGCTGGGTGTGTTTGTGGTTTCTCTCTTTGCCTTTTAGGAGTATAAATTCCTTTAGGCATATAGATCTCTGGCAAATATGAAAATTGAGTTCTTTTAAACTTTCTAGATGGCTGTCTATAGTTCCTGTTTTCAGCATACTTAGGTTGCTGGAGCCAGCTTTTGACAGATTTAGACTCATAGATAGTTTTAAGATGTCTCTTACTCTTTTCATCAAGGCCTTCTGCATTTATGCTTGCAGTTCCCCTTAAGTTAAGTAGTTCATTTTGATTAGGAACAGTTGCAGACACAAATGTAGGTACCCTTGAAGTACTAGCAGTTGAGTTGGTATCCTCTCCACAGTAACTTATGCCAGCATCGTCTTTTAGGCTTCTCTAAATTTTTAACATAGCATCTAAGTCTTTAGAGGATTTATTGAAGGCATTAATTATTTTAGTGAGAACCTTCTTCTCATTTACTAGTTTCGTTACATGTAAGTTGAGCTTACTAACTTCAATTTTGAGGTCATTGCATGCTTGGCCTTTAGATTTTTCTAGAGCTAAAAGTTTTTCTAACGAATCATGCTTTTTCTTAAGCTCTATGTTTTCTATTTTTAGCTTCTCATGAGTTGAGATGATTTGCTCAAAGTCACTCATGATTTGTTTGAAAGCACAAATCATGTTCATCCTTTTATTAATTTGAACAGGAGAGTTGTGATATGTTACCTCGTCCTCAGAGTCGTCATTCTTTGCCATGAGGCAGATCAGGGCTTCTTCGTCTGAAGATGTATCCTCTGAATCACTGTCGGTGGTTGATTCTTCTTTCTTAGATGCCTTCTCAAGTGTAACTTCCTGTGAGGATTCTGCCTCACCGATTAGTGCCCTTAACCTCTGGCGTTCTTGTCTTTTTCTTTCTTGTCTCACCTTCCGTTCATCTTTTGGATATCGGTGGACTTCTGGATGTGGGCATTCTCTGGCATAGTGACCTGACTTTTTGCAGTTATAGCAAAGGTCGGTAGTTTTGGAGTTTGATTGGGGTGACTGCCCACTAGTTCTAGTTTCACCTTGCTTCCTCCTGAAACCGTCTATTCGTGAGTTCCTTCTTATGAACTTTTGAAACTTTTTCATGAGAAGTGCTATATCTTCTTCAGCAGTGGCCTCCAGGATGGCTACATGATCTTTGGACTTCCTTGTTTCCTGAGGCTGTCAAGCTATTAATGCAGTAACCTTTGAGTTGCCTCCTTCAATTTTCAACTTCCTTCTGTTGATGTCGAACTCAAAGGCTTTGAGATCTGAGAAGAGATCAAACGTGCTCATAGACTTTAAGTCCATAGACATTCTCATGGCTGTTGTCTTGCTATCCCACTCGATAGGAAGAGCCCTCAACACCTTCATATTTTTCTCCTTTTGAGTGTAGACTTTGTCAAGAGACTCAAGCTCATTAATGATGGCTGTGAACCTTAGATCCATTTGCTCTAAGGTTTCTCCAGGTATCATTTCAAACAGCTCGAACTTCTGAGTGGCTGTAGAAACCTTGTTTTCTTTTGTGAGCTCGGTGCCTTCGCATATTTGCTCCAGTTTCTCCCAGATCTCTTTGGCAGTTCTGCAAGTTTTTACCTTGCTGAAAGTTCCTTTATCCAGAGTGAGGAATAATGCGTTCTTTGCTACGTTGTCAAGATTTGATCTTCTCCTTTCATTAGCAGTCCATTCCTCTCTGGGTTTTTCCAGAACAGCTGGGTGTGGGATGGCTCCTGCATCTCATTGTCTATCAGTTGCTTCATCCACAGTCTTGGCAAACAATGGGTTAATATTTGTAATTCTAGGTGGTCCTTCAGTGATGACGTACCACATTTCATCATGCATGGCCGACAAATGTACCTGCATGCGAATTTTCTAATCATCATATTCGTCAATGGAGAACATAGGTACTTTATGAGAGTCCATGATGATTATGCTTATGATAGAAAGTAGGGTTTTCAGAAAGGAAAAGGGATCAAGGATTGATCAGTTAGATCGGACTATTAATCCAACCTGCTCTGATACCACTTGTTGGTCCCAAGTGGTAGTAGGCTTACAGGGGGGGATGAATAAGCCTACTCAAAATTTTCAATCTTTTCTTCTAGAAAAGACACACAGGTAGTTTATTAAGCACTAACTGCCCTGAAGGTTACTACTTGAGCAGTTACCTTAAGCTTTTAATACAGAATGAGATTTTATGCACAATGGAAATACTTTTCAAGCAAAGCTTCTTTTCTGAAAACAGATATTATGCATATAGATGATATGCAAAAGATAAGAGCAGATAAGCAATAATATCAACAAGATTAATGAAAACAACACAGTAAAGAACACAACGATATATAAAGGTTCAAGGGTGGAGTAATCCCTTTACATCCTCTCTTCTCCTACACAAGAAGGAACTTTTGTTAGGTCAAATGGTTGATTTACACAAGCCTCGCTTAGACAACCTAAACCTAACAAAGACTGTCAGTCTCTCCCACATAGGATTACTACACAGTGACCAAACTTCTCTAGCCCACACAGAGCTCTTGTTCTTCTACTAAGAATGTAAATACTTGATCAGGAACACCCTCTGATCAAACAACTCCTTTACAGTCTAAATGAAAGAAAGAAATCAACAAAACAGACAGCAAGCTTAGAAACGATTGAGCTCTCAAATCTGAGGATAGCTTGCTGCTAGACTGGACTTGAAATTTCTATGTATTTGTAGATGATCTTTGATAACTTGAGCGTTTTGATTGCAAGTGTTTCAGGTGCATTTCATGTGCCAGTCTTCCAATATTTATAGGCGATTCAAATTTTTGTCTGTTGAAGAGGGTGGGTCTTCTTTATAGCGTTCATAGATCAGAGTGGCAGTTTCTACTTTGTTTGTACACTGATCGTTGAGGGTGTATGTCACTGATGCTGCTATCACCATACCTAGTCTGACTTTCCTACAGACTTTCTTTTTACCTTTTGATACGTGGCATAACTTGATTGGATGCAAATGCGACTTGTGCCTAACGTAAACCTCATACATGACTTTCGAGGTAACTGCTACTAAATCAGGTTGTTGATGCTTCCTGATGCTTCAGTTATCTTCAGTTCCCTTTTGTCCATCTGGCAGTTAGAAACCTTAGTGTCTTCGGGTAGTGCGGCCAGTATTCTTTTTTGAGCAGCCTGCTGCTGATATGTATTCTTGTATTTTCTCTTCGGTTTATATGCAGCATGGTCATCATGCTCCATTCCTTTGATCTTCAAGCATCCCGTTCCTATACTTAAAGATATTTTACAATGGAATCTAATACAT
The DNA here is from genome assembly GCA_005771605.1 of Scutellaria baicalensis. Lineage (NCBI taxonomy): Eukaryota > Viridiplantae > Streptophyta > Magnoliopsida > Lamiales > Lamiaceae > Scutellaria > Scutellaria baicalensis. The sequence goes on from CM016729.1 coordinate 3,785,615, forward strand.
AGGATCCTAGACCCTAATCTATTACATGTTTTGTCATTCATCAAAATCTTATACAATGTTCCTTACAATGTTATTAATCCCTTTGTAATTAATAACCAATCTTGGCTTTCTGGCCTCTTTTGATTTCTCCATGATTCCTTACGAGGAATCCCGGACTGCTGTATGGAGAAACTCCTGGTGAGATTAACTTAAGGTCCAGATGTTCCTTAAGTATCTTCTGCATCTCTTCACTATCCTCTTGATTCATAAGGATTGACTTGTATCTTACGAACTCATGTTCCTTTCCGGTTTTAACCTTTAGGGATGCCTTGAGCTCATTCTTGTTCCACCATGCCAAAGGATTTTCATTGTAATTCCTTTGGATCTTCTTTTTGATATCTTCGAGTGAAATCTGTTCATCAATGGAAATCACACTCTATGAATTTTCCAATAGGCTTATTACTTCTGCAATTACTATTGGAGGAACTTGTTCTTCTCCTTGTATCCTAAATGAATACAAGTGATTATTCCATATCTTATTGATCTTCTTCTTGATTGGACCATACTGTCGGTAGGGATAATATTGCATCGCCAAATTTCCTTCTATCGGCCATTTTTGGATGTCAAAGTTCGGCTTCATCACCACGCTTGCTGCGAAAAGTGATAAGCATTTTTCTGTAGAATGTCTCTCGTAATCTTTGGACAATAATCTTATGATCACATAGGGTTGTGAAAATAAGTTTTCTTGTCTAATTTTTCTGTGTAAAGCGCTTGAATGTTTGTAGGAAATTGTTACCTAACAACACATCTGTGCCTGTATCATGGAAATAGATTGGTGGTGTCTTGACTTTGTACCATGGGGTACTGCCTGCACCTCCGATCATGATTTCTACTTGCTTGATTCCTCGATTAAGGACAAGAATCCTTTTAGAGAAATCTCTTCCTACGATGGCTGGTAGATCTTCTTCAATTTCTTTAGGGAAAACCTTCTGCTTTGCAGTACATATTTCGACGCCTGAATCGATATAGGCGGTGAAATATTTGGCTTTGTATTCATCATATATCATTCCGATAGAAATGTATATGGAGAATGGACTAGTGGTCATTTGATTATGTATCTTTTATTGGCCACTGTGAACTCCATTCCATCTTGTAATCTTTCCCAAGGTTTATGATGCTTGAGAAACTCAATCACAAGTATCAACTGATCTGGGATCCTCCCTGCAACTCGTCTGATAGTCAATTCAATTTTACCCATGTTTAGGCTTCCTTGAAATTTTCCGACTATCAGTTGTTGGAGGTAATATAGGACATTAGAAGGGAATATGTTGTCCCGTTGAGTAATGTCGAATATCACTTCAACTCCTCTCCATCCTTCTAGGCACTTCAGCTCTCCTTGTGTTTTGAAAACATCTGGGATTCGCTGGGTTGTGCTCGGTCTAATCTCCTCCCAACGGCTACTACTCATTAGCCTGTCTTGTTGGAAAGATATCCTTCTTGGCTCATGATCGATGGTCTATTTTTAGCCTATACTGCAAGTGTACGGTGTCAACTATAGATAGGGCGAGCAAGGTCGATCCCACAGAGACTAGTGAATTAGAACGATGTTAACTACCTAATTAATTTACCTAATTTTATCTAGGTGACCGAATTAAGAGAATTGAATCTAATTAACCTATGTCTAAAAACAAATAAATGGAATAGAAATATCAAACAAGAAAATATCAAGAAAATCAAGATTCAAACAAGGATCATAAGATAACGATTTCATTATACTTCAATCAAGTTTACTAATCTAGCAAAAATCAACCTCAAACCCAATTATTTTATGTGAGCAATCACGATTGTAGATTAACCTCTCTCTCGAGCAACTTCACCCGTTGATTGATTATTAATGTCTATATCTCTACCTCGTAGTTAATAACCAACTCCTAAAAGCTCCTAAGATCGTATTCTCACCCCAATTATTTACCAATCTCTCGATCCAGTCAATTTAATTGAGTCATGCATTCCCAAATCTATAATCAGATATCATCTCTCGATCTCAATCCAATTAATTAGAGCATGCATAAATTTGATCAGGATTCACACATGGAATAAGCACAAGGAAGCATGAATAAAATATCATGGATTAGAGGAAAGATTAAAACTAGATATTCAACAAGAAATCCATAGAACTACTCTCGTGTCCTAAGATCACGAGACCCCTAGCCAAAAATCATGTTCGTAAAGCAAAATAAATTACAAAACGACATGATCAAAACTAGAAATAAAATCAAAGAAAAGCTTATTCAATTTGTGATTGTTAGTTGCCCCTCTTTACTCTTGAATCTTGCAATCCTTGCTTTCTTCATTACTCTCAAGATATGGATGAATGCTTCTTCAATTTTGGATGTGTATGGATCTTTTTATTTCTTCGTCTCTATCTCCTCTTCCCAAGTCCTAATTTGTATCTAAGTAGGTAAAAATCGGACTTGGAGCAAGTTGTATCCAAATAGGAGTCCAAACAGGCCTAAAAACCCGCAACTTGACCACCGACCCGGCCAAGTGACCCGGGTGGCCCAGACTCCAAGCTTTCAGCCTCAATTAGGCCCTCTTATGCTCATAATTGGGCTTCGACTTCTTCATGAAAGTTGTAGCCCTTCAAGTTAGCTATCTGATGCCACTAATTTCAGTCCAAGAATAGTTCAACTTCTTGTACTATTCTGCTCTCTTGATGGCAGAATTGATGAAATCTTCCAACATGAAAGTTGTAGAACTCCCTCTTAGCTTTCTAATAAGATAAGAAACATTGAATTTGGACTTCTAGAACTCAAGATACGATTTTTCCCCCATAACTGCACTTTATCGACTCCCTATCTCGACTCCAACTTGGCGTTAAATTCCATTGGACTTTCATTTTGTGCTAAAACCTATCAAATTCCTTTCAAATCAAGCAAAAACATGAAATCTTAAAAAGATACTGAAATCTAAATAAAATCTCACTATTGCATACTTTTCAACACAAAATGATATGAAATTAAGCCCCAAAATGCATCAAATAACGAAGTTATCAGCTCAATTCTGAGACTTTGGCTCTTGTTGAAGACGGGTTGATCTTGAATCCTCATATCAATCTCCTTTATGGTTGGGGATTCTATAGTATCTGGTAGAACAACTCTGGCGAAATCCTCAAAGATTTTTGGGACTTCTATGAATTCTTTTCTCAAGAATACCTCTGAGTGATGTGTATTCGAGAGAGCGTAAGTAATCTTGTAGGTAATCGAGTAGGGTCTATTCCCTTCTTTCATCAAATCTTTCTTTTTGAAATCTTGATGAAGGGTTAAGACTCTGTTGAAGTCTCGATCTCCCAGATTATATGCAATTCTTGGACAGACATTGAATGCCAATTTTTCTGCATACAAATTTCCTGTAACTGCCCCAAGGTATGAATCCTTGAGATTAGAGATTCGCTTGTCAAGATATTGCAAGATTGAGCGGCAAATCAATTCCTTCTTTGAAGGTTGCTTTAATAACAACTCTTATGGCTCCGATGTGAATCCATGAGAGTGTATTTGCAACTTTCCTCTTGACCCTGCTTTTGATCTCCTGTATTTCTCGGTAAGGGACCAATTGCATCTCAATCAGGTTACTAGTGAATTCCATTGGGATGACAAATTCTCCGGTAGTCACTCTATGGATAATTTGGTGTTTTCTGCTGTGAAATCCAATCTTATCCAGTGCTTTCTCCATAGCTCCAACGGTAAAACCATCGTACATCTGGAGCTTTGGATCTTCTTTCATAATCCTCATTAGAGTCTTATGAGATACCGTAGTGTGGAAGAGAAATCCTGACATATCCTCTCTCACCGTTGATTGAAGAATTTCTTCTTCACTCTGATTATGAGTTGGATTCACTTCCATCTTCAGAATAGATCTCTTCTTCATAGATGCTTTCATCTTAGGATAAATCCTCAAATTGATACACCTGTATAAGATCTTGATAGTAGACAGCTTTCTCGAGTTCAAGTGTCACCTCGAACTGTCTAATTCCTCGTTTCTGATTCTCTGGGCAATCTGTTGAGATATGCCCTCTTGCTCCACATATTCAGCAATTATAATCTTTAAAACTTTCATTAGCTCTGGTGTGAGTTCGTCTGAAAGTTCTCCTTCTTGTGGTTCTGCTGGATGCTCCTTGATTTGAACCTGATAAAAAGGCTCTACTCCTGTTTGGTGTTGGTCTCTGACCTGATTATAACTTCGGGCCTTTTGTTTTAACCACACTCTTCTTGGTCTCCATGAAGACCAACAACTGCCTCTCTTGGTGTTGCTTCCACGGTGGTATGGATGACTTCTTTGTTTCTGCCTTTTATGCCTCCGTGGTTGACCTCCAACGACTGTTGGGATGTCATTTTCTTCGCAACTGATAGGTAGAAAATACATGCATTTAATTGTTGACTTAATTGGATCCTTATCATATTTTATTTGATTGGATGCATTATTTTCGTACCTATATGCGCTTTTGAACTCGAGATACTTCATATTTTATTTTCTCGATTATTGTAGGATTTTTGAAGCATTTTGGAGTGGTGAAATTGATTGGGACAAGATTGAGTTAAGATGAGCCCAAGTATGAAGCCCAAGTAGTCAAATGAACAAGAAATTCAAATCATGGGCTTAAGGATTAAGAGGCCCATATCATTTTATAAAAGAGGGTTTTTGTCCAACTTAAGCACCAAGTCACTTTTGGGAGAAGAAGACACACGACAGTTTTGGAGAGAGGAGGAGGGTTCCACATATATTTTTACTTTATTCTATTTCTTTGATGGATTTGTCAACTATTTTTGTGGATCTGATCGAGATGAAGATTGGCTAATTCTTTAATTCCGGTTAGCAGGGATGTTTGAACCCAATTATCTTTTTATGTTTTAATTAATCCCATTTCTTCCTCTCGATGTTTTGATTGGAATTGATTGTGTTATCTGTGATGAATGATTTCAATTATTGATGCTTGATTTAGATTCGCGACCTAGGTTAAGTGTTTGATAATTGATTGCTAGAATCTTAAATCATGAATCCTAATTGTTGTGGTTTAATTTTCAATGGTAGTAAACTAGAGGTTGTGCATCTCTAGGGTAGCATAATCCTAAATTATCAAATCGAGCTTGTGTATTTGGAGTCTAGTTCGCCCTATCGTCTTGGTAATTAATGCGTTTAATGAATTAAATCTAGAGAACTTATTCTAGGTTGTTCAATTAAATAGGGTTAATTAGTGATCTTATCCTAATTTAACTCATCATAAGAGACAATTCGATTTAACAGAGCTTGTTGTTAGATTAGGGGTGATAATTCCATGATAATCTGAGAGAGGGGGTAACATTGATTAAGGCGTAATTGATATTGGGGGATAACTGAACTGTTAACTAGAATGCTTTTTATCAACTGATTTCTGTTTAGTTTGTTTTCTACATCTTTAGTAATTTTTAGTTTAATTATCAATCGATCTGATAATCCCCATATTTCTTGTTCCTTTGAATTTAGACATAAGTAAACATAATTGAATTGTCACTCTCCGTGGGATCGACTCCGACTTACCCTATCTACTAGTTATTTAGGTTAGGAAGGATTTTTATTTAATTTTATCGTGTCACGACAGCGCGGTCAGCAACATAAGGGAACCATTTTATTGATTATTCTTAATCTCTTGTAGTTCTTGTAGAGTGTCGCTTGATGACACCATTCCGATAGCTTGGCCTTTAAGAATGACATTCTTCTGGCCACTGTGTCTAGGTCATCTGCACTCTTGTATTCCCTGATCAGCATTTCTCTCCAGGAACTTGGTATCTTCGCAAAAAATAATTGCGAAGTATCTCTGTCTTCCACCTTGGACTTCCATCGGTACTCGGTGAATAACTTGATGTATTCGTCAATATGACAAATATCATGCAACTCGAGGCTGTAGAAGGCTTGTTTATATCTTTTTCTTTTTTCTTCTTCTATCCCCTCAAAGTAGCCTATGCCGATAAAGTGGATTTTGAATAATTTGGCCATATTATCGACAATACCTTTCAATGACGCACCAGCTGTTACGTTGTTTTTCATCTCTGGTGTCGTCATGTCCCATGTGATCTTTACAGATCCTTCAAGACTCATCTCTAGTAGTAAGATGAATCCTTCTTTTGTAAGATGGAGGGTTCCTGCTGCAATCCTCATAGCCGATGCCCAATCATCAATAAGAATTTCACGGTTCTTGAAATCTGGGATATCCAGATTTAGCATCAACCCATACGGATGAATCGAGTCTAGCTGTGACTTTCCATAAGGCGTGTTGAAAAGATTCAGCCTTTTGGAACGTGGTTGAGTTCCTATAACAGCAATAGGATAACTTCCTGTGGTGAAATCCCCTACGTGTGGCATTTGTTTGTCCACATGATGTGATCCGGAACTTTCTGCTACGTTGGGATTGACTGGTGGTCTCTCCTGTTGATAACGAGTAACCAAGACAGATCCATCTCCTGCATTCATTTTTAAATCCACAATACCTAATCCCGTGAAGGATTCGGCAAGGTCATGTAGATCCTGCAGATTTATCTTCTCGAAATCCATTACTTGTTTGTAACAGATTTTTCTTTGATGATGACAATAAGCTTTTCATCATCGGTCATGGGTCATACATCTTCGGTTGGTTTCCCATCTAGGTGTAAATAGGGAACTGTTCTGAAATTTATACGTCTCTTTCCTCCGGATGAACTTGGTCGATTCTCCAGATTTTTGACTCTTTCTTGAATATCATGAATGATTTCAAGAGTCTCCTTTTGATTTTTTATCATCGTCTCCATTTGGCTTTGGATCTGATGAACTTGTGTCGGTAGCTGATTATGGCGGTTGCCAAAATTCTGCACCGTCTTCTGGATTCCTCTAAGATTTTCAAAAATCGTAGAGGTATTTGGAAGTATCTCCTTCCACTCGGGCACCCCATCAGATATTATGGTACTGATGGTTGGCTTCCTGATGATTCATCAGATCAGCATATAACATCTGGTTTACCGCAAGAAATTTCAGATAATATGCTGCTTGTCTTTCGCACTACCTCAAGGCTTCCGCGTCGGGACCTGCGATTTGTCTTTCGACATATTGGTGATACCAATATGCCACCTTGTCTCGATAATCTTGAGCATACATTGTCAAAATTTGACATTATCTCTTGTAGAATATACATCTTGGACATTCGTCCAGATCCATTATTTTCTCGTGTAATTCTCCTCACCAATTGTGAATTACAGATAAATATATAGTAAATATAAATTTAGCTCTTAATAAACCTAGACTCTGATACCATTTTATGGATCGAATCCGAACGATATGTGGCGTTGTGACACAGTCAGTTTACCCTGGTATCTCAAGGAGATAATAAAGGGGTAGGTCGACAGTTTCCAGCCTATATACCGTTTTCGGGTATGGATCTTTGATATATGTAGTGAAGAAAAATGTTGATATATGAAATAGTATGGAAATAGCATTTGGCAATAATTTGTTGACTTTGTAGTGGCTATTTTTGGGATAAATTATAACAAAATGGCTAGATTTGTCCTTCTGATTTAATTAGGTTATTTTCGTTAACTATTTTATTAACCTATTCGTTAACCTTTATTAACCTTTATGCACATTTCGTTAACTATTTCGACCACTATTTCGTTAACTCATTTTTTTTAATTTAATTTTTTAATTCTTTGAATAGCTAATTATCTAAAATTTTAGGCCTATTTTGTTAACTATAATTATATATTTCGTTAACCCCTACTATCCTTATTTCGTTAACTCCTTCAGTTTAGTTTAACAATTTTTCAGAAAATTTGAATAATTTCGTTAACTGCTAGGGTTGTTTCGTTAAGTGTTAAAACTTTTTATCATTAATTTGTGAGGGTAATTAGTTAAGTGCTACTTTGTTAGCATACTATTTCATTAAGCACACATCTATATTGGAGAATAGAGACACGTTTCTCTTAAAATAAGAAATGTCCACTTAAAAAATGATGAACTATTTATTTCATTAATACATTTTTTCTTTTAATTTATTTCGTTAAGTCTTCAATTTTTTTAATCTATTTCGTTAATTCATTAATTAATTGAGCATGTTTTTTAACTTCGTTAATTCGTTAATTAGTGAATTCTTAATTTCGTTACTTTGTGCGCTTTCTTCTTCTGTAATTCGTTAAAAAATTAAGTAACGAATTTAAAAGTATGGCTAACGAATTAAAAAAATATAGCTAACAATTTAAAATTAGTGCTAACGAATTAGGGCTAAAAGTAATCGAATTAGGAAGAATTAAAAATAATAATAAAATATTATCAAAAAACTTACAAAAAATGAATAGAAAAAAGTGGAAATGGGTGTTGACATGACCACTACTACTCTCTCTCCTCCCTCCCTCCACTACAACGTTTTTATAGTAGAATTATGTATTTTCTGCAAGAACACATCAAATGAAATTTATTTTTTAAATAATTAAGAATGCACTCTTAAAATGATTGTTATGAATGCCCTTACCTATATAAAAGTATGATTGTTGTGAATGCAATTACCTATATAAAAGTATGGATATTTTTTACAAAATATGCATTGCTTAATATATCCTCATTAAAGATTTTATTTAAGGTTAATAATAATTGAAACTAATTATAATATATAAAAAAAATTTACAATTTGATTTTGAATTCTTTCTTTCTTTCTTTCTTTTGGGAAGAAAGATGAACTATTTTGAGTTTGATTTATGGGTCATTCTTTTTTTTTTTCCTTTTTTAATTTTTATTAAATATTTTTTTCAGAATATTAAAAATAAATTTATAAAATTTTAATAATTAATATAATTATTTTAATTATTAGAAATATATGAATATATTTTTTTAAATTTAGATATAATTTTTGACATGAACTTGTATTATCTATATAACTATAATAGGTTTCTCATTTATGAAATATTTCTATTTTTAGAAAGTATTAATAACATTCATTTTGCTTTTATTAATGAGGAATAAACAAACATTTAATTTAAGAAACTTATTGAAGATATTTAATACTTTATTTATTGTATATAAATTCAGAATAAAAGATAAATAGATAAATCTATATATATATATATATATATATATATATATATCTATATATATATATATATAAAAGCAGAATATTCTGCCAAACATAGCTACAATAAATATCTCATTTATTAAATGTTTCCATTTTAAGAAATCATTAATAACTTTTATTTAAATTTATTAATAAACAAATACATAAATATTAAGATTTAATACATTTAATATTATATTTATTGTATATAAAGTCAAAAGAAAAGGTAAATAGATAAATTTATCTATATATTATAGAGGAAAAGTTTGAGATATTTGAGGAAAAGTTTGAGATATTTACAGAAATACTATTTTCTGAACAAAAAAGTGTCACATCAACAATATTTGTATTTTGCTTTTTAAAATATTCAATCCATTCAATTTATAATATATATATATATATATATATTGTATTACTTTATTCTTATTTTATTAATACTAATTATTATTTTTTGAATAATTTCTTATACTCCAACAATAGTGTTCAAAAAATAATTTCAAAAATAAATATAAATTTGTTTGGAGATAATTGTATCATATCTATATATATATATATATATATATATATAAGCAGAATATTCTGTCAAATATAACTGCAATAAGTGTCTCATTTATTATATATTTCCATTTTAAGAAATCATTAATAACTTTCATTTTATATTTATTAACCAAGTATAAATAAGTATTAATATTTAAGACATTTAATTTTATATTTATTGTATAGAAATTCAAAAGAAAAAATAATTAGATAAATCTATCTATATATTTCTATACTATAATAATAGAGGAAAAGTTGGAAAATATATTTATAGAAATGCCCTTTTTCCAACAAAAAGTATCACTTCAACAATATTTTTTTTATTTTTTATTTTTTATTATTTAATTCATTCAATTTATAATTATATATATTGTATTAGTTTATTCTTACTTTAATAATTTTTTAGATACCAACAATAGATATTGTCCAAATAATCATTTCAATAGTAAATATTAATTTGTTGAGGGATAACTGATATTATATTTAATATAAATATAATTAATAAATAAGTGTAACACTATTAAAGATGAGTGTATATACATATATGTATATATATATAATATGTATTTAGTGTGAAATTTTATGTCATCCTAAGTAATTTTTTAAATTAATATTTGTAAGTGTCCTGTCAACAAATTTTTTTAATTTTGCATTTTGTACTATTTATTTCATTAGATTTAATAATATAAATATTGTAGTAGTTTATTGATCTTAATTAAATTAATTTTTATTGAATAATTTCTTAAATTCAGACAATAGATATCCATACAATAATTTTAATAATAAATATTAATTTGCATGCGGATAATTTACATCATATTAACAAATAAATATAACACTATTAAAGATGTGTGTATATACATATATGTATATATATATAATATGTATGTAGTCTGAATAGTATGTCATCTTAAATATTTTTTAAATTATAAATATTTGATAATCGAATAAAATTTTCACCTTTTTATGATAGTGCACGTTTTGAATTTAGATGTCTCAACTAATTAATTATTTAAATTATATGCTTAATTTCTAATTATATTGTCATCATCATGATCACTACTACAACATTTCGATTTTATGTTGAGCTTAATTGTAATGATTAATGTCGGTCTATATCAATTAATTTACGTGATACTTATAATGAAATAATTATCTGTCATCTTCGATGTTAAGTGATATTAATTAAAAATATTTTTATAGTTCAATTTATTTTAAAATAAAAGGTTGAAAATATATAATTGACAGTGCTTGCATTAAGTTCCTACATAAAATTTGAGAAATTTTATTGTTTGTTGTTTCTATATATATATACGTACACACACATGTATTTTAATTTAAGTAATTGAATTTGATTTTTAATTCATAATTTTTTTAGTTTTTTTTTTTGTATATTGAATTTAAGTGACTTATGATATTAGTTTTTAACACAGATGATTAAAAAAAAATGTTTCAACTAGAATCATTGTGTATAAAGAAGTTTTGAAAAAACTTACAAACTTTGCATGTTAAAATTCCAATTTTGATTTGAAGATCATGATTGATACTTTTGTTTTTAGTATTAATCATAGATTAGTGAATTGGATATGTATAATATCGATATATTGTTGTGAATTGAATTATCTTAAGCAAATTTAAATTTTCTTAGTTATTAAATATTATAATGTCTTCTATATACTAAAATTACTTATACTATATTATCAAATAATTAATATTTACTAACATTATATCACAGACCGCACATCGCGCGGGTGCGAATACTAGTATCTATATAAAAGCAGGATATTTTGCCAGAAATAACTGAAATAAATATCACATTTATGAAATATTTCTATTTAACAAATTATTAATGACATTCCTTTTGAATTTATTAATAAAAAATGGAATACACATTTAATTTAACAAATCTTATTTCATAACATTTAATATTGTATTTTTTGTATAGAAACTCATAATATATAATAAATAGATAAATAAGAGATGATATATCTATTACCTTTCATCATTCTCTAAGTATAGTAAATACTATATTTCAAAAAAATTAATATATAATATAATGATCTTATTGTAATATTCATAAAAAATATATCAAATTTAAAAATGGAAGTTTATGTTTGAGGGTTTCAATGATGTTTTTAAACATTTTTATGATAAAATACAAGTGTTAATTTATTCTAAATTGATATTAAATTTAGACATAAAAAGACGAAATGTATTATAGATGTACTTACTAGTTTACACATATAAACAAAACCAAGTAATATTCATAAAAAAATATTAGATAAAAATTATTATTGCAAATTAAACATCTTCTTCATTTGAAATTGGTCAAATTGGTCATTTTTATTTATCTTATATTTCATATACGGACTATCCAATTTGTTTATTTAATCCATACATTAATATATAATAATAATAATGTGAATTTAAATTTAAAATACCTCACTTTATACTATTATAAATATTAAAAGTACCAATATAGTTATATAATAATAATAATAATAATAACAACAACAACAACAACAACAACAACAACAACAACAACAACAATAATCATCATCATCATCATCATCATATTATTAGTTTAGTTTAAAGTGCGTTATTTTGTTAAAGGGAAAATGTCAATTTTGGTCCTGTAAGAAGACCACTGTCTAATTTCAGTCCACTTAAATTCCAAAAATCAAATGAAGTCTCACTGTGTCATAATGTGTCTAATTCAAATCCTTTTTTCATCAAAATTGACATATTCCGGTGAATATTCGGCGAGTGCGACACACTCTCCACCATTTCTGAACATTCCGACCACAACGCGTTGATCTGTAAAATTATGCCCATGTGGCATAATTTTCTGATATAAAATAAATCCAAAAAAAGCCACCTCAATAATTACACACAAAAAAAAAATCAAAACCAAAAATTAAAATCTAAAAATAGGAAAATCATCAAATCAAACAATCAAATTCAAAAATCCTAAAATTCTCCTAATTGAAACTCAATCCAAAAAATTTCCCCTAATTTCACCTAATTTAAAGCCTTCAGCAGGATCACTCATGGATTAAGCGAGAGAGAGGGGACCGAGTGATGGTGGTGGTGTTCTATTTTTCTTGGATGGTGGTGGTGGGGATGTTATGAACACAGCCGTGTTCCGGCAAGTGCTTGAGTGAGAGATGATTGGAGAAGATTTAGAGAGAGAATAGAATAAGAAAGAGAAGATTAGTTAATTCTGTTATAGCATTCATCACGCATGCATCTCCTAAAATAGGATCCACTTATGCACAATACAACTGCAGCCAAATGACAACGTTTTACATGGAACAAAAAATGACGCCGTTCTAAGAAGCAACTAAAAGAAACGTAATATAAAAAGGAAACACGACTCTTTAACTAAAAAAATAGAAATTTAAACACATAGCCATGGACATGGAACTCGATCTTCTTCCAACAGTCTTTGATTCCTAACATTACTCCCCTCCTCTGCACAAGTCTTGTCCTCAAGACATTAACTCTGGAAACCGTGCCGCAATGTCATCTGTTGGATACATTTGTAGAATATTTTGATGAGACAAATCCTTAAAGTAACTCTAATATGCATAGCCAATCCTAGGATAGGTTACTACAATAGAGTTACCACAAAAGATTAAAAGAAACAGAGAAAGTGTCAATGGAAGGATACTTAAGAGAATGGTTATAAAGAATCGGATGAACTAATAAGGAAATTATTGACTTCAGGGAGCTACTGGAAGGAACCTCGCAAAAGCAGAACACAACAGGACAGAAAGCTACCTGGAAGACCATGCCGAAAGCATACTGCATAGGCAGCATGCTACAGAAGCCTCGAGCCACCAGAAGGAGCAAGCTGGAAAGAGGAAGCTCCAGAGTGAAGCCAGAGGAGGAAGCTGCAAAGCAGGCATGGGGAGAAAAGTCAAAGTTACCGGTAGACACAAGAAGTTACCGGTAGAGAGAAAAGAGAAAATGAGTCAATCAGGAGAAGACATATGGAAAGTGAAATGCTGGCGTGTGTCAGGAGTGCGGTACAGAAATGATGGAAATATGTCTACCTTCAACGGGCAGATTTCACACCCTATAAAGAGGAGGACTGAAGACTGAAAATGGGGGCGTGTGTGAGAGAAGCACAAAGTGTGCAAGAGAGAAAAGAAGTGAGCACATCAGAATATCCAAGCTCACAGAGAGAAGCGCAAAAGAAGAGAGAAAAGCTTAAAAGAGAGAAGCGCAGAAGAAGGGGGAAGTCTTAGAAAAGAGAGTGTTCAAGGAAAGCTAATGAAAAGAAGAAGAGCTCGAACACTCCATACCCCAAGAAGACGCACACCCAGTCTATCAGTCAGCATCAAGCTTAGCAGAATTCGTCTGCATACGAAGAAAGTAGGCAAAAATCTGTGTGAAAGCTTGCTACTTATTCGTTAAGGGTGGGTTGTAATAGATCACCTAGCTTAACCAATGTTCCCTCCTGAGAGGAGGAAGAGAGGACGTAGAAGAATTACTCCACCTTCGAACCTCTATACATGCTTGCGTCTTTATCTGCTTACTGCACTTGATGCATACATACACTCTCTCTTATCAGCTGCATATCTTCTACTCGGCTCAGTAATAAGCTTCCGGAAACCACTCTAATCAGTAACCTCCCAAAAGGTTACTGATATTAGAAGTGAGCCGAAAGAGTTAGAAGAAAAAGGGAAAAAGAAGGTAGACTTATTCACCCCACCCTCTAAGCCTACCTACAGCAGTTTCGGGACCATCAAGTGGTATCAGAGTAGGTTGGATCATCCATCAGCTAATCCATCTGATACCAACAAGTGGTATCAGAGCAGGTGGATTATTCATCCTAGCTCAACGGTCCATCTGATACCAACAAGTGGTATCAGAGCAGGTTGGATCATCCATCAGCTAATCCATCTGATACCAACAATTGGTATCAGAGCAGGTGGATTATTCATCCTAGCTCAACGGTCCATCTGATACCAATAAGTGGTATCAAAGCAGCTGGATGAATAAAAGATCTAATCGATTTATCCAGATCCCATCTGTGAAAAAACCTCTATCTCAAAATCTCTCTCTCTCACCCTCACATCAGAGATCATTTCAATATCTTTTGCTCTAAAAGGATATGATTGATGTGAAGACAACAAACAGCTGAAAGGTGTAGAAAATCAAGCTGTGTTATGAAGAAAAACTGTTTTTGAAGGGGAACAACAAGCTACCAAAGGAAGGACTGCGAAGAAGGAAGCCATGCAAAAGGAACAAAGTCCCTACCTATCACGGAGCAAAACAACATGGAGCTGATTAACAAAGAAGACTTGCTCTTAAGCAAATAAAGGAAGCTGAAATCAACAAGCGAAGAAGAAGATGCTGAGGATGTCAAGCAAAGGAATAAGAAGAAGAAACTCACTCCAGTCTCCAGACAGAAACAAGAATGAAAGAGGACCTACTCTTTCAAAAGAACAATAATGACCAGGTACCTCGTTTCAATTCTATACTCTTTACTTCTGGTCATAATCATGTCTATTCTGTCAAAGAACTCAAGTGACTATACTCTAAGATAATGGACTTTAAACTGTTGTCACTTGATTCTAATAATGAAAAATGAGAAGGAAGCCTGCATGTTTAATTCTGTATTATAATGCTTCACGTTCTCATGCAAAGCCTCAAAGTAACCTGGAACAGTACTGCCAGTAACCCCACATCTTAAAAGAGAAGACCATAAAGTAAGGGGGAACTTCCAGTACAAATCAAGGAACTTTGAAGGCAAAAAGGTTAAAATCCTTAGAGTAACTCAAAATGGGTACGCTGTAATAAGTCTGTAAAAACCGACATTCCATAAGGAATTAAGTAGAACAACAACTCTAGAAAAATAATTAAAAAAAATAAATATATCCTTACTTACTATACCTTTGTCTATCTTGACTTGCTTAAAAACACCTGCACACACTGTCACTCCTTGATTTGTAAAAGTCTTGAAGTAGCCAAAACTCTATCTACAGTAACCATGGGCTGTATAGATAGTCTAAACTTCTGAAAGAAAACTAACCAAGAAGGACTCATAATTGTATGAGTACCTATACATGATAGTTGTTATGCAAGTACATCTGACAAAGAGTTAGTAAAATTAGGGGGAACCATTGACAAAATGACAAACTCCGACTATAGTATGCTGAACATTCGGCTACTGGATACTAGGTAATGGGATAACAGGACGATGTACACCTAGACTCTAGATACCAAGCTACTGGATGCTAAGCTACTAGAAATCAAGAGCACTTGTCATTGAGTCAATAGAAAAGGTAGAAAGACTCAAAATGAATAGATAAAATTCTGATGAAGAGAAACGCTAGATACCAGGACATTGATTACTAGCTCGCTGGACATCAGGATGCTAGATACCAGGCTGATTAGAAATTAGGTCGCTGGGTGGCAGGATGCTAGATATCAGGATGCTAGATACCAGGGCTGGAAACTAGATCACAGAACACTAGGTCATTGGGCAACAGGACGATAAATACCAAGAAGTTAGACACTAGATCGCTGAACACCAGGTCGCTGGGTATCAGGATGCTAGACATCAATGTACTGGACACTAGGTTACTTGACATCAGAATTTATCATCATGGCACTGGATAAAGGGATCTCTTGGATGTTACAAGTCAAAAGCAGTTACTGAGGAAATATTTATTGGTAACTTCCGTACATTTAAAGAAGATCACCTTTTACAGAAATAGACTACCTTTTTTAAACCCTAAAAGAATTCCAGCCATGCGATTAGAAGAATCCAAAGGTGGAGATCAAGCAATTGACCACATCATCTCAAACAAAGGAGAAAAGACATAAAGTTGTGAAAACTGTCAACACCTTTATTGGAAACCGGCGAAACAGTTAATGTGATCCTTGAAGATCTAAACTACAACAGGGAGTATCTCTATCCCTATAAATACATGCACTCTTATTCTTCATAAAACATAAAAAAAGATATTCCCTTTCTCTCATCCTTATGTTCATCATGGAACCTGATTGTTGGAAACCCTTCTCTTCATCTCTTCCAAAAGACACATTCTCTGTAAATAATCAACCAAGCACACCTCAAACCTTATATTTTCACCCTTCACATTTGACATTCGCTAAGCATACCCTTCTCAGGAGAGTTGATCTTCTAGCCATTAACTTCCATCTCACCTGCAAGAACCTGCACTTCAAGGCAGGGGGACAGAGCTGAAGACCCCTCTCCAGCCATCCCCAGAGCGTCATCTCATTGATGATGTCAAAAAGGGGGAAGAAAATGCGAAGAGTCATGGAAGATCAAAAGACTTCCAGAGGTGGAGAAAAAGAGATTTCACCCATTCTATGAGGTGAATTTTCTTTTGAAATGCAAGAGAACCAGAAGGAAGGATAGTTGGAGGGATGAGTGGAGATTGAAGGAGAAGGAAATGCAGCAGCAAGCTACTGGCGTCTGAACTTCTTTGATTCTTTACACATTTTCCTCAAAACGAATTCCCTCTCTCTCTCATATCGCCCCTCACACCTCCCAACAGCTTTCCTCTCTAGCCAACAAGAAGAAACTACTGAGTGCAGGTGACTGCATCAAGTGAGAAGGAAGGAAAGCTGAGAGAAGAAAGATGCTAGTAGCAAACAAGTAGGGAAAAGAAAGAAAGGAAAGAGCAAAAAGAATAGAAGAATGAATTTAGATAGGATGTTTATTGTAACTTTGCTTACTGCATTGTAATGTACATGTTTTATCTTTATAAAATGTCTCATGTTCTTCAAAAAGCTCATTCATTGTGCCCTTTCTTTTGGACTTATATGTGATTTGTGTATGAAAGTAGTATGCCCAAACAATGTCATACATTAAATATGCTTTCCGTGTTTGAGAGGTTATATTCTTTTGATCTTCTATAAAGGGTTTGTCATCATCAAAAAGGGGGAAATTGTTGGATACATTTGTAGAATGTTTTGATGAGACAAATCCTTAAAGTAACTCTAATATGCATAGTCAATCTTAGGATAGGTTACTGCAATAGAGTTACCATAGAAGATTAAAAGAAACAGATAAAATGTTAATGGAATGATACTGAAGAGAATGGTTATAAAGAATCGGATGAGCTAATAAGGATACTATTGACTTCAGGGAGCTACTGGAAGGAACCTCACCAAAGCAGAACACAGCGGGACAGGAAGCTACCTGGAAGACCATGCCGAAAGCATACTGCATAGGCAGCATGCTACAGAAGCCTCGAGCCACCAGAAGGAGCAAGCCGGAAAGAGGAAGCTCCAGAGTGAAGCCAGGGGAGGAAGCTGCAAAGCAGGCATGGGGAGAAATGTCAAAGTTACTGGTAGATACAAGAAGTTACCGGTAGAGAGAAAAGAGAAAATGAGTCAATCAGGAGAAGACACGTGGAAAGTGAAAAGCTAGCGTGTGTCAGGAGTGCGGTACAGAAATGATGGAAATATGTCTACCTTCAACGGGCAGATTTCACACCCTATAAAGAGGAGGACTGAAGACTGAAAATGGGAGCGTGTGTGAGAGAAGCACAAAGTGTGCAAGAGAGAAACGAAGTGAGCACATCAGAATATCCAAGCTCACAGAGAAGCGCGAAAGAAGAGAGAAGAGTTTAAAAGAGAGAAGCGCAGAAGAAGGGGGAAGTCTTAGAAAAGAGAGTCTTCAAGGAGAGTTGATGAAAAGAATAAGAGCTCGAACACTCCATACCCCAAAAAGACGCACACCCAGTCTATCAGTCAGCAGCAAGCTTCAGCATAATTAGTCTGCATACGAAGACCAAGCTTGTTGCACCCAGTTGAAGAAGTAGAAGATAAACCTCTCTAAAAGGTTATCTCGGAGTACTCAGTGCGAGGAATAATGTCCTGCTGAGTTTACATCTTTCTAGGAGAGAAAGTGAGAACCCTGGGTGAGTTGAGTAGGATCATGTGTGGGTCAAGGGAAAGTAGGCAAGCATCTGTGTGAAGGCTTGCTACTTATTCGTTAAGGGTGGGTTGTAATAGATAGGTCTATGTAAATCAACCAGCTTAACCAATGTTCCCTCCTGAGAGGAGAAAGAGAGGACGTAGAAGGATTACTCCACCTTCGAACCTCTATACATGCTTGCGTCTTTATTTGCTTACTGCACTTCATGCATACATACACTCTCTCTTATAAGTTGTACATCTTCTACTCGTCTCAGTAATAAGCTTCCACAAACCACTTTAATCAGTAAACTCCCAAAATGTTACTGATATTAGAAGTGAGCCGAAAGAGTTAGAAGAAAAAGGGAAAAAGAAGGTAGGCTTATTCACCCCCCTCTAAGCCTACTACAGCAGTTTCGGGACCAACATCATCATAATACTCCCACGTAGCCTCGGCTTCAGGTAGATGAGCCCACGAAATCAGCAGCTGAGGGGCAGGAAGGTTGCCCCGTTTCACCAAGCGACGAGCGAGGACTTTCGCAGGTTTAAGGAGAACCTTTCCCTCAGAATCAAACTCAGGAAATGTAGCAGATATAAGTGTAACAGGCCCCACCTTCTTCTTAAGGAGGGAAACATGGAAAACCGGGTGAATCTTCACCGAACTTAGGAGAGAGAGTTTATAAGCCGCCGACCCGACTTTAGCTAATACCTGAAATGGTCCAGCATACTTGGGACTCAATTTCCACATTGGACTGTTGTGTAGCGTTTTCTGGCGATAGGACTTCAGTTTCAAATAAACCCAATCACCCTCCTGAAAAGTACGAGCCACCCGATTCTTATCCGCATATAACTTCATTCGTTCTCATGCCTTGTAGAGAGAATCCTTAATATGCTGTAAAACAACCTGCTTATCAAGTAGTAGCTCAGTAACTCCTTCGACATTAGTAGCAACATAGGGTCCACTGGGTATGGGAGTAGGCTTGATCCCATATAGAGCTTCAAAAGGGCTGATCCCTAAAGAAGTGTGAAAAGAAGTATTGTACCAGAACTCAGCTAGAGGTAACCAACGAAGCCATTGCTTGGGGTTAGTTCTACACATACACTTTAAGTAAGTCTCCAAGCATTGGTTAACACGTTCGGTTTGTCCATCCGTTTGCGGGTGGTAAGCTGTACTCATCAACTGTTCCACTCCAATGAGTTTCAAAAGATGTTTCCAAAATTTGCTTGTAAAGATCTTGTCTCTGTCAGAGACCACCCCCATAGGAAGACCATGCAGCTTATAAATGGTGTCCAAGAAAAGGGATGCTAGAGATGAAGCTAAGAAAGGGTGTGCCAAAGCTATAAAATGACCATACTTGGTAAATTGATCTACCACCACCCAAATAGTATCCTTCCCTTTGGATTGAGGTGGCTGCTCAATAAAGTCCATAGAGATTTGAGTCCATGCTTGCGTGGGAAAGGGTAAGGGCTACAATAACCCTGGACTTTGCACGTGCTCATGCTTACTCACTTGGCAAATATGGCATTCATTCACAAATTGGTGAATCTGCTGCCTCATTCCTGGCCACCAAAAAATAGAAGCAAGCCTTTGATATGTAGCATTAATCCCAGAATGTCCTCCAATGCTTGAGCTGTGCATATAAGTGATAATCTGAGATCTCAGAGTGGGATCATTTCCCACCAATAATTTCCCTTTGTACCTGAGTAGACCATTAGTGTAATTGTAGAAGGATACATTATAAGGATACATTATCAAGAGTTATCAATACCTCAGGATCATTTTGATAGCTCTTGATAATTTCCCCTACCCACAATGGTTGAATGGAGGTAATTAAAGAACAGCCCAAAGTGTCTTCATCCTTTCTGGACAATTCATCAGCAGCCTTATTTTCAGCACCCTTTTTGTATTCATTTCTGTAATCAAAGCCAAGAAGTTTAGTGAGGTATTTTGTTGCAAAGGTGTAGAGATTTTCTATTCCAGGAGATATTTAAGACTCCTCTGATCAGTCATGATAATGAAGGGTGAATGCAATAAGTAGGCTCTTCATTTCTCCACTGCCAATATGATTGCCAAAAATTCTTTTTCATAAATGGATAGCCCCAAGTTTTTTAGTCCCAAAGCTTTGCTGAGAAAAGCTAAAGGATGGTGATCTTGCATAAGGACTGCCCCTAATCCATGATAGCAAGCATCCGTCTCCACAACAAAGGGTTTGTTGAAGTCTGGTAACTGCAAAACAGGAGTAAAAGTCATTGCTTGCTTAAGGGCAAAGAAGGCCTCCTCAGCTATAGTCCACACAGAATCTCCAGCTGCCATCCTTCTTTTTAACCAACAACACAGGTGAAGAATATGGACTACTGCTTAGTCTGATTACTCCATTGTCAAGCATCTCCTTCAAAAGTTTCTCAATCTTTTATCTCTGAATCAATGGATACTGTAAGCTTGCTGTTTAATGGGGGTTGCATCTGGTTTAAGAGGGATCCTATGATCCATACTTCTTGTAGGAAGAATCTTCTTAGGTACCTCAAAAACTTGCCCAAATTCCCTGATAAGTGGTGAAATTTCTTGTGGTTCAGCACTCTTCTTCTCAGCATCTTGGGTAGTAATGACACACATATAGGCTTCTAATGCTTGACTCTCCTTTTGAACCACTTTATGGATTTGGTACATGGTGATCATGCTCATCTTAACTTCTGGTTGAATCCCTTGTTGCTTGACTATCTTTCCCTTCACACAGAATTGCACTGTGTGCTCTTTGAAGTCCAAGGTGATTTGCCCCAGCTGACTCAATAAGTCTACTCCAATGACCATATCACAGCCTCCCAACTTCAATAATCGCACAGGAGTTATGAATTTGCATTCCCCCATCTCCCATTCAAACTGAGTACATTTAGAATTGCATTCTATCCTATCAGTAACACTCATAAGAGTTGTGAATTCTATGATGCATCCCAATCTTTCAGCTGCAGATGGATGAAGAAAGCTATGAGTGCTTCCAGAATCCAGCAGTATGATCAATTCCTGATTAGATGACTTTCCCAATAGCTTGATGGTGCCTGCATGACTATATCCCACCACTGCACTAAGAGAAACATGTGGCTCCTTATGATGAACTGTAATTTCTTCCAACTCCATTGCTTCCAGAGGTTCCTCATCTCCATCTTCAGATAATATAAGGTAGAGTTTCTTGTATTTATGCCCTATATGGAATATCTCATCACAGTTAAAGCACAAATTCTTTTCTCTTCTAGCTCTCATCTCATCTGGTGTCAGCCGCTTGATAGGTGGATATTTTGGTTTTGGGGAATTAGTTTCAGCTCTACCATTGCTCCCTCCAACTGAAGTAACAACATGCTTAGGGAAATTCCTTTGATTCCTGGTCAGAAGATTAACAATCTCTTCAGTCTGAATAGCTAGCTGAGTTGCAGCAAGTAGAGTAGTAGGTTTTTGCATGGCTACCATTCTACCAACCTCCTCCTTAAGTCCTCCAATAAAGCTTTCTATGAAATATTCATTAGTGAACCCCTTGTGATTCTCCTTCAAAATAGCCTTCATCTCCTCAAATTCACAGATCCACTTTGCCTAAGCTTATTGAATTGAGCAATTTAGCTCCCACCCGAAGGACTAAGAAATCTATCCATAACCATTTTTGCAAATTCCTCCCAAGTAACATTACTCCTCTCATCCACATACTCCGCAAACTAGTGATCTGCAACTCCTTCTAGATTCATTGCCACCAAACTCAATTTATCACAATCACTCATATCATAATACGAGAAGTATCTATAGCATTTTCTCAGCCATATCCTTGGATTATCTCCATTGAATCTAGGGAATTCCAACTTAGGAAGTTTTCCAACATTCATTCTATGGTTCATTCCCACCCTTCCCATAGGTATAGAAGATAACACAACTGCTTCATTTCTATCGTAATTCATAGTGTTCCTAATACCCGATCCAGACTCAGAAGATATAGATTGCTTAGATGGGGCAATATTCTCTTTACCTTTGTTGATTGGAGAAGCTTGGTGCTCTTTCATCACACTAATAATCTGAGCTTTCAGCATATCTCCCAAACTCTCCAACTTGGATTCTATCTTAGCTTCCACTTGTGACTGTGCTTGCAATACCGCAGATTGCCCCGCCAGAAGTTCAGATACTTGTGACTCCAAAGCATCGATGCGTTGCCCATGGTTCTTCACTGCCATTCCTGTAAAGACGATAATCGCGACTGGCTCTGATACCAAATGTTATGAACACAGCCGTGTTCCGGCGAGTGCTCGAGTGAGAGATGATTGCAGAAGATTTAGAGAGAGAATAGAGTAAAAGAGAGAAGATTAGTTAATTCTGTTATAGCATTCATCACACATGCATCTCCTAAAATAGGATCCACGCATGCACAATACAACCGCAGCCAAACGACAACGTTTTACATGGAACCGAAAATGACGCCGTTCTAAGAAGAAACTAAAAGAAACGTAATACAAAAAAGAAACACGACTCTTTAACTAAAAAAAACAAAAATTTAAACACATAGCCATGGACATGGAACTCGATCTTCTTCCAACATCTTCGATTCCTAACAGGGGAATCTTGATCGGAGAAGGGTGATGGTGATTTGGAGTGATCGGAGAAGGGCCTGGAAGGAAGAGAAAGCCCCGGCCGCGAAGGCGGCGGTGGTGGCGGCCCTTCCACTATTCTCTCTCATCTCTGTCTCGTCTCTCTCTCTGATTGCGTCTTCGAGAAAGCCCCAGCTGCGAGGCAAATCTCTGAGAAAAAACCCAGAAAAAACCTGCAAACAAGAAGGGAATGAGGAGGAGAGAGAAAGAAAGAGAGAGGAGAGAGAGAAATATAGGTCCACAAGGAGAAGAGGTGTGGCGCCCCAATCCCCATTAATTGGAATCAGGCCGTCACCCTTTACTTACTTACTAATTAAAGAATTCGTAAGATAATTTACAGTGGAAGATTGAATGAAAACACGAGACATTTTTTTTCCTTTAAAACATAATATAATTATTTCTAAAACTCGTGTTTTACCCACATTTCTAGGTTAAAAGCTCAAACAAACTCCTACATGAGATAACATAACGGAACACACATATATACCATAAAATAAGTTTAGGACCATCATCTATCATAATTTACATATCCAAAATATAACATTATTCTTGAGAAAATATTAAAAATAGAATCATGAGACACCTCCGGAGAGGGATCCCAGTGGGATAACTGGACTCTCTAATATATATTGAAATAATTAAATCATTAAGCACATACTACATGTCCGTTGGGCACGCTCACCCTGGACCATACATAACATAAAGGAATGTGGGAGTCGCTCGCCCACTAAACCTTGCTTTCATAGACCAGGCACTCTTGGCCTTATGGTCGTCGCCCAATAGTGAAACAACTACCGGTTATAGCTACGGAGCTTCAGCCGTAGATTTTCATACATAACTTTCTAATTTAATTATCAATGCATAGTAGAGATTAGAAGTTACCCACTTTAAGTTGACAGTCTGAGGATTGCTTTTGGATTCACCGATCGTCTCGACTGCACTTGGCACACTTAACCGTTTAGTTTCTTACGTCATATAACCTGATCTTTTGTATCTTATATTAGGTTATTAATCTAAAGCATAGTCATTAATAACTTAAGGTAAAACTTTGTCCTAAAAGTAAATATTGTGGTTCTATACACATTATTCACTGTTTATATTAATCATACATTATGTAATATGTATATTAAATTCATATATGAAGTTTTGATGATGATATTGTCATATAAAAATCATTTAAACATGATTAGCATATAAAAGAAACCAATATACTTATAACCTAAGCTTTAGATATTTAAACTAGGAAATTTTAGTCCTAAAATGACACATAAAGATGTAACAATTTTAATAATTCATATATAATTCCTAAAATCACAATATTATTCATATGATCATATATATTCATTTAGGTTAACATACTGAAAATTCATAGATTTTGATTTCTTGTACAAAGAATTAAAAATCATTTATCTAACTAGTTTTCCACTTGAATTTCAGCTAGAAATCGACCTTCAATTAAGAATTTATCCTACGTTATAGGATTGGTGAAAACTTTTCATATTTTAACAGACTTTAGATAACACACTGAAGTATAACACATAAAACACATAAAACCTTCAAGCATGAATAAGTTTCACATAATTAGATATGAATTTTACAAGTTGACTGAAATTAGTGCATAACATAGGCTGAAATCAGAGTTTCTTATAAAATTCCCTACAAATACAATTGTGCACCAAAATTCATGAGGTAAATTTTATTATGTTTCTAAGATCAAGTTATACAACATAGTAGAATATAACATATGAATATGATGTAGATAAACAGTTATGAATTTCAGAAATTGACAGAAAACAGACCATTGATTCTGCAAAAAACATGTTATCTTATAAAATTCGGAATAAATCGTACCAAACTCCAAAAATTTCATACTAAATTTCTGCAGGTACCTAAGAACATTTACTGAAACATAGTAAACTTTATTACAACAATTCGAAGCATACAGTTCAATAAAATGGTCTGATTAAGACCTAAAAACAGAATGAATTTTCTACAAAATAGGGTCATGTTTGAAAATTCATAGTAAATTGAGATCAACTCCAAATATTCTGAAATTTAACATGCATGTTCTATACTTCAAATACTAGATTGTGTTAAAAGGATTTGGACAAAAACAATTTGTACTACTCACATAAAAGTACTAAACAGAGACGCAATTCATGAAAGTTACAGCATAACATTTTCTATCAATTTAGAAACAAATAATGCTCAACCCTAATACTAAATAACTTCTTTGCTTTCCAATATATGCTACAAGTCATATCTTATCTGAAGTTAAAGGAGAGACGAAAACCTCATAGCTTAATACCTTCAAACTTGAAAGAGATTAAGATGTATTCTTTCCTCTTTTCTTCTTCCTTTTTTTTTTTTTTTTTCTTTTGTTTTTGTTTCTTTGGCTAGAACTTTTTCCTTATCTCTATCCTTTTCTTTCTTATATTGATGTATAATAAGGCTGCCTAGGGCTGTCGTAGGTGGCATGAGGTGTAAGGATGAGGTTGCAGCTGTCCTAATAATACAGGCTTAGTCATGTAGTAGGACATGTCATGCATGCATGCTTAGCCACTCACCCACACATGTGGGTATATATTTGTATGTCTAATTATTTCCTTTATTTTCTAATTGTTTACTTATTTATTTTCCTTTAATATATTATTGTTTCTATCTTAGTAATATAAATAGATGTATATATATTTCATATGTGTGTATTAGAGCTTACGTTATACATTCATGATACAAAATTTCACCTTCTAAATTTTATTTACCAACGAATATTAATATATTATTAACACCTTGTTTCTCATTCCTCCTATATATATGTGTTAACATATACTTTAGGGATACTCAATTAATAAAAGGAACGACTAATTAAATTAAGGATTTAATAAGTTAAAAATAAATAAATAAATTTAGCACATTAAACATATTACTTATAAAAATCATGATCATATTCATAAAATATAAACATTTACGACACAAACGAGTAAACATAGCATCCAAACCTAATATCATTTTTCCTTATTTAATATTATATATATCTTATCTTTTACATTCGTCCATGTTTGTCGAGTGAGTTGAGATCAAGTTCGGTTTGCTCCGTAAGCAATCCTGTAAAAGCACTTTAAAATCTCCAAAGAAAAATTAGATCATAAAAATACGTAAAAATCATCAAGTACAACATAATGCGTAAATCATAACTTTAAATAACATAAGAGTTCATTTCAAATCATTTTCAGGTAAAAGGTAAAAGAAATTTTGTGAAATATGCAATGCAGGTTTTCTTGAAAACGGGGTGTTACAAGAGGGATTAATGGGTGGGGTTAGTGTTACACACAGATCATATTGTATATATAGAGAGGAGGGAGAGAAAGAAAAGGAATCTGGGCAGAAGAAAAGGAGTGGAGTGAAGAATGTGTATAGAAAGAGATAACAGATCTTAACACGGAACATGACATCAACCTATCTCTCTCTCTCTCTCTCTCTCTCTCTCTCTCCCCCTGGCGCGACTACGCCAGCGGTGTCGGGTTCAGCGGCCGCTTCCCGCAGCGGCACTACAGTTGGATTTTATGAGTATCTGGGTTCTTCTTCTTCTTTGACCGCTGGAGAATTTGTGTTTCCAGAGAATCTATGTTGCCAGAACTGAGATTTTGATTCTTCTAATGTTTTTTAAATTTGAATTAATTTGATTTTAATATTTTAATTTTTAGTTTTGATTTTTTTTATTTGTGCAAATAATGATGTGGAATTTTTGGAATTATTTTTAAATGATAAATAAATGCCACATGGGCTAAGTAATGCCACATTAGCGTTAGGTTGTCGGAAAATTTGGATTGGGGGCGAGTGCATCTCACTCGCCGGAAAATCGATTTTCCGGTGGCGAAAGGACTGAAATTGGACAGAAATTGACTTAAGTGGACTAATTTTGATTTTGGGTTTTTAACGGGATCGAAATTGGACAGTAGCCTCTTAGCGGGACAAAAAAAGAGTTTTTCCCTTTTGTTAAATAAGGGCTTTGACTTGTATTATTTATTAAATTATCTAGGTTTTTCATATTTTTTTTAAAATAATTGCCAATATTTATTATAGTTAGTTTGATTATTATTATTATTATTATTATTATTATTATTATTATTATTATTATTATTATTATTATTATTATTATTATTATTATTATTATTATTATTATTAAATAATAGGGTTAATTTCAAAAAACCACAATCCCTATTGACGACGTTTTGCGAATTGCAACCTTGTCTTTTTTTTTTCTTTTTCATATTTCCACCCAATCTTCTGGATTTTTGCTGATTGCAACCTCCGTTCAAATTTTGTATACAAATTTTCCAGAAAAGTATACAAACTTCAAACAGAGGTTGCAATCAGTAAAAATCCAGAAGATTGGTGGTAATTTGAGGAAAAAAAAAAGATGAGGTTGCAATTTGCAAAACGTCAATAGGTGGGGTGATTTTTTTTGTCATATTACTCTAAATAATAATATCTAAAATTATTATTTTGAGATTTTAGAAATAATTTTTTATTTATAGAAAATATTACAATTATAAACAATTTTTGTCTGAAATTCGACGATTCGAGCTTTTTATCTTCAATTCAACAGTTTTTTAAAGATGGTGTTTGGATTTCAAAGTTTCAAGAGATAATGTTATTGAATACGATGAATGACCAAGAGTTAGCAATCAACTTTCACATTGCAAACTGTATAGTGGTTCGAGGGTGGAGTAATCACTTCTACGTCCACTCTACTCCTTCTGCAAGAGAAACCTTGTTAAGATGGTTTAACTTACACAACCTAACTATTACAAACTTGTTCCTAACAAAAACAGCAAGCTTCCATATAGGTTTCTATGCTTAGTTGACCATGACCGACATGGGGTCAACTACTAACACAAGGTTCTTACTCATTCTTAAAGAGTGAACAATTTAACAGGAACTCAATTTCCTAAACAATCTAAGATGAAGTATATAAGGTTTTTCTTCAACGTGTCTGCATCAAGCTTTCTGGGTTTCTCAAATTGAGATATGATTGGCTTGCTTGCTTAAATTAAGTACTGACTGAAACTTGAGACACTTGAGTTTGAAGATTGGAGTTTGAATTCGTGTTGATTAGTTGGAGTTTCAGTAGTTTTTTCAATTTACACTCGTCTCTATTTATAGTTTTGAAAATATGTCAGTTGAAGGGAGACAAATCTTCTGCATTAAATGATGTGATCTTCATAGTACACTTTCATTAAATGCTCTTGACTTTTTCTGATTTGCATAACCTATCCTTAAACAGATGTCCTCTTGTGATAGACTCTCTTTAGTTTGTCTCTATTGGTAACTTATCATGTTCTTTTTGTTGTGTACTCCGATACACATTCATCGTGCTTGCTTCATATCCTGGGAGCATATGTCAGTCTCTGTTTAGATGAAGGAGATCCTCTATACCACACATCCATGTACCACGCGTGTACCAGATCCTAAAACACGTTAGATTAATTTTTAAAGTAAAAGTGTTTACAAATTAATATTATTTAATATCAAAATGACGCAGTTTTGATGTGAGACACAATTGGGACACAACTTTTTGGCAAAGGGGATCCGATCTGCTGTTTAGATTACTTCCTTTGAATCTTAGCGCAGCAACCTTTTATACTTGCCGGAGTATCCAGGTTGCTGTAGCATCCTTCACTTCTTGAAAATAGACTAAGTAATACTTAGAGAAGGTACTTTAATTTATGTAATAGGGCTTTGGTCTCATCAAAACTTATACAATCAATTCCTAACAAGTATAAATGTTATATCAAAAATCATCCTTTATTAGTAATCAAACCTATAGATAATTGATCTAACATCATTGTCCATGAAAACCACATACTTTCAATGAAAACAAACATAGATGCATACTATGCATGACATAACAATCAAACTCTTACAAATGTACCTAAACTCCCTGTAATATAGCAAACAATGTCTGTGTAACAGTGAGCACAAGCAATACACTAGCAGCAACAATAGAAACAATAGCCCATGGACTATTCAAATAGTCTTTCCTCAACTTGGCCATCCACCTATTCCATGGTTTCTTGCAATGCTCATTCACCTCGTGGAAGATTTTGGTGTAGATGAACCGATTGTCCGGACCAGCAACGGAATCGCCAAGTTTGTTAATCATTTTAGCAGCGACTTCTTCGTCACCGAGCCAATTCTTAATAACCTGAGTACGACAAAGTATCCCAATATCTTTCGATGAATCAACGAGGCGATCCAACAAAAGGGCATAGTCCGACATATAAGTAATAGAATTAGGTAACTTAAAGTATTGCTCGTATGCGATGAGATTCCTGAACAAAGATTCTGTTGTGTCTTCGATTATCAAAGGTGGCATGAGAATAGTCCCATTTTTGAATTTGACTTCAAATAAGGTCACGTTCTTGTTCTTGTTCTCGTTTCTTTTGAATTTCACACTAGCTTCTTCGAGCCTGGTTGCACTTTCAATAGACTGTATTTCTGCACTTTCAGTAAACTCTATTTCTGCACTTTCAATAAACGGCATTGCTTCTTCAGTCGAATTCGACGGAGGACACCAAGTCCGGTACATCAAATAGAGTAAATGTTTTATGATATCATACCATGAAACATCCTGACTTGCTTCTTCAGTCGAAACATCCGCACACCAAGTCCGGTACATCAAATCGAGTAAATGTTTTATATCATTCCCTAAAACATCCTGACTAGGTGACTCAGGCATTGCTTCTTCAGTCGAATTTGACGGAGGAGGCGGACGCCAAGTCCGGCACATCAAATCGAGTAAATGTTTTATATCATTCCCTAAAACATCCCGACTACTAATCTTTTCTTTTAAAGGGTACGTATTGTCGAAAATAACTATTAAAAGGTTGGTCATGAACATATGGTGTTGGTTCGGGAACTCAAAGACCACCTGAGACAACTTTTTTAAAACGAAGAAAGGAATTTGATTCTCGAACAACACTAGGTCTCGTACCAAGCTATTAAATATCCAAGGCAAATCGAAAATAGGATCATTCCTTTGTGCCGAATAAGGCTCGTAATATTCGAGTACAAACTCTATAATAAAACACCCATCTAAAATAAGCATCTCTATAAACTCGTCACTCTTAAGGATGATAGGCTCGGCATAACATTTACGTGCAATCGATTCCAGAGGAGCAATAGTCGACACAAATTTCTCGACATCGACATTTTTACCTATACGCTGAAGAAGTGAGTTAAAGTAACGAACTTTCTGATCTTCCATCATCTTTAAATCATCTTTATGGCGATGATAAGGACCGATTGCTAAAATCTCTGGCTCATAAGCCTTAGGATTCACCTCTCTCAAATGCCTATGTACTTTGTAGATTGTGCATTCTGATGTCTCTATTGAGCGTTCTAATTGTTCTAATTGTGCATTTAACTTTTTGCAAACTTGTTTTGTGCTGTGACCTTCCATATATATTAACTGAACAAGTTAAAACATACAAAAGAAGATCATTAGCACATTATAAAAACGAACAACACACATTTTTAAGAACCCAAAAAAACAATATATATGTACATACATACATCTTTCTATTTCTACTCGGCAAAATTTTCAGAAAAGATAAGTTACTGGGCAATAAAAGCTTGATAATCCAAGGTGACATGCTAATCATGTGCAAATATAGCCTCATTTGACCTGTTCGGGCTGAATTTGGATTAAACTTCCGAATTTTCAGAAGATAAAAAGTGAAATTATCAACCTGAAAAAATAATGAGTAAAAGTGCTACAACCGAAAATTAATGTGCAAGATTAATATTCTATATATATATATATGTGTGTGTGTGACTAGGATGAAGCTTGGTTAGAATTCAAAAGGCTTATTGATCCCAATTCCCAAAATAAAAAGGGCAGTGGATAAACTATATATAACAGAATTACATATTCTAATTCTAAAACCAAAAGTATGATATGTCATGAATTTCATGTGTCTATCCTTAAGCGGGCTTCTCACTGATGTGTCACACTGTAAATTAATTAATTCAATTTTGAAATGCCATGTCATTTAACAACATGCCACGTCATCTAACAAAATGTAACATCATTTATTAATTAAAATATCTATAATAAATCTTTAAAACATTCATAATTATTTTTAAAAATAAGAAAAGAAGGATTGAAAATGGTGCAGAGGGAAACAGGGGCAACTCTAGTTTGTGAAGAAGATGGAGATCCAGAGATAGATCTAGAGATGGAAGAAGCGGCAGATCTGTTCCCTACGCGGTGGTGGCCGATTATTCCTTTTTTTTTTTTTAGCAGTTATTATAATTGTTGAACAAGTAGGGTGGTTTACAATTTTACGACTATTGTAATTAATTAGTGTTAACTGATATGTTTTAAAACTATTTTTCTAAGGTTTTAGAAAAAAATTTCGATGTATAAGAAGAAATTACAATCATAAGACAATTTTCAAAATTTTAAGACTACATTTAAGAATTTTTAAATTTTCACTACAGATATTTCAATTATATTGTTACTATTATTTAATAATAATTTTTAAAATTATTATTAATTGTAGGATTTTATTAATAATTTTATTGATTTTGTAAAAACTATTAACATTTTGTTCAAATAAATTTATAATTTTTTAGATTTATTTTAATTATTTAATAATTATTATTAATATTATATAATATATTTTAAAACAGTTTTTTAACGATTATAGATATAATTTTTGATTTATAAGAAAATATTTATAATTGTAAGACAATTTTTATGATTTTTATATCTGTTATAGTAATTAAAATTAATATAGTTAAAATCTAATATTTCCAAAGTATCATTTGAGATTTCACAAAAAAATTAGATTTTTTTCAAAACTATATAATGGTATAAGACAATTTTTCTGATTTTTAAAAATAAATTTATGATTATTTTAAAGATTTATTACAAATATTTTAATTAATATATGATGTGGCATTTCTACATTATGTGAGGAAGACTTGCCATTGACTTGAAGTTTATAAGTTTGTAACGGCCAACTACTTCAATAATTAGTGTTTGAATATCCTTTCACATGTTTATATTATGTGAGGAAGACTTGCCATTGACTTGAAGATTTTAAGAACTATATTCTCATATTATACCAAAGTTCCATATTTACTACAATGAAATAAAATGGTAGAGTGAATATACTTATCTGGTGAATCTACTTAAAAATATTTAAGTAGATTAGTCATTTTATATATTAAACCTTTAAATGTGCTAAATTCTTAAATAAAACAAAATCTTAAGAGGAGTGAATTTTTTTGATTTTAATTCTCTCTTATATAAATACAATGCATTTAATTCAGACTAAAAAACTAGTGGTGCATGCTTGTTGAAGACTTGCCAGTGAACGACTTGAAGTTTAAAACTTTATAAACCCCAACCACTTCAATAATTAGTGTTTGAATATCCATTGTTCACATGTTTATATTATGCGAGGAAGACTTGCCATTGACTTGAAGCTTATAAGTCTGTAACGGCCAACTACTTCAATAAATAAGTGATGGAAAATTCATTGTTCAAACATAGTTTATCGAAATATTCGAGTTCATGATTGCAATCATAAATTATCAAAATGAAGTTATATTGAGAAAAATTAGGATTCGTCTTCAGAACAAAAGTCAATACAAATGAAATTATATAAAATTATGAGTAGATCTTGTGTGAGACGGTCGCACAGATTTTTTTTCTTGAGACGTATCAACTCATAACCCACACTGAGCAATTCACATGAAAATTTGTGGATATGAGTTCAATCCATGGGTAATAAGGATCTTTCTCACGAAAACTATCCGTGATACCGTCTCACATGAGTTTTTGTATATAATTATTTCATTTAAATCAAATGAAACATGATGAATTCAACATATATATACATCCAAAACTCATGCTGCATTTAAATAATACACAAATTAGGGCAATAATTCACATCAATTCAATGTAATACTTAATCAACTCAGGTGACGGGACCAAACAAACAATGTCAACCTCGTGCCTTAATATGTGCCATAATTGAAAATGGAAATCGAGAGACTATCCATAAAATGAGCAAAGTCCAGATATATATCATCATATTATTTTAATAGACTAATTTAATTTTACATCTATTAAGCACATCTTAATTGTCTCCGAAAGTAATTTATTTTTTGAAAGACACTGACCCTTAAATCATTTCAAACATTTTCATTACATTGTGTCTATTAGTAAAAGCAAGAAGTTATTGATTACTTTCATATATTTGGTTCTAAGTAAGTTCATTGGTTCAGATGAGATTGTATATGTGAAGTTTTCGGCATTATACTGAGTTTAAAACTCTTCTACTTTGTACTCAACTACGAGAAAAGCTCATTTTTCGTCCTTGCCGAAAATCATTGTCCGTTGTTAGTCCTGTAATCGACAATTTCGTCCAATTTTGGTCATCTTTTTGACGGGTTTTCGATTTTCCGGCCACATACCAGTGAGTGAGTGCCCTACACTTGCCCCCAATCTAAAGTCGGAAAATAAAAAATCCGGTGAAAAAATGATCAAAATTGGACAAAATTTTTAATTACGGGAACAAATTAATTGAAAATAGTAGGACTAAAATTGGACGAACTTTTCAATTAAAGGATCAAATCGAAAAAATGCATTTCTACATGACTAAAAGCCTACTGTGGACCAAAAATGAGTTTCTTCCAATCATGTGCATGTGTAAAGTTTGCTACTTCAGCCAACACGAAATGAATATGGCATTTACTTCAAATCACATAAAATTCTGACAGAATTTAATAATGTGATTTATATTCATTTTATTTTTTAAATAGAATACAATTTTCTTAATTAAATATCTAAAGAGACTTCCTTCTAGGGATACAGGTCATTTATAGCCTATTTACTATGAATATGGACAAAAAAAACTCTCCCTATAACACAAACTCATATTTAACCCAAAACCCAAAATTTATCTCAAATATACCCACTTTTTGACTTGATTGAGATTGTCAAATCAATTAAGAAAAGAATCTTGTGGGGAATTGAAGAGAAATTTGACACGTTACAGTCGTGTCCCACGTCTTGGATAGCGCGTTTGACCAGTCTCTCTCTCTCTCTCTCTCTATGCCTTGCTATTTTCGTGTAGGGTAAAACAAATGGTCTCTCTCTATGTTTTGCCCTTTTAGCAAAAAAAAGGGGCACATTGCGCGGCCAGTGGGAATCGAACCCAAGACCACAATAAGCAAATTGAACTATATTCTACTGAGACAAACAAGATTAATATAATAGTTTTCGTATAACACCTAAATATAGGGTTACACGAAAACTCTTGAAATCAAGGTTACACGAAAACTCTTGAAATCAAGGTTACACGAAAACTCTTAAAAACAAGGTTACACGAAAACTCTTGAAATTAAGGTTACACGAAAACTCTTAAAATCAAGGTTACACGAAAACTTTTGAAATCAAGGTTACACGAAAACTTTTAAAATCAAGGTTACACGAAAACTCTTGAAATCAAGGTTACAAAACTCTTGAAATCAAGGTTACACAAAAACTCTTGAAATCAAGGTTACACGAAAACTCTTGAAATCGAGGTTATATTAAAACTTTTCGTGTGTAAGCAATTGTTTGAACATGTTTCCCAATTTTCGTGTGATTTTATCCCTCTTTACACGTGGCATTACCCCTTCTTAGAATTGGACTTACACATATAGGTTAGGGGACATGAATTTCAGTGTGTGTCAAATCATGACACATTTGACTTCCAAAATGGGTATTTTTGACCCAAATTATAGCAAATAGGTTATATTTGTCCTTTAAATATAGGGGGGTTATTTTTTACCCACATTTTTAAGAAATAGGTTATTTATGGGTATTTGCTTATATGTGGATAGTGTCAGTTCTAGTCATAACCGTTAGAAAACAGAGAAAAATTCCTCATTTGCCAAATTCTAACACAATGATACACTACTAGAAATCACTCAAATTCCAACGGAACAATTCCGTTGGAATTTTGTGAAATACCGTTGGAATTTTGCAAAATTCTGTTGGAATTCTTCATTCCAACGGAAATTCCTACGGAAGTGGACCGTCGGAAAAAGGGGCGTTGGAATTTAAATTCCGACGGAAATTCCAACGGAAAAATGATTCCAACGGAACCTTCCAACGGTACTTTTCCGTTGGAATATACAATCACAAAAAAATTCCAACATTATTCCAACGGAATTTCCAACGGCGTTGAATTCAGTTGGAAATTCCCTTGGAAATTCTATTGGAAATTATAAAAATTCCAACGGAATTTCCAACAGCGTTGAATTCCGTTGGAAATTCCGTTGGAAATTCTGTTGGAATTTTCCAACGGTTATTATTTCCGTTGGAATTTCTGTTGGAATTTGATTGTTTTCTAGTAGTGATAGTATATGATTATAAATTGTAAATATACCCCATAATGAATATACTTATAAGAAGATTCATCTTTTTATCGATTTTTTTTTTTTGTATGTGCAAATTCCTGTCATGACATTTATTTTGTGGGTGTGAGTAATTTTGCCTTTTTTTGTTGTTTTTTTCTTCTCTCTAATATACTATTATTTTAATCATTTAATTAATTCACATTCAAACACTAGTAGTTGGGGTGGATATGTGATCAGGACTTGCCATTGACTTGAGTTTATAAGTAAACACCAACAACTTCAAGAATTAAGTGATGGGAATTTATTTGCCAAAACATATTTTACTCTTTTTGTGCAGTGAATTGAATAATTTGAGATATTTTTGAAATTATATTGTTGGTCCCGAGAGACAGTAGGTTTAGAGGGGGGTGAATAAGCCTACTCAAAAATTTCAAACTTTTCTCCAAACGAATCTCTAAGTCACAGAAGGCAGGTAGCTACTGAGCTTTCTCCTTCAGATAGGTTACTGTTTGAGCAGTTACTGTCGTGGTAATATACAATGAAACAACCAAAGCAAATAGCAATTCAATCAAGAACACTCACATAAAATAACAAATCAAGAATAAGAAAAACAAGAACAGACACACCAATTTGAGTGGTTCGGCTCGGATCCACTTGAGCCCACGTTCACTATGAAATGAGGAACAACTTTATTTAGTTGCTGAATCGATCCAAGAAGAATTACACATAAAAAACCTCTAAAAAACACTCAGCCTATACAACAGCACTCGCACTCAACTTTCTCTCACTAGAACTTTATCTCTAATGACTAAAACTCTAAAATGCAGTATGAATGATGAACTCTGAAACTTCAGCTATTTATAGCAACAAGAATCATGAGATTTGGTTGAATATTGCGCGAGATATATCAACTGGAAGTTGGCAACTCGAAACAGCTTCATAACCACTTTTGGACTTGGCCGATTTTCCATTCTTATTCATAACTGAAATAACCGCTGTGAAAGCGCGTTTCTAAAGCGTGATTTTTAAGTGAAGTACGACTTTTTCCTTCCTCAGCTAAAAGCATGAATTTTGAGCTCATTCTTTACAATTCTCCACCTGGAGCTCCAAATGACTAAGGCAGCAAAACTTCTTCAAGTAATCTTGCCAAATCCTTCTCCACTTAATCCGATTAACCTCATACACAACTCAAACTTTGCTACAGGTAAAACTTTAGTAAAAGCATCTGCAGGATTCTCTGTGGTATGAATTTTCTTTGCCTTTATAGCTCCACCTTCAATGACATCTCTTATAAAATAGAGCTTGATGTCAATGTATTTAGTTCGCTCATGGTATCCCTGATGTTCAGATAGATGTATAGCACTTTGATTGTCACAATAGATGCTTACACTCTTCTGAAACACCCCAAATTCTTCCAGAATTCCTTGAAGCCACATAGCCTCTTTGATTGCTTCTGTTAATGCTATGAATTCAGATTTTGTAGTGGACAAAGCTACTACAGGCTGATGAATTGACCTCCAACTTATTGCTGTACCAAAGAGTGTAAAAACATAACCGGTGAGTGACTTCCTTGTATCAAGACTTGCACCATAGTCTGCATCAACAAAACCTCTTAGAGGAGTTTCTGTTTGATCACTACTTCTGAACACCAATCCATATTCCTTTGTTCTCCTTATGTATCTCAGTAGCCACTTAGTTGCTTCCCAATAAGCTCTGCCAGGATTGCTCATAAATCTGCTAACCACACTCATCCCATGTGCTAAATCAGGCCTGCAGCACACCATGGAGTACATTACACTTCCTACGTACTGCACTGGCATAAGGAGTTCTATTCATCTCTGTCTTCTCTTCTATTGAGTCTGGACATTGTTCCATTGAAAGCTTAAAATGTTGTCCAACAAGAGTACTAACCACCTTTGCCTCATGCATTCTGAATCTCTACAAAACTTTGTCCAAATATGCAGCTTGATTTAGAATCAAATTAAGTACTTTTGTCCTTACTTCTGAAAATATCCATGCCAAGTATTCTTTTGGCTTCTCCTAAATCCTTCATCTCAAACTCAGCTTTGAGCATAGCTTTAACCTCTTCAATTCCTTTCATTGAGCTTGCTGCAATTAACATATCATCTACATATAACAGTAGATAGATACATTGACCAACTTCTCCTTTGAAATAGACACAGCTATCATGCTTGCTTCTTTTGAATTTTAATGAGATCATGTATTCATCAAACCTCTTGTACCATCTTCTGGGACTTTGTTTTAATACATACAATGACTTCTTAAGCAAACACACCTTGGATTCATTGTTCTCCACATAGAGCCCTTCTGGAATGCTCATGTAGATCTGCTTATCTAACTCAACATGTAGAAAAGCTGTTGTGACATCCATTTGGTGCAATTCCAACTTATATTTGGCTACAATGGCACGCAGGATTCTGATGGAGAAATGCTTAACCACAGGAGAAAAGATCTCATCATAGTCCACTCCTTCCCTCTGTGTAAAGCGCCTAGCCACAAGTCTACCTTTATACCTTATGCTGTCTCCTTTTGCAGCTTCAATTTTCTTCTTAAAGATCCACTTGCAGCTCACCATCTTTTGTCCTTTTGGCTTGTCAACTATTTCCCAAGTCTTGTTCTTGTTTAGTGACAATAGTTCTTCATGCATTGCCACTAGCCACTTGTCCTTTTCCTCACAACTTACTGCTTCTTTATAATTGCTTGGTTCCTGACATTCAATAGACAAAGCAGCAACCAAAGCATATGAGGAAACACTCAAATTTCCATACCTGATTGGAGGATTAATCACCCTTCTTCCTCTATCTCTAGTAAGTTGATAACTCCTCAGGTTCCCTTCATTATTTGAGTCTGATTCTGAATCCGAAGTGGAAGTTTCTGAGCTGGAATCTTGCTGAGCCTGATCTTGATGTCATTTCCTCTGTGTCTCCTCCTCTACTTGAGCAGTAGTTTGACCTGCAGGGTTAGTAGAAGTACTAGCATATCCACCTTCATAATCATTGTTAGTAGACATAGATATCTTATAAGGCATAATTGATTCATTGAATGTAACATCCCTACTAATGATGCATTTCTCATTTCCAGGTTCAAGACACAGAAGCTTATACCCTTTTACTCCTTTAGGATAGCCCAAGAACAGACATTTCAAGGCTCTAGGCTCAAGCTTATCTTGCCTTATATGTGCATAGGCAAGATAACCAAACACCCTGAGATTGTTGTAGTCTATTGGAGCTCCTCTCCATATTTCTT
Source organism: Scutellaria baicalensis (assembly GCA_005771605.1). Classification (NCBI taxonomy): domain Eukaryota; kingdom Viridiplantae; phylum Streptophyta; class Magnoliopsida; order Lamiales; family Lamiaceae; genus Scutellaria; species Scutellaria baicalensis. Next base: position 3,824,448 of record CM016729.1, read on the forward strand.
CAGGAGTCTTGCAGTCTAAGGCAGTAGAGGGTGACCTAATGATTAGGTATACAAAAAGACGCAGTTTTGATGTGAGACACAATTGGGATCGACACGACTTTTTGGTAAAGAGGATCCGATCTGCTGTTTAGATTACTTCCTTTGAATCGTAGTGCAACAACCTTTTATACTTGCTGGAGTATCCAGGTTGCCGTAGCATCCTTTACTTCTTGAAAATAGACTAAGTAATACTTAGAGAAGGTACTTTAATTTCCTATTACACAATGGGCTTTGGTCTCATTAAAACTTATACAATCAATTCTTAACAAGCATAAATGTTTATCAAAAAATCATCCTTTATTAGTAATCAAACCTATAGATAATTGATCTAACATCACTGTCCATGAAAACCACATACTTTCAATGAAAACAAACATATATAGATGCATACTATGCATGACATACCAATCAAACTCTTACAAATGTACCTAAACTCCCTGTAATATATAGCAAACATTGTCTGTGTAACAGTGAGCACAAGCAATACAATAGCAACAATAATAGAAATAATAGCCCATGCACTATTCAAATAGTGAGCACAAGCAATACAACTTCGTTTCCTGCAATGCTCATTCACCCTGTCGAAGACTTTACTGTAGATGAACTGATATTCTGAACCAGCAACAGAATCGCCAAGTTTGTTAACCATTTTAGCAACGACTTCTTCTTCACCGAGCCAATTCTTAATAATCCCATTACGTGTATAATTGAAATATATGTTTTAGTGAAGGTATTATTCAAGGTATTACTTGTTACATGTTAAAGTATTACTCATATTACTTAAATGTGTTATAATAAGTGTTTGGGGGCACGGTGCCCCCGGGGCACGCAAGACCTACTCGAATATATGATTATTAAATATAAGATCCTATTTATAATGTTAGGATTCACTTACCTCTTAAAAAGAGCTTATAGCTCCTATGATCTAATATCTTATTTTAGAATGAAATGAAATATTGTTTTTAAATATGAGCCAAACACTTTTGATAAGATTATACCATCAGAAACATTTAAAAGTTGTTTTAAGAAGCTTATAAGCATGCTCAAACACACTCCAAGGTGGCCCCGTGATATTTCTAAAATAGGATCGTATATATAATAAATTCCTTCAAATTTGATCATTTAAATTACACAATCATCATTACTAACATTTTAAGTGGTCCACCATCTTAATTAACATCTTATTTTTAAAATAAGATGTTAGAGCTTATAAGATCTTTTACTATCGGATTCATTCTGACTTGACTCGGTAATTTATTTTCTGTTTCATTCATATAATATGCCTTTTGAACTGCTTGAACATGCAAGAAATGATATATATTCGAATTAAGAGGGTGTTTGGCGAAGCTTATGTAAATAAGCTTATAAGCTCTTCCATCCTATAAAATGTTTTTAGAGTGTGCTTTTTCTTATTTTGAAAATAAATCATAGTAGTGTTTGGATAAATGAAATGGGTAAGATCTTATTTTACATAAAAATTCAGATCCTCCTATTTCCCCAAAAAAAAAAAAAAAAGCTTATAAGCTCCTAATATCTTATTTTAGAATGAAATAAATTTTGTTTTTAAATCATGCCTGTTGAATCATTATCCCACTCCACTCCTATCAAGCACTATGCAAATGATAATGCTAAGGTCAGAACTTCTCAACATATATACTCTCTATAGTTGTGTTTCGATAGGTCGATTTTGAGCAAAATTTAAATCCATAGCAGTAAATTCATTGGTGGTGTTTGATGGATGTGGATTGATATCCATAACTGTTATTTCAAACTAATTTTTTAGCAATACGAGTGGATTTTGAATCAACCCTAACTAACGGTCCATCTGGATAGATGGATTTACGGAGGGATTTGAAATAAATTGTTGCAAACTGGTGGTATTTTGATAGGTGTGAATTAGAAATCCATGAACTTCGTACTGAACTTATTTTTGAGTAATTTTGGTTGATTTCAAACCCCTCGATCCAAACACAACTTAAAAGTAGGCAACCGTAATTTTTCATTTTCATTTGCACCGATCACCGGCGATTTGTTGATACGATTAACTTTAACTAAGTTATTGTTGTTTTTCCTTTTTATAGGGTTGTGGTTGCTTTATGTGGGGCAAAAGATGACATAATTTGGAGGCATGAAATTCAATGAAACTGTCCTGTTTTTGTATAGAGATACAAATGAGGTAAATTGCATTTATTAGTTATAGAGTGATGATGAGAGATAATTTATATTTGTGTTCAAATTTCAAAGACTACTTCTTTCATTTCATGCTCTCATCTTATTTTTTCCAATTTTATGTAAGTTAAACATTTCTCCCATTTGCATAATTATTGTATTTCATCACTCCTGTAATGTCTTGCAACATTTATTTCTTTCAACTTTGCAGTTAACCCGAATAACTGTGTGTAACCAAATGTGGAGTTTACGTTGAACTGTTGAAGATGAACTGTTGTTACTATTGCTAGTACTAGTATAGGTTCCGTGCAATGCGCGACAATATAATCCATAATAGAGTCATTTGTTTTTTTTTTATAAATATTAATAATGTAACATATATTGCATATGTAATATATGTTGGAAATGTGTATAGTGTATTTGACAATAATTCAAAATAACAAATGGGGAAGTTGAGGCAAGAGTTAAGTCTCATTTTCCTTTAGATGAAATTACCCCTTATTCCGTGTTTTGCGGCCTACGATGAAGTTTCTAAGATACGAGAACTCACTAATTTATGGATCGTTGTATTTTGAAACCAAAACTTTTTCAACAAACGAAAATTATATTAGAAACTCTTCGAGGCAAGAAGAAGTGAAGACTACAATTGCAAGACTGTTAAGAATGTAAATAGTGGAACGAACGAAATGATTGGACATAACGTCTATTTATAGAAGTTGAAGAGGTGCGCTGTTTTTGCATAATTATACACCTTTCTGATTTTTAATAATATAGCTTACAATTGTTTGGAGTGGTTGTATCCTTTTAATTTGAGTTGCATTAATTCAACTTGAACTCATATTTTTTCAAACTTTTTTAACGCCTCCTCAATTTAAATTGTCAACTTCAATCATTAATTTTTTATTCATCCGAAATTGGATTTGAAAAAATAAGTATCCTAAATTTATATACTCAAAACGTAGATTTCAAATTTACAACTTGCTTTCTTCTTAATCAAACAAAACACCATATAAAAATTGGACAAAGTTTGGTCAATATTTTCAAATCAATTGCCAACAATATATAATTTGTTCAAGTATGTATATTAAAAAGAAAAAAGGGAATTTACAGAATTAAACATATAACACCCCAATTTAAATGAGATATAATTAATATATGTATGTGTAGTGTACATAAGTGGATTTAATTAATTCAACTTTAGCAAATTGTTTTCAGCCCAATGCTTTTAATTCTTTTAATCAAAGGCAGCCCAATAATAATTCATGTATAATTCTCAGCCCAATATCCTTTTGACCTTTTTGGATCCATTCTTGGATCAATTTTTATATCAGATATTCTTTTCGTTTGGATAAATTTCAAAAAAGAGTGAGTCATATTGATGCCACTCTTGTATCTCTCCCCACCAACACGTGTAATTCTTTTCAACTATAAAAAGGAGGGGATCACCTCCATCTTCCCCATTTCTTTCTTCTTCTTCTCAGCAAATTAGAAATTTCAGAGGATTGCACCAAAGGTAATTTTATTTCTTTCCCTTAATTATGTTGTTCGTTTCTTTCCGTTCGAAATGCCGCAGCGTCTCTCCAATACCCATTTATCCCCTTTTCCCACTTAGTTTTTCCCCCACAATCTGCTCCTCTGAAAGTCACAGATACAAAGTTTACAGCTTTGCAATTATATATATATGAACTTGTATACATATGTATGGCTGTCTTCTTCATCTCTCTCTCTCTCTCTGTCACACTCTCCTCCCTCTCTGCCGCTGAATCGCGGCCGCCGCCGCTGCAAGAATTGGGCGCCGCCGAAGTGGCACCGTGATGTGCGTGTGTGTGTGCAACGCCGCCGTGCCGGTGGCGCTGAGTGTTGCTGGGTGTGTGTATGCGTATGCGTGTGCAGGAGTTTCAGACGTGGCTTCCTTATGTAAGTTCGAGGTTTCAAATATGGCGTCGTTAATGTCTATGTGGGGGAATTCCGAAGGAACTTATGTCGGAGGGGTAACTTCGATGCACCCCGGGTCAAGAGACCCGAGGAATGCAATGCCTTCGTTATGTTATGTTTTCCCGATGTTAAATGTCTAAATGTTTGATGTATGTGCCTTTACCTCCGCTGAGTGTTTCTTTCTCACACTCACCCCTCATATGTTTTAAATATACAGAAAACCTGAGGCGAGGGACAAAGAATAGAGATCATGTTCTATCTTTTGCATGTAAATATTTACGACATACTCTAGAAACTAAGTATGTATATTTCTTTTAAATGTTTTGACTATAATGTATGATGTTAAAATGTTTTATCTTAACAAAATTATTGGTAATCCCTGAGTCTTTCAAGGGTTGCCATTTGAAATATTTTACTAAATCTTCTTTCGACGGGAGTTTATAATTGCTGCACGCCTGTTTGCAAACTGCTTCGTTTACTCTGTTTATTTATAATTTTTATAAAATATGTTTTATTCACTACAAGGAAATCGCTGAAAGTGCGTTGTCTTTCACAGAAAAAAAGCGTTGTTGTATCCAGGGTTGTAAAAGACAGGCGCTGAAAGACAACGCACAAAATGCGTTGTCTTTCAGGGATACGACAACGCTTTCTATGCGTTGCACAAAGCGTTGTCTTTTACGCAGTTTATGCATTTCATGCAACGCTTGTTAAGCGTTGTCTTTTACGCAGTTTATGCATTTCATGCAACGCTTTTGAAGCGTTGTCTTTTATGTGTTAGTGCATTCCATGCAACGTATGTAAAAGCGTTGTCTTTCTAAATTTAAGCGTTGTCTTTCTGTATATTTTATTTTCAATTATTTTTATATTTTGTATCCTGTATAATAATAATATTCAATAATTAAATAAACAAAAAAAATCATTAAACATATTTCAACACTTAATCGATGTCAAACATACATTAACAAATCCTCCGAACATTCATCTACTCATAAGATACTAAAATATTATAGAGTTATACATTTAAAATATTTAAATGATAACATGTTCACAAAGTTAGATTCCATGACAAATCAGTAAGAGTGGAACCTTCACAAAACCAATATGAAGACCTTCGTTTTCTTCATAAACTTCACAGTTACTCCTCAGTTTCCAAGAATCTGTCAAATTTACATGAAGAAAGTTAGTTTATTTAAACTTAGATACGTTTTAAATTTGTATATAAATTAACAAACAAAATTAACAAGATTATAATAAGAATCCCCCACATTGATTTAGAGCTAGAGATCCTTATACAAAATAGAATTGTAACATAGCAAACGCTAAATAAAATTTAAAAAAAAATTGCAATGTAGAAGCTAATCATCACCTTGTTCTAACCTTTTATATGATTTTGAATGCATTTGGCCCATTCGACACGCACTTCATCTATATCAGCTCTGGTGCACTTAAGATGCGCGAACTTTGCAAAATAAAATATTCAAGACACATTAACCATGTTATTTTGATGAAGTATAAAATATGCAAACTAAATACATAAAATGTCGTTTTACTCACAATTGAACGCAATGAATCCATGTCTGCAGTTACATCCCCATCAAGAAGTTGTCTCATGTATCGCAACACGAAAAAGCCACATTGCTTACTATCAGGTTGCAATGCGGCCTACATTGCGGAAATATATAAGTTTTTATTAAAATAAATCCAACAAATATTATGAGTCCAAAAAATATCTAATCTACTTTGCTAAAGTGACATGGAAATTGAACATGTTTTGTCTACAGAAGTCTCTTATAGCTGATGCCTTTTTTCTCATTCATAAGACCTAGAAAACAGTCTGTTAGGAACTCCACTAAATGTCAAGCAAGTCCTATATGTGGTTATGTAGACAATAGAATCTATCCATTCCATCTCAAAGTCCTATAAGGGTTAGGTTGCATAATGATTTTGTAGACCTATTTTTTAGGTTTCATTACACAAGTTAACAGATTACTTTTCTTTCATTATGAACTCCACTAAAACGTTTTTACATAGAATTATGTACTTTCTGCAAGAACACATCAAATGGAATTTATTATTGTAATAATTAATAATGCACTCTAAAATGATTGTTGTGAATGCCCTTACCTATATAAAAGAATGGATATTTTTTACAAAATATGCATTGCCTAATATATCGTTATTAAAGATTTTATTTAAGGTTAATAATAATTGAAACTAATTATAATATATATAAAAAATTACAATTTGATTTTGAATTCTTTCTTTCTTTCTTTTAGGAAGAAAGATGAACTATTTTGAGTTTGATTTAAGGGTCATTCTATTTTTTTTCCTTTATTTTTAGTTTTATTAAAGATTTTATTCAGAATCTTAAAAATGAATTTATAAAATTTTAATAATTAATATAATTATTTAAATTATAAGAAATGTCTGAATATATTTTTTAAAATTTAGATATAATTGTTGACATGAACTTGTATTATCTATATAACTATAATAGATTTCTCATTTATGAAATATTTCTATTTTTAGAAATTATTAATAACATTTATTTTACATTTATTAATGAAGAATAAACAAACATTTAATTTAAGAAACTTATTTAAGATATTTAATACTTTATTTATTGTATATAAACTCAGAATAAAATATAAATAGATAAATCTATATATATATATATAAGTAGGATATTTTGCCAAAATAACTTAAATAAATATCTCATTTATGAAATATTTCTATTTTAACAAATTACTAATGACATTCCTTTTGCATTTATTAATAAAAAATGGAATGCACATTTAATTTAACAAATCTTATTTCATAACATTTAATATTGTATTTTTTGTAAAGAAACTCATAATATATAATAATTAGATAAATAAGAGATGATATATCTATTACCTTTCATCATTCTCTAAGTATAGTAAATACTATATTTAAAAAAATTTAATATATAATATAATGATCTTAATGTAATATTCATAAAAAATATATCAAATTTAAAAATGGAAGTTTATGTTTGAGGGTTTCAATGATGTTTTTAAACTTTTTTATGATAAAATACAAGTGTTAATTTATTCTAAATTGATATTAAAATTAGAAATAAAAAGATGAAATGTATTATAGTTGTACTTAATAGTTTACACATATAAAACAAAACCAAGTAATATTCATAAAAAAATATTAGATAAAATTGTTATTGCAAATTAAACATCTTCTTCATTTGAAATACACACATGTTTATCCTTCTTATTGTTTTATTTTATAGGCACATAGCTGTCAAATTATTTTTTTTTTTTTTTTGCATTTGTATTTTCAATTGAGGTTGTCTAATGGATTGAACAAGGGTGATTTTTTGGTTTTTTGAAAATCATATATACATGATATAATGAATTATCAATCTTATCATTATTATTTATAATATTTTTATTGATCAAAATGTTAGTTTAAGTGCAATTTTGAATTATTTATTAAATAGATAGCAAGATAGATTTTTGTACATTTGATAAGCTGATATAATTTTTTATTGGATTCAGAATAATTGAGTTATATGTGTCATTGAACAAATATTTGATTACATTAAAAGTTAACATATATGTGTGTGTTATAATTTTTAAATATATATGTATATAACATACATTTTCTTTTTATTTTGTGTCATTAATTTTTATTTATTGAGAACTAGTACTCGCACCCGCGCGATGCGAGTTTTGTGATATAATATTGGTAAATATTAATTATTTCATAATATAGTGTAAGTAATTTTAGTATATAAAAAACAATATAATATTTAATAACTAAGAAAGTATAAATTTGCTTAAGATAATTCAATTCATAACAATATATTGATATTATACACATCCAATTCACTAATCTATGATTAATACTAAAAACAAAAGTATCAATATCATGAATTTCAAATCAAAACTGGAAATTCTACCTGTAAAGTTTGTAAGTTTTTTAAAAACTTCTTTATACCCAATAATTATAGTCGAAACATTTTTTTTTATCATCTGTGTTACAAACTAATATCTTCAGTCACTTAAATTAAATATACTAAAAAAACTAAAAAAATTATGAATTAAAAATCAAATTCAATTATTTAAATTAAATACATGTGTGTGTGAGCATGTATATATAGAAACATTACAGAATAAAATTAAAAAATTTACGTAGGAACTTGATGCAAACACTGTCAATTATATATTTTCATATTTCAAAATAAATTGAATTATAATTTATTTTATTAATATCGATTAATATCGAAAATGTCAGATAATTATTCACTTATAAGTATCACGTAAATTAATTGATATCGCACGACATTGATCACTACAATTTAAGCTCAACACATAATCAAAATGTAGTAGTTAGTCTACGATCATGATGACAACCGTATAATTAGAAACAGGGAAAATTCAATTTTGGTCCACTTAGGAGGCTATTGTCCATTTTATGTCCACTATGAAAGCTAATTTCAATTTTAGTTCACTTAGGCCAAAATTCGTCACTATTTAGTCCATTTTTCGCCAGAAAACCAATTTCACCAGCGAGTGTAATTCAACCGCCCCCGAATTTTTTAAAAAGCCTATGTGGCGCGCCGGGTCTCACCTGGACAATCCTCGACCATTCAGGATTATTCGAGTCAACTATATATATATATATATATATATAAATCAAAAATTAAAAATAATTTAAAAATTAAAAGGAAAAAAGTCTTCTCCTCCAAGCCCCCGCCTCCCCCTCCCCTCTTCAACTCCACCGCCGGTGCGAAGAGAACAACCGATAGATCTGCCGATGGTGCCGGAGGAGAACGACAGCGCCACCATGTCGAGCATATTCTCCGAACCCGGTTCGATAAAATGTGCGCAAATGATTATGTACAAAATGTGTTGAATGTGGTCAAGTTGATTATCCCTACTTGTGATTAAATTGGACGTTGACGTTCAGCGTTCCTCTTCAATCAATTATGTGTGTATGCGTATGCGTGTGCAGGAGTTTCAGACGTGGCTTCGTTATGTAAGTTCGAGGTTTCATATATCGCCTCGTTAATGTCTATGTGGGGGAATTCCGAAGGAACTTATGTCGGAGGGGTAACTTCGATGCACCCCAGGTCAAGAGACCCGAGGAATGCAATGCCTTCGTTATGTTATGTTTTCCCGATGTTAAATGTCTAAGTGTTTGATGTATGTGCCTTTACCTCCACTGAGTGTTTCTTTCTCACACTCACCCCTCATATGTTTTAAATATACAGAAAACCTGAGGCGAGGGACGAAGAATAGAGATGTTCTATCTTTTGCATGTAAATATTTACGACATACTCTAGAAACTAAGTATGTATATTTCTTTTAAACGTTTTGACTATAATGTATGATGTTAAAATGTTTTATCTTAAGAAAATTATTGGTAATCCCTGAGTCTTTCAAGGGTTGTCATTTGAAATATTTTACTAAATCTTCTTTCGACAGGAGTTTACAATTGTTGCACGCCAGTTTGCAAACTGCTTCGTTTACTCTGTTTATTTATAATTTTTATAAAATATGTTTTATTCCGCTGAAATGAAAATGGGGCGTGACAGTTTTGGTATCAGAGCCTGGCTCTACCCTTTTGTAGGGCCTTGCTCAAAAGCTTTATGTGAAATACTCAAAATGGGCCGCATGTTTAGAAATGTGAATACGATAGACATCTCTGTTCGACCTTCTTCCGCCAGGTTTGCCTGAAATGATTGTGAATCGTTGAAGTACTATAATGTGAATGTTATTATGTGTTGTTGGGATTCTCTGTTATCTGTACAGGTTGATGATGTTGGTTGAGTAAGGGTTGAGTGATTATATGAAACTTACATGTGAGATTGTGGGTAACAGATGTCGGAGTTTAGACAAACAGCTAGAATAAGGGTGTTTCGATTCGAGGAGCCCAGGGCAAGAGATAGACGACTATTCTTTGAAAGTATGGTAGATGGAGACATTTCCGTAGGGGAACATGTAGTGAGGTTGTTCCACTTCTGGCGACAGGTCGGAGGGGTGACGGCCGGGTAGCATAGGGAATATGGAGGCCTATAACCATTTGATCAGAACTCTACCTGGGGAATGGGTGGTTAGAGCCAACCGGGTATTCCAGGATGAGATAGTGTATTCAATGGTAGATCAGAGACCGAACGTTGATTTCAGTCGGGTAGCCCATTTTTGATTTGTAGACACAAGGTGTTACGACAGTGGAGTGACCGAAAATTTTGATATGTACATAGATATATCGGGTCCACTCCTGCTACGCTACCTAGTTATCGATATGTGATACTAACTACAAACGTTTTGCTACTAATTACTAATGTTTGTTACTCATTACCTTCGTACATACCGTTGTGTTATACCTTACGAAAAGTCTATAGAAAACTTCATTTTGTTTCAATAAAAGACATGAAGCGAGGTAGGCCAAGAAAACAACCACCACCCCCAGAACGTTCAACCTCAGTGCGACGAATAGTTGATCAAGCAATGCCCCAAGAACGAACGGTGGAGCAAGCAATACCACAACAACAGACATCCAAGGATTCGACGTCTGGATACTCTGCACCTAGCCATGCGACATCAGGACCCGCGGGCGGAGAGCCTATCAATAGTTTACTTACATTTCAACGCCCCTTTTTCCGACGGTCCAATTCATTTGGAATCAAGAATTCCAATAGAATTTTGCAAAATTCTAACTGAATTTTTTCGTTGGAATCTGAGTGATTTCTAGTAGTAAATATTATCAACATAATAATAAATTATTTACATATAATTGTGTATGAATATAGCATTAACAAACAAAATTTATTAAAAACATGCATCTAATCACGTGGAGTCTTAATGGCACTATAATTTAATTATCAAATGATAAAATGTATCAACATTTCATCTCTTGTTAATATTCTTCCGTCCCATATATTCTCTCCAGCTGAATGTTAATCTTTCTGAGATTGCGTAATTGTAAATTTGAGGGGAAAATGGTATTATTCGAATCTACCAAAATTGTTAAAACGAAAAAGTATTGACATATTATTGTTGAATTCCAAATTGCAAATTTTAATTAGTTTTGTGTACATCTTCTCTAGACTTTGGCTTTATATTTCTCTAGGCTTTGAATTTTGGTTTGTAAGAGTCTCTAAATTGTGTTTTGGTTTGTAACTATCATTAGGTTTTGGTTTTGATTATTTGTAATATGCTCTTTTGGTTTTGTTAAACTCGTCCTTGATGTGATTAATTGGCACCTTCTATATATGTACTATTGAGGATAGTTTAAAAGAACTATTCAATTGTAATTGCAATCTCCTTACTCAGAATGCCCACTATTTTGTTTAAAACATCTATTATGGCATCTACATTAGCATTTTATGAAGAATTAAAAATAATAAAAAAATATTATCAAAAAAGTTTTACAAAAAATGAATAGAAAAAAGTGGAAATGGGTGTTGACATGACCACTACTGACTCTCTTTCCTTCCTCCCTCCACTATAACGTTTTTACATTATAATTATGTACTTTCTGCAAGAACACATCAAATGGAATTTATTATTGTAATAATTAATAATGCACTCTAAAATGATTGTTGTGAATGCTCTTACCTATATAAAAGTATGAATATTTTTTACAAAATATGCATTGCCTAATATATCGTTATTAAAGATTTTATTTAAGGTTAATAATAATTGAAACTAATTATAATATATATAAAAAATTACAATTTGATTTTGAATTCTTTCTTTCTTTCTTTTGGAAAGAAAGATGAACTATTTTGAGTTTGATTTAAGGGTCATTCTATTTTTTTCCTTTATTTTTATTTTTATTAAAGATTTTATTCAGAATCTTAAAAATGAATTTATAAAATTTTAATAATTAATATAATTATTTAAATTATTAGAAATGTCTGAATATATTTTTTAAAATTTAGATATAATTGTTGACATGAACTTGTATTTTCTAGATAACTATAATAGATTTCTCATTTATGAAATATTTCTATTTTTAGAAATTATTAATAACATTTATTTTACATTTATTAATGAAGAATAAACAAACATTTAATTTAAGAAACTTATTTAAGATATTTAATACTTTATTTATTGTATATAAACTCAGAATAAAATATAAATAGATAAATCTATATATATATATATATATAAGTAGGATATTTTGCCAAAATAACTTAAATAAATATCTCATTTATGAAATATTTCTATTTTAACAAATTACTAATGACATTCCTTTTGCATTTATTAATAAAAAATGGAATGCACATTTAATTTAACAAATCTTATTTCATAACATTTAATATTGTATTTTTTGTAAAGAAACTCATAATATATAATAATTAGATAAATAAGAGATGATATATCTATTACCTTTCATCATTCTCTAAGTATAGTAAATACTATATTTAAAAAAATTTAATATATAATATAATGATCTTAATGTAATATTCATAAAAATTATATCAAATTTAAAAATGGAAGTTTATGTTTGAGGGTTTCAATGATGTTTTTAAACTTTTTTATGATAAAATACAAGTGTTAATTTATTCTAAATTGATATTAAATTTAGAAATAAAAAGACGAAATGTATTATAGTTGTACTTAATAGTTTACACATATAAAACAAAACCAAGTAATATTCATAAAAAAATATTAGATAAAAATTGTTATTGCAAATTAAACATCTTCTTCATTTGAAATACACACATGTTTATCCTTCTTATTGTTTTATTTTATACGCACATAGCTGTCAAATTTTTTTTTTTGCATTTATATTTTAAATTGAGGTTGCATAATGGATTGAACAAGGGTGATTTTTTGGTTTTTTGAAAATCATATATACATGATATAATGAATTATCAATCTTATCATTATTATTTATAATATTTTTATTGATCAAAATGTTAGTTTAAGTGCAATTTTGAATTATTTATTAAATAGATAGCAAGATAGATTTTTGTACATTTGATAAGCTGATATAATTTTTTATTGGATTCAGAATAATTGAGTTATATGTGTCATTGAACAAATATTTGATTACATTAAAAGTTAACATATATGTGTGTGTTATAATTTTTAAATATATATGTATATAACATACATTTTCTTTTTATTTTGTGTCATTAATTTTTATTTATTGAGAACTAGTACTCGCACCCGCGCGATGCGCGTTTTGTGATATAATATTGGTAAATATTAATTATTTCATAATATAGTGTAAGTAATTTTAGTATATAAAAGACAATATAATATTTAATAACTAAGAAAGTATAAATTTGCTTAAGACAATTCAATTCACAACAATATATTGATATTATACACATCCAATTCACTAATCTATGATTAATAATAAAAACAAAAGTATCAATATCATGAATTTCAAATCAAAATTGGAAATTCTACCTGTAAAGTTTGTAAGTTTTTTAAAAACTTCTTTATACCCAATAATTATAGTCGAAACATTTTTTTTATCATCTGTGTTACAAACTAATATCTTCACTTAAATTAAATATACTAAAAAAACTAAAAAAATTATGAATTAAAAATCAAATTCAATTATTTAAATTAAATACATGTGTGTGTGAGCATGTATATATAGAAACATTACACAATAAAATTTAAAAATTTGCGTAGGAACTTGATGCAAACACTGTCAATTATATATTTTCAACCTTTTATTTCAAAATAAATTGAATTATAATTTATTTTATTAATATCGATTAATATCGAAAATGTCAGATAATTATTCATTTATAAGTATCACGTAAATTAATTGATATCGCACAACATTGATCATTACAATTTAAGCTCAACACATAATCAAAATGTAGTAGTAGTCTACGATCATGATGACGATAGTATAATTAGAAACGGGGAAAATTTAATTTTGGTCCACTTAGGAGGCTATTGTCCATTTTACGTCCACTATGAAAGCTAACTTCAATTTTAGTTCACTTAGGCCAAAATTCGTCACTATTTAGTCCATTTTTCGCCAGAAAACCAATTTCACCGGCGAGTGTAATTCAACCGTCCCCGAATTTTTTAAAAAGCCTATGTGGCGCGCCGGATCTCACCTGGACAATCCTCGACCATTCAGGATTATTCGAGTCAACTATATATATATATATAAATCAAAAATTGAAAATAATTTAAAAATTAAAAGGAAAAAAGTCTTCTCCTCCAAGCCCCCGCCTCCCCCTCCCCTCTTCAACTCCACCGTCGGCACGAAGAGAATAGACGATAGATCTGCCGGTGGTGCCGGAGGAGAACGACAGCGCCGCCGTGTCGAGTATATTCTCCGAACCCGGTTCGATAACTACCCCAAGGGACCCACCTGGCAGACCGCCTTCCATGACCTTCTTAGGGCAAGGTATCTACAATAGCGACGGCGAGACGTGGTTGATTCAGAGGAAGACAGCGGCACTCGAGTTCATCACCAGGACCTGGCTGATTCAGATGAAGACGACTGCTTTACCCAGGGTTTCTGTGGAGGTTGAAGAAGATAGTGGATGTGGGGGCTGAGCGGTGGCTGAGGAAGAGCTTGTCGGTGGGGGAAAAAGACGGCAAGCGGCGATGGTGGATGACCGGATCGGATTATGCTTCTTTTTATTTTAATTATTTTTTATTTTTCATTATTTATATATATATATGGTTGACTCGGATAATTCTGATTGGTCGAGGATTGTCCACGTGGGCTCCGGTGTGCCACATAGGCGTTTTAAAAAATCCACGGGCGATTAAATTACACCCGCCGGTGAAAGTGGTTTTCCGGTGAAAAAATGGACTAAATAGTGATGAATTTTGGCATAAGTGGACTAAAATTGAAATTAGCTTCCATAGTGGAGTGGACGTAAAATGGACAGTAGCTTCCTAAGTGGACCAAAATTGAATTTTCCCCAATTAAAAAGTAAGCATGTAATTTAAATAATCAGGTGAGTCATATAAATTCAAAACGTGTACTCTCATATAAAAATATAAAAAGTTCTAAGTGTAAAGTAAAAGACTAAAATTTTATTTGATTATGAGATATTTATAATTTAAAAAATATTTAAGATAACATATAATTCAGACTAAATACATATTATATATACATATATGTATATACATACATCTTTAATAGTGTTATATTTATTTATTAATTTATATTATTATGGTATTTAAATTATCACCATGCAAATTAATATTTATTATTGAAATTATTGTTTGGATATCTATTGTTGATTTTTAATAAATTCTTCAATAAAAAATAATTTAATTAAGATCGATAAAATGAGAATAAATTAATACAATATTTATATTATTAGATCAAATGGATTAAATAGTAAAAAATGCAAAATAAAAAAATTTTGTTGATGGGACACTTACAAATATTAATTTAAAAAATACTTAGAATGACATATAATTCCATACTAAAAACATTATATATACATATATGTATATATACACATCTTTAATAGTGTTACACTTATTTATAAATTATATTTATATTAAATATGATACAATTATCCCCAAACAAATTAATATTTATTATTGAAATTATTATTTGAACATTATCTATTCTTGGTGTACAAAAAATTATTCAATAAAAAATAACTTAATTAGTATTAATAAAATAAGAATAAACTAATACAATATATATTATAAATTGAATGGATTAAATAATAAAAAATGCAAAATAAAAGTACTGTTGATGTGACACTTTTTTGTTGAGAAAATATTATTTCTATAAGTATCTCAAACTTTTCGTCTATTATTATAGTATAGAAATATATAGATAAATTTATCTTTTTCCTTTTTCTTTTAAATTCTATACAATAAATATAAAATTAAATGTATTAATATATTAAAAAAAATTGTGTCAGAATAATACATGGGTAGTGAAATTTTAAAAAATAAATTTAATATCTAAAAATAAGTTATATGTATTAGACACGTTATGATTTAAGTATTGAGATAAATAAATTTATTTTATGACTATAAATACACACGTATTTTAATATTTTTTGGTTCAATGCCACATATAACTCATTTATTCTAAATCAAATAAAAAATTATATCAGCTTATCAAATACATGAAAATCTCTTTTGCTATCTATTTAAATGAAACAATTCAAAATTGGACTTAATCTACACATTTTGAATAAATTATGAATAATAATTATAAGATTGATAAGTCAATATATCAGGGACTAAAAATGATGAAATTTTAATTTGTGAAAAACCAGAAAAATTACTCCTATCCAATCTCTTATGCCACCTCAATTAATCAGAATATAAATATAAATAAAATTTGACAACAAATACATATAAAATAAGAAAGATAAAATAAAATATTGGTATATTTCAAATGAATAAGTTGGTTAACTTGCAATAATAATTTTAATCTAATTTTTTCTATTTGATATGTTTTATATGTGTAATCTATTAGGTACACCTATAATAATAATAATAATAATAATAATAATAATAATAATAATAATAATAATATTATTATTATTATTATTATTATTATTATTATTATTATTATTATTATTATTATTATTATTATTATTATTATTATTATTATTATTATTATTATTATTAAATAATAGGGTTAATTTCAAAAAATTAACCACCCCACCTATTGACGTTTTGCGAATTACAACCTCATCTTTTTTTTTTCTTTTTCATATTACCACTCAATCTTCTGTATTTTTACTGATTGCAACCTCCGTTCAAATTTTGTATACAAATTTGCCGGAAAAGTACATCCATGCATATTTGCCAGAAAAGTATACAAATTTCAAACAGAGGTTGCAATCGGCAAAAATCCAGAAGATTGGGTGGTAATTTGAAAAAAAAAAGATGATGTTGCAATTTGCAAAACGTCAATAGTGGGGTGATTTTTTGTCATTTACTCTAATTATTTCTTTATAGAAAAATATTACAATTATAAACAAATTTTGTCTGAAATTCGACGATTCGAACTTTTTGTCCTCAATTCAATAGTTTTTTGAAAGATGGTGTTTGGATTTCAAAGTTTCAAAAGATAATGTTATTGAATACGATGAATGACCAAGAGTTAGCAATCTTTCACAATGCAAACTGTAATGTTGGTTCCAATTGATAAGAGGTTTAGGAGGTGAATAAACCTCTTCTAAAGTTTAAAATTTTTCTCTCCAAAGAATGTAAAGTTTAGGTCACTGACCAGTAAGCTATGAAGTTTACTATTCTGAGCATGTTGTAGTATCCCGCACTACAAGCTATGCAGATTTGAAGACAATACTGAACTTGTAAAAGAGTTTTATGCAACATAAATATAGGACCTATAGAAAAACAGAAAATAAGGGTTTTAATGCAATATTATGTATGATTCTTCAACAGATAAACATATATAAGAAATGCACATGATATATAGTGGTTCGAGGGTGGAGTAATCCGCCTCTACGTCTACTCTACTCCTTCTGCAAGAGGAACCTTGTTAAGATGGTTTGACTTACACAACCTAACTATTACAAACTTGTTCCTAACAAAAACAGCAAGCTTCCAGATAGGTTGCTATGCTTAGTTGACCATGACCGACATGGGGTCAACTACTAACACAAGGTTCTTACTCATTCTTAAAGAGTGAACAATTTAGCAGGAACTCAATTTCCTAAACAATCTAAGATGAAATATATAAGGTTTTTCTTCAACGTGTCTGCAACAAGCTTTCTTGGTTTCTCAAATTGAGATATGATCGGCTTGCTTGCTTAGATTAAGTACTGACTAAAACTTGAGATACTTGAGTTTAAAGATTGGAGTTTGAATTCGTGTTGATTAGTTGGAGTTTCAGTAGTTTTTTCAATTTGTACTTGTCTCTATTTATAGTTTTGAAAATCTGTCTGTTGAAGGGAGACAAATCTTCTGCGTTAAATGATATGATCTTCATAGTATACTTGCATTAAATGCTCTTGACTTTTTCCGATTTGCAGTAACCTATCCTTAAACAGATGTCCTCTTGCGATAGACTTTCTTTAGTTTGTCTCTGTTGATAACTCAGCATGTTCTTTTTTGTTGTGTACTCCGATACACATTCATCATGCTTGCTTCATATACTGGGAGCATATGCCAGTCTCTGTTTAGACGAAGGAGATCCTCTGTACCACACATCCATGTACCAAGCGTGTACCACATCCTAAAACACGTTAGATTAATTTTTAAAGTAAAAGTGGTTAAAAATTAATATTA
This sequence comes from Scutellaria baicalensis, assembly GCA_005771605.1. Classification (NCBI taxonomy): domain Eukaryota; kingdom Viridiplantae; phylum Streptophyta; class Magnoliopsida; order Lamiales; family Lamiaceae; genus Scutellaria; species Scutellaria baicalensis. Next base: position 3,842,807 of record CM016729.1, read on the forward strand.
TTTGTAACATCCGAAACAAAATTAAGCTCCTATTTAAATTCATGAGAACTTTAATAAATTAATTTGATAATTTTAGTTTCATCCATTCCATTGGGATTCAAATATAATAACGAAAAACAATATAACCATACCTAAATATTCTTAAGATACAATATTATAACACCGTATCATTATTATTATTTTAACTTGGACCAAAGCAAGTAATGATTTTAATACTCTAACTCAATTGAGATGAAATTGGTAGATGTAACAATCCGGATTAAATTATCATTACATAAAATGTAACAAAACTTTTTATAACTAAAAGGAGACGCAAATGATGTTGTAAATTATTTAATCAACAATAATTAACATAAAAATTAGAATATGGGTGGGAGAAATTAACATGAAATTTGTTATATATATACACACTACACACATAATATGACATTGACATGCATATACAACATAAATCAAATTTGATGATGTAAATATAATAAATAAAAGAAAAGGAAAGGTTTGGAGAGGTGGTGGATACGTGTACCATCCTTCTATGACCACCCCTCTTTTAGCTCTTTCTCTCTCTACACAAAAGAGGCACATCATTCTATCAAAAGAACACTCACCAATTTTTCCCCATTTAACTAAAAGTAAGTACTACTTGATGAAGGAGATTGAAACTAGAATATTACCTCTCTCTTGGCACTCCTCTCTCACGGCTCTACTCTCTCTGCCCCTCTTTATTTCTCTACTTCTCTCCATCTCTCAATCTCTCTCCGTTCTTTCTTTGCCACTATTCTGTGGTTCTAAAACCGAGGGTCTCGTCATTTATTTACAGACGTAGTGGTCACACCGGTGTGGAGTCATCACCGCCGCTGTAGTGGGATTACAAACGAGGCACATGTTTAAGAGGAATAAAACATAGATGTTTTGCAAATTCTGCCGTTAAAGGTGGGGGTAAAATCTTATCAAATAAATGTTTTTCGTTTAAACTGTACAACATGTTAAGTGACACTTATTGCTATATGTGGTATAATTTCAATAATTTAAGTGAAGTCGATTTCAAGTTGATCGTTATTATTTTATTGATTGATTTTGATACGGTACGAATGTTATTGCGGTATTGATATACTCTTGATGATTTATTTACGTTAAATGGTGAAGTTGAAGCATTGGCTATGTGACATTTCGAATGTTATTCTTATATGGATAAAGTGATAATGAGTTTTACTATTATATGCGATATTGAAGGTAAATGTGAATGAGGGTGTTGAAGTAAATGTGAATGCAAATGTAAATGTTGAATGGCGGTGAAACTTAATAGGTAAACCTTGAATGGTGAATGTTGCACGTTAAATGTTTAGATGTGAATTACGTGCGAATGATTGTGCATGTGCATGCGCTTGAAGAGGTGGGATCCCAACTGGACTAAGTTCCAGACGAGGTTAACTGGAACTTAACTGGACTAAGTTCCAGACGAGGTTAACTGGACTAAGTTCCAGACGAGGTTAACTGGACTATGTTCCAGACGAGGTTAACTGGACTAAGTTCCAGATGAGGTTATGTATTTATTTTATGTTGAACGTATAACGTGAGGATGTATATGTACTTCCCTTCCACTGAGTGTTTTCTGGCACTCACCCCTATGTGTAAAAATGTTTTCAGCTTAAAGCATTCAGGACATGGTGTGCGAGCGGTGAATGTTGGTAGCCGGTGATATCAAGGTTCAAGAAGATTTTCTTTAAAGGATTTTATTTATTTAATTTTACAACAATATGTCCATGAAAACGTTCATGTATTCCGTTTTTAAAGTGTTTAAAGATGAATTGGAGAAAAGGGAATTTTAAGTAAATCGCTTCCATTGCATTTCCCGAAAACTGTATTTCTTAATTATTTTTCTTGAATTCATGCATCTTTATTTTATTGAAAGGGGTCAATTTCTAATGTAAAGTAATGCCCCAGTGAGATTTTATTCTTTAAAGAAACGGGGCGTTACATTATTTTAATATCAAAAAGACATAGTTTTGATGTGAGACACAATTGGGACACGATTTTTTGGTAAAGAGGATCCGATGATCTGCTGTTTAGATTACTTCCTTTGAATCTTAGCGCAGCAACCTTTTATACTTGCTGGGGTATCCAGGTTGCTGTAGCATCCTTTACTTCATGAAAATAGACTAAGTAATACTTAGAGAAGGTACTTTAATTTCCTATTACACAATGGGCTTTGGTCTCATCAAAACTTATACAATCAATTCCTAACAAGTATAAATGTTTATCAAAAATCATCGTTTATTAGTAATCAAACCAATAGATAATTGATCTAACATCATTGTCCATGAAAACCACATACTTTCAATGAAAACAAACATAGATGCATACTATGCATGACATAACAATCAAACTCTTACAAATGTACCTAAACTTCGTGTAATATAGCAAACACTGTCTGTATAACAGTGAGCACAAGCCACTATAGCAACAACATTAGAAATAATAGCCCATGGACTATTCAAATAGTCTCTCCTCAACTTGGCCATCCACCTATTCCTTCGTTTCCTGCAATGCTCAACTTGTGCATTTAACTTGTTGGTGTTGGTGTTGGTGTTGGTGTTGCTGTTGCTGTTGGTGTTGTTGCTGTTGGTGTTGATGTTGGTGGTGTTGGTGTTGGTGTTGGTGTTGGTGTTGCTGTTGGTGTTGTTGGTGTTGGTGTTGGTGTTGGTGTTGGTGTTGTTGCTGTTGGTGTTGATGTTGGTGTTGGTGTTGGTGTTGGTGTTGTTGATGTTGTTGTTGATGTTGATGTTGATGTTGATGTTGTTGTTGTTGTGTTGTTGTTGTTGCTGTGGCTGTTGTGGCAGTTGTTGCTGTTGTTGTTGATGTTGGTGTTGTTGCAAGCCTGTTTTGTGCCGTGACCTTCCATATATACTAACGGAACAAGTTTGTTGTTGTTGCAAGCTTGTTTTGTGCTGTGACCTTCCATATATATTAACTGAACAAGTTAAAACATACAAAAGAAGATCATTAGCACATTATAAAAACGAACACACATTTTTAAGAACCCAAAAAAACAATATATATGTATATATACATACATCTTTCTATTTCTACTCGGCAAAATTTTCAGAAAAGATAAGTTATTGGGCAATAAAAGCTTGATAATCCAAGGTGACATACTAATCACGTGCAAATTTAACCTGATTTGGCCTGTTCAGGCTGAATTTAGATTAAACTTCCGAATTTTCAAAAGATAAAAAGTGAAATTATCAACCTGAAAAAATAATGAGTAAAAGTGCTAGAACCGAAAATTAATGTGCAAGAATAATATTCTATATATATTGATCCCAAAAGGCTTATTGATCCCAAAAGGCTTATTTTTTAAAAGTGAAATATTCTTATAGTGTGTGACTAGGATGAAGCTTGGTTAGTAAAATTCAAAAGGCTTATTGATCCCAATTCCCAAAAAAAAAAGGGCAGTGGATAAACTATATATAGCAGAATTACATATTCTAATTCTAAAACCAAAAATATGATAAGTCATGAATTTAATAGTCAAACGTTGATCCAAAATAATCAGGTAAAGTATTTCACAACGGGCTTAGGAAAGATACATGCAATATTAAAATTGTATAGCCAAAATCAAGATAATAACCCTTCTCAAAAAAGAAAATTTAAGATGAATAAATAATAAAAGATCAAAATAAAGTTTGTTTTTCTGACAATACTAATATTCGAGTAAATATATTAACGAAAAAAAAAAACTTATATGAATTCATCATTCTCAAAATTTAAACACCCTAGATATTGCAAATCCATCAGTAATTCTTTAGCTTTAACTGAGTGGTTCAAGCTGGCCATTTACTAAGTTTAATAGAAAAAAAACAAAAAACTTAGTTGATACAACGAACCTGCAAGTATGGGTTTGTTTCCTCAGTTGCCCAGAAAGTAGAGTGCTTTTGATGAAACAATAATCTGTGCTTCTATTTATAAGAAAAAAATTCGTACGCACCTCTCTCGGAAAATTACAAATTTAGAACTCTAACTTTTAACCATCCACCATTTCTGGACATTATCTTTTCGGGCCTTGAAATTTGAACACTATCTTTTAAAAAGGATCGATTTGAGGACAAAAGGCCTGAATTAGAAAATTTCGGGCTAATTTGCACGAGAATTTCATGTGCCTATCCTTAAGCGGGCTTCTCACTGATATGTCACACTGTAAGTTAATTAATTCAATTTTGAAATGCACATCATTTAACAACATGCCACATCATCTAACAAAATGTAACATCATTTATTAATTAAAATATCTATAATAAATCTTTAAAACATTCATAAATTTATTTTTAAAAATCAGAAAAGAGGCATTGAAAATGGTGCGGAGGGAAACAGGGGCAACTCTAGTTTGTGAAGAAGATGGAGATCCAGATATAGATCTATAGATGGAAGAAGCGGCAGATCTGTGTATACCCCTGGTGGTGGCCGATTATTGTGTTGGTTATTCCTTTTTCTTTTTTTAGCATTTATTATAATTGTTGAACAAGTAGGGTGGTTTACAATTTTACAACTATTGTAATTAATTAGTGTTAACCAATACTCCCTCCGTCCCGCTCTATTTTGCCTACTTTCCATTTTTGTTTGTCCCATCTTATTTTGCCAGCCCAAAAATGGCAAAGAAAAATTTACTTCCTTACCCCTCCATTTCTTTCATTTTACAACTTTTGCATTCAAAAAGCACACATTAATTACAAAATTGCCACTAAAAAATATTAAAATAACACATCACATCAAAGTCAAACAGTTTTTTCTTAGGTTCCGTGCCGGTCAAAGTAGGCAAAATAACCTGGAACGGAGGTAGTATGTTTTAAAACTATTTTTCTAAGGTTTTAGAAAAAAATTTCGATGTATAAGAAGAAATTACAATCATAAGACAATTTTCAAAATTTTAAGACTACATTTAAGAATTTTTAAAATTTTAACTATAGATATTTCAATTATATTGTTACTATTATTTAATAATAATTTTTAAAATTATTATTAATTGTAGGATTTTATTAATAATTTTATAGATTTTGTAAGAACTATTAACATTTTCTTCAAATAAATTTATAATTTTTTAGATTATTTTAATTATTTAATAATTATTATTAATATTATATAATATATTTTAAAACAGTTTTTTAACGATTATAGATATAATTTTTGATTTATAAGAAAATATTTATAATTGTAAGACAATTTTTATGATTTTTATATCTATTATAGTAATTAAAATTAATATAGTTAAAATCTAATATATCCAAAATATCATTTGAGATTTCACAAAAAAATTTGATTTATTTCAAAACTATATAATGGTATAAGACAATTTTTCTGATTTTTAAAAATAAATTTATGATTATTTTAAAGATTTATTACAAATATTTTAATTGATATATGATGTGGCATTTCAAAATTGAATTTAATCACTTTACTGTGTGCGACATCAACGAGAAGCCTGCTTGAGGATAGACACATGAGATTCTAGTGCCAATTAGCCCGAAATTTTCTAATTCGGGCTTTTTTGTCCTCAAATAGATCATTTTTTAAAGATAGTGTCCTAGTTTCAAGACCCGAAAAGGTATGTACTTAAATGGTAAATGGATAAATTTAGAGTTCTAAATTTGTAATTATCCCCACCTCTACATATACGGTCATGGTGGCCGGACATGCTTCTATGTATTCAGTCTTGATGGCCGAATACACTTATATATAGAGCTGACAATTTGACCCTGACCTGACGAACCGATCCGGACGACCATAAATAAGGTTGGATAAGGCTCTAAATAGTGGCACGAAAAATGTCGGAATACCTGAATATTATCCTTCAGGACTTTGAAATTGAGACCGTATCTCTTGAAAATTGGCGAAATTACGAAATATCAGTTCGAATCGATGAATTTCGGGCCCTAGTTTAGCACGTGCACCCTAGATTTTAGACCATTATTTCCTAGCAACTTATATGTTCTAGCAATTTTGCTTAGTAACTTATCTATTATGCAATTTTTCCATTAAATTTTCGTGTTTTCTATCATTATAGAATGTCACGCGCTAATCACATTCAAATTAAGCCCGATTTGGCTGTTCGGGTTGAATTGGGTCAAATTTCCAATTTTCCAAAAGTTAAAGGATAAAATCAGCAACCCGAAAAGATAATGGATAAAATTGCTAGAATCCAAAAGTTATGTGGGTAAAATAATAATTAATTCATGAATAAAACATGAAAGTTACATTGCCAAACATATTTAGTCCTCGATCCCAAAATAAGTGTTGTTTTAATTAAATTTGTTAGCTTTCATAATAAGTATCAATATAAGATTTTAAGAACTATATTCTCATATTATACCAAAGTTCCATATTTACTACAATGAAATAAAATGGTAGAGTGAATATACTTATCTGGTGAATCTACTTAAAAATATTTAAGTAGATTAGTCATTTTATATATTAAACCTTTAAATGTGCTAAATTCTTAAATAAAACAAAATCTTAAGAGGAGTGAATTTTTTTGATTTTAATTCTCTCTTATATAAATACAATGCATTTAATTCAGACTGAAAAACTAGTGGTGCATGCTTGTTGAAGACTTGCCAGTGAACGACTTGAAGTTTAAAACTTTATAAACCCCAACCACTTCAATAATTAGTGTTTGAATATCCATTGTTCACATGTTTATATTATGCGAGGAAGACTTGCCATTGACTTGAAGCTTATAAGTCTGTAACGGCCAACTACTTCAATAAATAAGTGATGGAAAATTCATTGTTCAAACATAGTTTATCGAAATATTCGAGTTCATGATTGCAATCATAAATTATCAAAATGAAGTTATATTGAGAAAAATTAGGATTCGTCTTCAGAACAAAAGTCAATACAAATGAAATTATATAAAATTATGAGTAGATCTTGTGTGAGACGGTCGCACAGATTTTTTTTCTTGAGACGTATCAACCCATAACCCACACTGAGCAATTCACATGAAAATTTGTGGATATGAGTTCAATCCATGGGTAATAAGGATCTTTCTCACGAAAACTATCCGTGATACCGTCTCACATGAGTTTTTGTATATAATTATTTCATTTAAATCAAATGAAACATGATGAATTCAACATATATATACATCCAAAACTCATGCTGCATTTAAATAATACACAAATTAGGGCAATAATTCACATCAATTCAATGTAATACTTAATCAACTCAGGTGACGGGACCAAACAAACAATGTCAACCTCGTGCCTTAATATGTGCCATAATTGAAAATGGAAATAGAGAGACTATCCATAAAATGAGCAAAGTCCAGATATATATCATCATATTATTTTAACTAGTATTGGCACCCGCGCTATGTGCGGTATGTGATATTATAATATTGTTAAATATTTGATAATATAGTATAAGTAATTTTAGTACATAAAAGATATTATAATATTTAATAACTAATAGAATCTAAATTTGCTTAAAATAATTCAATTTACAACAATATATCGATATTATACACATCCAATTCACTAATTTATGACTAATATTAAAAATAAAAATATCAATCATGATCTTCAAATCAAAATTGGAAATTTTACTTGCAAGTTTGTAAGTTTTTAAAAAAATTTATACACAACATTTCTAGTTGAAACATTTTTTTATCATATGTGCTACAAAAAAATTTCGTCAGTCACTTAAATTAAAAAAACTAAAAAAATATGAATTAAATATCAAATTCAATTACTTAAATTAATTATGTGTGTTTGTGAATATGTATGTACATAAACAAAAATTTACGTAGGAACTTGATGCAATTACTGTCAATTATATATTTTCAACTTTTTATTTTAAAATAAATTGAATTAGAAAAAAATTAATATCGCTTAACATTGAAGATGACAGATATTTATTTTGTTGTAAGTATCACATAAATAAATTGATATAACACGACATTGATCATTACAATTTAAGCTTAGTACAAAATCGAAATGTAGTAGTAGTGATCATGATGATGACAATATAATAATTAGAAACTAAACATATAATTTAAATAATCAGCTGAGCCATCTAAATTCAAAACGTGCACTCTCATATAAAAATATACGAAGTCCTAAGTGTAAAATAAAAAATGAAAATTTTATTATGAGATATTTATAATTTAAAAAAATATTTAGGATGTCATATAATTCAGACTACAGACATATTATATACATATATGTGTATATACACACATTTTAAATAATGTTATACTTATTTATTAATCTATATTAAATATGATATAAATTATACCCATGCAAATTAATATTTATTATTGAAATTATTGTTTGGATATCAATTGTTGGTATTTAAAAAAGTATTCAAAATTAATTTAATTAAGATCAGTAAAATGAGAATAAACTGATACATCATTTATATTATTAAATCAAAAGGATTAAATAGTAAAAAATGAAAAAAAAATTGACGGGATACTTACAAATATTAATTTAAAAAATACTTAGGATGACATATAATTTTTACACTAAATACATATTATCCATATACATATATGTATATACACACATCTTTAATAGTGTTACACTTATCTATTAATTATATTGATATTACATATGATATCGAATTATTCCTAAACAAATTAATATTTAGAGTAAGTCTCGTATGAAACGGGTGCATGGATTCGGGTCAAGGGACCCGCTTCTCTTTCTCTCTTTTTTTTTCCGCGTAATTTTTTAATTTTTGCATCTACCAATAGGGTATGTTAGAACTATATCTACATTATCTTAGACATATCTTTACGTTATGTTAATCTACATATCTGCTCATATTTCATACATTTTCTTTTTTACGCTTGGTTTTTGAATTTTGCCACTTACCACTACGTTATGTTAGACATATCTTTACGTTTTGTTAAACCTACCATTCTGCCCAATTTCATACCTTAAACTTAAAAAAAAAAAAAACCTTAGGGTTGACACATGTACAATTACGTTGTATTAGACATACCTTTAAGTATGGTTAGACATACCTTTGTGTTATGTTAAATCTACCTACATAAGGTAGATCTAACTATGGGAAAAATTCAATTTTAGTCCATTTAAAAAGTCAATGTCCAATTTTCGTCCACCATGAAAGCGGTTTTAAATTTTAGTCTAATTAAGCCAAAAATCGTCACTATTTCGTCCATTTTTGGCTTAATTGGACTAAAATTGAAAACTGAAAATTGAAAACCGCTTCCATGGTGGACAAAATAGTGACAAAAATGGACCAAATAGTGACGATTTTTGGCTTAATTTGATTAAAATTGAAAATCGCTTTCATGGTGGACGAAAATTGGACATTGACTTTTTAAATGAACTAAAATTGAATTTAACCCATCTAACTATACATAAAGGTATGTCTATTGGAGCGAGTTTGAGTGGGCTTGAGCGCGAGTATCAGGCGCATGCGGACTCGTGAAATGCGAGTGGGAGTGTTTTTTTTTTTTTTTTTGCGTTTTGACCAGATCAACCCTGATGTATGGATTTAGATTTGTGTGTCAAACTCATATACGTTTTTGCCTAATATTTATTATTGAAATTATTGTTTGAACAATCTATTGTTGATATTATAAGGAATTATTCAATAAAAATTAATTTAATTAATATTAATAAAATAAGAATAAACTGATACAATATTTATATTATAAATTGGATGAATGAAATAATAAAATTACAAAATAAAAAATTATTGATGTGACACTTTTTCTTAAAAATGATATTTTGTAAATATCTCCAATTTTTCCTCTATTATTATAGTATATAAATATATAGAAAGATTGTTATTTATTTATTTATTTATTGTTTTGGAATTTTCTATACAATAAATATAACATTAATGTCTTAATATTAATATTTTTTAATTAATAAATGTAAAATGAAAGTTATTAATGATTTCTTAAAATGGAAATATTTAATAAATGAGACATTTATTGCAGTTATTTTTGGCAGAATGTTCTGCTTTTATATATATATAGATAGACTAATTTAATTTTACATCTATTAAGCACGTCTTAATTGTCTCCGAAAGTAATTTATTTTTTGAAAGACACTGACCCTTAAATCATTTCAAACATTTTCATTACATTGTGTCTGTTAGTAAAAGCAAGAAGTTATTGATTACTTTCATAGATTTGGTTCTAAGTAACTTCATTGGTTCAGATGAGATTGTATATGTGAAGTTTTCGGCATTATACTGAGTTTAAAACTCTTCTACTTTGTACTCAACTACGAGAAAAGCTCATTTTTCGTCCTTTCCCAAAAGCATTGTCCGTTGTTAGTCCTGTAATCGACAATTTCGTACAATTTTAATTTGGTCATCTTTTTGACGGGTTTTCGATTTTCCGGCCACATACCAGTGAGTGCCCTACACTTGCCCCCAATCTAAAGTCGGAAAATAAAAAATCCGGTGAAAAAATGATCAAAATTGGATAAAATTTTTAATTACGGGAACAAATTAATTGAAAATAGTAGGACTAAAATTGGACGAACTTTTCAATTAAAGGATCAAATCGAAAAAATGCATTTCTACATGACTAAAAGCCTACTGTGGACCAAAAATGAGTTTCTTCCAATCATGTGCATGTGTAAAGTTGGCTACTTCAGCCAACACGAAATGAATATGGCATTTACTTCAAATCACATAAAATTCTGACACAATTTAATAATGTGATTTATATTCATTTTATTTTTTAAATAGAATACAATTTTCTTAATTAAATATCTAAAGAGACTTCCTTTTCGGGATACAGGTCATTTATAGCCTATTTACTATAAATATGGACAAAAAAACCCCTCCCTATAACACAAATTCATATTTAACCCAAAACTCAAAATTTATCTCAAATATACCCACTTTTTGACTTGATTGAGATTGTCAAATCAATTAAGAAAAGAATCTTGTGGGGAATTGAGGAGAAATTTGACACGTTACAATCGTGTCCCACGTCTTGGACAGCGCGTTTGACCAGTCTCTCTCTCTCTCTCTCTCTCTCTATGTCTTGCTATTTTCGTGTAGGGTAAAACAAATGGTCTCTCTCTATGTCTTGCCCTTTTAGCAAAAAAAGGGGGCACATTGCGGCCAGTGGGAATCGAACCCAAGACCACAATAAGCAAATTGAACTATATTCTACTGGGACAAACAAGATTAATATAATAGTTTTCGTATAACACCTAAATATAGGGTTACACGAAAACTCTTGAAATCAAGGTTACACGAAAACTCTTGAAATTAAGGTTACATGAAAACTCTTAAAAACAAGGTTACACAAAAACTCTTGAAATTAAGGTTACACGAAAACTCTTAAAATCAAGGTTACACGAAAACTCTTGAAATCAAGGTTACACGAAAACTTTTAAAATCAAGGTTACACGAAAACTCTTGAAATCAAGGTTACAAAACTCTTGAAATCAAGGTTACACAAAAACTCTTGAAATCAAGGTTACACGAAAACTCTTGAAATCGAGGTTATATTAAAACTTTTCGTGTGTAAGCAATTGTTTGGACATGTTTCCCAATTTTCGTGTGATTTTATCCCTCTTTACACGTGACATTACCCCTTCTTAGAATTGGACTTACACATATAGGTTAGGGGACATGAATTTCAGTGTGTGTCAAATCATGACACATTTGACTTCCAAAATGGGTATTTTTGACCCAAATTATAGCAAATAGGTTATATTTGTCCTTTAAATATAGGGGGGGTTATTTTTTACCCACATTTTTAAGAAATAGGTTAGTTATGGGTATTTGCTCCTTCCCTTCGTTTTATATGTGGATAGTGTCAGTTCTAGTCATAACCGTTAGAAAACAGAGAAAAATTCCTCATTTGCCAAATTCTAACACAATGATAGTATATGATTATAAATTGTAAATATACCCCATAATGATTATACTTATAAGAAGATTCATCTTTTTATCGATTTTTTTTTTTTTGTATGTGCAAATTCCTGTCATGACATTTATTTTGTGGGTGTGAGTAATTTTGCCTTTTTTGTTGTTTTTTTCCTCTCTCTAATATACTATTATTTTAATCATTTAATTAATTCACATTCAAACACTAGTAGTTGGGGTGGATATGTGATCAGGACTTGCCATTGACTTGAGTTTATAAGTAAACACCAACAACTTCAAGAATTAAGTGATGGGAATTTATTTGCCAAAACATATTTTACTCTCTTTGTCAAGTGAATTGAATAATTTGAGATATTTTTGAAATTATATTGTTGGTCCCGAGTGGCAGTAGGTTTAGAGGGGGGTGAATAAGCCTACTCAAAATTTTCAAACTTTTCTCCAAACGAATGTCTAAGTCACAGAAGGCAGGTAGCTACTGAACTTTCTCCTTCAGATAGGTTACTGTTTGAGCAGTTACTGTCGTGGTAATATACAAAGAAACAACCAAAGCAAATAGCAATTCAATCAAGAACACACTCACATAAAATAACAAATCAAGAATAAGAAAAACAAGAACAGACACACCAATTTGAGTGGTTCGGCTCGGATCCACTTGAGCCTACGTTCACTATGAAATGAGGAACAACTTTATTCAGTTGCTGAATCGATCCAAGAAGAACTACACATAAAAAACCTCTAGAAAACACTCAGCCTATACAACAGCACTCGCACTCAACTTTCTCTCACTAGAACTTTATCTCTAATGACTAAAACTCTAAAATGCAGAATGAATGATGAACTCTGAAACTTCAGCTATTTATAGCAACAAGAATCACGAGATTTGGTTGAATATTGCGCGAGATATATCAACTGGAAGTTGGCAACTCAAAACAGCTTCATAACCACTTTTGGACTTGGCCGATTTTCCATTCTTCTTCATAACTGAAATAACCGCTGTGAAAGCGTGTTTCTAAAGTGTGATTTTTAAGTGAAGTACGACTTTTTCCTTCCTCAGCCAAAAACATGAATTTTGAGCTCATTCTTTACAATTCTCCACCTGGAGCTCCAAATGACTAAGGCAGCAAAACTTCTTCAAGTAATCTTGCCAAATCCTTCTCCACTTAATCCGATTAACCTCATACACAACTCAAACTTTGCTACAGGTAAAGTTTTAGTAAAAGCATCTGCAGGATTCTCTGTGGTATGAATTTTCTTTACCTTTATAGCTCCACCTTCAATGACATCTCTTATAAAATAAAGCTTGATGTCAATGTGTTTAGTTCGCTCATGGTATCCCTGATGTTCAGATAGATGTATAACACTTTGATTGTCACAATAGATGCTTACACTCTTCTGAAATACCCCAAATTCTTCCAGAATTCCTTGAAGCCACATAGCCTCTTTGATTGCTTCTGTTAATGCTATGAATTCAGATTTTGTAGTGGACAAAGCTACTACAGGCTGATGAATTGACCTCCAACTTATTGCTGTACCAAAGAGTGTAAAAACATAACCGGTGAGTGACTTCCTTGTATCAAGACTTGCAACATAGTCTGCATCAACAAAACCTCTTAGAGGAGTTTCTGTTTGATCACTACTTCTGAACACCAATCCATATTCCTTTGTTCTCCTTATGTATCTCAGTAGCCACTTAGTTGCTTCCCAATAAGCTCTGCCAGGATTGCTCATAAATCTGCTAACCACACTCATCCCATGTGCTAAATCAGGCCTGCAGCACACCATGGAGTACATTACACTTCCTACGTACTGCACTGCATAAGGAGTTCTATTCATCTCTGTCTTCTCTTCTATTGAGTCTGGACATTGTTCCATTGAAAGCTTAAAATGTTGTCCAACAAGAGTACTAACCACCTTTGCCTCATGCATTCTGAATCTCTACAAAACTTTGTCCAAATATGCAGCTTGATTTAGAATCAAATTAAGTACTTTTGTCCTTACTTCTGAAAATATCCATGCCAAGTATTCTTTTGGCTTCTCCTAAATCCTTCATCTCAAACTCAGCTTTGAGCATAGTTTTAACCTCTTCAATTCCTTTCATTGAGCTTGCTGCAATTAACATATCATCTACATATAACAGTAGATAGATACATTGACCAACTTCTCCTTTGAAATAGACACAACTATCATGCTTGCTTCTTTTGAATTTTAATGAGATCATGTATTCATCAAACCTCTTGTACCATCTTCTGGGACTTTGTTTTAATACATACAATGACTTCTTAAGCAAACACACCTTGGATTCATTGTTCTCCACATAGAACCCTTCTGGAATGCTCATGTAGATCTGCTTATCTAACTCACCATGTAGAAAAGCTGTTGTGACATCCATTTGGTGCAATTCCAACTTATATTTGGCTACAATGGCAAGCAGGATTCTGATGGAGCAATGCTTAACCACTGGAGAAAAGATCTCATCATAGTCCACTCCTTCCCTCTGTGTAAAGCGCCTAGCCACAAGTCTAGCTTTATACCTTATGTTGTCTCCTTTTGCAGCTTCAATTTTCTTCTTAAAGATCCACTTGCAGCTCACCATCTTTTGTCCTTTTGGCTTGTCAACTATTTCCCAAGTCTTGTTCTTGTTTAGTGACAGTAGTTCTTCATGCATTGCCACTAGCCACTTGTCCTTTTCCTCACAACTTACTGCTTCTTTATAATTGCTTGGTTCCTAACATTCAATAGACAAAGCAGCAACCAAAGCATATGAGGAAACTCTCAAATTTCAATACCTGATTGGAGGATTAATCACCCTTCTTCCTCTATGATCTCTAGTAAGTTGATAACTCCTCAGGTTCCCTTCATTATTTGAGTCTGATTCTGAATCTGAAGTGGAAGTTTCTAAGCTGGAATCTTGCTGAGCCTGATCTTGATGTCATTTCCTCTGTGTCTCCTCCTCAACTTGAGCAGTAGTTTGACCTGCAGGGTTAGTAGAAGTACTAGCATGTCCACCTGCATAATCATTGTTAGTAGACATAGATATCTTATAAGGCATAATTGATTCATTAAATGTAACATCCCTACTAATGATGCATTTCTCATTTCCAGGTTCAAGACACAGAAGCTTATACCCTTTTACTCCTTTAGGATAGCCCAAGAACAGGCATTTCAAGGCTCTAGGCTCAAGCTTATCTTGCCTTATATGTGCATAGGCAAGAGAACCAAACACCCTGAGATTGTTGTAGTCTATTGGAGCTCCTTTCCATAATTCTTCAGGAGTCTTGCAGTCTAAGGCAGTAGAGGGTGACCTAATGATTAGGTATACAAAAAGACGCAATTTTGATGTGAGACACAATTGGGATCGACACGACTTTTTGGTAAAGAGGATCCGATCTGCTGTTTAGATTACTTCCTTTGAATCGTAGTGCAACAACCTTTTATACTTGCTGGAGTATCCAGGTTGCTGTAGCATCCTTTACTTCTTGAAAATAGACTAAGTAATACTTAGAGAAGGTACTTTAATTTCCTATTACACAATGGGCTTTGGTCTCATTAAAACTTATACAATCAATTCTTAACAAGCATAAATGTTTATCAAAAAATCATCCTTTATTAGTAATCAAACCTATAGATAATTGATCTAACATCACTGTCCATGAAAACCACATACTTTCAATGAAAACAAACATATATAGATGCATACTATGCATGACATACCAATCAAACTCTTACAAATGTACCTAAACTTCCTGTAATATAGCAAACACTGTCTGTGTAATAGTGAGCACAAGCAATACAATAGCAACAATAATAGAAATAATAGCCCATGGACTATTCAAATAGTTTCTCCTCAACTTGGCTATCCACCTATTCCTTCGTTTCCTGCAATGCTCATTCACCCTGTCGAAGACTTTACTGTAGATGAACTGATATTCTGAACCAGCAACAGAATCGCCAAGTTTGTTAACCATTTTAGCAACAACTTCTTCGTCACCGAGCCAATTCTTAATAATCCCATTACGTGTATAATTGAATTATATGTTTTAGTGAAGGTATTATTCAAGGTATTACTTGTTACATGTTAAGGTATTACTCATATTACTCAAATGTGTTATAATAAGTGTTTGGGGGCACGGTGCCCCCGGGGCACGCAAGACCTACTCATATACAGGATTATTAAATATAAGATCCTATTTATAATGTTAGGATTCACTTACCTCTTAAAAAGAGCTTATAGCTCCTATGATCTAATATCTTATTTCAGAATGAAATGAAATATTGTTTTTAAATATGAGCCAAACACTTTTGATGAGATTATACCATCAGAAACATTTAAAAGTTGTTTTAAGAAGCTTATAAGCGTGCTCAAACACACTCCAAGGCGGCCCCGTGATATTTCTAAAATAGGATCGTATATATAATAAATTCCTTCAAATTTGATCATTTAAATTACACAATCATCATTACTAACATTTTAAGTGGTCCACCATCTTAATTAACATCTTATTTTTAAAATAAGATGTTAGAGCTTATAAGATCTTTTACTATCGGATTCATTCTGACTTGACTCGGTAATTTATTTTCTGTTTCATTCATATAATATGCTTTTTGAACTGCTTGAACATGCAATAAATGATATATATTCGAATTAAGAGGGTGTTTGGCGAAGCTTATATAAATAAGCTTATAAGCTCTTCCATCCTATAAAATGTTTTTAGAGTGTGCTTTTTCTTATTTTGAAAATAAATCATAGTAGTGTTTGGATAAATGAAATGGGTAAGATCTTATTTTACATATAAATTCAGATCCTCCTATTTCCCCAAAAAAAAAAAAAAAAAAGCTTATAAGCTCCTAATGTCTTATTTTAGAATGAAATAAAATTTTGTTTTTAAATCATGCCTGCTGAATCATTATCCCACTCCACTCCTATCAAGCACTATGCAAATGATAATGCTAAGGTCAGAACTTCTCCATATATATACTCTCTATAGTTGTGTTTCGATAGGTCGATTTTGAGCAAAATTTAAATCCATAGCAGTAAATTCATTGGTGGTGTTTGATGGATGTGGATTGATATCCATAACTGTTATTTCAAACTAATTTTTTAGCAATACTAGTGGATTTTGAATCAACCCTAACTAACGGTCCATCTGGATAGATGGATTTACGGAGGGATTTGAAATAAATTGTTGCAAACTGGTGGTATTTTGATAGGTGTGAATTAGAAATCCATGAACTTCGTACTGAACTTATTTTTGAGTAATTTTGGTTGATTTCAAACCCCTCGATCCAAACACAACTTAAAAGTAGGCAACCGTAATTTTTCATTTTCATTTGCACCGATCACCGGCGATTTGTTGATACGATTAACTTTAACTAAGTTATTGTTGTTTTCTCCTTTTTATAGGGTTGTGGTTACTTTATGTGGGGCAAAAGATGACATAATTTGGAGGCATGAAATTCAATGAAACTGTCCTGTTTTTGTATAGAGATACAAATGAGGTAAATTGCATTTATTAGTTATAGAGTGATGATGAGAGATAATTTATATTTGTGTTCAAATTTCAAAGACTACTTCTTTCATTTCATGCTCTCATCTTATTTTTTCCAATTTTATGTAAGTTAAACATTTCTCCCATTTGCATAATTATTGTATTTCATCACTCCTGTAATGTCTTGCAACATTTATTTCTTTCAACTTTGCAGTTAACCCGAATAACTGTGTGTAACCAAATGTGGAGTTTACGTTGAACTGTTGAAGATGAACTGTTGTTACTATTGCTAGTACTAGTATAGGTTCCGTGCAATGCACGACAATATAATCTGTAATAGAGTCATTTGTTTTTTTTATAAATATTAATAATGTAACATATATTGCATATGTAATATATGTTGGAAATGTGTATAGTGTATTTGACAATAATTCAAAATAACAAATGGGGAAGTTGAGGCAAGAGTTAAGTCTCATTTTCCTTTAGATGAAATTACCGCTTATTCCGTGTTTTGCGGCCTACGATGAAGTTTCTAAGATACGAGAACTCACTAATTTATGGATCGTTGTATTTTGAAACCAAAACTTTTTCAACAAACGAAAATTATATTAGGAACTCTTCGAGGCAAGAACAAGTGAAGACTACAATTGCAAGACTGTTAAGAATGTAAATAGTGGAACGAACGAAATGATTGGACATAACGTCTATTTATAGAAGTTGAAGAGGTGCGCTGTTTTTGCATAATTATACACCTTTCTGATTTTTAATAATATAGCTTACAATTGTTTGGAGTGGTTGTATCCTTTTAATTTGAGTTGCATTAATTCAACTTGAACTCATATTTTTTCAAACTTTTTTAACGCCTCCTCAATTTAAATTGTCAACTTCAATCATTAATTTTTTATTCATCCGAAATTGGATTTGAAAAAATAAGTATCCTAAATTTATATACTCAAAACGTAGATTTCAAATTTACAACTTGCTTTCTTCTTAATCAAACAAAACACCATATAACAATTGGACAAAGTTTGGTCAATAGTTTCAAATCAATTGCCAACAATATATAATTTGTTCAAGTATGTATATTAAAAAGAAAAAAGGGAATTTACAGAATTAAATATATAACACCCCAATTTAAATGAGATATAATTAATATATGTATGTGTAGTGTACATAAGTGGATTTAATTAATTCAACTTTAGCAAATTGTTTTCAGCCCAATGCTTTTAATTCTTTTAATCAAAGGCAGCCCAATAATAATTCATGTATAATTCTCAGCCCAATATCCTTTTGACCTTTTTGGATCCATTCTTGGATCAATTTTTATATCAGATATTCTTTTCGTTTGGATAAATTTCAAAAAAGAGTGAGTCATATTGATGCCACTCTTGTATCTCTCCCCACCAACACGTGTAATTCTTTTCAACTATAAAAAGGAGGGGATCACCTCCATCTTCCCCATTTCTTTCTTCTTCTTCTCAGCAAATTAGAAATTTCAGAGGATTGCACCAAAGGTAATTTTATTTCTTTCCCTTAATTATGTTGTTCGTTTCTTTCCGTTCGAAATGCCGCAGCGTCTCTCCAATACCCATTTATCCCCTTTTCCCACTTAGTTTTTCCCCCACAATCTGCTCCTCTGAAAGTCACAGATACAAAGTTTACAGCTTTGCAATTATATATATATGAACTTGTATACATATGTATGGCTGTCTTCTTCATCTCTCTCTCTCTCTCTCTCTCTCTCTCTGTCGCACTCTCCTCCCTCTCTGCCGCTGAATCGCGGCCGCCGCCGGTGCAAGAATTGGGCGCCGCCGAAGTGGCACCGTGATGTGCGTGTGTGTGTGTGCAACGCCGCCGTGCCGGTGGCGCTGAGTGTTGCTGGGTGTGTGTGTATGCGTATGCGTGTGTTGGAGTTTCAGACGTGGCTTCGTTATGTAAATTCGAGGTTTCAAATATGGCCTCGTTAATGTCTATGTGGGGGAATTCCGAAGGAACTTATGTCGGAGGGGTAACTTCGATGCACCCCTGGTCAAGAGACCCGAGGATTGCAATGCCTTCGTTATGTTATGTTTTCCCGATGTTAAATGTCTAAGTGTTTGATGTATGTGCTTTTACCTCCACTTAGTGTTTCTTTCTCACACTCACCCCTCATATGTTTTAAATATACAGAAAACCTGAGGCAGGGACCAAGACTGGAGATCATGTTCTATCTTTTGCATGTAAATATTTACGACATACTCTAGAAACTAAGTATGTATATTTCTTTTAAACGTTTTGACTATAATGTATGATGTTAAAATGTTTTATCTTAAGAAAATTATTGGTAATCCCTGAGTCTTTCAAGGGTTGCCATTTGAAATATTTTACTAAATCTTCTTTCGACGGGAGTTTATAATTGCTGCACGCCTGTTTGCAAACTGCTTCGTTTACTCTGTTTATTTCGAATTTTTATAAAATATGTGTTATTCACTACAAGGAAATCGCTGAAAGACAACGCACATAGTGCGTTGTCTTTCACAGAAAAAAAGCATTGTTGTATCCAGGGTTGTAAAAGACAGGCGCTGAAAGACAACGCACAAAATGCGTTGTCTTTCAGGGATACGACAACGCTTTCTATGCGTTGCACAAAACGTTGTCTTTTACGCAGTTTATGCATTTCATGCAACACTTTTTAAGCATTGTCTTTTACGCAGTTAATGCATTTCATGCAACGCTTTTGAAGCGTTGTCTTTTATGTGTTAGTACATTCCATGCAACGTATGTAAAAGCGTTGTCTTTTATGTGTTAGGTGCATTTCATGCAACGCTTTTAAAGCGTTGTCTTTCTAAATTTAAGCGTTGTCTTTCTGTATATTTTATTTTCAATTATTTTTATATTTTGTATCCTGTATAATAATAATATTCAATAATTAAATAAACAAAAAAAATCATTAAACATATTTCAACACTTAATCGATGTCAAACATACATTAACAAATCCTCCGAACATTCATCTACTCATAAGATACTAAAATATTATAGAGTTATACATTTATAATATTTAAATGATAACATGTTCACAAAGTTAGATTCCATGGCAAATCAGTAAGAGTGGAACCTTCACAAAACCAATATGAAGACCTTCGTTTTCTTCATAAACTTCACAGTTACTCCTCAATTTCCAAGAATCTGTCAAATTTACATGAAGAAAGTTAGTTTATTTAAACTTAGATACATTTTAAATTTGTATATAAATTAACAAACAAAATTAACAAGATTATAATAAGAATCCCCCACATTGATTTAGAGCTAGTGATCCTTATACAAAATAGAATTGTAACATAGCAAACGCTAAATAAAATTTTAAAAAAAAATTGCAATGTGGAAGCTAATCATCACCTTGTTCTACCCTTTTATATGATTTTGAATGCATTCGGCCCATTCGACACGCACTTCATCTATATCAGCTCTGGTGCACTTAAGATGCGTGAACTTTGCAAAATAAAATATTCAAGACACATTAACCATGTTATTTTGATGAAGTATAAAATATGCAAACTAAATACATAAAATGTCGTTTACTCACAATTGAACGCAATGAATCCATGTCTGCAGTTACATCCCCATCAAGAAGTTGTCTCATGTATCGCAACACGAAAAAGCCACATTGCTTACTATCAGGTTGCAATGCGGCCTACATTGCGGAAATATATAAGTTTTTATTAAAATAAATCCAACAAATATTATGAGTCCAAAAAAAATCTAATCTTCTTTGCTAAAGTGACATGGAAATTGAACATGTTTTCTCTACAGAAGTCTCTTATAGCTGATGCCTTTTTTCTCATTCATAAGACCTAGAAAACAGTCTGTTAGGAACTCTACTAAATGCCAAGCAAGTCCTATATGTGGTTATGTAGACAATAGAATCTATCCATTCCAGCTCAATGTCCTATAAGGGTTAGGTTGCATAATGATCTTGTAGACCTATTTTTTGGGTTTCATTACACAAGTTAACAGATTACTTTTCTTTCATTATGAACTCCACTAAAACGTTTTTACAGTAGAATTATGTACTTTCTGCAAGAACACATCAAATGGAATTTATTATTGTAATAATTAATAATGCACTCTAAAATGATTGTTGTGAATGCCCTTACCTATATAAAAGTATGGATATAAATTTTTACAAAATATGCATTGCCTATTATATTGTTATTAAAGATTTTATTTAAGGTTAATAATATAAGGAATACATCGGTTACATAAAATTATGCCTACATTTTAGGGATATTTTTATTCTTCATTTGATTTGCATATATTGTTGTATTTGTCTCTCCCTTGTATTGGTTGACTTATTCTTGTAACCACCTCTATATTAGAGGCACGATTGTATCTGTAATATTCATTTCAATTCCAAATTATATTCTATATATGGTATCAGAGCGGTTGTGATCTAAACCCTGTTTTCTTGCACCTCACGAACCTTTCCCATGACGGACCCTACCCTAGAATCCACGGCCACTGCTCTTCAGCGTTTTGGTACTTGGGATCTGGTCTCCCCTCCTTCTGGCAGCAACATTATTGGCTGTAAGTGGGTGTTTCGTATCAAACGTAAACCCGATGGTTCAGTGGATAAATACAAGGCTTGATTGGTTGCAAAGGGTTTTCATCAACGTCCAGGGGTTGATTTTCGTGAAACCTTTAGTCCTGTGGTTAAGCCTGCAACAATTCGTACTGTCTTAACTCTTGCTCTTCAGTACAATTGGCCTTTACGTCAATTGGATGTTAGCAATGCCTTCTTGCATGGTAAATTGGATGTTCCCGTATATATGCATCAGCCCCCCGGTTTTAAAGACTCTACTGTTCCTTCCCATGTGTGCTTGTTGCGTCGTACCCTGTACGGTCTTCGACAAGCGCCGAGAGCGTGGTATGATGCCTTAATCTCATCCTTATTGTCCTTTGGTTTTGTTCAGTCCAAAGCGGACACCTCGTTGTTCACATATCATAGGGATGAGGCTCGCCTGTTTGTGCTTGCCTATGTTGATGATCTCATTATAACCGGTTCTTCTACCGACCTCATCAACACAGTCACCACTCACCTTTTAAAGTCCTTTTTAGTCAAGGACCTTGGTCCCTTGACGTATTTCCTTGGAGTTGAGGTTGCTCAATGTCGGGAGGGTCTCTTCTTGTCTCAACACAAGTATACCTTAGATTTGCTACGCCGATTCAAGTTGGATGGTGCCAAACCAGTCTCCACTCCTATGGCCACCAAAGATCCTACCATATATGGCTCGTCTGATGAAACTGACTATCGCAGTGCCATTGGTGGCCTTCAGTACCTCACACTTACTCGTCCTGACATTGCCTTCTCGGTGAACAAGCTTGCTCAGCACATGGCTTCTCCTCTTGCCTCGCATTGGGAGGCTGTCAAAAGATTATTTCGGTATCTCAAGGCGACTTTGCACCATGGTCTTCTCCTCCGCCGCTCCTCTTCCCTCGGTATCACTGCTTTCTCTGATTCAGATTTTGGCGGTGATCTTGTTGATGGGAAGTCTACTTCGGCTTATGTTGTCTTTCTTGGGTCCAATCCCATCTCGTGGCGCTCTCGCAAACAGCGTGGTGTTGCTCGCTCTTCCACCGAGGCCGAGTATAGAGCCTTAGCTACGGCAGCCTCTAAGGTTTGTTGGCTTCATCATCTCTTTGCTGATCTTGGGATTCCTTCTCTCTCTACACCACGTCTCCTGTGTGACAACATGGGTGCCACACGTCTCACCCTTAACCCGGTTCAGCACTCTCGTATGAAGCATATTGCAATCGACCTTCACTTTGTTCGTGATCTTGCCTCCAAAGGTCATCTCTCAGTTTCTTATGTTAACACTCAAGATCAGTTGGCAGACTTGTTAACAAAACCCTTGGCACGTGCTCGTTTCCAGATTCTTCGATCAAAACTTTCCGTGGCCGACGGCACGTCAATTTTGCGGGGGCGTATAAGGAATACATCGCTTACATAAAATTATGCCTACATTTTAGGGATATTTTCCTTCTTCATTTGATTTGCATATATTGTTGTATTTGTCTCTCCCTTGTATTGGTTGACTTATTCTTGTAACCACCTCTATATTAGAGGCACGATTGTATCTGTAATATTCATTTCAATTCCAAATTATATTCTCTATAAATAATAATTGAAACTAATTATAATATATATAAAAAATTACAATTTGATTTTGAATTCTTTCTTTCTTTCTTTCTTTTGGGAAGAAAGATGAACTATTTTGAGTTTGATTTAAGGGTCATTCTATTTTTTTTCCTTTATTTTTATTTTTATTAAAGATTTTATTCAGAATCTTAAAAATGAATTTATAAAATTTTAATAATTAATATAATTATTTAAATTATTAGAAATGTCTAAATATATTTTTTAAAATTTAGATATAATTGATGACATGAACTTGTATTATCGAACTTGTATTATCTATATAACTATAGTAGATTTCTCATTTATGAAATATTTCTATTTTTAGAAATTATTAATAACATTTATTTTACATTTATTAATGAAGAATAAACAAACATTTAATTTAAGAAACTTATTTAAGATATTTAATACTTTATTTATTGTATATAAACTCAGAATAAAATATAAATAGATAAATCTATATATATATATATATATATATAAGCAGGATATTTTGCCAAAATAATTTAAATAAATATCTCATTTATGAAATATTTCTATTTTAACAAATTACTAATGACATTCCTTTTGCATTTATTAATAAAAACTGGAATGCACATTTAATTTAACAAATCTTATTTCATAACATTTAATATTGTATTTTCTGTAAAGAAACTCATAATATATAATAAGTAGATAAATAAGAGATGATATATCTATTACCTTTCATCATTCTCTAAGTATAGTAAATACTATATTTAAAAAAATTTAATATATAATATAATGATCTTAATGTAATATTCATAAAAAATATATCAAATTTAAAAATGGAAGTTTATGTTTGAGGGTTTCAATGATGTTTTTAAACATTTTTATGATAAAATACAAGTGTTAATTTATTCTAAATTGATATTAAATTTAGAAATAAAAAGACGAAATGTATTATAGTTGTACTTAATAGTTTACACATATAAAACAAAACCAAGTAATATTCATAAAAAAATATTAGATAAAAATTGTTATTGCAAATTAAACATCTTCTTCATTTGAAATACACACATGTTTATCCTTCTTATTGTTTTATTTTATACGCACATAGCTGTCAATTTTTTTTTTTTTTTGCATTTATATTTTCAATTGAGGTTGCCTAATGGATTGGACAAGGGTGATTTTTTTTTTTTAAAATCATATATACATGATATAATGAATTATCAATCTTATCATTATTATTTATAATATTTTTATTGATCAAAATGTTAGTTTAATTTAAGTGCAATTTTGAATTATTCATTAAATAGATAGCAAGAGAGATTTTTGTACATTTGATAAGCTGATATAATTTTTTATTAGATTCAGAATAATTGAGTTATATATGTCATTGAACAAATATTTGATTACATTAAAAGTTAACATATATGTGTGTGTTATAATTTTTAAATATATATGTATATAACATACATTTTCTTTTTATTTTGTGTCATTAATTTTTATTTATTGAGAACTAGTACTCGCACCCGCGCGATGCGCGTTTTGTGATATAATATTGGTAAATATTAATTATTTCATAATATAGTGTAAGTAATTTTAGTATATAAAAGACAATATAATATTTAATAACTAAGAAAGTATAAATTTGCTTAAGATAATTCAATTCACAACAATATATTGATATTATACACATCCAATTCACTAATCTATTATTAATAATAAAAACAAAAGTATCAATATCATGAATTTCAAATCAAAATTGGAAATTCTACCTGTAAAGTTTGTAAGTTTTTTAAAAACTTCTTTATACCCAATAATTATAATCGAAACATTTTTTTTATCATCTGTGTTACAAACTAATATCTTCAGTCACTTAAATTAAATATACTAAAAAAACTAAAAAAATGATGAATTAAAAATCAAATTCAATTATTTAAATTAAATACATGTGTGTGTGTGAGCATGTATATATAGAAACATTACACAATAAAATTAAAAAATTTACGTAGGAACTTGATGCAAACACTGTCAATTATATATTTTCAACCTTTTATTTCAAAATAAATTGAATTATAATTTATTTTATTAATATCGATTAATATCGAAAATGTCAGATAATTATTCATTTATAAGTATCACGTAAATTAATTGATATCGCACGACATTGATCATTACAATTTAAGCTCAACACATAATCAAAATGTAGTAGTAGTCTACGATCATGATGACGACAGTATAATTAGAAACGGGGAAAATTCAATTTTGGTCCACTTAGGAGGCTATTGTCTATTTTACGTCCACTATGAAAGCTAATTTCAATTTTAGTTCACTTTGGCCAAAATTCGTCACTATTTAGTCCATTTTTCGCCAGAAAACCAATTTCACCAGCGAGTGTAATTCAACCACCCCCGAATTTTTTAAAAAGCCTATGTGACGCGCCGGATCTCACCTGGACAATCCTCGACCATACAGGATTATTCGAGTCAACTATATATATATATTAATCAAAAATTAAAAATAATTTAAAAATTAAAAGGAAAAAAGTCTTCTCCTCCAAGCCCCCGCCTCCCCCTCCCCTCTTCAACTCCATCGCCGACGCGAAGAGAACAGACGATAGATCTGCCGGTGGTGCCGGAGGAGAACGACAGCGCCACCGTGTCGAGCATATTCTCCGAACCCGGTTCGATAACTACCCCAAGGGACCCACCTGGCAGACCGCCTTCCATGACCTTCTTAGGGCAAGGGATCTTCAACAGCGACGGCGAGACGTGGCTGATTCAGAGGAAGACAGCGGCACTCGAGTTCACCACCAGGACCTGGCTGATTCAGATGAAGACGGCTGCTTTACCCAGGGTTTCTGTGGAGGTGGAAGAAGATAGTGGATGTGGGGGCTGAGCGGTGGCTGAGGAAGATCTTGTCGATGGGGGAAAAAGACGGCAAGCGGCGATGGTGGATGACCGGATCGGATTATGCTTCTTTTTATTTTAATTATTTTTTATTTTTGATTATTTATATATATATATGGTTGACTCGGATAATTCTGATTGGTCGAGAATTGTCCACATGGGCTCCGGTGTGCCACATAGGCGTTTTAAAAAATCCACGAGCGATTGAATTACACCCGCCTGTGAAAGTGGTTTTCCGGTGAAAAATGGACTAAATAGTGATGAATTTTGGCATAAGTGGACTAAAATTGAAATTAGCTTCCATAGTGGAGTGGACGTAAAATGGATAGTAGCTTCCTAAGTGGACCAAAATTGAATTTTCCCCAATTAAAAACTAAGCATGTAATTTAAATAATCAGGTGAGTCATATAAATTCAAAACGTGTACTCTCATATAAAAATATACAAAGTTCTAAGTGTAAAGTAAAAGGCTAAAATTTTATTTGATTATGAGATATTTATAATTTAAAAAATATTTAAGATAACATATAATTCAGACTAAATACATATTATATATACATATATGTATATACATACATCTTTAATAGTGTTATATTTATTTATTAATTTATATTATTATGGTATATAAATTATCACCATGCAAATTAATATTTATTATTGAAATTATTGTTTGGATATCTATTGTTGATTTTTAATAAATTCTTCAATAAAAAATAATTTAATTATGATCGATAAAATGAGAATAAATTAATACAATATTTATATTATTAGATCAAATGGATTAAATAGTAAAAAATGCAAAATAAAAAAAATTTGTTGATGGGACACTTACAAATATTAATTTAAAAAATACTTAGAATGCATATAATTTCATACTAAAAACATTATATATACATATATGTATATATACACATCTTTAATAATGTTACACTTATTTATAGATTATATTTATATTAAATATGATACAATTATCCCCAAACAAATTAATATTTATTATTGAAATTATTATTTGAACATTATCTATTCTTGGTGTATAAAAAATTATTCAATAAAAAATAACTTAATTAGTATTAATAAAATAAGAATAAAGTAATACAATATATATTATAAATTGAATGGATTAAATAATAAAAAATGCAAAATAAAAGTACTATTGATGTGACACTTTTTTGTTGAGAAAATATTATTTCTGTAAGTATCTCAAACTTTTTGTCTATTATTATAGTATAGAAATATATAGATAAATTTATCTTTTTCCTTTTTCTTTTAAATTCTATACAATAAATATAAAATTAAATGTATTAAATATTAATATTTATGTATTTGTTTATTAATAAATTTAAAATAAAAGTTAATAATGATTTCTTAAAATGGAAATATTTAATTAATGAGACATTTATTGTAGCTATTTTTGGCAGAATATTCTGCTTTTATATATACTAGTAGTGTACCCGTGCGTTGTACAGTATATTATATACTATTAAAAAATATAATAACATATAAAATGTAATGATTATTATTTTAACAAAAATATATTGATACTTTTTTAATTTGTATTAGTATAAAGCTAGGTATTTTAACTTTAAATTTATGTCATTATAAATAATTATATATGAAAATATTAGAAATTTGAAATATATAAAGTAATATATTGATCTATGGATTAAACAAACAAACAAAAAAAATTGTGTCAGAATAATACATGGGTAGTGAAATTTTAAAAAATAAATTTAATATCTAAAAATAAGTTATATGTATTAGACACGTTATGATTTAAGTATTGAGATAAATAAATTTATATTTTATTGGCATTTATGACTATAAATACACACGTATTTTAATATTTTTTTGTTTCAACGCCACATATAACTCATTTATTCTAAATCAAATAAAAAATTATATCAGCTTATCAAATACATGAAAATCTCTTTTGCTATCTATTTAAATGAAACAATTCAAAATTGGACTTAATCTACACATTTTGAATAAAAAAATTATGAATAATAATTATAAGATTGATAAGTCAATATATCAGGGACTAAAAATGATGAAATTTTAATTTGTGAAAAACCAGAAAAATTACTCCTATCCAATCTCTTATGCCACCTCAATTAATCAGAATATAAATATAAATAAAATTTGACAACAAATACATATAAAATAAGAAAGATAAAATAAAATATTGGTATATTTCAAATGAATAAGTTGGTTAACTTGCAATAATAATTTTAATCTAATTTTTTCTATTTGATATGTTTTATATGTGTAATCTATTAGGTACACCTATAATATTTTTTTATTTCTACATTTTAGTATCAATTTACAATAAATTAATACTATATATCATAAAAACGTTTAAAAATGAAAAATCATTGAAGCCCACATACATACATTTCCATATTTCAGTTTGATAAATTTTATATGAATATGAAATTTAAGATTAAATAATGATTGATTTTATATATTATATATTTAAAATAGATTTAAAATAGGGTAAATTACAAAAAACAACCCCAGCTATCGACCTTTTAAAAATTGCAACCATTTTTTTTTAAATATTGCCACCCAATCTTTTTGTGGTTTTGCCGATTGAAAAATTTCCGGTTTTTTCCGGCAAATGAATTAATTTTTTTCAGTTTGCAACCCAAACTTTTTCTCTTAATCCAATTGCAACCCAAACTTTCATTTTTTTGTCTAATCGCAAATCATGATTTTTTTTCGCTTCACACTGATACCTTTATGTTATATATATGAGTGTGACATTTATGTTATATAAGTGTGATCGATATTCATAAAATAAATATCAAGGAAATATTGGTCAAAATTGGTGAAATATATGTAACATTGGTAAAAAATCGATGGAATATAAAATATCGAGAAAATATCGGAATATATTGGTAAATATAGGGAAAAAAATAAATATATGTACCCATATTTCCATCGATATTGATATTTTCACTATATTTTCGTGAATTTAAGTTACTTATATTTCCACTGGAATCAATATTTTCATTCTTGGTTGCAATATGATAAAAACACAAAGTTCAGGTTGCAATTAGATACAAAAAAAAAAAAAACAAAGTTTAGGTTACAAAGTGAACAAATTAATCTCCATTTCACTGGAAAATTTGCAATCGAGAAAACCAAAGAAAGACTGGGTGGCAATCTGAAAAAAAAAAAGATTAGGTTGCAATTTGAAAAAAGTCAATAGGTGGAGTTGTTTTTTGTAATTTACCTTTTAAAATAAGTACTTAAAATTAAGATGGGAGATAATAAATATATAATCCCTTATTTCATCTTATTTATCTATTTATTTTTTTATTTGAAATTTATATACAATAAATACTAAATTGAGTATCATAACTGATTTCTTAAATTAAATATTTATTTATTTGTATTGAATTTCTTAAAATAAAATAAATAGGTTTATTTATTTTTATTTGTATTGAGTTTCTTAAATTACAATAAATAGGTTTATTTATTTGTATTGAGGTTCTTACAATAAATACAATATGAAAGCAATTAATAGGTTTCTTAAAATAGTAGTTATTTAATAGGTAGATAATTTATTGCAATTATTTTTGGCAGGATATCCTGCTTATATATATATAGATATAGATATAGATTACTTAAAGGGTGCACAAGTTTGGTCAAATTAGTCATTTTTATTTATCTTATATTTCAATTAATACGGACTATCCAAATTGTTTATTTAATCCATACATTAATATATTATAATAATGTGAATTTAAATTTAAAATACCTCACTTTATACTATTATAAATATTAAAAGTACTAATATAGTTATATAATAATAATAATAATAATAATAATAATAATAATAATAATAATAATAATAACAACAACAATAACAACAACAACAACAACAATAATCATCATCATCATATTATTAGTTTAGTTTGAAGAGCGTTATTTTATTAAATAAGGGCTTTGACTTGTAGTATTTATTAAATTATCTAGGCTTTTCATATTTTTTTAAAAATAATTGCCAATATTTATTATAGTTAGTTTGATTATTATTATTATTATTATTATTATTATTATTATTATTATTATTATTATTATTATTATTATTATTATTATTATTATTATTATTATTATTATTATTATTATTATTAAATAATAGGGTTAATTTCAAAAAACCACCCCACCTATTGACGTTTTGCGAATTGCAACCTCATCTTTTTTTTTTCTTTTTCATATTACCACTCAATCTTCTGTATTTTTGCTGATTGCAACCTCCGTTCAAATTTTGTATACAAATTTGCCGGAAAAGTACATCCATGCATATTTGCCAGAAAAGTATACAAATTTCAAACAGAGGTTGCAATCGGCAAAAATCCAGAAGATTGGGTGGTAATTTGAAAAAAAAAAGATGATGTTGCAATTTGAAAAATGTCAATAGGTGGGGTGATTTTTTGTCATTTACTCTAATTATTTCTTTATAGAAAAATATTACAATTATAAACAATTTTTGTCTGAAATTCGACTATTCGAACTTTTTGTCCTCCATTCAATAGTTTTTTGAAAGATGGTGTTTGGATTTCAAAGTTTCAAAAGATAATGTTATTGAATACGATGAATGACCAAGAGTTAGCAATCTTTCACAATGCAAACTGTAATGTTGGTTCCAATTGATAAGAGGTTTAGGAGGTGAATAAACCTCTTTTAAAGTTTAAAATTTTTCTCTCCAAAGAATGTAAAGTTTAGGTCACTGACCAGTAAGCTATGAAGTTTACTATTCTGAGCATGTTGTAGTATCCCGCACTACAAGCTATGCAGATTTGAAGACAATACTGAACTTGTAAAAGAGTTTTATGCAACATAAATATAGGACCTATAGAAAAACAGAAAATAAGGGTTTTAATGCAATATTATGTATGATTCTTCAACAGATAAACATATATAAGAAATGCACATGATATATAGTGGTTCGAGGGTGGAGTAATCCGCCTCTACGTCCACTCTACTCCTTCTGCAAGAGGAACCTTGTTAAGATGGTTTGACTTACACAACCTAACTATTACAAACTTGTTCCTAACAAAAACAGCAAGCTTCCAGATAGGTTGCTATGCTTAGTTGACCATGACCGACATGGGGTCAACTACTAACACAAGGTTCTTTCTCATTCTTAAAGAGTGAACAATTTAACAGGAACTCAATTTCCTAAACAATCTAAGATGAAGTATATAAGGTTTTTCTTCAACGTGTCTGCATCAAGCTTTCTGGGTTTCTCAAATTGAGATATGATCGGCTTGCTTGCTTAGATTAAGTACTGACTGAAACTTGAGATACTTGAGTTTGAAGATTGGAGTTTGAATTCGTGTTGATTAGTTGGAGTTTCAGTAGTTTTTTCAATTTGCACTTGTCTCTATTTATAGTTTTGAAAATCTGTCTGTTGAAGGGAGACAAATCTTCTGCGTTAAATGATGTGATCTTCATAGTATACTTGCATTAAATGCTCTTGACTTTTTCCGATTTGCAGTAACCTATCCTTAAACAGATGTCCTCTTGCGATAGACTTTCTTTAGTTTGTCTCTATTGATAACTCAACATGTTCTTTTTTTGTTGTGTACTCCGATACACATTCATCATGCTTGCTTCATATACTGGGAGCATATGCCAGTCTCTGTTTAGACGAAGGAGATCCTCTGTACCACACATCCATGTACCACGCGTGTACCACATCCTAAAACACGTTAGATTAATTTTTAAAGTAAAAGTGGTTAAAAATTAATATTATTTGTAACATCCGAAACAAAATTATGCTCCTATATAAATTCATGAGAACTTTAATAAATTAGTTTGATAATTTTAGTTTCATCCATTCCATTGGGATTCAAATATAATAACGAAAAACAATATAACCATACCTAAATATTCTTAAGATACAATATTATAACACCGTAAATCATATAAGTAGATATAGATATAAATGTATACAAGTATCATTATTATTATTTTAACTTGGACCAAAGCAAGTAATGATTTTAATACTCTAACTCAATTGAGATGAAATTGGTAGATGTAACAATCCGGATTAAATTATCATTACATAAAATGTAACAAAACTTTTTATAACTAAAAGGAGACGCAAATGATGTTGTAAATTATTTAATCAACAATAATTAACATAAAAATTAGAATATGGGTGGGAGAAATTAACATGAAATTTGTTATATATATACACACTACACACATAATATGACATTGACATGCATATACAACATAAATCAAATTTGATGATGTAAATATAATAAATAAAAGAAAAGGAAAGGTTTGGAGAGGTGGTGGATACGTGTACCATCCTTCTATCACCACCCCTCTTTTAGCTCTTTCTCTCTCTACACAAAAGAGACACATCATTCTATCAAAAGAACACTCACCAATTTTTCCCCATTTAACCAAAAGTAAGTACTACTTGATGAAGGAGATTGAAACTAGAATATTACCTCTCTCTTGGCACTCCTCTCTCACGGCTCTACTCTCTCTGCCCCTCTTTATTTCTCTACTTCTCTCCATCTCTCAATCTCTCTCCGTTCTTTCTTTGCCACTATTCTGTGGTTCTAAAACCGAGGGTCTCGTCATTTATTTACAGACGTAGTGGTCACACCGGTGTGGAGTCATCACCGCCGCTGTAGTGGGATTACAAACGAGGCACATGTTTAAGAGGAATAAAACATAGATGTTTTGCAAATTCTGCCGTTAAAGGTGGGGGTAAAATCTTATCAAATAAATGTTTTTCGTTTAAACTGTACAACATGTTAAGTGACACTTATTGCTATATGTGGCTATAATTTCAATAATTTAAGTGAAGTCGATTTCAAGTTGATCGTAATTATTTTATTGATTGATTTTGATACGGTACGAATGTTATTGCGGTATTGATATACTCTTGATGATTTATTTACGTTAAATGGTGAAGTTGAAGTATTGGCTATGTGACATTTCGAATGTTATTCTTATATGGATAAAGTGATAATGAGTTTTACTATTATATGCGATATTGAAGGTAAATGTGAATGAGGGTGTTGAAGTAAATGTGAATGCAAATGTAAATGTTGAATGGTGGTGAACCTTAATAGGTAAACCTTGAATGGTGAATGTTGCACGTTAAATGTTTAGATGTGAATTACGTGCGAATGATTGTGCATGTGCATGCGCTTGAAGAGGTGGGATCCCAACTGGACTAAGTTCCAGACGAGGTTAACTGGACTAAGTTCCAGACGAGGTTAACTGGACTATGTTCCAGACGAGGTTAACTGGACTAAGTTCCAGATGAGGTTATGTATTTATTTTATGTTGAACGTATAATGTGAAGATGTATATGTACTCCCCTTCCACTGAGTGTTTTCTGGCACTCACCCCTATGTGTAAAAATGTTTTCAGCTTAAAGTATTCAGGACATGGTGTGCGAGCGGTGAATGTTGGTTGCCGGTGATATCAAGGTTCAAGAAGATTTTCTTTAAAGGATTTTATTTATTTAATTTTACAACAGTATGTCCATGAAAACGTTCATGTATTCCGTTTTTAAAGTGTTTAAAGATGAATTGGAGAAAAGGGAATTTTAACTAAATCGCTTCCGTTGCATTTCCCGAAAACTGTATTTCTTAATTATTTTTCTTGAATTCATGCATCTTTATTTTATTGAAAGGGGTCAATTTCTAATGTAAAGTAATGCCCCAGTGAGATTTTATTCTTTAAAGAAACGGGGCGTTACATTATTTTAATATCAAAAAGACATAGTTTTGATGTGAGACATAATTGGGACACAATTTTTTGGTAAAGAGGATCCGATGATCTGCTGTTTAGATTACTTCCTTTGAATCTTAGCGCAGCAACCTTTTATACTTGCTGGGGTATCCAGGTTGCTGTAGCATCCTTTACTTCATGAAAATAGACTAAGTAATACTTAGAGAAGGTACTTTAATTTCCTATTACACAATGGGCTTTGGTCTCATCAAACTTATACAATCAATTCCTAACAAGTATAAATGTTTATCAAAAATCATCGTTTATTAGTAATCAAACCAATAGATAATTGATCTAACATCATTGTCCATGAAAACCACATACTTTCAATGAAAACAAACATAGATGCATACGATGCATGACATAACAATCAAACTCTTACAAATGTACCTAAACTTCGTGTAATATAGCAAACACTGTCTGTATAACAGTGAGCAACAACATTAGAAATAATAGCCCATGGACTATTCAAATAGTCTCTCCTCAACTTGGCCATCCACCTATTCCTTCGTTTCCTACAATGCTCAACTTGTGCATTTAACTTGTTGTTGTTGGTGTTGGTGTTGCTGTTGGTGTTGTTGCTGTTGGTGTTGATGTTGGTGTTGGTTTTGGTGTTGGTGTTAGTGTTGTTGATGTTATTGTTGATGTTGATGTTGATGTTGTTGTTGTTGTGTTGTTGTTGTTGCTGTGGTTGTTGTGGCTGTTGTTGCTGTTGTTGTTGATGTTGGTGTTGTTGCAAGCTTGTTTTGTGCCTTGACCTTCCACATATACTAACTGAACTAGTTTGTTGTTGTTGCAAGGTTGTTTTGTGCTGTGACCTTCCATATATATTAACTGAACAAGTTAAAACATACAAAAGAAGATCATTAGCACATTATAAAAACGAACAACACACATTTTTAAGAACCCAAAAAAACAATATATATGTATATATACATACATCTTTCTATTTCTACTCGGCAAAATTTTCAGAAAAGATAAGTTATTGGGCAATAAAAGCTTGATAATCCAAGGTGACATACTAATCACGTGCAAATTTAACCTGATTTGGCCTGTTCAGGCTGAATTTGGATTAAACTTCCGAATTTTCAAAAGATAAAAAGTGAAATTATCAACCTGAAAAAATAATGAGTAAAAGTGCTAGAACCGAAAATTAATGTGCAAGAATAATATTCTATATATATATTGATCCCAAAAGGCTTATTGATCCCAAAAGGCTTATTTTTTAAAAGTGAAATATTCTTATAGTGTGTGACTAGGATGAAGCTTGGTTAGTAAAATTCAAAAGGCTTATTGATCCCAATTCCCAAAATAAAAAGGGCAGTGGATAAACTATATATAACAGAATTACGTATTCCCAATTTCATATTGTGTTCCACTTCTCAAATGAATGACTTGACAATGCTCCTTTGGATTCACCTCGGTGTTACTTGGATATTGACCCTTTTGATGTTGGCTACCCACAATTTCAGCTATTTGCCCGATTTGCCTCTCCACCGACTTGAGACGAGCATCCATTTGTATTTCCAAAGCTTTTAAACGAGCATCTGTGCCTTTGATGAATTCTTTCATTAAATCTTCAAGTGGCTGCTTCTTTGGCTCATCGATCATTCCATTTGTGACGGAAAACCCTGGAGGGGGTTGCAAACAATTATTATAATTTGCATACGAGAAGTTCTCGTGATTCCTCCCACTGTGTTTATACTGATATGGCCACTTGTTGTTCCGGAAGTTGTTGTAATTCTGCCCACCGATATAATTCAACTCCTCAACGTCTTCATGTTGGACAAAATCACCAATCTGCATTCCCGAACTATCCATGGGTTGATTACGAGAATGTGCTAGAGCAGATACTTGAGTCGTGAGTGCGGCTATAGCAGCTAAAACTTGATCTTGACTCTGAATTTCAGCCACCTTTCTATAAGTAGTCCTTTCAGATGGCCATTGATAACTATTTGTCGCCATCTCTTCCAAAATATACATGGCCTCCTCAGGACTCTTTGCTAGCAATGCTCCTCCTGCTGCTGCATCTATCATTGCTCTTGTGGATCCAAACAATCCGTTATAGAAGAAACAGACTTGTTGATCCTCCGGAAATCCATGTTGAGGACATCTCCTCAACATATCTCTAAATCTCTCCCATGATTCCCCCAAAGATTCCCCATCGAGTTGTTTAAATTGTGTGATCTCGCTCTTCATCTTCAATGTCTTACTCGGTGGAAAATACTTGAAGAGAAACCTCCTACTCAACTCATCCCAACTAGTAATCGAGCCCGGTGGAATGGAATTGAACCACAACTTCGCTTTATCTCGTAATGAGAATGAGAATAAGCGAAGTTTGATTGCATCATCAGAAACCCCATTCAATTTGATTGTGTCACAAACTTCCAAAAATTGCACTAGATGCGCATTGGGATCATCTAGATGACTTCCACCAAATTGGTTCTGTTGCACCATGCTTATTAGGGCTGGTTTGAGTTCAAAATTTGCCTCAATTGGTGGTCTCACAACTCCGATTCTGTTTTGTTCAGGCTGCAAGCCAGCTAGAATCGGCCTTTGAGCAGGAACGTTCGGTTGATTATTCCCAGATCCTCCATTCCTAGGTGGTACTTGATTTCTGATTTGATCGTCAGCCATTTGATTGAATAACAGCTTTTTCTTTGTTTTGTTGCGTCTGTAGGTTGATTCAATCTCCGGATCAGGTTCAATCAGGTGGATAAACTATATATAACAGAATTACATATTCTAATTCTAAAACCAAAAATATGATATGTCATGAATTTTATAGTCAAACGTTGATCCAAAATAATCAGGTAAAGTATTTCACAACGGGCTTAGGGAAGATACAATATTAAAATTGTATAGCAAAAATCAAGATAATAAAAGAAAATTTAAGATGAATAAATAATAAAAGATCAAAATAAGGTTTGTTTTTCTGACAATACTAATATTCGAGTAAATATATTAACGAAAAAAAAAAAAACTTATATGAATTCATCATTCTCAAAATTTAAACACCCTAGATATTGCAAATCCATCAGTAATTCTTTAGCTTTAACTGAGTGGTTCAAGCTGGCCATTTACTAAGTTTAATAGAAAAAAAACAAAAAACTTAGTTGATACAACGAACCTGCAAGTATGGGTTTGTTTCCTCAGTTGCCCAGAAAGTAGAGTGCTTTTGATGAAACAATAATCTGTGCTTCTATTTATAAGAAAAAAATTCGTACGCACCTCTCTCGGAAAATTTCAAATTTAGAACTCTAACTTTTAACCATCCACCATTTATGGACATTATCTTTTCGGGCCTTGAAATTAGAACACTATCTTTTAAAAAGGATCGATTTGAGGACAAAAGGCCTGAATTAGAAAATTTCGGGCTAATTTGCACGAGAATTTCATGTGTCTATCCTTAAGCGGGCTTCTCACTGATGTGTCACACTGTAAGTTAATTAATTCAATTTTGAAATGCACATCATTTAACAACATGCCACATCATCTAACAAAATGTAACATCATTTATTAATTAAAATATCTATAATAAATCTTTAAAACATTCATAAATTTATTTTTAAAAATCAGAAAAGAGGGATTGAAAATGGTGCGGAGGGAAACAGGGGCAACTCTAGTTTGTGAAGAAGATGGAGATCCAGATATAGATCTATAGATGGAAGAAGCGGCAGATCTGTGTATACCCCTGGTGGTGGCCGATTATTGTGTTGGTTATTCCTTTTTCTTTTTTTAGCATTTATTATAATTGTTGAACAAGTAGGGTGGTTTACAATTTTACAACTATTGTAATTAATTAGTGTTAACTATTATGTTTTAAAACTATTTTTCTAAGATTTTAGAAATAAATTTCGATGTATAAGAAGAAATTACAATCATAAGACAATTTTCAAAATTTTAAGAATACATTTAAGAATTTTTAAAATTTTACTATAGATATTTCAATTATATTGTTACTATTATTTCATAATAATTTTTAAAATTATTATTAATTGTAAGATTTTATTAATAATTTTATTGATTTTGTAAAAACTATTAACATTT
Source organism: Scutellaria baicalensis (assembly GCA_005771605.1). Classification (NCBI taxonomy): domain Eukaryota; kingdom Viridiplantae; phylum Streptophyta; class Magnoliopsida; order Lamiales; family Lamiaceae; genus Scutellaria; species Scutellaria baicalensis. Next base: position 3,881,051 of record CM016729.1, read on the forward strand.
TGTTCAAATAAATTTATAATTTTTTAGATTTATTTTAATTATTTAATAATTATTATTAATATTATACAATATATTTTAAAACAGTATTTTAAGATTATAGATATAATTTTTGATTTATAAGAAAATATTTATAATTGTAAGACAATTTTTATGATTTTTATATCTATTATTGTAATTAAAATTAATATAATTAAAATCTAATATTTCCAAAATATTTTTTGAGATTTCACAAAAAAATTAGATTTTTTCAAAACTATATAATGGTATAAGACAATTTTCTGATTTTTAAAATTATGATTATTTTAAAGATATTTTAATTAATATATGATGTGGCATTTCAAAATTGAATTTAATCAATTTACTGTGTGCGACATCAGCAAGAAGCCCGCTTAAGGATAGATGCGTGAGATTCTCGTGCCAATTAGACCAAAATTTTCTAATTCGGGTTTTTTTGTCCTCAAAAAGATCATTTTTGAAAGATAGTGTCCTAAATTTCAAGACCCGAAAAGGTATGTACTTAAATGGTAAATGGATAAAAGTTAAGAGTTCTAAATTTGTAATTTTCCCAACCTCTACATATACGGTCATGGTGACCGGACATGCTTCTACGTATTCAGTCTTGATGGCCGAATACACTTATATATAGAGCTGACAATTTGAGCCCGACCTGACGACCCGATCCAGACGACCATAAATAAGGATGGATAAGGCTCTGAATAGTGGCACGAAAAATGTCGGAATATTTTGTCCCAGCCATGTGGCTCAATGGGCCACAATGGGCCAGATGGGTGGAGTTCTGGCTGGTCCGATGACCCACTAAATTAAATTTTGTATTACTTTTTTTGTGTAACTTGCAAATTTAATATGTGCCTTAATTTCCTCTCTCATGTTTTTATTTATATTTTAATTTTCCCTTAATTATTCTCTTCTTCAGCCATCATCAACTAATTTAAATTAGGATCATAAATAATTAGAATCCAGTAGCAAATTATGTGAATTAAATTAAAAAGTTTTTGAATGGAGTAAAGAAAGTAAAAAATATTGGACTTTACCCCACTAATAATTTAATTATATTATATAAGTTATCTCTGATTAAATAAATATATATAAATTAAAATGTATGTCTTAAATTATCTAATAAGAAGTTATTTCTCCATATAAATATCTGACATGCGTTTAAACGGTCTCACGGATGATCTTCGTGGGACGAATCTTTTTACACATTAATCAAACTCATATCCATAAATTTATATATGAATTGTGAAGTGTGGGTTATGGGTTGACCCGTCTCACATGACATGATCCGTGATGAGGTCTCATGAGACTTGCTCTCTTTTTAAATTTGTGTAAGAAACTCGACAATTCTGTTGAAACATTATTTTTGTATGAATTTTGAATTAAATTTATTAATTTTTTTTAATCAATTTTAACATATTTATAAAGGGGAAATTTGCAAATTTAGGACAATGACTTTGGTTCATTTATCATTTAGGAATATTATCCTTTAGGGCTTTGAAATTGAGACCGTATCTCTCGAAAATTGGCAAAATTACGAAAAATCAGCTCGAATCGATGAATTTCGGGCCCTAGTTTAGCACATGCACCCTAGTTTTTAGACCATTATTTCCCAGCAACTTATATGTTATGACAATTTTGCTCAGTAACTTATCTATTATGCAACTTTTCCATACCAATTTTCGTGTTTTCTATCATTATAGGATGTCACGTGCTAATCACATGCGAATTAAGCACGATTTGGCTGTTAGGGCTGAATTGGGTCAAATTTTCAATTTTCCAAAAGTTAAAGGATAAAATCAGCAACCCGAAAAGATAATGGGTAAAATTGCTAGAATCCAAAAGTTATATGGGTAAAATAATAATTAATTCATGAATAAAACATGAAAGTTGCATTGCCAAACATACTTAGTCCTCGATCCCAAAATAAGTGTTGTTTTAATTAAATTTTTTAGCTTTCATAATAAGTATCAATATAAGATTTTAAGAACTATATTCCCATATTATACCAAAGTTCCATATTTACTACAATGAAATAAAATGGTATATAATATATGTGCAAAAGTGAGTATACTTATCTGGTGAATCTACTTAAAAATATTTAAGTAGATTAGTCATTTTATATATTAAGCCTTTAATTGCTAAATTCTTAAATAAAACAAAATCTTAAGAGGAGTGATTTTTTTTTGATTTTAATTCTCTCTTATATAAATACTATGCATTTAATTCAGACTGAAAAACTAGTGGTGCATGCTTGTTGAAGACTTGCCAGTGAACGACTTGATCGTTTAAAAGTTTATAAACCCCAACCACTTCAATAATTAGTGTTTGAATATCCATTGTTCACATGTTTATATTATGTGAGGAAGACTTGCCATTGACTTGAAGTTTATAAGTCTGTAACGGCCAACTACTTCAATAAATAAGTGATGGAAAATTCATTGTTCAAACATAGTTTATCGAAATATTCGAGTTCATGTTTGCTTCAAATCATAAATTATCAAAATGAAGTTATATTGAGAAAAATTAGGATTCATCTTCAGAACATACCATCCCCATAATTTCTAAATGGAGATTCACCGTTACCATCTCATTCACCGTTTTGACCGGGAAATCCCCGTCCCTTTAATACTGGTACCCAATGGGATGGTTCCCCACGGGGATATTGCCACCCTTACCCCCCAAACAAAAATTAGTGACGGAATTATCTGTCGCAACTTAGTGACGGAATATTCCGTCATTAATTTTGTGGCTAGTCAAGCAAAAAAGTCAAGTGACGAAAAAAATTAGCGACAAATTTTTTTTATTATTGCGACGGAATTTTCCATCACAATTGTAGTGACAGAATTTAAATCAGTCGCTAAAGTTTAGTGACAAAGCTGATTTTAACAGACTCTTTCCGTCACAAATCCGTCGCTACTACCTGCTAGTGACAGAAATTATGATTTTAGTGACAGATTTTTCCGTCACTGTCGTGTAGTTTTCTTGTAGTTATATATATATCTATATCCACACATATATACATACATCTATCTATTTCTATTAGGCAAAATTGTTAGGATAGATAAGTTATTGGACAAAAATGACTCGAAAATCAAGGTGCATGTGCTAATCAAGTGCAAATTTAGCCTAATTTGATTGTTCGGATTGAATTTTGGTTAAATTTCAGATTTTTCTAAAGATAAAAGGTAAATTTATTAGTCTGAAAAGATAATTAGTAAAAGTGCTCGAACCAAAAGTAATGTGTAAATATATAGGATGAAGCTAATTTATTAGTAAAATTCAAAAGGTTTATTGATTCCAAAATAGGAAGGGCAATGGATAAACTACATATAGCAGAATTGCAATTTCTAATTCTAAAACCAAAATATGATGTCATGGAATTTATAGTCAGACCTGCTAAATTAATTTTATTATTATTATTTTGGGTAACTTGCAAATTCTACATGTGAATTAATCCTCTCTCTCATGTTTTTATTTATATTTTAAATTTTCCTTAATTCAACGACCATTAACTAATTTAAATTATTAGGATTATAAATAATTAGAATCTACTAGCAAACTATGGGAATTAAATTAAAACGTCTTTGAATGGAGTAAAGAAAGTAAAAAACATTGTACTTTGCCCCCACTAATAATTTAATCATATTATATAAAATATATTCGATTAGATAAATAGTATACTATAGATAAAGTAAATTGTATGTCTTAAATCATTTAATAGGAAGTTATTTCTCCATATAAGTTAATGTAAGAATTTATTTAATTTACAATTTTTTAATTTAAAAAATAATTAATTAGGGGTGGCCGATTTTGCCTGTTGGTCGATGGCCCAAGCGGGGTTAGGCTTGGCTCCACTTTTACAGGCCCGACTAGGATAGGTTGACTTGACCCCAGCCCAACTTTATCGTTTAGCCCATCGGGTTGGATCGAGGTGGGACGGGCGACATGACTTGCTAACTCTACTTATATGTGTTCATCAATCAGGACTGAACATATTTAGTCAAGTTTGATGGATAATTTTAAATTTTTTCCATACGATTTTTACATTATTTTCACACACTTAACTAATATATGAAATGTATGTCATTATGTTCACATTAATACACTCATGAAATTAAGAATATAAAACATTAAAGCAATAAAAAAAGATAACAAAATAATGGAGGAAGAGAGACTACGGTGAAGGTCTTCTATGCACCTGGTGCACCATGTAACTTAGTTGGTTCGGATCAACCCGAATCCACGTCCTTTTGTTTTTGTGTACCTTTTTTTTTTTTTTTTTGTGCTTACCTTTATGTCAGTTATATTTTTATATTATAATAATCATACCTTTGTGTACAAATATCATAACATTTATATAATATTTTAACTTTAAAAAAAGTTCAATATGACACAACTTTATATATATATATATATACACCTTTATTTTATATTACTCATATATTTTATGTGATTATATATACACTCTTATATCAAAATAGTTATATCTTTATATAATATAAAAATGTACTAACAAAACTAAAATGTATGACTAACTTAACTAAAATGTATAAAAGATATTTAATGTTTGTGGGAGAAAATGTTAAGTTATAACTAACATTACTAAATGTATGACTAACATAACATAATTATATAGCATCCGGGAGTGAGTTCGTGCATGCACACTTAGACGCGTGGCAAGTCGAGCAAGTGCATGGATCTAAAAGTTTAGGTGCTTCTAATTAGATTGTGCTAGCTTAAAGGTGTTCACACGTCTCAAATTGTCGGTTCGTGAAACCGTGGAGGACCAAATCAGAACCGAACTATGGGATTTTGGTTTGTAAACCGAAGGTTTGGGATGGCTGTTTTTTTTTTTTTTTAATTCTCTTTCTTTAATTATTTTAATTATTTATTTTAAATAATTAAATTTTGCGAAAGTCGTTAAATTATTGTTCAATGTTGCCAGCCCGAAAAGTTACTGTCCGATTTTACCAGACCCCCAAAGTTACAGGGCAAAAAAAATAATTTATTCTACTTTTATGTGTATTAGCTAATACTTTTCTATATATCAACAAATGCATGAAAATTGTCTAATACACAAATGCAATATTTTTATGTACGACATGTAATACTATTGAAATCAACAAGTAATACTCCCATAAAATAATATTGTTATGTACATCATGTAATATTTTTATGTGTAATATGTAATACTATTGAAATCAATAAGTAATACTGTTATTTGTATCATGTAATACTATAAAGTATTAGATAACATATAGAAAAATATTGTCTACACAAATATAATACTATTGAAACCAACAAGTAATACTCTCATAATGTAATGTCTTTGTGTGCAACATGAAATACTATTGAAATCTACAAGTAATACTTTTATGTGTATCATGTGATACTTTTATATGTAGTATAAAAGTATCACATGACACACATAGAAGTATTATGCGATTAGAATAACTTTACTATATTATGAATGTAATATTTTTATATATGACATGTAATACTTTTATAAATGACATGTAATACTTTTTGATCGACGGCGTTGACCAGCTGTTGACTTTTGACTTTGACTAAGATTTTGATCGTTGACTTTTGATCACGTCGAATTGACCCATCTCACGAAATAGGATTCGTGAGACGATCTCACACAACACTATTTTTTTTTTTTTGGAAGAGTAGGTAATTTTGGTTCTCTCTCATATATTATTTAAGCATTCAATTCGGAGTCACGCAAACACAATATAATACTATTGGTGGATATGTGATGAAGACTTGCCATTGACTTGAATTAATTTGACTTACGAGTAATTTGGTTTTGCAAAATCTCATGTGAGACGGTCTCACAGATAGTTTATGTGAGACAAATCTTTATTATCCATGAATTGAACTCATATCCACAAATTTTTATATGAATTGCTAAGTGTGAGTTATAGGTTGACCCGTCTCACGAAAAAAGATATGTGAGGCGGTCTCACACAACACATGACTTACTCATTTCGTTTTCGTTTTAGCTCTCTCTTATGTAGTATTATTTTCAGCATTTAATTCAAATTTAAAAACTAGTACTAGTAGTAGATATATGATAAATTGAAGTTTATAAGTGTGAAAATGCCAACCACTTCAATAAATAAGTGTTAGAAAATTGTTTCTTCAAACATGTTTTGCTCATTTTGTGTATAGATGTTATAAGAAAAATGAGTATTTGCGACTTCAAAATTGTTATACCAAAAACCTTATAATTATCACTAATACATTTTGTGATAACATGCTGACGCTAATTTATAATAACAAAAGCTTCCTCGTTAAATTTTTTTTACAACATTTTGTAGCGAAACACTATTGATTTGTTAAGACAGTTAAATATAAGGTTGTGGTTGCTTTCTTTGCGGCAAAACATAACGTAATGGAGAAATGATATTCCATGAAACTGTCCTGTTTTTGTATAGAGATACATATTGCATCTATTAGTAGTAGAGTGGTGATGAGAGATTGAATTTATTATTGTGTTCATACTTCAAACACTATTAGAAAACAACCAAATTCCAAGGGAAATAATAACCGTTGGAAATTTTATAAATTCTAACAGAATTTCCAATGGAATTCAACGCTGTTGGAAATTTTATTGGAATTTTTATAATTTCCAATAGAATTTCCAACGGAATTCAATGTCGTTGGAAATTCTGTTGAAATAATGTTGGAATTTTATTGGTGGTTGTATATTCCAACGGAAAAGTACCGTTGGAATGTTCCGTTGGAATTGTTTTTCCATTGGAATCTCCATCGAATTTTTATTCCAACGATCCAATTCCATTGGAATCAATAATTCCAATAGAATTTTGAAAAATTCCAACGGTATTTCGCAAAATTCCAGCGGAATGTTTCCGTTGGAATTTGAGTGATTTCTAGTAGTGAATATTACTTCTTTTAATTTCATGCTCACATCTTATTTTTATCATGTGTATGTAAGTTTCACATTTCTCCCATGCGCATAGTCATTGTATTTCATTACTCCTTTAATGACTTGCAATATTTATTTCTTATAACTTTGAATAGTAGTGTGTAGCCAAATGTGGAGTTAACGTTACCTACTAGTATAGGTTTTGCGCAATGCACAACAATATAATCTATGATGGAATCATTTGTTTATTTATTTATTTATAAAATATTAATATTATAATATATATTGCATTTATGATATATGTTGGAAAATGTGTATGGTGTACTTGAAAGTAATGCAATATAACATATAGGAAAGTCGAGGTAATAGTTGGACTCTTTCGTTAAGCAAAATTATCGTGTACAGTGTTTTACGGTTTATGAAAAATGTTCCTAAAATACAATGACTTACTAATTTAAGGACGCAAACACAACAAATCCCAAAGTTTTTCAGCAAACAAAAACGTGTGGAACTTTTGGAGACGAGAAGAAGACAGGACTATAATTGCAAGAATGTTAAGAATACAAATCGGAACAAATGAAATGATTGAACATGATCCCTAGAAGTAGAAGAGGTGTGGTGCTTTTCCATAATTAGACACATTTTGATTTGAAATAATATGGCTTACAATGGTTCAGATTGGTTGCATCCCTGTAATTTGGGTTGCATATTAATTCAATTCAAACTCACATTTTCACACTTTTACACGTTTTCAACTAAAATTGCTAACTTTAAGTAATAATTTCTCATTCGTCTGAAATTGGATTTGATAAAATAAATATGCTGGTCCCAAGTGACAGTAGGTTGGGGGTGAATAAGCCTACTCAAATTTTTCAAAATTTTACTCCAAAAGATATTTAAGTCTCAAAACACAGGCAACTATCGAGCTTGCTGTATCAGAAAGGATTCTGCTGTAGGGCAGTGACCTAGAGACTTAGGAAAACAGAGTTTTTATGCACAACGGAAACACTTAAAAACGAATGTGTTTTCTGAAAGATAGCTTTATGCATTATGCAATGATAGATAAGATATAAAATCAAAGCAACAAGAAGGCAGATATAAAACAGACAGTAAGCTTAAGATCACAGAAATAAACACAACGATATATAGAGGTTTGAGGGTGGAGTAATCTCTCTACATCCTTTCTACTCCTTTTCAAGGAGGAACTTTGTTAAGTGTTGTTTGATTTACAAAGACTCAACTTCTACAAACTAACTTAACAAGAACTGTCAACTTTCTTCCCACACAAGGTAGCTGCACAGTGACCAAACTCTAACGTGCCCACACAGAGCACTTGCTCTTCTACAAAGGGCAAAAACACTTTATCAGGAACAACCTCCGATCAAGTGACTCCTACAGTCTAATAAAAGAAAGAATTAAATCTTCAACAAAGGAGCAGCAAGCTTTTCAGCAGATAGCTTCAGAAACAGAGTATGCTTGCTGCGATTAGACTGGACTTGAAACTTTTAGGAATTAAAGGATTGATTCGATTGAGAGCTTTGAATACTTGATTGCGCGAGTTTCAGGTGAGTTTCCAGTCCATGTCTTCTTCTATTTATAGGCCTAGAGAATTCTGCTCATTGAAGTGAGCGTCCTTCTCAGCAGTGAGCTGGTGGTGCGGTGTCCTCTCTGATTGGTTCGTACGTTATTCTGTTGAAATAGTACACCACTGCTACTGTGGCCACCATTTCAGTCTGCAGCTCGTCCTCTTGTCCTTTTGATTCCTCCACATGGCACTCTCTGATTGGATCGTACATGAATGTTCCTAACGGCAACGTGTGTTAAAGCTTCTTCAAACTTGGGGAAGAAGAAATTTATAAAAGTTTCCAAAAGCTATTCTCCATGCGTAGATGGGTGTGCTGTTCTGGGGTGGACAAGATATTGGAAATGGGCTTCTACCATTCCTAAGCCCAACATTTTTTTTTTTTTTGGTAATGGGTTGCCAATTGTCATTCTTTTTGCTACTTAATTTAATTGTAAATTACCCATCTCTATGAATCTATTTCATCTTGATCTATGATTATCATCTTCGATTCCAAAGTACTCCAAAAATTTCTAAAATAATCAACAAAACAATCTATGAAGTAATTGGAGTTCAAAAACATGTATAGGTACGAAAATAGTACAATCAATCACACAAAAGACTATAAAATCTCAATTTAATTCATAATAAAATGCACCAATTTTCCACATATCACCAAAAATACTCATTCATCGATAGTAAAAGGTAAATAGTCGGTCACAATTTGACGTAACTTATAAATACACATGTGGAATTTGTTTTTTTTTTAGTTTTCTTTTACTCTTATATCCATGTCATTTCAGAAGAGGTATTTTTGGCAAAAACATGCAAACATAAGATATCTTTTCTAAAGGGTTTTTTTTTTTAGCTAATTAACTTTTCGATTCTCGCATTTTTACCATTATCTTTTCGAACTGGCGATTTTACACTTTATTTTCTGAAAGTTTGGAAATTTAACCCAAATTCAGCCGAACAGCCAATTGAGCTAAATTTGCAAGTGATTAGTACGTGCACCCTAGTTTTCAAACTATTTTTGCCCAATAACTTATCTGTTCTGACAGTTGTACCCAATAACTTATTTGTTTAGACAATTTTGTCCATTAACTTTTCAAGTTTTCTGTCGTTATAGGGTGTCATATGCTAATCACATGCAAATTAAGTCCAATTTGGTTGTTGGACTGAATTTGGGTCAAATTTTCGATTTTCAAAAGATAAGGATAAAATCGTCAGCCCGAAATGATAATGGGTAATGTTAGGAATCTTTATATAGATCTTGATGAAGATAAAACATGTAATACATAGGTAGTAGTAACCTTGTACTTAGGATTTTCAATGTAAAAGTTTTTGAGTCAAGGATGCTGCCTGAAGACTGGAAGCTCACTGAAGGAAGCTAAAACCTACAAAGTAAGATAAGGAAGAACCTTACGGAAAGCTAGCTGAAGCATGCCGACCATACTGATCTACAGGAAGCTAGTCCAGCATGCTGATCAACAGAGGAAGCTAGCCGAACTTACTGGATACTGCAGGAGGCTAACCAAGCTCACTGCACACAGCAAGCTGAGTTCTAGTAAACACCAACGAACGTTTGATCGTCCTGGAAGACCGTTATTTCTGAATCAGCACCCTCATCTCGTATAAAGGAATATTCAAAGAAGAGCCAATCAGAGAAGAACATCTGGAATGATTCAGAAGACAAGAAGTACGATTCTGCAGAAATAAACGACGCAGTACAACGGTGTACCAGAGCGCGCAAAGAATCTATACGAGCTAATCAACGCTGGACACCTTGCTGATTAGGAAGCTACCTCTTTCAACGGGTAGAAATTCCTGAAGCTAGCCTATAAATAGATGAAGAGTGCACCTGAAACAATATCTGAAACTCACGAGCTCTCAAGCATATTCTCAAAGTTCTCAAGCATTCAAATCCTTCAAGTTTCAGACACATTCAATCTATCAGCAACAAGCAATCCAGCTACTTGAGCTACCTCATCAGAAGCTTGCTGCACCCGAGTTGAAGAAGAACCATCTTTTTCTTTCATAGATTGTTTTAGGAGTCTCTTAGCGGAGGGTAGTTCCTTCTAAGTGTTTTCACTATTGTTAGAAGAGTAGGAGTCTTGTGTGGGCTATTGTATTGGTCACTACAGATACTTGTGTGGAACGTTGCTTGTCTTGTTAGGGTCTGATTGTATTAGTAGAGTCTTTGTAAACCAATCAACCTTTAACAAAGTTCCTCCTGTGTGAAAGGAGTAGAGTGGACGTAGAGTGATTTTTCCACCCTCAAACCACTATATATATATCGTGCTGCCTGTTTTATCTGTTTACCTAAAGCTTTCACTTAAGTGAGATTGGTGCATTACCCTCCGAAATCAAGGTACCGATATATCCATCGAAAACGATATTTTCATCCTTGGTACCACTAACCCAATTAAAAAAAATATTTTCTATTTTTTTATTGATTAAATATTGTAAATAGATAAATAATCATGATAGATCATTTTTTGGTTATTATAAAATTTGGCATTAATTAAAAATTAAAACACAATATCCTACCTATACTCCCTACTCATACTACTACGTTCCCTCCTATTCCTACTACTACTACGTAACATCACAACTAACCCAAATAAAAAAATCTATTTGCTACATTATTTTTTTCTTGGTTAAATATTATAAATAGATTAATAACAATGATAAATCATTTTTTCGATTATTATAAAATTTGTCATTAATTAGTACTTCCAAAAATAATATCCTACATTCCTACTCCTACTATTGCTAGTCCTACTATTGCTAATCCTATTTGCTAAATTTGTTTCTTGATTTATATATTTAAAATATTGTAAATAGATTAATAACATCCTGAGTTTCCAGACACATCGCACTTCCAATCTTCCTCAAAATCTTCTAAGCACAATAATTGGGCCAAGTGTGATGATAAATCAATTTTTTTTGTTATTATAAAATTTGTCATTAATTTAAACATTCAATTTCAAAAATAATTTCCTACTGCTTGCTGCTAATGCTATTATTACTGCTACTATTATTGTTGTTCTTATTATTTATGAATATGTGTCATTTCAATGTCTTATGTAGGAGAAACACCAAATAGTATGTTTACCACAAATGTAATATCAGGTTTAATGCAATTTGTAAGGTAAAGTAATGCACCAATTTCACTTAAGTGAGGAACTCCATGTCCTAATTTATCTTCAGTATCTTCTATAGGTCTAAATGAATCATTATCCACTTCAAGGGAACAGTCAGACAACTATTGGTTTACTATCCATGTAAAATCTTCCCAAAACCTTATTTGATTAAATTGATTGGTGTATGAAAAAATTCCTTTAGGGAGATGCTCGATCTGCAGGCCAAGACAATACTTGATTTTACTCAACATTTTAGTTTCGAATTCAACTTTTACACTTTTAATAGCTTCCTCAGTTGTATGCGCATATCATCAACATACACAAAGAAGATACAAAAATCATCTAAAGATTTCTTTATAAACACACAAGAAAACATCGTTCTTTGTATATCATTTCTTCAGGAGGAATTCATTTACTGTTTTAGGTCATATAATGACCTTTGTAATTTAATGTTATACATATTACAATTTTCATCTTTCCCCATCAAGCGAATTTGAAATCCATCAAGGATTTTCATATAAATATTGGCATCTAATGATCCATATAAATATGCGGTAACGACGTCCATTAAATGTATTTCTAAATTTATATTCACATCTTATATCTTGCTATTCACATCTTATTCACACCTGTTTATGTTTATGTATTTCTAAATTCATATTTCTGCTTTCTGCCTGAGATATTAAGTAGCGAAACGTTATATCATCAATAACAGGAGAATATGTTTGATTAAATCAATATCGGGTCTCTACAGGAACCCTAGAGCTACTAATCTCGCTTTGTATCTCACCACCTTATTTTTCTCATTTCTTTTTCCGCACAAATACCCATTTATATCCTACAGGGATAACATTATCAGGCTACGTATGATAGCACCGAAAAACCTTTCTTTTATAAAGCGAGTCTAGCTCAACCTCAATTGCATATTTCCATCTTACCCAATTTAAGCGTTTCAGGCACTCATTTTATTAACTGGGTTCTGGATCCAAATTATTGTTTAAGATGGAAAGACCATTAGTAGAGGCAAATATATCGTCGACGATAATGATATTTCTATTATAAGTTTCTCCTGTATTAATTAAATTAGTTGCAACCTTGATATTTACATCAACTAGATACTCGTCATTTCTTAAAATATGCTGATTTGGTCGTTTCGCAATCCAAGTATCTTTCTTAGTCTGAGCATGTGCATTTTTACTAGGATTTTTGTCTTCGAGACTAATCTCTTTAGAAGATACTTGGAGTGGCTGAATATTTTTGTTAGATTTTATTTTCCACGGATTTTGTCTTTTGTATTCATAGGCTCTTTACGCTTCAGGCGCAGAGTTGCATAAGATATATTTGTATTTTTAGGAATTTCTACTCCTTTATAATCAGTAAATGCATCTGGCAGACTACTAATTGCTATATATTGCAAGTTGATTATTTTCTGAACTTCCAGTTTAGTTTGACTAGTGTGTGGATCTAAATATTGAAGATTTTCAACATTCCATAAAATTTCTCGGCATTCTTTTAATTTTTGAGCTGCTTTCTTTTAATTTTTTAGCTTTAACTCCCCCTAATGCCGAGAAATTATCAAATGTGCAGTCAGCGAAATGAGTTATAAATGGGCTCTAGGTATTTTAAAATCGATGGAGATTCAAATCCAATATAGATACCTAGTTTCCTTTGAGGGTCCATAGATGTAAGCTTAGGTGGTGATATTGGAACGTACATTGCACATCCAAAAGTTCGTAGATGGGAAATGTTCGGTTCTTTCTCACACATTAATTGTAAAGGGGATCATGATATGCAGTTGGGCGTATTTGAATTAGAGAAGAAGCATGCAAAATTGCATGATGCCAACATGCAATGGGCAAGTTGGAATTTTGAATTTAAGGTCTAGTGATCAATTTGATATGCTTGATTAGTGATTCAACTAGACCATTTTGAGTGTGGACATATGGAACTGAAAGTTCCACTTTAATTAATAATGACCAACAAAAGTCGTCAAATGTTTTCGAAGTGAACTCATTAGCATTATCCATTCTAATGATTCAATTGGGTAATCAGAGAATTGGACTCGGAGTTCAATAATTTTGGCAATAATTTTTTGTGAAAAACATTATTTCGGGTGGATAACAAGCACACATGGGTCCAAGTGGAGGTAGCAATTAAGACCATAAAATATCGAAATGGTCCTGATGCTGGATGATATGGTGCACAAATATCTCCATGTATCCGTTCAAGGAAAATAAGAGATTCTAATCCAACTTTGGTACGAGAAGATCGTACTATAAATTTTCCTTTTGCACAAGCTTCACCAAAAAAATCATTTACAGAAGGAATTCTCCTATCCGACATACTATGAGGGTGTTTGGCTAAGCTTATAAGCTCCTTAAAAGAGCTTATAAGATATTAAGTGCTTATAAGATCCTCAAAAGTGTTTGACTAAGGGGGTGTTTGGCTAAGCTTATTTTTAGAGATTATAAGCTATCATATCTTATAAGATGTTTTTGGAGCTTATAAGATGTTTAATTTAGAGGGTGTTTGGCTAAGCTTATAAGCTCCTTAAAAGAGCTTATACGATGTTAAGTGCTTATAAGCTCCTCAAAAATGTTTGACTAACTTTTAAAAATAAGGTCTTATTTTATGAGTTTATAAGATGTAAGGAGCTTATAAGCTCATTTTTGAAAAATTGGGAAATCCCAACTTATTTCTAAAATAAGAGCTTATTTTTCAAAACACTTTCAAATTTAATCATTGAAATTAAACAAATGTCATTACTAACAACTTATAAGCTTCATCATCTTATTTACCCAAACACTTCAACAACTTATATTAAACTTAAATTAAACATATTATAAGCTCCAAAAACATCTTATAAGATATGATAGCTTATAATCTCTAAAAATAAGCTTAGCCAAACACCCCCTATGTCCAATAGAGTTAGATAAAATTCATCGGATCATATTTTGTCCCGAATGGCCCAACCTTTCATGCCGCAATTTAAATGAATTTGGATCATGAATTTCAAACGAGATTAGGAGGACGGATGTATGCATAATACAATCCAGATGATAGAGAATGAAGCTTTTCGACAACTTGCTTCCAACATTTGATGGGCCGAGTTAAGAGATATTCTATAATATTCTCATAGTTGATTTCAAAATGAAAAACGTTCATATTATAGATATGACAACATATCATGAATAATTAAGTTGGTATCAATGTGGAGAACCGGTGAAGCTCTTCCAGAGCCTAATATCAACAAACTATATATAGTTGTAGCAATTCTTCATTTGCTATAAATTCAAGTTTGATAAGAATATCTTGTCATTATAAGGACAATATATATAATAGCATTATGTACCAATCCTAATTTTTTTTTATTTTGTCTCCATATACTAAGAAATTAAATCGACAATGCTTAAAGTAGGCATGCTAGTAAATTTTGAATATATCATAGAGCATGCATAGTATTTCAAAAACAAATCATATATCATCATTACATTTAAATCAATTATGAATTCAACATTAAAAACTACTCATATATCCAAAACTCAATTGTTCCATCTACTCAAGGCCAATAATCCTCATTTTACTTAAATGTAATACTTAATCAATTCGGATGAGGAGCCCAAAACAAACCATGTCAATGCCTTAATCCATAATAAATGCATGAAAAGAAAAATAAGAAATCAAATAGTTGTAAATGAAATTTGGAGATAATCCCAAAATAAATGAGCAGAAACCATATATAAATTATCATATCATTTTTAAAAAAATTAATCAACTATAAATTAATTCTTAATTATCTCCAAATTTCCAACGGTTGCATTACGTTGTGTTTATTTGTAAAAACAACATGTTCAATCAATTCCATACACATGGTTCTAACAAATTTCTTAATTTTGATGATATTGTATATGTGAAATTTTTGGGATCACATTGAATTTAATTTTCTACTCTTTAGTACTCAACTATAATTATGTAAAGTTTGCTACTACTCTAGCCAACATAAATCGAATATAAGCTTTACTATAAAACAAGGTGAACCAGACTCTGGAAGGAAATTCATAACTACCGGTTCATGTTAGTTATGGCTAGGGTTCTTAGGCGCATATTCAGTTTTAGAAACAGAAATTTGTTGCTAGCCGTTGGTTTGTTTTAGCAATTGATTGAGGGGTTCCTCTACCCATATATATATGTATATCTGGTTAGAGCAGATTAGAGAAATTCATTGTAATTTGCGAGCTGAGAGGACTAGGGTTTATAGTGAGTGATAGAACCCTAGTTTATGGGGCTTTTTTCTTGTAAGCTGATTTCAGCGACTCATTCATAGTGCACTGAGTTCGATTCTTTGACGATGGATGTAGGCCGATGTGGCGACTCGAACCACCTTAAATTCTCAGCGTGTTGATCGTTTTTCTTGGTTTTGTTTTGGATTGAAGTTTAGCATTTTAGGGTTTGCTGAAAACTGTTGTCTATTGAAGTGTTGTCTGAGGATTTGAACTGTGATCTCCAACAGTGCCATAATTGAAAATGGAAATAGAGAGACTATCCATAAAATGAGCAAAGTCCAGATATATATCATCATATTATTTTATAGACTAATTTAATTTTACATCTATTAAGCACGTCTTAATTGTCTCCAAAAGTAATTTATTTTTTGAAAGACACTGACCCTTAAATCATTTCAAACATTTTCATTACATTGTGTCTGTTAGTAAAACCAAGAAGTTACTTATTGATTACTTTCATATATTTGGTTCTAAGTAAGTTCATTGATTCTGATGAGATTGTATATGTGAAGTTTTCGGCATTATACTGAGTTTAAATCTCTTCTACTTTGTACTCAACTACGAGAAAAACTCATTTTTCATCCTTTCCCAAAGTCACTGTCCGTTGTTAGTCCTGCAATTGACAATTTCGTCCAATTTTGGTCATCTTTTTGACAGGTTTTCGATTTTCCGGCCACATCCCAGTGAGTGCCCTACACTCGCCCCCAATCTAAAGTCGGAAAATAAAAAATCCGGTGAAAATGATCAAAATTGGACAAAACTTTTAATTACGGGAACAAATTAATTGAAAATAGTAGGACTAAAATTGGATGAAATTATATATTACGTGTCCTCGATTCCAGAAGATCAATAGTCAAAGCATTATTCTCAGATTGTCATGGCAATGATGAAATTCAAACAGAAATCAACATAAATAAATATGAAAAAAAATCAAAACGAAACCAAAAACAGAAAGATCAAACAGATGTGTGCGGGGAGCGTGTGTGTGCGGTGGTTTGAAGCCCCCATATTAATACAAGGATAAAACTCTTTTTTCGGCCTCCTTGTCGCTGTCGTCTGTTTTTAGTCCTGTTTAAATGTGTTTTTTCATATGGTTCTAAAATAAAAATAAAAATCGTCCAATTTTGGTCATGTAATCAAAAAAATTGTCCACTTTTGATCCTTTTTCATAGGATTTTTTATTTTTTGGATACAGATTGGGGGCGAGTGTAGTGCACTCACTGGAATGTAATCGGAAAATTGAAAATCAGGCAAAAAAAGACAAAAAATGGACAAAATTATCAGTTACAGCACTAAAATTGAAAAACACATTTTTACAGAATTAAAAGCGGACAGTAGATCTGTGGTAGTACGAAAAATGAGTTTTTAGTTGGCAATAAAATTTAAACAGTAAGTATAAAATACATTTATCATCGTTAATAATCAAACTAGTAGATAATTAATTGATTCAACTTAACATTGTTTAAATGAAAACAAACATAGATGCATACTATGCATGACATAACAAACTCTTACAAATGTACCTAAACTCCCTGTAATATAGCAAACACTGTCTGTGTAGCAGTGAGCACAAGCAATACACTAGCAGCAACAACAGAAATAATAGCCCATGGACTATTCAAATAGTTTCTCCTCAACTTGGCCATCCACCTATTCCTTCGTTTCTTGCAATGCTTATTCACCCTGTCGAAGATATCACTGAAGATGAACCCATCGCCTGCACCAGCAACGGAAACGCAAAGTTTGTTAACGATTTTAGCAACGACTTCTTCGTCACCGAGCCAATTCTCAATAATCCCATTACGACAAAGTATCTCAATATCTTTCGATGAATCAACGAGGCGATCCAAGAAAAGGGCATAGTCCGACATATAAGTAATAGAATTAGGTGACTTATTTATAAAGTATTGCTCGTATGCGATAAGATTCCTGAACAAAAATTCTGTTCCGTCATCGATTATCAAAGGTGGCATGAGAATAGTCCCATTTTTGAACTCGACTTTAAATAAGTTCACGTTCTCGTTTCTTTGGAATTTCACATTAGCTTCTTCGAGCCTGGTTGCACTTTCAATAAACTGTACTTTTTTTTCAGTCGATTTCAACGGAGGAGCCGGACACCAACTCCGGTGCATCAAATCGAGTAAATGTTTTATGACTTTAAATAAGTTCACGTTCTCGTTTCTTTGGAATTCCACATTAGCTACTTCGAGCCTGGTTGCACTTTCAATAAACTGTACTTTTTTTTCAGTCGAATTCAACGGAGGAGCCGGACACCAACTCTGGTGCATCAAATCGAGTAAATGTTTTATATCATACCATAAAACATCCGGACTACTAATTCTCTTATCTTGTAAAGGGCACGTAACGTAGAAAAAAACTTGTAAACGGTTGGTCAACATTTGATGTTGGTTCGGGACCTCAAAGACCACCTGAGACAACTCGTTTAAAACGAAGAAAGGAATTTGATTCTCGAACAACATTAGGTCTCGTACCAAGCTATTAAATACCCAGAGTAAATCGAAAATAGGATCATTCCTTTGTTCCGAATAATATTTGTTTACAAACTCTATAATAAAACACCCATCTAAAATAAGCATCTCTATAAACTCGGCACTCTCAAGGATGATAGGCTCGGCATAACTTCTACGTGCTCTCGATTCCAGAGGAGCAATAGTCGACACAAATATCTCGACATTTTTACCTATACGCTGAAGAAGTAAGTAAAAGTAACGCAACTTGTGATCTTCCATCATCTTTAAATCATCTTTATGGCGATGATACGGACCAATTGCTATAATCTCAGGCTCATAAGCCTTAGGATTCACCTCTCTCAAATTCCTATATACTTTGTAGATTGTGCATTCTGATTCTTCTATTGATACTTTATTCAGTTTCTTATTTATGTTGCTGCAAGCTTTACCTTCGTCCATATGTATTAACTGAACAAGTTAAAACATACAAAACAAGATCATTAGGACATTATTAAAACGAACAACACACATTTTTAAGAACCCAAAAAAACAATATATATATGTATAATATATACAAACATCTTTCTATTTCTACTCGGCAAAATTTTCAGAAAAGATAAGTTACTGGGCAATAAAAGCTTGATAATCCAAGGTGACATACTAATCACGTGCAGGTTTAACTTGATTTGGCCTGTTCGGGATGAATTTGGATTAAAGTACTTCCGAATTTTCAGAAGATAAAAAATAAAATTATCAACCTGAAAAAATAATGAGAAAAAGTGCTAGAATCGAAAATTAATGTGCAAGAATAATATTCTATATATATATATATATATATATATGTGTGTGTGTGTGTGTGTGACTAGGATGAAGCTTGGTTAGTAAAATTCAAAAGGCTTATTGATCCCAATTCCCAAAAGAAAAAGGGCAGTGGATAAACTATATATAGCAGAATTACATATTCTAATTCTAAAACCAAAAATATGATAAGTCATGAATCCAAAATAATCAGGTAAAGTATTTCACAACGGGGTTAGGGAAGATACAATATTAAAATTGTATAGCCAAAATCAAGATAATAACCCTTCTCAAAAAAAAAAAAAAATTTAAGATGAATAAATAATAAAAGATGATCAAAATAAGGTTTGTTTTTCTGACAATACTAATATTCGAGTAAATATATCAACGAAAAAAAAAAAAAAACTTATATGAATTCATCATCTCAAAATTTAAACACCCTAGATATTGCAATAATCCATCAGTATTCTTTAGCTTTAACTGAGTGGTTCAAGCTGGCCATTTACTAAGTTTAATAGAAAAAAAAAACAAAAAAACTTAGTTGATACAACGAACCTGCAAGTATGGGTTTGTTTCCTCAGTTGCCCAGAAAGTAGAGTGCTTTTGATGAAACAATAATCTGTGCTTCTATTTATAAGAAAAAATTTCGTACGCACCTCTCTCGGAAAATTACAAATTTAGAACTCTAACTTTTAACCATCCACCATTTATGGACATTATCTTTTCGGGCCTTGAAATTAGAACACTATCTTTTAAAAAGGATCGATTTGAGGACAAAAGGCCTGAATTAGAAATTTCGGGCTAATTTGCACGATAATTTCATGTGCCTATCCTTAAGCGACTTCTCACTGATGTTTCACACTGTAAGTTAATTAATTCAATTTTGAAATGCCACGTCATTTAACAACATGCCACATCATCTAACAAAATGTAACATCATTTATTAATTAAAATATCTATAATAAATCTTTAAAACATTCATAACTTTATTTTTAAAAATCAGAAAAGAGGGATTGAAAATGGTGCGGAGGGAAATAGGGGCAACTCTAGTTTGTGAAGAAGATGGAGATCCAGAGATAGATCTAGAGATGGAAGAAGCGGCAGATCTGTTCCCTACGCGGTGGTGGCCGATTATTGTGTTGGTGGTGAGAGGCGATAGGGAGGGTGAAGATCATGAGGATGAACTAGGTTATTCCTTTTTTTTTTTTAGCATTTATTATAAGGTAAAAAGTTATATACCCCTAGGGCACATAGGGGCACGGATTTAGGCCATGTTATATACATGTTCTTCAGGTGTTATATATATACTTTATAGGTGTTATGTTTCTTGGTATTATAAATATATTCTACAGATATCATATGTATATAAGAGTATACATGTGATACCTGAAGAGTATATATTTAACACCATGTGATGATTAATTTTGGGGCACCATACCCCTGGGGCACACAAGTGTCACTCTTATTATAATTGTTGAACAAGTAGGGTGGTTTACAATTTTACAACTATTGTAATTAATTAGTGTTAACTATTATGTTTTAAAACTATTTTTCTAAGATTTTAGAAATAAATTTCGATGTATAAGAAGAAATTACACTCATAAGACAATTTTCAAAATTTTAAGAATACATTTAAGAATTTTTAAAATTTTACTATAGATATTTCAATTATATTGTTACTATTATTTCATAATAATTTTTAAAATTATTATTAACTGTAAGATTTTATTAATAATTTTAATGATTTTGTAAAAACTATTAACTTTTTGTTCAAATAAATTTATAATTTTTTAGATTTATTTTAATTATTTAATAATTATTATTAATATTATATAATATATTTTAAAACAGTTTTTTAAGATTATAGATATAATTTTTGATTTATAAGAAAATATTTATAATTGTAAGACAATTTTTATGATTTTTATATCTATTATTGTAATTAAAATTAATATAATTAAAATCTAATATTTCCAAAATAATTTTTGAGATTTCACAAAAAAAATTAGATTTTTTCAAAACTATATAATGGTATAAGACAATTCTTCTGATTTTTAAAATTATGATTATTTTAAAGATATTTTAATTAATATATGATGTGACATTTCAAAATTGAATTTAATCACTTTACAGTGTGCGACATCAGCGAGAAGCCCGCTTGAGGATAGATATGTGAGATTCTCGTGCCAATTAGCCCGAAATTTTCTAATTCGGGCTTTTTTGTCCTCAAATAGATCATTTTTGAAAGATAGTGTCCTAGTTTCAAAACCCGAAAAGGTATGTACTTAAATGGTGAATGGATAAAAGTTAGAGTTCTAAATTTGTAATTTTCCCCACCTCTACATATACGGACATGGTGGCCGGACATGCGTCTACGTATTCAGTCTTGATGGCCGAATACACTTATATATAGAGCTGACAATTTGAGCCTGACCTGACGAACCGATCCGGACGACCATAAATAAGGTTGGATAAGGCTATAAATAGTGGCACGAAAAATGTCGGAATACCTGAATATTATCCTTCAGGACTTTGAAATTGAGACCATATCTCTCAAAAATTGGTGAAATTACGAAAAATCAGCTCGAATCGATGAATTTCGGGCCCTAGTTTAGCACGTGTACCCTAGTTTTTAGACCATTATTTCCTAGCAACTTATATGTTCTAGCAATTTTGCTTAGTAACTTATCTATTATGCAATTTTTCCATTAAATTTTTGCGTTTTCTATCATTATAGGATGTCTCGCGCTAATCACATGCAAATCAAGCCCGATTTGACTGTTCGGGCTGAATTGGGTCAAATTTCCAATTTTCCAAAAGTTAAAGGATAAAATCAGCAACCCGAAAAGATAATGGATAAAATTGCTAGAATCCAAAAGTTATATGGGTAAAATAATAATTAATTCATGAATAAAACATGAAAGTTACATTGCCAAACATATTTAGTCCTCGATCCCAAAATAAATGTTGTTTTAATTAATTTTTTTAGCTTTCATAATAAGTATCAATATAAGATTTTAAGAACTATATTCTCATATCATACCAAAGTTCCATATTTACTACAATGAATAAAATGGTAAAGTGAATATACTTATCTGGTGAATCTACTTAAAAATATTTAAGTAGATTAGTCATTTTATATATTAAGCCTTTAAATGTGCTAAATTCTTAAATAAAACAAAATCTTAAGAGGAGTGAAATTTTTTGATTTTAATTCTCTCTTATATAAATACTATGCATTTAATTCAGACTGAAAAACTAGTGGTGCATGCTTGTTGAAGACTTGCCAGTGAACGACTTCAAGTTTAAAAGTTTATATACCCCAACCACTTCAATAATTAGTGTTTGAATATCCATTGTTCACATGTTTATATTATGTGAGGAAGACTTGCCATTGACTTGAAGCTTATAAGTCTGTAACGGCCAACTACTTCAATAAATAAGTGATGGAAAATTCATTGTTCAAACATAGTTTATCGAAATATTCGAGTTCATGTTTGCTTCAAATCATAAATTATCAAAATGAAGTTATATTGAGAAAAATTAGGATTCGTCTTCAGAACAAAAGTCAATATAAATGAAATCATATATAATTATGAGTAAATCGTATGTGAGACCGTCGCACGGATCTTTTTTCGTGAGACGGATCAATCCATAACCCACACTTAGCAATTCACATGAAAATTTATGGATATGAGTTCAATCCATGGGTAATAAGGATCTTTCTCACGGAAACTATCTATGAGACCGTCTTACATGAGTTTTTGTGTATAATTATTTCATTTAAATCAAATGAAACGTGATGAATTCAACACACACACATATATATATATATATATATCCAAAACTCATGCTGCATTTAAATAATACAAAAAATTAGGGCAATAATTCACATCAATTCAATGTAATACTTAATCAACTCAGGTGACGGACCCAAACAAACAATGTCAACCTCGTGCCTTAATATGTGCCATAATTGAAAATGGAAATAGAGAGACTATCCATAAAATGAGCAAAGTCCAGATATATATCAACAATTTCGTCCACTTTTTGTCATCTTTTTGACGGGTTTTCGATTTTCCAGCCACATCCTAGTGAGTGCCCTACACTCGCCCCCAATCTAAAGTCAGAAAATAAAAAATCCGGTGAAAAAATGATCAAAATTGGACAAAATTTTTTAATTGCGGGAACAAATTAATTGAAAATAGTAGGACTAAAATTGGACGAACTTTTCAATTAAAGGATCAAATCGAAAAAATGCATTTCTACAGGACTAAAAACCTACCGTCGACCAAAAATGAGTTTCTTCCAATCATGTATGTGCATGTGTAAAGTTTGCTACTACTTCAGCCAACACGAAATGAATATGGCATTTACTTCAAATCACATAAAATTCTGACATAATTTAATAATGTGATTTATATTCATTTTATTTTTTAAATAGAATACAATTTTTCTTAATTAAATATCTAAAGAGACTTCCTTTTATGTGGATAGTGTCACTTCTAGTCATAACCGTTAGAAAACAGAGTAAAATTCCTCATTTGCCATATTCTAACACAATGATAGTATATGATTATAAATTGTAAATTTACCCCATAGTGAATGTACTTATAAGAAGATTCATCTTTTTATCGAATTTTTTTTTCTTTTTTATGTATGTGCAAATTCCTGTCATAACATTTATTTTGTGGGTGTGAGTAATTTTGCCTTTTTTTTTTTTTCCCTCTCTCTAATATTATACTATTATTTTAATCATTTAATAAATTCACATTCAAACACTAGTAGTTGGGGTGGATATGTGATCAGGACTTGCCATTGACTTGAGTTTATAAGTAAACACCAACAACGTAACTTCAAGAATTAAGTGATGGGAATTTATTTGCCAAAACATATTTTACTCTTTTTGTGCAGTGAATTGAATAATTTGAGATATTTTTTAAATTATATTGTTGGTCCCGAGTGGCAGTAGGTTCAGAAGAGGGTGAATAAGTCTACTCAAAATTTTCAAACTTTTCTCCAAACGAATGTCTAAGTCACAGAAGGCAGGTAGCTATTGAGCTTTCTCCTTCAGAGATAGGTTACTGTTTGAACAGTTACCTTGAGACTTAGTGGAAACAGAGTTTGTATGCACAACGGAAATAAACTTTAAACCAATGTGTTTTCTGAAAACCTTTTCAACAGGATGCTATGACAGATAATATCAAAGATATAACAGATTAAGCAAAGATAGAACATGCAGTAAGCTAAGTGATAAACAGAGACAACACCTTATAGAGGTTCGAGGGTGGAGTAATCCCTCTACGTCCTCTCTACTCATTTTCAAGGGGAACTTCGTTAAGTAGGAGTTTGATTTACAAAGACACTTCTTCAACAAACTTAACCTAACAAGAACTGTCAGTCTATCCCACACAGGGTTACTGCATAGTGACCAAACTCTAGATACCCACACAGAGTACTTGCTTTACTAACTAAAGCGTAAACACTTGATCAGGAACAACCTCCGATCAAGCGACTCCTAACAGTTGAATAGAATAGAAAAAAGATTTTTCAACGAAGGGTAGCAGCAAGCTTGAGCAGTATTCTTCAGGAACAGAGTATGCTTGCTGCGATTAGACTGAACTTGAAACTAAGAGAAATGAAAGATTAGTATAAGAGCTTGATTGCTTGTATGCGCGAGTTTCAGGTCCTCTTCAAGTCCAGGTCATCTTCTATTTATAGGCATGAGGATTCTGCCCGTTGAAGAGAGATTCCTCCTCTGCAACGTGCTTGTGGTCATGCGTCTTCATTTGATTGACTCGTACGGGATTCTGTTGTGGTTGTACACCTCTGCAGCTGCGCCCGCCATATCAGTCTGAGCATCGTCCTTTCGTCCTTTATGTTCCTCCAGATGGCGCTCTTTGATTGGTTCATACTTGGTTGTGTCTAACGAAAACTCAGAGTGCTCATTCTGAGGTAACTGCTTCATAGGACAGTTGCTGCTGCTACTTTGTCATATTCGGCCAGCTTCCTGTTTTGTAGTAACTTTTCAAAAGGTTGTTGTTTTCTTCTATACTCAGCCTATTTTGTTATTATGCTTGGGTAGCATCCTATTGCAGCATCCTCTAAGGGTCCTCCCAGTATGCTGCTGCAATGACCTATACTTAGTCAATTTTGATCATTTTGGGCAGCAAGGTCTTCATCCATCTTCAAGCTTTAATCTTTGTTTTCAAGCCTCATGATCCTAGTCTAAGCTTTTACAACTGAAACTAGTTACATAGGATCCTAGGCCCTGTCTATTACATGTTTTGTTCTCATCACAATCTACCTTACATATATATTACGTGTCCTCGATTCCAGAAGATTAATAGTCAAAGCATTATTCTCAGATTTTGGCAATGATGAAATTCAAACAGAAATCAACGTAAATAAATATGAAAAAAAAATCAAAATAATGATAAAAACAGAAAGATTAAACAGATGTGTGCGGGGAGCGTGTGTGTTTGCGGTGGTTTGAAGCCCCCTTATTAATATAAGGATAAAACTCTTTTTTTCAGCCTCCTTGTCGCTACCGTCTGTTTTTAGTCCTGTTTAAATGTGTTTTTTCGATATGGTCCTAAAATAAAAATAAAAATCGTCCAATTTTGGTCATGTAATCAAAAAAATTGTTCACTTTTGGTCCTTTTTCATAGAATTTTTTATTTTCTGGATACAGATTGAGGGCGAGTGTAGTGCACTCCCTGGAATGTAATCGGAAAATTGAAAATCCGGCAAAAAAGGACCATAATTGGACAAAATTGTCAGTTACAGGACCAAAATTGAAAAACACATTTTTACAGGATTAAATGCGGACAGTAGATCAGTGGGAGTACGAAAAAATGAGTTTTTAGTTGGCAATAAAATTTAAACAGTAAGTATAAAATACATTTATCATCGTTAATAATCAAACCAGTAGATAATTAATTGATTCAACTTAACATTGTTTAAATGAAAACAAACATAGATGCATGCTATGCATGACATAACAAACTCTTACAAATGTACCTAAACTCCCTGTAATATAGCAAACACTGTCTGTGTAACAGTGAGCACAAGCAATACAATAGCAACATTAATAGAAATAATAGCCCATGGATTATTCAAATAGTTTCTCCTCAACTTGGCCATCCACCTTTTCCTTCGTTTCCTGCAATGCTCATTCACCCTGTCGAAGATTTCGGTGTAGATGAACTGATCGTCTGGACCAGCAACGGAATCGCCAAGTTTGTTAATCATTCCAGCAACGAAATCGCCAAATTGGTATATAAACTACCATCCCCGCTACCGTCCCCGCTTTGGGAATTTGGTACTGGGATGGGGATTCACCATTCGGGGAACGGATTCCCCGCAGAGAATTCGGGTTCCCGAAATTTAATTCCTATAACTTAAAATTTCTTTCTTTCTTTTTATAAAAATAATTTTTAATAAATAAGTATCTAAAAATTCAAATATCATTAAATCATAAATCTAGTTTTTAAAGCCAAAGTATGAAATACATACTCAAAACGACAGCCGAATCTAACAATATAACTTCATACAACTTAACCATGCAATATCTAACAATAAAATCTACAAATTTATTAATCTAAAAAGTTAAATTATTTATTAATCCAGTGGAATTTGGAAAGTGTTAAGAGCCAAGAATAAATGTTATGGAAAAATTTATAATTTTAGAATATTTATTTAGTCATATATATATATATATATATATATATATATTACAATAAGTAATATATTATTTTCAAAATTTTACCAAAGAGTCTTCAGTAACTAATAAACACTAAAATTTTATTAGATTGACTCAGTTAGACATTGTTCGGCTAGACTTATTTAAAAGCTCATATACAATAAATTTTACCAAACAATCTTCAGTATCTATAAGCTCTAAAATTTTATGAGATTAAGGACCTTATATGCTCAAATAAACATTGTTGGGCTAAACTTATTTGAAAGAACTCTTTCAAACTCATATACAATGTTTTTTAGCTTATAAGATGTTTCATCTTATTTTAAAAATAAGTCGTTTCATGTTTGGATATTTAAGAAGGTGGAACTTAGAAATGTTAGTAATGACTATCATGTAATTGAAATGATCAAATTTGTAGGATTATTAAATATAAGATCCTATTTATAATGTTAGGATTCACTTACCTCTTAAAAAGAGCTTATAGCTCCTATGATCTAATATCTTATTTTAGAATGAAATGAAATATTATTTTTAAATATGAGCCAAACACTTTTGATGAGATTAATTATACCATCATAAACATTTAAAAGTTGTTTTAAGAAGCTTATAAGCATGCTCAAACACACTCCAAGGCGGCCCCGTGATATTTCTAAAATAGGATCGTATATATAATAAATTCCTTCAAATTTGATCATTTAAATTACACAATCATCATTACTAAGTGGTCCACCATCTTAATTATTTATCCATACATGAAACATCTTATTTTTAAAAATAAGATCTTTTACTAGCAGATTCATTCTGCCTTGCAATTAATGGACCTCTGAGAAATGTAGGTTTCAAGAATTACGTCAAATTTCTTAATCCTTTGCTAGAACATGATTGGCCAGCTGCACAACTTTTAATTACATTTTAGAAGGAATAAGACAATACTATTTGGCTTACATTTGGTGTTGTTTAACCATCATTGTTGTTAGTATAAGCATTGCTGTCATATGGTGCTGCACGAGTCATGTAGCCTAGAGAATTAAGAACTCATTTCATCGTACTTATGTCACCATCGTTTTCTATTATGTTTTAACTCAGAGAATTTTTAATGCATAGAGCAATGAATGTACAATGTTTTTTGAGATTTGTTGTTGATGTCGGAGCAGCGTACACAAGTACCTAAATTTGGGAACTGGGGAAGCGAAGAAGTTCCCTACACTATGTATTTTGATACGGGTGGTCCGATTTATCAAGACAACGTAGAGGCAAATACGCCAACGCATAGTGAAGAGAGTGAAGTGAGGAGATCAACCGAGTCGTCCCAGAAAGGGCCTAATCCCCCAGAAGTGGTTCGACCACGACATGATAGGAGGTCCAGTAGAGAAGAAGGTGAAATGAGAAGACTTTGAGATTCTCCATTGCGGCATGAGGCTGGGGCTCGAAGAAACAGCTCCAACTCCTCGCCTCACCATCGTTCAAGTGCTGGTCACAGTGTGGGGTCTGATCGCAGTACGGATCACTCCCCAATGCATCCATATGGACCGAAAGGTGGAGGTAAAAGTACTGGAATCTCTTCTCCTTCCTGGGAAAGTGTTGAGTTCGAATCCAAGATCAATAGACAACACTTTGATAAGCAACAGGTTTGCAGAAAACCCTAAACTACAGCACTTCGAATGCTAAATTGAAAGATGAAAAACGATCAACACGCTCAAGATTTAAGGTGGTTCGGCTCGCCACATCGGCCTACATCCACCATCGAAGGATTGAAACAATTCACTAAACAATCGGTGCTGAAATCAGCTTACAAAGAATTTTTCCCCAAAACAAGAACACTCCAAGAACCCTAATTCTATTAACTCTCTCTATGATTGTTATTTCTGTAAAATCCACACAACTGGATATACATCTATATATAGAGAGATAAAGCCCTCAACCAATTGTTAAAACCGATAAACAAATAGTAATGAATTTCTGTTACAAATTCTTGAGTTGCGCAGCCTGGAACCCTAACTATCTGCCTTGGACCGGTAGTTATGCCGCTAGCTTCCTGCGCCCGGTTCAGCCGGTTTTAACCCGGTTCTTGGAGATCCGAATCCGGTTCTGGATCCAGTTAATTATTTCCCAGTTGTTTTAGTTTACAATTCTCCACCTCAACACGTGAAATCATTCCAATCCTTGTATCTGCAGCTTGGTTACTCCTTTAAAACTTCTGTCCAGCTTTTAACCTGAACAAGCTTCCTGCAAAACACAAATTTGGTTCCTGGGAGAACCTTAGTCAACATATCTGCTGGATTATCAGCAGTGCCTATTTTCTTTGCTTCTATAATACCTTTTTCAATCAAATCTCTAACAAAATGCAACTTAACATCTACATGTTTACACCTATCATGGAAAGTTTGATGCTTAGCTAGATGCAATGCACTTTGATTATCACAGCAAATAGAAACTCTCTTTTGTTTTACATATAGTTCTTGAAGTATTCCCTTTAGCCATATAGCTTCTTTTACTGCCTTAGCCATAGCAACAAACTCAGCCTCTGTAGTTGATAATGCCACTGTGGATTGCTGGATTGCCTTCCAGCTTATTGTTGTTCCATATAGCTTAAAAACATATCCTGTAGTTGATTTCCTTGTGTCAGGGTTACCTGCAAAATCTGCATCAACACACCCTTCAAGGGGATAATCAGAATTAGTCTGTTTAAAGAAACATAGTCCTAATTCAGTGGTTCCATGAAGGTATCTTAGCATCCATTTTACTGTCTCCCAGTGTTGCTTTCCAGGGTCAGCCATGAACCTGCTAACTGTGCTCATAGCATAGGCTAGATCTGGTCTGCTACATACCATTGTATACATCATACTTCCCATAGCATTAGAGTAAGGAACACTGAGCATATACTTCCTTTCAGACTCATCCTTTGGTTTATCCTTTTCTGTAAGCTTAAACTGAGTTCCTAGAGGAGTGGTGACTGATTTAGATTCATGCATAAAGAACCTCTTAACCACTTTCTTAATGTAATCAGTCTGATAGAGGAAAATCCATCCTCTTTCTCTATTTCTCTTAATAGCCATTCCAAGCATTCTCCTTGCATCTCCAAGGTCCTTCATCTCAAATTGAGACTTCAATTTTTCCTTCAGATTCTTTATTTTCTCCATGCTTTTACTAGATATAAGCATGTCATCAACATAAAGAAGAAGGTAAGTGCTTACTACTTGTTTTCCTTCTGCAAGTAGACACAACTATCATAGTTGCACCTTTCCAAACTAATGCTGATCATGAAACTGTCAAACCTTTTGTACCATTGCCTAGGACTTTGCTTTAACCCATAGAGAGATCTTCTGAGCAAGCAAACTTTATCCTCTCTGCCTGGTTCCTTAAAGCCTTCAGGTTGGTTCATGTACAATGTCTCATTCAAATTTCCATGGAGGAAAGCAGTCTTTACATCTAACTGCTGCAGCTCCATGTTTTCTTGAGCTACAAGGGCTAGAAGAACTCTGATTGATACATGCTTTACAACTGGTGAGAATATCTCATTGTAATCTATTCCTTCCCTTTGTGTATAGCCTTTTGCTACAAGTCTAACTTTGAATCTTACCTGCTCCTTGGCCGCTACTTCAATTTTTCTTTTGAATATCCATTTGCAGCCAATTAGCTTCTTCCCTTCAGGTTTATCCACCAGCTCCCAAGTGTTATTTTTCTGTAGTGACATGATTTCTTCTTGCATTGCTTGTGCCCACTTGTCACTGTCTTTTGACCTCATTGCAGCCTTGTAGTTTGCTGGCTCCTCATACTCAATCTCCTGAGCAATGCATAGGGCATAGTCCACTATATCTGCTTGGCCATACCTGATTGGAGATGTTATCCTCCTTCTCTGTCTGTCTCTAGCTAGATGATAAGTGGTTAGATCCTGAGTATCATCATGTTGCTCATTCATAAGATGATCATTTTGTTCCTTATCTGAATCACTGGAGTCCTCCTCTCTACCTTCAGTCTCATTTCTATCTTCTGATGGTAACTCCACCTGAACTTCAGTTTGGTGTGAATCAGAATTAGATTTTTCTTGGTTTGTCACTTCTGATGTCTGAGAGTTTATTTTGTATCCCATCATATTCTCCTTGAATACCACATCCCTGCTTATAAAGCACTTAGGACCTGTTGATTCTAGACTCCAAAGTTTATAGCCTTTCACTCCACTTGGGTAACCAATGAAGATATATCTTATGGCTCTTGCTTCTAGTTTGTCATTCCCAGTGTGAGCAAAAGCCAAACACCCAAAGATTTTCAGAAAAGAATAATTTGGAGTTTTAGAATACCATACCTCATTTGGTGATTTGAATTTGATAGTGGATGATGGACTTCTGTCTATTAGAAATGCAGTTGTAGACACTGTTTCTCCCCAAAATGACTTGGGGAAGCCTGCATCTAGGAGAAGGCATCTGACTCTTTCCAGTAAGGTTCTATTCATGCGCTCAGCTATTCCATTTTGTTGAGGAGTAGCTACCACTGTTTTGAGTCTGGAAATTCCTTTCTCCCTGCAGTAGCTTTGGAATTCCTCTGACAAGTATTCTAACCCATTATCTATTCTTAAGTGTTTTAATTTCTTGACGGTTAGATTTTCTTGTTGAGTTAACCATTCCTTAAACTTCTCAAAAGCATCAGATTTATGTTTCAGAGCATATACCCAAACCTTCCTAGAATAATCATCTATGAAAGTAATGAAGTATCTACCCCTCCATGTGTTTCTACCCTTGCTGTACCCTATATATCAGAATGGACATAGTCAAGGGAACTTACAGTGTTATGAGTACCTTTTGGGAACTGAGATTTGGTTAGCTTCCCCAAGATGCATTGCTCACACTTTGGAATTTTCAGTGTGGTTCCTGAGCCAATGAGCTTTTGCCTTGATAACTCCAGGAGTCCTTTCTCTCCTATGTGTCCAAGTCTCCTATGCCAGATGATAGCTTGATCATCTTGAATTGCTGGGGCAGCTCCACCTATAACCGTTGAGCCTTCCAGGATATAAAGACCATTTGATTTGATCCCTTTCATCACTAGCATCCCATCTTTTGTGACTTGAATCTCACCATTTTGTGTCTTGTATTCACATCCTGCAGCATTCAATAAACCAAGAGAGATTAAGTTCCTTTTTAGTTTTGGAATATACCTAACATTTGTTAGTGTTCTGATCTTGTTATCATGGAGCTTGAGCTTTATTGATCCAGTTCCCATTACTCTGCAGGAGTGATCATCTCCTAGCAACACCATGCCACCTTCCTTAAGCTCCAGTTACTCAAACCATGATTTTATGGGACACATGTGAAAAGAACATCCAGAGTCTAATACCCATTCCTTTTGCATGCTCGAATTTAGAACTCACAGCATGTCAACACTATCATATTGCTCCTGAGCCACTGCTGCTTGTTGAGTATTATTGTTTGCCAAGTTCTTCTTCTTTCTTTCTGGACAATTCCTTTTGATATGACCGGGTTTGTGGCAATAGAAGCACTTTCTCCCTTCAGATCCTTCACCTCCTTGTTTTGTGTTTTGATTTTCAGATCTTGCTTGGCCTTGACCTTGGTTTCATTTTCTGAATTTCTTGGCCTTCACATTCAGACCCTCACCAACAATTTGGTTTTTCTTTTCTGATTCTGTACCCAAGATCCTTGATCTGATTGCCATCTGAACTTCTTCCAAGGTAAGAGGAATCATCCTCCCATAAACCAATGCATCTTTAAAAGACTGAAGCTATTTTTGGGAGCGAATTCAATAAGAGTAGTGCCTTGTCCTCATCCTTTTGTTTTTCCTCTATATTTTCCAGGTCATCCACTATCTTGTTAAATTCATCCAACTTCTCCAATATCCTTTTGTCATCCAGGATCTTGAATGAAATGAGTCGTTGCTTTAGTAAGAGACGATTTGCCAAAGACCTGGTTTGATATAGAGCTTCAAGTTTCTTCCATACTAAGCGTGCTGTCTTCTCTTGATAGACTTCCCGGAGAGCTTTCTTTCCCAGACATAGGATGATTGAGGTTCGAGCCTTCCTACAGATCTTCATGCGTTCTTCAGCTGTCAGTGATGTTGATTGATCCTCCTCATCAAGAATCGCTTCTTCCCAGCCTTGCTGTATTAGAACTGCTTCTATCTTTACCTTCCACAATGTGAAGTCTCCACTCCCGGTAAACTTTTCCACATCGAGCTTCATACCTGACATCTTGGTTGATCGGAGCTTAGTCGGAGAATATTTCCCACAAACGGCGCCACTTGTTGAGTTCGAATCCAAGATCAATAGACAACACTTTGATAAGCAATAGGTTTGCAGAAAACCCTAAACTACAGCACTTCGAATGCTAAATTGAAAGATGAAAAACGATCAACACGCTCAAGATTTAAGGTGGTTCGGCTCGCCACATTGGCCTACATCCACCATCGAAGGATTGAAACAATTCACTAAACAATCGGTGCTGAAATCAGCTTACAAAGAATTTTTCCCCAAAACAAGAACACTCCAAGAACCCTAATTCTATCAACTCTCTCTATGATTGCTATTTCTGTAAAATCCACACAACTGGATATACATCTATATATATAGAGAGATAAAGCCCTCAACCAATTGCTAAAACCGATAAACAAATAGTAACGAATTTCTGTTACAAATTCTTGAGTTACGCAGCCTGGAACCCTAACTAACTGCCTTGGACCGGTAGTTA
This sequence comes from Scutellaria baicalensis, assembly GCA_005771605.1. Classification (NCBI taxonomy): domain Eukaryota; kingdom Viridiplantae; phylum Streptophyta; class Magnoliopsida; order Lamiales; family Lamiaceae; genus Scutellaria; species Scutellaria baicalensis. Next base: position 3,914,620 of record CM016729.1, read on the forward strand.
TACCGCTAGCTTCCTGCGCCTGGTTCAGCCGGTTTTAACCCGGTTCTTGGAGATCCGAATCCGGTTCTGGATCCAGTGAATTATTTCCGAGTTGTTTTAGTTTACAGAAAGGAAAGGTACTACATCTGACGGTGGGAGCCATGGCCTAGCACCTCAACTCCCGGGTTGAGATCAGTTAAACGAGGCGATGACTCGATAATTTATTTTCTGTTTCATTCATATAATATGCCTTTGAACTGCTTGAATAAGAAATGATATATATTCGAATTAAGAGGATGTTTGGCGAAGCTTATGCAAACAAGCTTATAAGCTCTTCCATCCTATAAAATGTTTTTAGAGTGTGCTTTTCCTTATTTTGAAAATAAATCGTAGAAGTGTTTGGATAAATGAAATGGGTAAGATCTTATTTTATATATAAATAGAGATCCTCCTATTTCACAAAAAAAAAAAAAAAAAAGCTTATGAGCTCCTAATATCTTATTTTATAATGAAATAAAATTTTGTTTTTAAATCCTTACAGAACATTCTTTAGGAGCTTATTGTGCTCGTAAACAACTTATAGGATGTTTTAAGGAGCTTATAAGATCATCCACCCAATCTCTAAATTACGAGCAAGTAAAAGTGTTGTGCATATGACAGCCTGATCGAGGCCCTGCCGTTCTGAAAATTGTTGAGTGGGACGAGACAGGTCCAATCGTACTGGGCATAAGAGAAGAAAAACATAGTGAAACAGGAATGGTGCCTCCAATCATGCCTGCTAAATCATTATCCCACTCCACTCCTGACAAGGACGATGACAATGATAATGCTAAGGTCAGAACTTCTCCACATATATACTCTCTATAGTTGTATTTCGATAGGTCGATTTTGAGCAAAATTTAAATCCATAGCACTAAATTCATTGGTGGTGATTGATGGATGTGGATTGATATCCATAACTTTTATTTCAAACTATTTTTTTAGCAATACGAGTGTGATATGGGCTTCTATTGTATTGGGCCTATATAAATAAAGCCCAATTGAGAATAAAGATAAAAAAGCCCATATCCATGAAAAAGCCCAATGAATTTATATATATATATATATATATAGAAGAGAGGGAACAAAGGGGGGGATCATGATTGAGAACACGGAGACACCATTCTTACAAACCGGAACGTCAATAAATCATACTCTTACAATTGGCACCGTCTGTGGGAACTCGGAGAAAGAGGTACGTAAATGAGAATCCTTCCCTTTTTCTTAATTATCAAAGAGCTTTCTACGCTTGAGAGGTGGAGTTATGGAAGGAGGCGATCAAGCCATAGCCAGGAACTTGAGGAGAGAGTTTGATGAAGAGGAGGAGGAAGAGTTGGTGGGGAGAGATATGGAGGCAGATGTAGGTGATATACCCCATCGGGAGGAAGAAGAGGTTAACGAAAGACGGGAAGAAAGAAGCAATGAAGGAACTCCAGAGAAAGTAAGCTTTACTCCTGCTCAATTGGAATTGCTTATCCATTCTGCAGTCAGTAAGGCGTTGCAAGCTGCCCTTCCTGCTGGTACAATTGCTGCAACTGGAGATGTGGAGAGAAGACGAGGGATGGGAGAAGGCCAGGAGGATGTTAAGGAAAGAACTGGAGAATAGAGGCCAAAGAAGAGTTATACCAACTCAGGAAGGAATAGAACATGGAGATCTTCCCTCAAGAAGCAGAAGTGGGAGAATGAGAACATCAACTGTTGAGAAAGATGGAAGAAATGCAAAGGGAGATGAAGTCCCTGAGGCAACAGATGGACGGTGGGGATCAACTGTGAATACTAGAGGGAACTCCGTTTACACCAAGAGTTCTGGAAGACGAGTTACCTCAGAGCTTTCGTCCTCTCTCGTTTGAGTATGATGGGACATCAGACTCGTATGACCATTTATTGCGCTTTGAGAACGCAGCTCTCTTGCATCAGTACTCAGATAGAGTCAAGTGTAGAATATTCCTCACTACTTTGACTAAGTCAGCGCAACAATGGTTTGGGCAATTGAAACCCGGCAGCATTGGTTCATTTGTGGATTTCAGTTACTCATTCTTACACCAATTTGCGAGTGCAAGGAGGCAGCAGCGAACGGCCCAATTCCTGTTTAGCTTGAGGCAGGGAGAAACTGAACCTTTGAGATCCTATATAAAAAGGTTTAGTATAGCAGCCCTGGAAGTACTTTCGGCCACACCAGAAGTGAAAATTAGTGCTATAGTGCAAGGACTGAAAGAAAGAGATTTATTCCGTTCAATTGCAAAGAAGCCGACCAAGAATTTTGATGAAGTTTTATCCAGAGCTGATATGTTTATCAACTTGGAGGTCATAAGTAAGGCTAAACAAGGAGAGAGAGTCAGCTCTCGAGAGAAGGAGGTACAGCGTAGGGTCCCATCAGCCCTGCCGAGAGCAACTGGTGAACGCCGAGGAGACTTAGGGAGGGAGAACTTTCAATGATATACTCCTTTAAGAACATCGGTTGCTCAGATATTACAATTAACTGAAAGAGCGGTCTCCTTTAGATTCCCTATGAACAGATCTAGTACGCCCCAGAGGCCTAAAGAAAAGTACTTCTGCATCTTCCATAATGACTATGGACATGATACAAATGAATGTAGATAGTTGAGGAATGAGATTGAGAGATTGGTTCGGTTGGGAGCTTTGGGCGAGTTTGTGGATCACAGAGGAAACAGATTCGAAAAAAATAGAGGTGAATAAGAGGAGGCTGGCGGAAGCAATTTAAAAAGGAAGTAGAAGAGGGAGCCAGAGGAGGACTTACCACCTCCTTCAAAACGTGGATTTATTCAGATGATAGTAGGAGGACTGGGAGAAGGTAACTCGAACAGGGCAAGAAAGGCTTCTTTAAGACGCGCTCAAAACTGGTACCTTACTCCTGTGTCAGAGGTGGGAGAATTAAGTATGGGGCAAGATATTTCATTTGGGCCTGCAGATGAGATGACCTTATTACGACCACATTCAGATGCGTTGGTGATTATGGCAGAGGTGGGAGGATATGATGTGGCTAGGATCTTTGTAGACACAGGGAGCTCAGTTGACATCATTTTTCATAATTGCCTAGAGAAAATGAATTTAAATGCACCAATACGCCCTGTAACGACAGCTCTGTATGGTTTCACAGGAGGAGCAATATGTCCTATAGGAGTGGTCAGCCTTCAAGTAGTACTGGGGACCCAGCCTTGGCAAAAAATCTTGATGGTTGATTTTCTGGTGGTGGATGCTCCCTCTACTTATAACATCATCTTTGGCAGACCTATCTTGAATGAATTAAAGGCTATTGTATCCACATACCATATGAAAATAAAATTCCCTGCCTCGGGAGGAGTGGGAGAGGTCAGTGGTAACCAGGTGAACTCCAGAAAATGCTATTCAGAAGCAGTCAGATCTGCAGATAAGTTAGCTCTATTTACTACGAGCGACGTTAATATACAAGCAAGAAGTGGCAAAAGAATTCGGGAAGAGCGTGACCCAGGAGATGAGTATGGAAAGATGGTATGTGAAGAGGAACTGATTCAGATTGAGCTGTATGAAGGCAAAGAAGGCTTTCGTACTAAGATCGGAAGCAAAATGACAGCGGAAGAAATAGATGAGATGGTTCATTGCCTCCGAAGTAACGCGGACCTATTTGCGTTTTCTGCCAAGGATATGACAGGCATTGATCCCAGTATTGTGGTACATAAATTAAATGAGGACTCCTCTGTCAAGCCTGTGAAGCAAAAATTAAGATGCTTTGGAGAAGAAAAAGACGTGATCATCCGCACTGAAGTAGAAAAACTTCTGAGTTCGGGGCATGTGGTTCCGATCCAATTTCCGATGTGGTTGTCTAATGCAGTGTTAGTACCTAAGGGAGAAAAGAAGTGGATGATGTGTATAGACTTCAAGGACCTTAACAAAGCCTGCCCTAAGGATCACTATCATTTGCCCCGCATCGATCAGCTTGTTGATTCCATGTCTGGATGTGAGAGGCTTAGTATGATGGATGCTTATCAAGGCTATCTTCAAATAAATTGTATCCAGCAGATGTGCCAAAGGTCTGCTTCGTTACCTTAGCTGGGACCTTTGGATACGTTAGGATGCCATTTGGGTTAAAGAATGCTGGAGCCACTTATCAGAGGATGGTGGATAAGCTATTTGGGCCGTTGCTAAGTAAGAACATGGAGGTGTATGTGGACGATATGTTAGTAAAGAGCACATTGCCAGAAAATCATGTTGCAGACTTGGAGGAATCCTTTAAAGTGATATGAAATAGTGGAATGAAACTAAACTCTGATAAATGTTGCTTTGGGGTCAGCTCTGGCAAGTTCTTGGGATACATGGTAACTAAGAACGGGATCGAGGTTAATCCATCTAAGGTCAAAGCTATAGTTGATATGAAAGCCCCATGTAATACCAAGGAGCTGCAACAATTGCTGGGGAGTGTGACAGCTCTCAGTAGGTTCGTATCTAAAGCTGCAAACAGAAGTTACCCTTTTTTCAAAATTTTGAGGAAGGGATGTCAGTTTGTTTGGACAAATGAGTGCACTCAGGCTTTTGAAGAACTAAAGACTTATTTGGAAAGTTTACCGCTGCTAACCAAGCCAGATAAGGGTGAAACTTTATATGTATACATATCTGTGGATGATGTGGCGGTCAGTTCAGTACTGATAAAAGAACAAGGAACACAGCAGAAGAAGATTTACTATGTAAGCCGAATTCTGCAAGGACCAGAGATACAATATGCAGAGGTTGAGAAGGCAGGGTTGGCTATAATAACCACTGTTCGAAGGCTGCGCCCATATTTTCTATCTCATAAGGTGGTTGTGAGGACTAAATATCCTCTTGGACAAGTGTTAAGGAAAAATGGATACTTCTGGAAGGATGATCAGATGGGCAGTAGAGCTTGGGGCTTACGAGATTGAATTTGAACCAAGGAGGGCCATCAAAGCTCAGGTCTTAGCAGACTTCATACAAGAAGCAGCTCATATATTAGATATGAAGGATTGGAGAATGTACGTAGACGGATCTTCATCAAATGAAGGATATGGAGTGGGGATTCACATCTTCTGTCCAGATGGGCAAGATATGCAATTTGCAATAAAACTTGTTTTCCCAGTATCTATTAATGAGGCAAAATATGAGGCACTTTGGCGAGGTATGAAAATGGTGACTGAAATGGGAGGAACAAGATTAAAAGCATTTACAGATTCACAACTGGTGGTTCAGCAGCTGGAGGGTGCATACGAAGTGAAAAAAGAAACTCTGGGGAGGTATGTGAATAAAATAATGGAAGCAAAGTTGGCCTTTGAACAGTTTGAGCTCTGCCAAATTCCTAGGTCAGAGAACATTACAACTGATCATTTAATTAAGATTGCTAGCTCATATCCTTCTTCGCAGCCCATGAAAGTCAATGTGCTGATTGGAGAGAGAGAGTGGAGCTAACCTGAAGTCTGTGAGATTTCAGAAGAGGATGACTGGAGAATTCCAATCATTGGACAGTTGAGAACAACAGTCCAAAGTCAGATCTGGGGAGAAAAGGAGAAAAAGATAGCAATGAAATATTGCATTAACCAAGGGCAGCTCTATAGACGCTCATTTACACAAGCCTATTTAAGGTGTCTCAGTGTGGCAGAAGGAAATTATGTCATTCGAGAGATACATGAAGGCTGCGGCGGGGATCATGCGGGATACAGGTCTGTTGTCAGGAAAGCACTCAGGGCTGGGTATTATTGGCCCACTATGAGCCAGGATGCAAAGGCGTATGTGCAGAAATGTCACAGCTGCCAGATTCATAGACCTTTGATCCATGTACCTGCAGAAGAGTTGGGAAGAATGTTTGCACCCTGTCCCTTCGCAAAATGGGGGATCGATTTAGTGGGACCTCTTCCTCTAGCTAAAGGACAGAAAAAATTCTTGATAGTAGCTATTGATTACTTCACCAAGTGGGTGGAGGCAGAGCCTTTAAGCAAAATTGATGAAGGCAATGTCATTAAATTCTTATTGAAGCAGATCTGTTGCAGATATGGAGTTCCAAGGGTATTGGTGTCCGACAATGGAACCCAGTTTAATGGTCAGAAAACAAGAAAATGGTGTGAAGAGATGAAGATAGAGCAGCGGTTCACAGCAGTGGCGCACCCCCAAGCTAATGGACAAGTTGAGGTTACCAATAGAACACTACTCAAAGGTCTAAAAGCTCGAATAGAAAATGCTAGAAGTAGGTGGGCAGAAAAATTGGAGTCTGTATTATGGGCATACAGAACTACTCCAAGGACGGCCACAGATGTGGCTCCATTCAACTTGGCCTTTGGAGTTAAAGCGACAATCCCGGCGGAAATCGGAATGGAAACTCATAGGATTATGTCTTTTGAGGAAATTCAGAATGTCCAATTGATGACAGAGAATTTGGATATGGTCGAAGAAGAGAGAGACCTGGCACGACTGCGAATTGAGAAGTATAAAAGTAAGGTCAAGGCTGTATATGATAAGAAGGTACGGATAAGGCAGTTTCAAGTGGGAGATTTAGTGTTAAGAAGGGCAGACGCCTTGAAGCCCCGTGGGAAGTTGGAGCAGAACTGGGAAGGTCCTTGGATAATCACAGAGGTATTAAAGGGAGGTGCATATCATATCTCCGATGACGAAGGGAAAGCAGCGATAAGACAATGGAATGTATGCAACTTAAAGAAATATTTTGTTTAAGTTTTTTCTGTTTCTAACTTTATGCTTTTTGGTTGTATCTTCAGATGTACGTCATTATGACTAAATATCATCCTTTGAAAACATCATGCTTATCATCAATGAATTTTAAGTCTATTTATTATTGATGAACGAACACATTTTACGTCTTCCTGGCAAAGGCCAGACTTCTACGTCTGCGTCATCCTCTGACCTGCGGAGCAGAGACTAAGTTAACGCGGTCTCATTTTACGTCTTCCTGGCAGAGGCCAGACTTCTACGTCTGCGTCATCCTCTGACCTGCGGAGCAGAGACTCAGTCAACGCGGTCTCATTTTACGTCTTCCTGGCAGAGACCAGACTTCTAGTCTGCATCATCCTCTGACCTGTGGAGCAGAGACTCAGTCAACGCGGTCTCATTTTACGTCTTCCTGGCAGAGGCCAAACTTATACGTCTGCGTCATCCTCTGACCTGTGGAGCAGAGACTCAGTCAACGCGGTCTCATTTTACGTCTTCCTGGCAGAGGCCAGACTTCTACATCTACGTCATCCTCTGACCTGCGAAGCAGAGACTCAGTTAACGTGGTCTCATTTTACGTCTTCCTGGCAGAGGCCATACTTCTACGTCTGCGTCATCCTCTGACATACGGAGTAGAGACTCAGTCAACGCGGTCTCATTTTACGTCTTCCTGGCAGAGACCAGACTTCTAGTCTGCATCATCCTCTGACCTGTGGAGCAGAGACTCAGTCAACGCGGTCTCATTTTACGTCTTCTTGGCAGAGGCCAGACTTATACGTTTGCGTCATCCTCTGACCTGCGGAGCAGAGACTCAGTCAACGCAGTCTCATCTTACGTCTTCCTGGCAGAGGCCAGATTTCTACGTCTGTGTCATCCTCTGACCTGCGGAGCAGAGACTCAGTCAACGCGGTCTCATTTTACATCTTCCTGGCAGAGGCCAGACTTCTACGTCTGCGTCATCCTCTGACCTGTGGAGCAGAGACTCAGTCAACGCGGTCTCATTTTACGTCTTCCTGGCAGAGGCCAGACTTCTACATCTACGTCATCCTCTGACCTGCGGAGCAGAGACTCAGTCAACACGGTCTCATTTTACGCCTTCCTGGCAGAGGCCAAACTTCTACATCTGCGTCATCCTCTGACCTGCGAAGTAGGGACTCAATTAACATAGTTTCATCTTATGTCCCCCTGGCAGATGTCAGACCTCTATGTTTACATTTGTTGTTAACCGACGAAGCAGTAACCTTTTCGATGAGCTCTCACCATATATCTTTTGGACAGAGGTTAGGTATATGCATGTGTGCATCCTTTAATCTAGATATGAAAGAGGGTAAATACAAGAAATAAGGATAATATGAAAGCTTCGAAACATCAGGTAAATATCTCAATCGAAAATTTCAATATTTTGCCCTTACATATAAAATGTTTTGAGATATTAGAAAATAGAGTAAGCACAAAAGATGAATATAAAATCAAAACATATATTCAAACTACAAAAACATATGTTAGAACTGTTTATCTTGATATGATATTAAAAGAAAACAGAATTGTTAAAGCAAGCAAAATAAATAAGACAACAAAAAGGCCTTCATGTTTCGGGGGATATACATTTTGAACCCCATTTATACTTAGCCATATTTGGCTAAGAGTCAAAAGGAAAACAAAAGAGAGTCAGAAGTATAGCGAAAGGGTCTAACACTTGTCTCCAGAAGAAGGTCCCCTTGAAACAGCAACTTCACCTGCATCTGCAGTACGCCCGGTAGAATCGTCGCTCAGCATGACCAGATCTACATGCAGAAGATCTGGTACCTCTGTCTCTGAGATCGGTAGAAGTATTGGTAGAGCTTGAGGGTCCGCAGAAGAAGGAGTAGTTGTTAGCAGATGATATGGAACCTCCTTCAGAGGAGTCACTGAAGAAGAAGCCTTCTGTAGCTCGGAATAAGCTTGTTGGAGAACGGGTAACCACCAGGAGTGGTCCAAAGGCTCATATTCATCCCCCTCAAAGTAAGGACAAGCGGGCATATCTGAAAGAGGTCTATTAACATCCAGATCACCTGAGAAGCCTTGCTCTTCTGCTTGCTTCTGGGCAGCTTCAAACCCATATTGGTAATAATAACCAATATGAGGGCCGAAGTCCGCCAAAGATCTACTGCTTTTCAGGTAAGCCTCTCATAATCCCTCCATCAAATGACTCAGAAAGGTTTACCCCGCTTCCGTCAGCAATAAATTTTTACGGCAGAGTTCTATACCTTCTGCATATTTTCTAGACCCATAATCGCGATGACTCTGCTTCTCATCAGCCAACTTCTTCTTTAGAGATTCCTTTTCTGAGGCCCAACTAGCCCTTTCTTCTGCAAAGGTTTTCTCTAGATCAGCCAGTTTCTTCTTAACCCCTTCCGCCTCAATGCTCTATTCAACAGCTAAGCGAGCAGTTTCAGCTTGATCATTGCTGGCAACCCTAGCCTGTAGCTTACTAAAGTGAACCACAACCTGAGAAAGACATCAGAGAAATAAATGATAAATACCCTAAACAATGATTAGTAATATAGAAGTTGAATCTAGCAAGTACCTTAAACATACATTGTGCTCCTTGTGCAAGCTCATCATCCAAAGGAAGGCGACTCAAAAAGGCATTATCATCAGAGGTCAGCATAAGGCGGAAATACTGTTTTGCCTCTTCAGCAGTCAAGTTCAATAAAGATTTGGGAAGTTCGATGGGAGGAGACTCAATGGTCAAAGAGCGGGCATGAGAGCGCTGACGTTCTCGCACTGTAATCTCATTACGACTATTCCGGAGAGGGGATTTGGTGCGAAGACGTTACGGATCTGGAGGAGGTTCAGCAAAGGTGATGGCACGCTTACCTCTATCAGTAGCGATGGAGGGGTTCTCTAGCCGAGGAGGAGCTCTGGGATTTGTACCAGAAGGGGTTGTAGACCCAGTTTTATGAGTAGAAGTATCCTTCAAACGAATACTGGACATCCATTGACGATCTGCAAAAAAGAAGAGATATGACAAGGGTTTTAGAAGATTTGTTGTCTGCAGATTACTAGCTAGGGAAAAGGAAAATGTCTGTGTATACCAAGTTCAGGAAGGGAGGAGGTCTGATCAACAAAGAAGCTAAAAGCAGAGAGGATGGTGGGATCTTCGACCAATTTCACTAGATCGAAAAGCCCGAACTCCAAAACAGATGAGTTCAAATACTCGATAACCTCTTTGGTTTTGTTCGAGCAAGGAATAGAAACAGACTTATGAGAAGCAGGTTTGTCGTAATACCACTTGTTAGTTGGAAAGAGCCAGAATTGGTCCTCAGGAGATATGAAAAGATAATCGCGCTTCCAGTTCTTATCTATACTTTGAGGTTTCCCAAGAAAGTGGACCATTCCTCGGGGCTGGGCGCTAAGGTAAAAGAAAGGCTTAATGTATTTAAGAGAGAATTGAGAGTGGAAAAGGGCAGAAGTAGGCTCACCCCCGTTACCCTTGATCAGAATATAGAATGATATCATGGAACGAAAGGCCGTAGGAGTGAACTGATTAAGGGGAATGCCATATTGGCTGGAGATTTCACACAAAAAGGAATGAGGAGGAAATCTTAGTCCAGCGCAGAGTTGAGCTGTTTAAAAAGCTAAGAAAGGAGAAGGAGCAAAGTTGGGTCTTTGGTAGTCTGCAGATTTACGAATGACATAGCTGGTAGGAATGGAGTAAAGTTCACGAAGAAGAGAGATACAAGCAGAAGTGAAAGAGGAAGGACCGCTGACAGAGTCATATAGAGGATTAGAGGGAGAAAAATGAAGAGGATCAGCGCTGCTCGCAGAGTCAATTGCTTCTGGGGCTAGCAGAGAAAGAGGACCAGGTGGACTAGGTGTGACAGAAAGAGCTCCCTCATGAGTCTCACTGTAAGAATCAGAACATAGAAGCCCTTGAAGGGCTCGATGAGCAGAAAGATCTTCGTTGTGACTTTCGTCAGATTGAGAAATGGATTCCGAAGGAGTAAAAGCAAGGGTAGATGATGACATTTCAATCAAATAATTTCTAAATGGGGAATAATATGTGTGCAATTATCTATACACTTCACATAATTAGGTATACCTAATACATGTTTAAATGGTTAATAGAAACTATTCGATTAAAACTATAGAGAAGAAATCGACGCAAATACAAGCCGAAATTACCCACTCGTAAAGAACACGATGATGCAGGAAAAAGGAATATTCACAGCCTTCCACAAAATAATCAATGGAATAAGAAGGGATTAGTTAAGTAAGTACCTTGCGACATTGTTGGAGAGAAATGGAAAAAGGGAGAGAGTCGGATGTTAGCAACGTTGGCCGGAGTAAAACTGGAGACGACGAGAAGTAATCGAAGAAGACGAAATGTGCATAAGAAAGAGAAAGAGAGAAAGAAGAGAGAGAGAGTCCCAGGGTATTTAAATGAGGGATTTGAAACGATTCAAATTCCCCCCCCCCCCTCTTCTCAGGGACACATGTATAGCTAGGGATGAAGACAAATGTCAGTTCAGGATTTCCTCAAGCACCTTGCTCTCCTTCGAATAATGACAATTGCAGCGCTCGCTGTGCAGAGCTCGCCGCCTTAGAGCTATTCTGGAAGGGAGAGTTCTGCAATTCCATGGCCAAATCAATTCTGTAAGGCAGACCTCTTTGGGCTACACTAGGGGGGGAGTAGTTGATATGGACTTCTATTGTATTGGGCCTACATAAATAAAGCCCAATTGAGAATAAAGATAAAAAAGCCCATATCCATGAAAAAGCCCAATGAATATATATATATATATATATATATGTAGAAGAGAGGGAACAAGGGGGGGGATCATGATTGAGAACATGGAGACACCATTCTTACAAACCGAAACGTCAAGAAATCACACTCTTACAGAGTGGATTTTGAATCAACCCTAACTTAACGGTCCATCTAGATAGATGGATTTGTTGAGAGATTTGAAATAAATTGTTGCAAACTGGTGGTATTTTGATAGGTCTGAATTAGAAATCAATCAACTTCGTACTGAACTTATTTTTGAGTAATTTTGGTTGATTTCAAATCCCTCGATCCAAACACAACTTAAAAGTAGGCAACCATAATTTTTCTTTTTTCATTTGCACCGATCACCAGCGATTTGTTGATACGATTAACTTTCACTAAGTTATTGTTGTTTTCTCCTTTTTATAGTGTTGTGGTTGCTTTATGTGGGGCAAAAGAAGACATAATTTGGAGACATGAAATTCAATGAAACTGTCCTGTTTTTGTATAGAGATACAAATGAGGTAAATTGCATTTATTAGTTATAGAGTGATGATGAGAGAGAATTTTTATTTGTGTTCAAATTTCAAAGATTACTTCTTTCAATGTTCATGCTCTCATCTTATTTTTTCCAATTTTATGTAAGTTAAACATTTCTCCCATTTGCATAATTATTGTCTTTCATCACTCCTGTAATGTCTTGCAACATTTATTTCTTTCAACTTTGAAGTTAAACCCGAATAACTGTGTGTAACCAAATGTGGAGTTTACGTTGAACTGTTGAAGATGAACTGTTGTTACTATTGCTAGTACTAGTATAGGTTTCGTGCAATGCACGACAATATAATCCATAATAAAGTCATTTGTTTTTTTATAAATATTAATATTGTAACATATATTGCATATGTAATATATATGTTGGAAATGTGTATAGTGTATGTGACAATAATTCAAAATAACAAATGGGGGAGTTGAGGCAAGAGTTAAGACTCGTTTTCCTTTAGATGAAATTACCCCTTATTTTGTATTTTGGGGCCTACGATGAAGTTTCTAAGATACGAGAACTCACTAATTTATGGATCGTTGTATTTCGAAACCAAAATTTTTTCAACAAACGAAAATTATATTTGGAACTCTTCGAAGCAAGAAGAAGTGAAGACTACAATTGCAAGAATGTTAAAAATGTAAATAGTGGAACGAACGAAATGATTGGACATGACGTCTATTTATAGAAGTTGAAGAGGTGCGCTGTTTTTGCATAATTATACACCTTTCCGATTTTTAATAATATAGCTTACAATTGTTTGGAGTGGTTGTATCCTTTTAATTTGAGTTGCATTAATTCAACTTGAACTCATATTTTTTCAAACTTTTTTAACGCCTCCTCAATTTAAATTGTCAACTTCAATCATTAATTTTTTATTCATCCGAGATTGGATTTGAAAAAATAAGTATCCTAAATTTATCTACTCAAAACGTAGATTTCAAATTTACAACTTGCTTTCTTCTTAATCAATCAAAACACCATATAAAAATTGGACAAAGTTTGGTCAATATTTCCAAATCAATTGCCAACAATATATAATTTGTTCAAGTATGTATATTAAAAAGAAAAAAGCGAATTTACTGAATTAAACATATCATATAGAAATCTATAATTCATAAATTTGAGATCGTGACAAAAAAAATTGACCATTTAATTTAAAGACAACCATGAGAAAAACAAAAGGCTCTGACTTTATTTATTGTCATTCCATATGAGATTCTCACTCATTATAATATATGTGTTTTAATAATAGATCATAAACATCATTTATTGCAGTGAAACAGTTATTTTTTAGATGAGATAACGGATTTAAACATTAAATTTTAAGGCATCATTTGATAAGATTTTGTATTTTAAATACTTAAATCACTACTGGAAAACAACCAAATTCCAACGGAAATAATAACCGTTGAAATTTTTATAATTTCCAAAGGAATATCCAACGGTATTCAACGCTGTTGGAAATTCCATTGGAATTTTTATAATTTCTAATAGAATTTCAAACGGAATTCAACGCCGCTGGAAATTCCGTTGGAATAATGTTGAATTTTTATTGGTGCTTGTTTATTACAACGTAAAAGTACCGTTGGAATGTTCCATTGGAATTGTTTTTCCGTTGGAAATTCTGTCGGAATTTTAAATTCCAACACCCCTTTTTCCGACGGTCCAATTCCTTTGGAATCAAGAATTCCAATAGAATTTTGCAAAATTCCAACGAAATTTTTCCGTTAGAATCTGAGTGATTTCTAGTAGTAAATATTATCAACATAATAATAAAATATTTACATATAATTGTGTATGAATATTGTAGATTTAAACTCCCCAAGTGCAATAGACAACACTTAGAAGACAACAGTTTTTCAGAAAACCCTAATTTGACAAACTTTGAGCTTCGATCTTAATGCGAAAATTGAAACAACACACCAAGAATTTTGGGTGGTTCGGCTCGCCACATCGGCCTACATCCACCATGAAAGGATCGAACGAATTCGCTAAGAATCAAGCACGAATTGTGCGTTACAAGCAATCAGCCCCAATTTCTAGGGTTTACAATAACACTCAAGAACCCTAAACTTCTAATCTCTCTCAATACAAAGAATTACCAAATGAAGTTACAACTGGATATACTCCTATATATATAGATGAATAGCCCTCTATCAATTTGCTGAAATCTGCTCCGAATTTGAACAAATTTCGGTTTGAAAACCGAAATCTGCGCATGTGCCCTAACTGCCCAACTACCTTGGACCGGCAGGTATTCCCACAGCTTCACAGTTCTGGTTTGACCACTTCCAGCCCAGTTCTTGACACGATTCTTCCGGTTCTTGAATTTATGAATTATTTCCAAGTTGCCATGTCACAATTCTTCTCCTCAACTTGTGAAATCATTTGAACTCTTCCTTAAACCTCACCCTTTATTACTCTTGCTTTTCAGTCCAGCTCTTAACCTAGACTTTGTCCCTGCAAAACATAAATTTTGTTCTTGGAAGAACTTTTGTTAGCATGTCAGTAGGGTTATCTTCAGTTCCTATTTTCTTGGCCTATACTTCACCTTTATCAATTAAGTTTCTTACAAAATGTAACTTGATGTCAATATGTTTACACCTATCATGGAACATTTGATGTTTTGCTAGGTGTAAGACACTTTGATTGTCACAATAGATAGGAACCCTTCCTTGCTTCACACTTAGCTCTTTCAGAATTCCCTTGAGCCACATAGATTCTTTCACAGCTTCAGCCATAGCTACAAACTCAGCTTCAGTAGTAGAATGTTTTGCTACTGATTGTTTCATTGCTTTCCAGCTTATGGTTGTACCAAATAGCTTGAAGATGTACCCTATAGTTGATCTCCTAGTATCTGGTTACATGCAACATCAAAATCTACAAAACCTTCCAAAGGATTAGAGTGGTTAGGTTGCTGATAAAACATTAATCCCAAGTGTGATGTTCCCTGCAAATATCTCAGCATCCACTTGATAGCTTCCCAATGTTGCTTCCCTGGATCAGCCATAAACCTGCTCACTCTACTCATGACATAGGCTATGTCTGGCCTACTGCAGACCATGGAATACATCATACTTCCTACTACATTAGAATAAGAAACATTTGCCATGTGTTTCCTTTCATCCTCTGATTTTGGCTTGTCTTCTGTTGTCAGTTTAAACTGAGTACCCAATGGAGTAGCTACTGATTTTGATTCATGCATAAAGAATCTCTTCAGTACTTTCTTGATGTAATCTGATTGATACAGAAACATTAACCCCTTTCCTCTATCTCTTTTGATGTCCATGCCTAGCATTCTCCTAGCATCACCAAGATCCTTCATCTCAAACTGAGTCTTTAACTTGTCCTTGATGATTTGTATCCTTTTCATACTCTTGCTAGCAATCAACATATCATCAACATATCATCAACATAGATTAGAAGGTATGCTTGAACTCGATTGTTTTCTCTCTGCAGATAAATACAACTATCATAATTGCATCTCTTCAAACCAATACTCATCATTACACTGTCAAACTTTCTATACCATTGTCTTGGACTTTGTTTCAGTCCATATAAGGATTTTTTCAGTAAGCAAACCTTGTGTTTTTCTCCTAGCTTGTACCCTTCTGGTTGAGCCATGTACAAAATTTCATTTAAGGTTCCATGCAAGAAGGTTGTCTTTATATCTAACTGCTGTAATTCCATATCTTCTTGTACTACCATAGCTAATAGGATCCTTATTGACACATGTTTTACCACTGGAGAAAAGATTTCATGGTAATCTATCCCTTCTCTTTGAGTGTAGCCTTTAGCTACAAGTCTGGCTTTAAACCTTACTTGTTCTTTCCCAGCAACTTCAATCTTCCTTTTGAACATCCATTTGCAGCCAATCAGCTTTTGTCCTGCTAGCCTTTCAACTAATTCCCATGTTTGATTCTTTTCCAAAGACATGATTTCTTCATTCATTGCTTGAGCCCACTTCTCACTATCCTTAGACTTCATTGCAGCTTGATAGGAGTTTGGTTCTTCATACTCAATTTCCTCAGCAACACACAGAGCATAGTTTGCTATATCTGCTTCACCATATCTTGATGGTGGATTGATAATCCTCCTCTGTCTATCCCTTGCTAAGTGATAAGTTGATAGATCCTCAGAGTCATCCTCCTGTTTAGGTGGATTTTTAGTAGTTTGATCCTCATCTGAATCACTGGAGCTTGAGCTATCTTCTTGATGTTCAGACTGAGTTCTTCCTTGAAGCTCCACCTGGACTCTTGTACCCTGAGTGATTGAGTCTGAGTTTTGACTCCTTTCTCTGTCAGAATTTTGTTGTTTTTCCTTGTATCCCATCACCTCTTCTTTAAACACCACATCTCTACTAATGAAGCACCTTGGAGTACCACTTTCTAAACTCCACATTTTATAGCCTTTAACTTCATTTGGATATCCAATGAATATGCACTTTCTCTAGACTCCAGTTTATCTTGCCTAGTGTGTGCATAAGCTAGACATCCAAATATTTTGAGAAATGAGTAATTTGGAGTTTTAGAGTACCATACCTCATTTGGAGACTTGAATTGCACTGATGATGATGGACTTCTATTCACAAGAAAGGCTGCAGTAGACACTGCTTCCCCCCAAAAAGACTTTGGTAATCCAGCATCCAGGAGTAGGCACCTCACTCTTTCCAGAAGGGTTCTATTCATGCGTTCAACCACTCCATTTTGCTGTGGAGTAGCTACCACAGTCTTGTGTCTTGAAATCCCTTTTTCCCTGCAGAAACTTTGGAACTCCTCTGACAAAAAATTCTAATCCATTATTTGTCCTTAGGTGTTTAAGCTTCTTACCAGTTAGGTTTTCTTGTTGAGTTAATCATTCCTTAAAATTTTCAAAGGCTTCAAACTTGTGTTTCAGAATATAGACCCACACCTTCCTACTGTAATCATATATGAAGGTTATAAAATACGTCCCTCCTCCATGTGTTTCTACTCTAGCAGGCCCCCATATATCAGAATGTACATAGTCTAGAGTACTTACAGTGGTGTGATTACCTTTTGGGAACTTTGTCTTTGTGAGTTTTCCTTGAATGCATTGCTCACATTTTGGTGTCTTTGAAGTGGTTTCAATAGGTATGAGTCCCTGTCTTGAGAGCTCTTGGAGTCCTTTATCACCTATGTGACCTAACCTCTTATGCCAGAGGTTAGTTTGTTCCTCACTTGATGCAGGTGATGCTCCTCCTATCACAGTTGTCCCTTGAAGTATATAGAAACCATTGGACTTTACATCTTTCATTACCACCACTCCAGCTTTGGTAACTTGGATTTCTCCATTTTGAGTTTTAAACTCAGCCTGCAGCATTAAGTACACCAAGAGATATTAGATTTCTTTTAAGTTTAGGGATATACCTCACATTTTTCAAGGTTCTGATCCTCCCATCATGCAGCTTGAGTTTGATGGCTCATATCCCCATCACCTAGCATGAATGATCATTTCCTAAGAGCACTGAGCCTCCTTGATGTAGAGTTAGATCACTGGGCACATGTGAAAGGAACACCCAGAGTCAAGTACCCATTCATCTCTCATGTTTGAATGCACTATGCACATCATATCAACACTGTCATATTGCTCTTGAGCTATAGCAACTTGCTGATTTGTGTTGTTTCCACCTTGCTTCTTCTTCCTTTCAGGGCAATTTCTCTTAAATGCCCAGGCTTATGACAATGGAAACATTTTCTTACTTCAGCTCCTTCTGCATTTGATCTTGAGTTTCCTTGATCAGATCTTTGTTGATTTTGATTTGGATTTCCCTTCTTGAACCTCTTTCCTTTCACAGCCAGCCCTTCTCCAAGATTTTGTTGTTTTCTCTCATATTCAGAACCAAGGAACCTGGATTGGATGGCCACTTATACTTCCTCTAGAGTTAATGGAATAACTCTTCCATATACTAGAGCATCTTTGAATGATTGATACAATTTTGGGAGTGCATTTAACAGAAGAAGAGCATTATCCTCATCCTTCTGTTTTTCTTCAATGTTCTCCAGATCGTCTGCTAATTTGTTGAACTCATCGAGCTTCTTTAGTATCTTCTTATCATCCAGCATCTTGAAGGCAATGAGTCTTTGCTTGAGAAACAGACGATTTGCCAATGACTTGGTTTGGTACAGTGCTTCCAACTTTCTCCACACTTCCAATGCCGATCTTTCTTGGTAGACTTCTCTTAGAGCTTTCTCTCCAAGGCAAAGGATGATCGAGTTGTGAGCCTTCTTGTCAATCTTGCTTCGTTCTTTAGCTGATAAGGATGAAGATTCAGCAAGCTCTTCGCTGATGGCTTCTTCCCATCCTTGCTGAATCAACATCGTCTCCATCTTTGCTTTCCATAACGTGAAATCTCCAATCCCAGAGAACTTCTCCACGTCGAGCTTCATCCCTGACATCTGCAATGACCTTTGAACGGATCACTTCCCACAGACGGCGCCAACTGTAGATTTAAACTCCCCAAGTGCAATAGACAACACTTAGAAGACAACAGTTTTCCAGAAAACCCTATTTTGACAAACTTTGAGCTTCGATCTTAATGCGAAAATTGAAACAACACACCAAGAATTTTGGGTGGTTCGGCTCACCACATCGGCCTACATCCACCATGAAAGGATCGAACGAATTCACTAAGAATCAAGCACGAATTGTGCGTTACAAGCAATCAGCCCCAATTTCTAGGGTTTACAATAACACTCAAGAACCCTAAACTTCTAATCTCTCTCAATACAAAGAATTACCAAGTGAAGTTACAACTGGATATACTCCTATATATATAGATGAATAGCCCTCTGTCAATTTGCTGAAATCTGCTCCGGATTTGAACGAATTTCCGTTTGAAAATCGAAATCTGCGCCTGTGCCCTAACTGCCAACTACCTTGGACTGGCAGTTATTCCCACAGCTTCACACTTCCGGTTCGACCACTTCTAGCCCGGTTCTTGACACGATTCTTCCGGTTCTTGAATTTATGAATTATTTCCAAGTTGCCATGTCACAAATATAGGATTAACAAACAAATTTTATTAAAAAATGTATTTAATCACGTGGAGTCTTAATGGCACTATAATGAATGGTATAATTTATCAAATGATAAAATGTATCAACATTTCATCTCTTGTTAATATTCTTCCATCCCATATATTCTCTCCAGCTGAATGTTAATCTTTCTGAGATTGCGTAATTGTAAATTTGAGGGGGAAATGGTATTAGGTTGTTCGAATCTACCAAAATTGTTAAAACGAAAAAGTATTGACATATTATTGTTGAATTCCAAATTGCAAATTTTAATTAATTTTTTGTACGTCTTCTCTAGACTTTGGCTTTATATTTCTCTAGGCTTTGAATTTTGGTTTGTAAGAGTGTCTAAATTGTAGTTTTGGTTTGTAACTATCATTAGGTTTTGGTTTTGATCATTTGTAATATGCTCTTTTGGTTTTGTTAAACTCTTCCTTGATGTGATTAATTTAAACCTTCTATATATGTAATATTGAGGATAGTTTAAAAGAACTATTCAATTGTAATTGCAATCTCCTTACTCAGAATGCCCACTATTTTGTTTAAAACATATATTTCTATTATGACATCTACATTAGCATTTTAGGAAGAATTAAAAACAATAATAAAATATTATCAAAAAAGTTTTACAAAAAATCAATAGAAAAAAGTGGAAATGGGTGTTGACATGACCACTACTGACTCTCTGATCTCCTCCCTCCCTCCACTAAAACTTTTAGTTTTTGCAGTATAATTATTTACTTCCTGCAAGAACACATCAAATGAAATTTATTATTGTAATAATTAAGAATGCACTCTAAAATGATTGTTGTGAATGCCCTTATCTATATAAAAGTATGAATATTTTTACAAAATATGCATTGTCTAATATATCCTTATTAAATATTTTCTTTAAGGTTAATAATAATTGAAACTAATTATAATATAAAAAAAAATTACAATTTGATTTTGAATTCTTTCTTTCTTTCTTTTGGGAAGAAAGGTTAACTATTTTGAGTTTGATTTAAGGGTCATTCTATTTTTTTTTCCTTTTTTTATTTTTATTAAAGATTTTTTTCAGAATCTTAAAAATTAATTTATAAAATTTTAATAATTAATATAATTATTTTAATTATTAGGAATATCTGAATATATTTTTTAAAATTTAGTTATAATTTTTGACATGAACTTGTATTATCTATATAACTATAATAAGTTTCTCATTTATGAAATATTTCTATTTTTAGAAATTATTAATAACATTCATTTTGCATTTATTAATGAAGAATAAACAAATATTTAATTTAAGAAACTTATTTAAGATATTTAATACTTTATTTATTGTATATAAACTCAGAATAAAAGATAAATATATATATATATATATATATAATAAGGATATTTTGCCAAAATAACTAAAATAAATATCTCATTTATGAAATATTTCTATTTTAACAAATTATTAATAACCTTCCTTTTGTATTTATTAATAAAAAATGGAATACACATTTAATTTAACAAATCATATTTCATAACATTTAATATTGTATTTTTTGTATAGAAACTCATAATATATAATAAATAGATAAATAAGAGATGATATATCTATTACCTTTCATCATTCTCTAAGTATAGTAAATACTATATTTAAAAAATTTAATATATAATAAAATGATCTTAATGTAATATTCATAAAAAATATATCAAATTTAAAAATGGAAGTTTATGTTTGAGGGTTTTAATGATTTTTTTAAACGTTTTTATGATAAAATACAAGTGTTAATTTATTATAAATTGATATTAAATTTAGAAATAAAAAGATGAAATGTATTATAAATGTACTTAATAGTTTACATGACATATAAAACAAAACCAAGTAACATTCATAAACGTCTTCTTCATTTGAAATACACACATGTTTATCCTTCTTATTGTTTTATTTTATACGCACATAGCTGTCAATTTTTTTTTTTTTTGTATTTATATTTCCAATTGAGGTTGTCTAATGGATTGAACAAGAGTGATTTTTTGGTTTTTTGACAACCATATATACATGATATATTGAATTATCAATCTTATCATTATTATTTATAATATTTTTATTGAAAATGTTAGTTTAAGTGCAATTTTGAATTATTTATTAAATAGATAGCAAGAGAGATTTTTGTACATTTGATAAGCTGATATAATTTTTATTGGATTCAGAATATTGAGTTATATGTGTCATTGAAAAAATATTTGATTACATTAAAAGTTAATATATATATATATGTGTGTGTGTGTGTGTTATAATTTTTAAATATATATGTATATAACATACCTTTTCCTTTTATTTTGTGTCATTAAATTTTATTTATTGAGATTTAAATTACTTAAAGGGTGTACAAGTTTGGTCAAATTGGTCATTTTTATTTATCTAGATCTTATATTTCAAATACGAACTATCCAATTTGTTTATTTAATCCATACATTAATATATAATAATAATGTGAATTTAAATTTAAAATACCTCACTTTATACTATTATAAATATTAAAAGTACTAATATAGTTATATTAAAGTAACAACAACAACAACACAATAGTCATCATCATCATCATCATCATCATCATCATATTATTATATGTATTTATCACATACCGTGCAACGCACGGGTACACTATGTTTAGTTTAAAGTCCCTTATTTTGTTAAATAATGGCTTTGACTTGTATTATTTATAAAATTATCTAGGCTTTTCATATATTTTTTTAAAAAATTAATTGCCAATATTTTTTTTATTATTATTATTATTATTATTATTATTATTATTATTATTATTATTATTATTATTATTATTATTATTAATAAATAATAGGGTTAATTTCAAAAAACCACCCCACCTATTGACGTTTTGCATATTGCAATGTAGCACCCAATTTTTTTTACGTAACTTTTATTATGAAATTACATTCCAGAATTTTAGCTATTAGTAATTTTATTATAAGTTGTAGTGAAATTATTTTCGTGGTGATTCAACTAATATATGATATATGATTGAGACTCTAGATAATTAATAGATAAATAAATCATATCATATTGCATATAAGATTCTTGAACTTTATTTTCTTAACATTTTTTTTAATTAATTAGTTGAGATAAATAAAAATAAATTAGATGGTTGAGAAAAATAAGGAGGCCACCTAAGATCTTCTATTTAGATAGGATTTTCAAACCCTAACTATAAATATGTATATAATATTATAATCACATACATAGGAAAAAAAAAAAAAAAAAGAAGAAACACGAGAAAGAGAGAGAGAGCACGTGAGAGGGGGAGCAAAAGGAAAACAATAGAGAGTTCCATAGAGTAATCCATGTTCAATATCTTGCAAGATAATATATATTTTATGTTTAGATTTGTAGAACCACCATAGATTTATTTAGTGAGGTTTGATTTTATAATTTTACCATTAAGAATGTATCTTGAAAGTTCAGTATGATATTTGAAGTATAAATTCATTAACTTGTTAAAATTATTAGTTAATAATTGAGCATAGCAATTTAACCCCAAATTGGGTTACATGTTGTGGTTAATTATATAATTTGTTGTTACTATTATAAATTGTTTAAGTTAGGATTAGATTATAATTTAGATGAAGTACACTGATTCTTTCACTTGTAGTATGAATAAGATTGATTATGATTTGAGTGGATATAAATAAATAAAAGATCATCTTGTAGTGGAAATATCTTGAGTCTGCAGATATAATCGGTAGATGATGTTGGTTATTATTTTGTAATCTGATTAATTCATATAAAATAGTATACATGGAATTTTTTGGATCAACTTGAGAAGGAAATAAACCATTGAGATTTGAAGATGCAGTTCATAATTCTAGTTAATGGCCGACAACTTTAGTGAAATAAGAGGTGTTAGTAAGTTAGGATTAGGTTTTGATAATTTAATTATCACAAGGTATGACAATGTCATGAACAAGCATGTAATAGCTTTGCAAGATCATTAATTAAATTAACTTAACCGTAATAATTGCATTGTCAATTGCAGTGAACTACTATATGGGTCATAAATTTATTTGAATAATTGTGACATTAAGCAGCTGATGGATGACGATCATATGTGTGTGTATATACATGTATATAGAATTTAAGAATATGATAATGAATTATGTAGAGGTTCTTATAAATTGTTATATAGTTAACTTCATGACTATTAAATTTTCTAAAACGGTTTTATACGGGTGATATGTTTGATAATTGGTAATGGGCTTCATTTTTATCAGTCGAGAAATGTTTATAAGGGCATTATAAAGAATTGAGTTAGTAAATTTGGTTTTTGGCAGTATGAGAGTCCTAAAACAGAATGCATCGAAATTCTATAATCTAGGCAATAAGCTTTAAGATTTGCAGCAGATTAATAAATTCTAATAATTTTCTTTATAATTGTTCACGTTTAGATTTGATTGAGAAAGCCTAACACGTATTTAAGAGTCTTGAAGTATTGTGAATTTGAAAACTCCAGGTAAGTACATCTCTCACCTGCAGTATGAGTAGTTCCAAATTATTTGTTTATTATTTATATCGTTTTACGTATATGTTGCGTTATGTGAGTATGCTTTAATGATTGCTAAGTGATGTGTTTACGTGTTTGATCATGTACAAGATTCTAGTGAATTATGTGTTTGATCATGTACAAGATTCTAGTGAATTGCATGAATTAAGAAAGTGTATTATGAGAAAGTATGTATATGTATATAGTTTTTTATATATTTTAGAGACTGGTACCGGGCTCTCAGACCGCCCACAAGAAGAAGTTAAGGGCTCCCAGACCGCCCTACAGTTATCAGTTGCTCCGTTTGGATTCGGTGGCTAGCTACCCCGGATTCTTCAGAGTTGCGTGCATTAGTACCATGTCTGGGCCCATAGTATATTATTTTCAAGTATAATAGTATATTATCTTTCAAGAATACAAGTATATTGATTTGATTAGTTGATGTTTCCAGTTTTCTTTAAGAGTTACAAGAAAAAAATGTTTTGTGAGATTAGATGACGTGCTTACTAAGCATTTCGCTTATAGCATTTACCTCATACTGCAGATCAAGTCAAAGATTATGTGATGAGGTAGCAGCACTGAAGGGTGATGCACTGAAGGGTGATTGGTGGTGACGGTGGAACCTCGGAATTGGTTTAGTATTTTTTCTACATTTAATGCTTAGTTTGACGTTATACTAAATGCCAACTTTTGATTTCCAAATGCTTTTGGTAGAACTAAAATATCTAGCATGTTTAAAAAAAAAATTAATTCCGCTTTTTGTTTAAAAGAATTTTACAAAATTTTTAAAAGAAGTTTTATGTCGTAAAGGTTATCTATGTTTTAATAGAGGTAATAACCCCACAAGAAGGGGGTGTTACATGCAAGCTCATCTTTTTTTTTCTTTTCAGATTACCACCCAATCTTCTGAATTTTTGTTGATTGCAACCTCCGTTCAAATTTTGTATACAAATTTTCCGGACAAGTGGATCCATATTTGCCGGAAAAGTATACAAATTTCAAACAGAGGTTGCAATCAGCAAAAATCCAGAAGATTGAGTGGTAATCTGAAAAAAAAAATGATGAGGTTACAATTTGCAAAACGTCAATAGGTGGAGTGATTTTTTGTCATTTACTTTAAATAATAATATCTACAATTATTATTTTGAGATTTTAGAAATAAACTTTTATTTATAGAAAAATATTACAATTATAAACAATTTTGTCTGAAATTCGACGATTCGAGCTTTTTATCCTCAATTCAATAGTTTTTTAAAGATGGTGTTTGGATTTCAAAGTTTGAAAAGATAATGTTGTTGAATACGATGAATGACCAAGAGTTAGGAATCTTTCATAATGCAAAATGTAATGTTGGTTCCAATTGATAAGAGGTTTAGGAGGTGAATAAACCTCTTCTAAATTTTAAATTTTTTTCTCCAAAGAATGTAAAGTTTAGGTTATTGACCAGTAAGCTATGAAGATTACTATTTTGAGCATGTTGTAGTATCGCGCGCTACAAGCTTTGCAGATTTGAAGACAATACTAAACTTGTAAAAGAGTTTTATGCAACATAAATATAGGACCTATAGAAAAACAGATATATATATATAAATAAGGGTTTTAATGCAATATTATGTATGATTCTTCAACGGATAAACATATATAAGAAATGCACACGATGTATAGTGGTTCGAGGGTGGAGTAACTCGCCTCTACATCCACTCTACTCCTTCTGCAAGAGGAACCTTGTTAAGATAGTTTGACTTACACAACCTAACTATTACAAACTTGTTCCTAACAAAAACAGCAAGCTTCCAGACAGGTTGCTAAGCTTAGTTGACTATGACCGACATGGGGTCAACTACTAACACAAGGTTCTTACTCATTCTTAAAGAGTGAACTATTTAGCAGGAACTCAATTTCCTAAACAATCTAAGATGAAGTATATAAGGTTTTTCTTCAACGTGTCTGCAGCAAGCTTTCTGGATTTCTCAAATTGAGATATGATCGGCTTAGACTAAGTACTGACTGAAACTTGAGACACTTGAGTTTGAAGATTGGAGTCTGAATTCGCGTTGATTAGTTGGAGTTTTAGTAGTTTTTTCAATTTGCACTCGTCTCTATTTATAGTTTTGAAAATCTACCAGTTGAAGGGAGATAAATCTTCTGTATTAAATGATGTGATCTTCATAGTACACTTTCATTAAATGCTCTAGACTTTTTCCGATTTGCAGTAACCTATCCTTAAACAAATGTCCTCTTGTGATAGACTTTCTTTAGTTTGTCTCTATTGGTAACTCAGCATGTTCTTTTTGTTGTGTACTCCGATACACATTCATCGTGCTCGCTTCATATCTTGGGAGCAGTGATGGACCCAGGAATTTAAGTGAGGGGGGTCCAAGTAAATTAGTAAAAGAAATATAATAATACAAAAACTCTAAACCAATAACATAAAATATATTACAATTCAATAAAATCAATGTATTACAATATTTCTCTTCTATTTTTCATATTATGAAAACGATGCATAATTGTTTCATTGCTAACATGTCTAAACACATCCTTTTCAATGTATGCAACTAAACAATCATTTAATAGCGTATCACTCATTCGATTGTGAAGAGAACTCTTGATTATCTTCATTGCCGAAAAAGCTATTTCTACTGTGGCAGTGGCAACCGGCAATATCAAAGACAATTTAATCAACAAGTAAACCAATGGAAAAACAGTGTGCTTCCTTGTAGACACCATCTTCTGAGCAAGTCCTCCTACTGCATTTACTTCCGAGAAGTTTTTATCCAAACGCACATCAAAAACAAAGTTCTCAAGTTGACTCTCAAGTTCATATAGAGCAATTTCAGAAAATTCAGATGGATAAAATTTTGCAAGGCGAAGTAACTTGTTCGTATCAAATGCCTCAAATGAGTCTCTAGGAACAAAACATGTCATACATAGAAGCAACTCAATGTTCACTTCATCAAAACGGTGATTAAGCTCTTGAGCTTGCATGTCAATTACAGAATAAAATAGCTCGACTCTGTAGTGGTGAAGATTAGTGACATTTTCAATTCTACGCCTTGATCTCCCTCGAGGTGCATATATGTCATCCATGTTTAGTAAAATTATCTCATGCTTGCTACAAAATTCTGAAATTTCGGTCAATAAAGCCTCCCAACCATCTTCTCTCAATGCTTGCAAACGAACTTTTGATACTTTCACAAGATTCATTGCATTAACAATATCTTGATCCTTCCTTTGAAGAACTTGTGATAGTTCATGTGTGATTCCCAAAATCTTTCTCATCAGATGTAAAACAAAGATAAACTCAAATTTATTCACAATATCTAACAAATCAATTGCCTCAGCCCTTTGTGAATCATCATTACCATTATCTCCAACATACTCAAGAACATCAACAATAGATGAAAATAAATGCATCAAGTTAATGAGAGTACCATAATGAGAACTCCAACGAGTATCTCCTGGCCGCTTCAACGTCATCTCTTGATTTAATCCTCTCCCGGTTTTGACTTCATCATTTGCAATCCCTTCAATGACTTTTTCAATTTGCTTCTCTCGAAGCGTATCCATACGCTTACAAGAACCTCCAACGACATTACATACACGTGTAACAGTATTGAAAAAAGAACCAATACTTGTGTGCTTTTTAGCAACGACAACAAGTGTTGGTTGGAGTTGATGAGCAAAACAATGAACATAGTAAGCAGCAGGATTTTTCTTTAGTAGAAAGTTTTTAGACCATGAAGTTCACCTCTCATATTGCTAGCTCCATCATATCCCTGACCCCTCAAACTAGAAATACTCAAGCCATGAGTAGAGAACAATGATTCGATACCTTTTTCAAGTGAAGCTGCAGTTGTGTCACTAACATGTACAAGACCAAGGAAACGTTCAATAATACATCCATTCTTATCCACATAACGTATAACCACTCCCATTTGCTCTTTCAGGGACACATCTCTACACTCATCAACTAAAATGGAGAAAAAATCACTTTCAATTTCCTTAATGATAGCATTAGTAGTCTCAATTGCAACTGCACTTATAATATCCTTTTGAATCTTCGGAGATGTTAGCTTGAGATTTTCAGGAGCATTATGCAACACAACATTGTTTATTTCATCATTACACGAAGCAATAACTTTCAAAAACTCGATAAAATTACCTTGATTCATCGATTCTTCGGACTCATCATTTCCTCGAAAAGCTAATCCTTGCACAATGAGATATCGGAAACAAACAATTGATGCATTCAATCTACAACGATAATCAATCTTTGATTGTTCAGATATCTTAGAAAAAGATACTTCAATGTGTTGGCCTTGATTCATCAAATCTTGACAAGCCACCCTATATTTATTATGATCACTCTTATGATCTCCAACATGATCTCTCAATCTTTCTTTTTTACGCCAAACATGAAATCCCTCAGACACAAAAGCATCATGCCCTCTTTCACTACGTCCCGTAGAGAAGAGATAACAATATAAACAAAATGCCACATCTTTTGATACACTATACTCCAACCAATCACTAAATTCATCAAACCAAGATGCAACAAATTTACGTTTTCGATTTCCATCTACTTTTTGAGGAAAATCATGCTCACGTGGTTGACATGGACCTTTTAGTAAGTAAGCTCTACGAACCTATTCAATTAAATTAGGTGGATAACTCATTATGTTAGATCGTAGTCCCGGGTCACTCGGAAGATTTTCCATATCAACCTCATTATTGTTATTTTGACATGGGGGTACTTGAGGTTGAACAAGGGGTGCATTGACCGAAGAGAATGACGTCTCCACATTAGGGCGTATTTTTCCAAAATATCTTTCCATAATCTATTATCTATAAAAAAAAATTAGAAGTATACATTAGAAAATGAATTAAATGTTCAAGAACTTACTAAATCAAAATGGAATGAACAAAATAAGCTTGCCCATTTCCTACCACAATGAAGTATTACCATAATTTCTAGTGTAGAAGATTTCTAAACAAAATAAAAAGAAAAAAGCTCAATCTTTTAACCTAATCAATAAATCACATATATAATTTAAAACACCATAAATTAATAATAATGATGAAGAAGATTGCAAATAAGAGTAATATGTATGTAACATTTACCTTGAAATTAAGTGGAGAAGTAGTAATTGGTGGAAGGAAATGAAGGGTTTGAGTTGAGTGGAAAGGGGAAGAAAGATAATGGCAAGAGCTGCTGGAGAAATGGAATCAGAGGCAGAGGGAAAGGGTGAGAGCTGTGTGCAACACATATGTGTGTGTGTGTGTGTATATATATACACACACACATATATATATGTGTGTATATATATATATTATTTAAAAATATAAAATTACTAAAATACCCCTACCTATTTTGCAAAATTTCAGGGGGCCCCAGTGCTCCCCTTGGCCCCAATGTGCGCCCGTCCCTGCCTGGGAGCATATGCCAGTCTCTGTTTAGACGAAGGAGATCCTGTGTACCACACATCCATGTAATACGCGTGTACCATATCCTAAAACACGTTAGATTAATTTTTAAAGTAAAAGTGGTTACAAATTAATATTATTTTAATATAAAAAAGATGCAGTATTGATGTGAGACACATTAATTGGGATTGACACGACTTTTTGGTAAAGAGGATCCGATCTCCTGTTTAGATTACTTCCTTTGAATCTTAGCACATCAACCTTTTACACTTGCTGGAGTAACCAGGTTGCTGTAGCATCCTTTACTTCTTGAAAATAGACTAAGTAATACTTAGAGAAGATACTTTAATTTCCTATTACACAATGAGCTTTGGTCTCATCAAAACTTATACTACCTCCGTCCCGGTCCAAGTTACCTACTTGAACCGGGCACGGAACCTACGAAAATGCAGTTGACTAGGTTACTTTTGGATTAAAAAAGTGTTTTTTATACTTTTTGTTGTTGTTTTTTTGACTTTTTGGTTACTTTTTGACTTTTTGGTTACTTTTTGATTAAAAAAATATTATTTCTTTGCTATTTTATATTAAAAAAGTTCGATTGGGACGGACGAAAATGGCAAGTAGGTAACTTCGAGCGGGACGGAGGGAGTACAATCAATTCCTAACAAGTATAAATGTTTATTAAAAAACATCCTTTATTAGTAATCAAACCTATAGATAATTGATCTAACATCATTGTCCATGAAAACCACATACTTTCAATGAAAACAAACATAGATGCATACTATGCATGACATAACAATCGAACTCTTACAAATGTACCTAAACTTTCTGTAATATAACAAACACTGTCTGTATAAGAGTGAGCGCAAGCAATACACTAGCAGCAACAGTAGAAATAATAGTCCATGGACTATTCAAATAATTTCTCCTCAACTTGGTCATCCACCCGTTCCTTCGTTTCCTGCAATGCTCATTCACCATGTCGAAGAATTCGATGTGGATGAACCGATCGTCTGGACCAGCAATGTCCCTTGCACATAGGGGTGAGTGCCAGAAAACACTCAGTGGGGTTCATTCGTACGGTGGAGGGGATACATATAGTACACGTAGTCATATCATGAAAACAAATCACATTGTGGACTCCCGAGTAGTCCCTTGTAAACCTCTGGATAGGTTTCCAAAGAAAGCCTATCTGGGCCCCAAGCCGACCCCATTGGGTTTTTACACCCTTTATGTCGGGTTTCCGTAGAATACCCTACTTAGCGTGAAAAAGCATGCGCAATTACGTTTTTCACATAATAGTTCCCACATAACACAGAGTGCACATTAATCACGTTCACGTTGGGGCACGTATTTCACGACAATCACATATTAACAAAGAAAACCTTCGACATCCTTTGGTTTCTAATGAAACCCCTCTTGTACGGGAATTATCCCGACTTATCATCATATGAAACAAATCGCATTTGTATCTCTTGAAATCAATAACCTTTTTATAACCATAATATTTACTTGAATATCAATTATATAATAAAGATGATCAACTTGAAAACGATACCACGTAATTACAGAATTCAGGTCACATAAATCACAAAATTCACATAATAAATTGTATAATTAAGGACGTAGATAATTTTACCCTCACCTTCAGAAGTTGTGCTTGTAAAGCCCTTCGTCCTACTTTTCTTAGTCGTGTCTCCAGTTCGTATTCCGTGGATCAGAGACTTGCAACTATTATCTCTATGACCGTCTAACAAGCTTCTCGTTCATATTCCTTCAAAGTATAAAGTTCACCTTAATGTTTTGACTTAATTGTTTGTAGGGAGATGAACCTTAAATTAATTTCTTGGAGTAAAGTTAATAATCGGCATTTCCAAAATTAGGGTTTAACTGGAAACTAGTGTTTCGTATGTAGAGTTTGACCTTCATTTGTAGACGTGAAAACTCTGTAGGTTCACATATAAACTTATGGTTCATTTTCAAGGGCATACTGCATTTTTATTGTAGTTCTTAGGTTTAAAAGAAGATTTCTATGAATCATAATTTTCTAAACCGGCATAAACACCATACAAGTTTTAGGCACTTAAACTAGCAGTTTTAGACCTCGACCAACCTATAGAGATGTAACCATTTTAATAATTCCTAGATAATTCCTAAAATCTCAATATTATTTATATGATCACATAACATTCTCACGTATAACATACTAGAAATTCATTACCATTTACATTCTACATAAATAATTAGAAATAATTTGTCAAACAAGTTTTGCACTTGAATTTTAGCTCAAATCAGTTTATATTTAAAAATTTATCAAACCACCTAGGATTTATGAAAACCATTCATATTTTCCTAGAATCTAGAAAACATGTTGAAGTTTAACCTATAAAAATATCAGATAAAAACAAGCTTCACCCTATTAGTTAGTATTTTCTAAATTGTCTGAAAACCGGGCATTGAGTTTGCAGAAAACAGGTTTTGTTGTAAAAATCGGCATAAATTCTACAAGACTCCAAAATTGGCATACTAAATTCCTATACGTACCTAAGAACTAGTTCTTAAACATAGTATAAGATGACATTTAATTTCGAAAGCTACAATTCCAGTTAATTATCTCAATTAGGTGTAAAAAACAGAATGTTTTTTGCCACAAAACAGGTTATATTCGAAAAATCATAATAAATTTAATACAACTCCAAATCCTATGAAATTTAACGGACATGTTCTTCACTACCTATATTTGAATGTGTTGAAAATATTTGGCCTAATTCGAATTCTACATCATCTGGTAAATTCCGGAAATAGCTTGGATCATATAATAAAAATCAGCAACTTCTGGGGTGAAATTGTAGTCCTAAATTAATTCGTGGATTGAATATCAATTCTTATAAACTTCACGGCCTGAATGTATATGGTAGAAACTTATGGGCTGAGAATAAATTAAGTGGAAGCTGGAAAATTCCATATAGAACCTGGATCTAATCAAATTCTCAGAAATCTACCCTACCCCAAACACACCCAAACCAGCTGCCCGTTCCTCCACCCTTTCCGCTGCGATTCTGCAATGGCCAGCGACCACACATCGCCGGCGATCAATAACAGTCAGCGCACCACGCGCGCACACACACCCCGACCTATACACGTACCACCACCCACACAAACAACACAAAACATGTACTCACCCCTCTGCTGAGACACAATTAGGATCGACAAGACTTTTTGATAAAGAGGATCCGATTTGCTGTTTAGATTACTTCCTTTGAATCTTAGCGCAGCAACCTTTTATACTTGCTGGAGTATCCAGGTTGCTGTAGCATCCTTCACTTCTTGAAAATAGACTAAGTAATACTTAGAGAAGGTACTTTAATTTATGTAATAGGGTTTTGGTCTCATCAAAACTTATACAATCAATTCCTAACAAGTATAAATGTTTATCAAAAAATCATCCTTTATTAGTAATCAAACCTATAGATAATTGATCTAACATTATTGTACATGAAAACCACATACTACTTTCAATGAAAACAAACATAGATGCATACTATGCATGACATAACAATCAAACTCTTACAAATGTACCTAAACTCCCTGTTATATAGCAAACACTGTCTGTGTAACAGTGAGCACAAGCAATACACTAGCAGCAACAGTAGAAATAATAGCCCATGGACTATTCAAATAGTCTCTCCTCAACTTGGCCATCCACCTATTCCTTCGTTTCCTGCAATGATCTTTCTGATTGTCGAAGATTTTGGTGTAGATGAACCGATCGTCCAGACCAGGAACGGAATCGCCAGGTTTGTTAACCATTTTAGCAACGACTTCTTCGTCACCGAGCCAATTCACAATAATCCCATTACGACAAAGTATCCCAATATCTTTCGATGAATCAACGAGGCGATCCAAGAAAAGGGCATAGTCCGACATATAAGTAATAGAATTAGGTGACTTATTAAAGTATTGCTCGTATGCGATGAGATTCCTGAACAAAGATTCTGTTCTGTCTTCGATTATCAAAGGTGGCCTGAGAATAGTCCCATTTTTGAAGTCGACTTCAAATAAGTTCACGTTCTCGTTCTCGTTTCTTTTGAATTTCACATTAGCTTCTTCGAGCCTGGTTGCACTTTCAATAAACTGTATTTCTTTTTCAGTCGATTTCGACGGAGGAGCCGGACACCAAGTCCGGTACATCAAATCGAGTAAATGTTTTATATCATGATACCATAAAACATCTGGCCTACTAATTTCTTGCTCCATTAAAGGGCACGTACCGTAGAAAAAAGCTTGTAAAAGGTTGGTCAACATATGATGTTGGTTCGGGACCTCAATGACCACGTGAGACAACTCGTATAAAACGAAGAAAGGAATTTGATTCTCGAACAACATTAGGTCTCGTACCAAGCTATTAAATATCCAAAGCAAATCGAAAATAGGATCATTCCTTTGTCCCGAATAAGGCTCGTAATATTTGAATACAAACTCTATAATAAAACACCCATCTAAAATAAGCATCTCTATAAACTCGGCACTCTTAAGGATGATAGGCTCGGCATAACATTTACGTGCTCTCGATTCCAGAGGAGCAATAGTCGACACAAATTTCTCGACATTTTTACCTATACGGTGAAGAAGTAAGTTAAAGTAACGAAATTTGTGATCTTCCATCATCTTTAAACCATCTTTATGGCGATGATACGGACCAATTGCTATAATCTCAGGCTCATAAGCCATGGGATTCACCTCTCTCAAATTCCTATATACTTTGTAGATTGTGCATTCTGGTTCTTCTATTGATACTTTATTCAGTTTCTCATTTATGTTGATGCAAGCTTCACCTTCCATATGTATTAACTGAACAAGTTAAGACATACAAAACAAGATCATTAGCACATTATAAAAACGAACAACACACGTTTTTAAGAACCCAAAAAAACAATATATATGTATATATACATATATACATACATTTTCTATTTCTACTCGGTGAAATTTTCAGATAAGATAAGTTATTGGGCAATAAAAGCTTGATAATCCAAGGTGACATGCTAATCACTTGCAAATTTAGCCTGATTTGACATGTTTGGACTGAATTTAGATCAAACTTTTGAATTTTCAGAAGATAAAAAATGAAATTATCAACCTGAAAAAATAATAAATAAAAGTGCTAAAACCGAAAATTAATTTGCAAGAATAATATTATATATATATATATATATATATATGTGTGACTAGGATGAAGTATTTCACAATCATTAAACAAAGAAAAATATCAAGAAAATTAGAGAAACAGCACTTACTTCCATTAATCTTGAAGAAAAGCAACTTTTGAGCGAAACCAACAAAAGATAGATGCTAGAAAATGTAAAAGGACACTGGGAAAGAGGAGAGAGAAAGCAGGAGAGAGAAAGCTCGTGAGGTGGAAGTAAGAGCACGTGCTACTCCCTGTCAACGTATTGTGTGTCGTGTCTTTGAATTAATGTAGACAGGTGGCCTGTCAACTGCTGTAATGAAATTATTTCCTTATTTATTTTTTTAAGAAATAATATTAAATAAAAGAGTAAGTCTCTTGTGAATCAGGATCCATACACCCGGGTCAGATTAGGGTCAAGGGGAATCGCACAATTTTTTTTATTTCGTTCATAATTTTTGAAAAAAATCACATACCAATAGTATATGTTAGACATACATTTACGTTATGTTAGATATACCTTTAAGCTATGTTAAACATACCAGTTCTGCCCCGATTTCATGTCTTGACTTTTTTTTTGGCTTGATTTTTGAATTTTGGCACATACCACTACGTTATGTTAGACATACATTTACGTTGTGTTAGACATACCTTTATGTATACTTAAACATACCTTTGTATACGTTAGACATACCTATATATATAGTTAAGCATACCTTTATATATATTAGACATACCTTTGTATATAGTTAGACCTACCTACACATGGTTGGTCTAACTATACACAAAGGTTGGTCTATTTGAGCGAATTTTGGATGAACTTCAGCACATGGTCTTCAGCACGTGGGAACGCGTACATGCGCGTGGGAGGCGCGTTTTCGACTCGTGAACGGGTCAGGTTAGGTGCATGGAAGATCCATGCACCTGACTCATAAAAGTTTTTGCCTAAATAAAAGCTTTTTTTGATTAAAGAGTGGATTGAATTATATGTTACACTAGGATCGCAGCCGAGATGTGTGATATATTTTTTATTTTTTTATAATATATATACAATTTATAATAATATAATAAAGTTATTATATAAAATGTTATTCATATATTTTTATTAATTTAAATTTTGTATAGTATAAAAGTATGGTTTTCATATTTACATTGAGTTTTAAAAATGTATTTTTATAATTTGAAAAAATTGTTAGGTAAAGTAGAGTTTTAACTAAAGAAAATAGAATTTGGTTGAATTCACCCCATCTTTTATGTGTCTTTTACGACTTACAACATTTCTCATAATTACAAAAAAATATCTTAAGATTTTTTTTAATCATAAAATTGATAATAACAATAATTCTAGACATTTAGTAACTAACATTTATAAAAAAAAATATAAAAATTGAAAGCTTACATTCTATTTGTTTCTATCTTTTATTGAATTTTTTCAAAAACTCGATAAATAATTTGATAAAAAAAAATTGTTGTAATTGGTTAAAAGTGACAAATTAATAATATAAATTTTGATACTTATTGATATACATAATTTCTTATAATAAAAAAATCTTAAACTTTAAAGTTGATAATGATGATAATTCTTGACATTAAGTAATTAAAGTGAACATATTACAAAATAATTAAATTATTGCTGAACAATGAACAACAATTATCATCAACAACAACAAATAATAATAATAATAATAATAATAATAATAATAATAATAATAAATATAAATAACTATGATACACTACATTGGAAAATGTGCTAAGAGCATTTATAGTGGTATTGGTTATAGTTAAATTTTCTCTTCTCCACCTACTCTTTACCTCATCATTACATTAATTATAACTCAATTTTTCTTATCTCCTCCAACCATTTAATTGTTTATCACCCATTTTTTTAACCTACAATCTAATCAAATATTGATATCTGTTCAATGTGGGACCTAAGACTTATCGAATGGACCGAATGCATTCAAGATTATATAAAAGGGTAGAACAAGGTGATGATTAGCTTCTACATTGCAATTTTTTTTTAAAATTTTATTTAGTGTTTGCTATGTTCCAATGCTATTTCGTATAAGGATCTCTAGCTTTGAATCAATGTGGGGGATTCTTATAATTCTTATAAGTTTTTTTAAATTTTGTTTGTTAATTTATATACATATTTAAAACGTATCTAAGTTTAAATAAGCTAACTTTTTTCATGTAAATTTGACAGATTCTTGGAAACTAAAGAGTAACTATGAAGTTTATAAAGAAAACGAAGGTCTTGATATTGGTTTTGTGAAGGTTCCACTCTTACTGAAATGTCATGGAAACTAACTTTGTGAACATGTTATTATTTAAATATTTTAAATGTATAACTCTATAATATTTTAGTATCTTATGACTAGATGAATGTTGGGAGGATTTGTTAATGTATGTTTTACATCGATTAAATGTTGAAATATGTTTAATGAATTTTTTTGTTTATTTGATTATTGAATATTATTATTATACAGTATACAAAATATAAAAAATAATTGAAAAAAATTATTCAGAAAGACAACGCTTAAAAAGTGTTACAAAATTGTTCAGAAAGACAACGCTTTTCACAACGTTGCACAGAATTTATAAATAACAACGCAATCTGCAACGCATAGTAAGCGTTGTCGTATCCGGGAAAGACAACGCACTTTGTGCGTTGTCTTTCAGCGCCTGTCTTTTACAACGCTGGATACGACAACGCTTTTTTTCTGGGAAAGACAACGCACTATGTGCGTTGTCTTTCAGCGTTTTTTTTTGTAGTGTACAAACAATTGTAAAAAAATTATGATTTTTATTCACTGTTGCACTTTAGGCCACATTTTTTATTTTTCGGTGACGAGAATCCACGTGTTTGGCAAACATGATGCATCACATGCCACATCCGATAACACGTCATTCCCAACCAAAAAAGATTCAAAAATCAAATTGCAAATTAAAATAAATCACCACATTTCCAAAATTGCAATTTAAATTTAAAAAAAGTGTAAAGTTTATATAATGAGAAAAACATATATGTAATTAACACATACTATAACATCAATTGAACACATACTCTTAACACATAGTCAAATTATAAGATACATGGTTATATATAATGTGTTGGGTGATGCAATAAAATTATAATAAACAAGATATATGAACTATTTATAGGATGTGTTGCAATTGATGCGTGATGCCATTGCAATTGAATGGAATGGTGCTGATATATATATTAAGAGTATGTGTTGCGTTGCAAGCTGTGTAGCGTATGTGTTCCATGCAAGTATTGCAATATAAATAACGATTATAATTTGTTTTAATTGACTAGTTATAGGATGTGTTGCGACGTGATGCATGTAATGCTAGCTGCTGATATATATATTACGATTTAGAGTGTGTGTTGCATCAAATTATTATAAAACCAAAATGAATATGATGATTATGTTTGATATATCCAGATTGTTTTAATTTGTTGTAATTGCAGATGTATAAAGGTTTCAATTCCACAAATCACGTTTGATTTGTTATCGTAATTTCTTCCAAATCTTGTTTTTTTCTCAAATCCAAATATTTAGATAAGTATCTATGAATTGTTTTAATTTATTTTAATTGGGGAATTGGATCCTCTATTTCAAATTGGAGATGTATAAAGGTAATATTTAGATAATTATCTATGAATTGTTTTAATCTGTTTTAATTCGAGATGTATAAATGTTTCAATATATTAAGATTATGTGTTGCGTTGTGTTCCAACTGCAATGTAAATAATGATTATAATAAATAAGATACGTGGTTATAGAATGTGTTGTGTGATGCAATCAAATTATAATAAATAAGATATATGAACTGGCTTTTTAAAGGGTGTGTTGTAAATGATGCAATTGAATGAAATGCTGCTGATATATATTAAGAGTATGTGTTGCGTTGCAAATGTAGAATATGTGTAGCATGCAATAAAATTAATTTTATCATGAAATTTATTTTAACTTCATGATCAAAACATATTAGTATATCTCAAATATATTAAATATTTAATTTCAATTTCATCACAATGATTGTTAATGTTTTATCATTTATTAAATTAGGTATGATTATGCAAATATAATAAGTTTGTAACAAGATTTATATTTAATATAAATGAGCATTCTACAGCCTACAACGTACAACCCAAAATTAAATGTATAACACATAATATATTTAGCCCAGAATATACAAATCAAGGCATTGCAGCTCATTGTCCAAAGGTACCAAAAGTTATTACACAACTCACATATATTACACAACCCACAGCTCCCGTAGTCTAAAGTTCAAAAAGTTACCTTAAAAAAAATTACTACGGTAAAAAACTCTGGTATATTAATACACCAAGTGTACTACATAATTACTCAATATCTTAAAACTAGGGTTATTTTATAGCACACCAGTGTTAATACACCACATGTTTTAGTCATTAGATCTTAAATCATTAAATTCCCACAATTCATTTCCATTTTACCATTTTTTATCTTTCTTGAAAAGTTACCACAATAAATTTCAAAGTTCCCCTCAAATAGTCTAATTTCACAAGATCTACCTTTTTTAATTATTGTATTTAACCGTCAATAACAATAAAAAAAATCACAATCAAATCATCCCGTATTATGTATCGTGTGATAACGACTCATTTGAGACCCATATTCGATATGTTTTTTTTCTTTATATATTTATTAAAAAATTTAATCTAAATGTCCTCATTTTTATAAATACAAAAGGAAGGATCAAAGTGTCACATGACACTCATACATTGATCCAACATTAAATGCATATATTAATTATTATTTTCTATTTTTTAAGACAGTTAATAAATATAAATATATATATATATATTTAAATTTGATAGAATATGGTAAGAACTCCTGGCAAGCTTGTGCATGGCAAATAGCTGTGCATGGAGATTGGCAAAATCGACTAAGTCATTGGAAGAAATAAAAGGAAGAAGAAACGTTTTTGTTTAAAGTAGCACTAACGTTTTTATTTTTTAGGTGTGAGAAAAGGCGCGTCTCACTTAAAGAAGCGCACTCGCGCTTTGCCACGTCATCTATTCTCAAGCTCGGAAGAAAAGCGTTGTTTCACTTAAAATAGCGTGTTTGATATCAAAGGCTTAAGTTGCTGATTCGAGATAACCAATAGCTAGCTGCCAAGTAGGATCAAGAATCGGTTAAAAGCGGTTGGAGCTTCAGAGGAAAGAGAAGATCAAGAAAACAGAGTTTGCAAGAGGCGGTTTTCAAAGATCTTGCCAAGATTCGTTTTAGATCCGTTTTAGATGATTTTCCTTTGTCAAGTAGCTTATATATAGTAGTTTACAGTGTTGTTGAACACACGAGTTTTCATTCAGTTTTGCGAGAGTTCTAGATCTGTAAAGTGAGTGAGTTGAGTGTGTTTTCTGCAAGTGTGTTATGCAGATTTCAAATTGTACATTGTTCTTGATTCATTCAATAAAGCATCCCTCCCTTCGTTGCCCCGTGGATGTAGGCTTCATAGCTGAACCACATAATCCCTTTGTGTTGTTGTGTGATTTGAGATTTCTACATTATTGTTTCAATCGGTTGGATTGTTCTTGTTGGTGGATCTTCAAGTTTTTAGGGTTCTTGATTGGAAATCCTAACAAAATTCAACACTATTATTTTCACTCTTAAAATCAAAAGTCTTTTTAATATATAAACACACACACACACACATATGTATTATTAAGTAAATGAACTTATACTAATAAAGATTATTACTATATAGATATACGTGAAAAATATTATTATTATTATTATTATTATTATTATTATTATTATTATTATTATTATTATTATTATTATTATTATTATTATTATTATTATTAATTAAATATTATATTTATAGTGTTATTAAGATTATTAATTGGTAAATATATGATAGCTATATATAACACAAAATTATAAATTATCTATTTCCATCATAAATCGTTTAATTTTTCTTATTTTACCATATTCATTCTATTGGAACCCGTATAACACACTGTCTTTATACTAGTTTAGATATATACCACAAATTTGACATTTGATAACTTGCGTTATTTGATGCATTTTGGGGTTTAATTTCATATTATTTTGTGTTGGTGGAATTTATCTAGATTTTATCATCTTTATAAAATTTCACGTTTTTGCTTGATTTGAAAGAAATGTGATAGATTTTAGCACAAATTGGAAGCACGATGGAATTGAATGCTAAGTTGAAGTCGAGAGATATGGAGTCGAAAATACGCAGTTATGGAAGAAAAATTATATCTCGAGCTCTAGGAGCCCAAATTCTATGATTCTTGTCTTGTTGTAAAGCTAAGAGGGACTTTTACAACTTTCATGTTGAATGTTTTCTTCAATTTTGCCTCCAAGAGAGCAGAAGAGGAAAAGAAGTTGAAAGTCATGCAAGAATGTCCCGGTTTTCGTCTTGACAAGGTGCGAATAATTTGGCCATAACTTTCCATAGGAAATTGATCTTGGGGTGAAATTGGTGTCATTGGATAGCTAACTTCGAGCTCAAAATGGGTCAAAAATAGTCTGGAAGCCACAACCCGGGTGAGGTCGGGTCCCAGTACATGAAGTGAAGAAGCTGCGAAATTCGAAGGTTCGACACGGCGCTAGGTTGCCCTGGACACGCCCGGGTCATGTGTTTTTAGGTGCCAATTTCAGTTTTGTTGTCCGATGTGGGCCTGGTCGTCCGGATCGGGCCAAGTCTTGTTTCGTTTGGCCATTTTAGACCCCATTTCAACTAGAACTCTATTGCAAACTTAATTACTGTTATAAATTGAGACTTTGTGGCTAAAAATAAGAGAGATTTATACACACAACCATTCATACGCATCCAAATACATAAAACACATCTTGAGAGAAAGTAATAAAGCAAGAAATTGAAGATTCAAGAGTTAAGAGGAGCAACCATCAAATCACGAATCCACTAAGTTTTTCTTTGATTTTATTTCTAATTTTTATCATGTCATTTTGTAAATTATTTTTCTCTATGAACATGATTTTTGCCTAGGGATCTCATGATCTTAGGGCACGAGAGTAGTTCTATAGATTTCATGTTGAATATTTATTTTTAATCTTTCCTCTAATCCATGATATATATTTTATTCATGCTTCCTTATGCTTATTCCATGTGTGAATCTTGATCAAATTTATGCATGCTTTAGTTAATTGGATT
Organism: Scutellaria baicalensis; assembly: GCA_005771605.1. Lineage (NCBI taxonomy): Eukaryota > Viridiplantae > Streptophyta > Magnoliopsida > Lamiales > Lamiaceae > Scutellaria > Scutellaria baicalensis. The sequence goes on from CM016729.1 coordinate 3,955,985, forward strand.
GAGATCGAGAGAAGATATCTGATTATAGACTTGGGATGAATGACTCAATTAATTGTCTGGATCGAGAGATTGATAATAATTGGGGTGAGAATACGATCTTAGGAGCTTTTAGGAGTTAGTTATTAACTGCGAGGTAGAGATACAGATATTAATAATCAATTATCAAAGGGTTAAATTGCTCGAGAGAGTTTAATCTGTAATCGTGATTGCTCACATAAAATAATTTTAGATTTGAGGTTGATTTTTGCTAGATTTTTAAACTTGATTGAAGTAGAATGAAATCGTAGTCTTAAGATCCTTGTTTGAATCTTAATTTTCTTGAAAGTTGTTTGCTAGATTATTAAACTTGATTGACGTAGAATGAAATCGTAGTCTTAACAGTCATATCCAATCATTTCGTTTGTTCCACTACGCTTTACATTCTTAACAGTCTTGCAATTGAAGTCTTCACTTCTTCTTGTCTCGAAGAGTCCAAATATAATTTTCGTTTGTTGAAAAAGTTTTGGTTTCGAAATACAACGATCCATAAATTAGTGAGTTTTCGTATCTTAGAAACTTCATTGTAGGCCCTAAAACACTGATTACTGGGTAATTTCATCTAAAGGAAAAGAAATCTTAACTCTTGCCTCAACTTCCCCATTTGTTATTTTGAATTATTGTCAAATACACTATACACATTTCCAACATATATTATATATGCAATATATGATACAATATTATTTATAAGAAAAACAAATGATTCTATTACGGATTATATTGTCACGCATATTATTCAACGTAAACTCCACATTTGGCTGCACACAATTATTCGGGTTAACTTCAAAGTTAAAAGAAATAAATGTTGCAAGACATTACAGGAGTGATGAAATACAATAATTATGCAAATGGGAGAAATGTTAAGATGAGAGCATGAAATTGAAAGAAGTAATCTATGAAATTTGAACACAAATAAAAATTCTCTCTCATCATCACTCTATAACTAATAAATGCAATTTACCTCATTTGTATCTCTATACAAAAACAGCACAGTTTCATTGAATTTCATGTCTCCAAATTATGTCTTCTTTTGCCCCGCATAAAGCAACCACAACACTATAAAAAGGAGAAAACAACAATAACTTAGTGAAAGTTAATCGTATTAACAAATCGCCGGTGATCGGTGCAAATGAAAAAGAAAAATTATGGTTGCCTACTTTTAAGTTGTGTTTGGATCGAGGGCTTTGAAATCAACCAAAATTACTCAAAAATAAGTTCAGTACGAAGTTGATTGATTTCTAATTCAGACCTATCAAAATACCACCAGTTTGCAACAATTTATTTCAAATCTCTCCGCAAATCCATCTATCCAGATGGACCGTTAAGTTAGGGTTGATTCAAAATCCACTCGTATTGCTAAAAAATTAGTTTGAAATAAAAGTTATGGATATCAATCCACATCCATCAAACACCACCAATGAATTTAGTGCTATGGATTTAAATTTTGCTCAAAATCGACCTATCGAAATACAACTATAGAGAGTATATATGTGGAGAAGTTCTGACCTTAGCATTATCATTTTCATCGTCCTTGTCAGGAGTGGAGTGGGATAATGATTTAGCAGGCATGATTGGAGGCATCGTCCTTGTCATTCTTCGAGCAAAAAGTCTAATGTCATTAGAATCAAAAAGTCTTCTCACTTCATCTTCTCTATTGGACCTCCTATCATGTCGTGGTCGAACCACTTCTGGGGGATTAGGCCCTTTCTGGGATGACTCGGTTGATCTCCTCACTTCACTCTCTTCACTATGCGTTGGCGTATTTGCCTCTACGTTGTCTTGATAAATCGGACCACCCGTATCAAAAGACATAGTGTAGGGAACTTCTTCGCTTCCCCAGTTCCCAAATTTAGGTACTTGTGTACGCTGCTCGGACATCAACAACAAATCTCAAAAAAACATTGTACATTCATTGCTCTATGCATTAAAAATTCATCATTCCTATTACCATGCTCTGAGTTAAAACATAATAGAAAACGATGGTGACATAAGTACGACGAAATGAGTTCTTAATTCTCTAGGCTACATGACTCGTGCAGCACTATATGACAGCAATGCTTATACTAACAACAATGATGGTTAAACAACACCAAATGTAAGCCAAATAGTATTGTCTTATTCCTTCTAAAATGTAATTAAAAGTTGTGCAGCTGGCCTATCATGTTCTAGCAAAGGATTATTGATCCCAATTCCCAAAATAAAAAGGGCAGTGGATAAACTATATATAGCAGAATTACATATTCTAATTCTAAAACCAAAAATATGATATGTCATGAATTTTATAGTCAAACGTTGATCCAAAATAATCAGGTAAAGTATTTCACAACGGGCTTAGGGAAGATACAATATTAAAATTGTATAGCAAAAATCAAGATAATAAAAGAAAATTTAAGATGAATAAATAATAAAAGATCAAAATAAGGTTTGTTTTTCTGACAATACTAATATTCGAGTAAATATATTAACGAAAAAATAAAAAATTATATGAATTCATCATTCTCAAAATTTAAACACCCTAGATATTGCAATAATCCATCAGTAATTCTTTAGCTTTAACTGAGTGGTTCAAGCTGGCCATTTACTAAGTTTAATAGAAAAAAAAAACAAAAAAACTTAGTTGATACAACGAACCTGCAAGTATGGGTTTGTTTCCTCAGTTGCCCAGAAAGTAGAGTGCTTTTGATGAAACAATAATCTGTGCTTCTATTTATAAGAAAAAAATTCATACGCACCTCTCTTCGGAAAATTACAAATTTAGAACTCTAACTTTTAACCATCCACCATTTATGGACATTATCTTTTAGGGCCTTGAAATCAGAATACTATCTTTTAAAAAGGGTCGATTTGAGGACAAAAGGCCTGAATTAGAAATTTCGGGCTAATTTGCACGAGGATTTCATGTGCCTATCCTTAAGCGGGCTTTGTACTGATGTGTCACACTGTAAATTAATTAATTCAATTTTGAAATGCCACATCATCTAACAAAATGTAACATCATTTATTAAAAGTTTATAAACCCCAACCACTTCAATAATTAGTGTTTGAATATCCATTGTTCACATGTTTATATTATGTGAGGAAGACTTGCCATTAACTTGAAGTTTATAAGTCTGCAACGGCCAACTACTTCAATAAATAAGTGATGGAAAATTCATTGTTCAAACATAGATTTAATAATGTGATTTATATTCTATTAAAAAAAATAGAATACAATTTTTCTTAATTAAATATCTAAAGAGACTTCCTTTTATGTGGATCATTATATATTATTAGTGTCACTTCTAGTCATAACCGTTAGAAAACAGAGAAAAATTCCTCATTTGCCAAATTCTAACACAATGACAGTATATGATTATTAATTGTAAATTTACCCCATAGTGAATATACTTATAAGAAGATTCATCTTTTTATCGATTTTTTTTTTTTATGTATGTGCAAATTCCTGTCATGACATTTAATTTGTGGGTCTGAGTAATTTTGCCTTTTTTTTGTTTTTTTCCTCTCTCTAATATACTATTATTTTAATCATTTAATTAATTCACATTCAAACACTAGTAGTTGGGGTGGATATGTGATCAGGACTTGCCATTGAATTGAGTTTATAAGTAAACACCAACAACTTCAACAATTAAGTGATGGGAATTTATTTGCCAAAACATATTTTACTCTTTTTGTGCAGTGAATTGAATAATTTGAGATATTTTTGAAATTATATTGTTGGTCCCAAGTCGCAGTAGGTTTAGAGGGGGGTGAATAAGTCTACTCAAAATTTTCAAACTTTTCTCAAAACGAATGTCTAAGTCACAGAAGGCAGGTAGCTACTGAGCTTTCTCCTTCAGATAGGTTACTGCTTGAGCAGTTACCTTGAAACTTAGTGAAAACAGAGTTTGTATGCACAACGGAAATAAACTTTAAAACAATGTGTTTTCTGAAAACCTTTTCAACAGGATGCTATGACAAATAATATCAAAGATATAACAGATTAAGCAAAGATAGAACAGGCAGTAAGCTAAGCGATAAACAGAGACAACAATTTATAGAGGTTCGAGGGAGGAGTAATCCCTCTACGTCCTCTCTACTCCTTCTCAAGGAGGAACTTCGTTAAGTAGGGGTTTGATTTACAAAGACACTTCTTCAACAAACTTAACCTAACGAGAACTGTCAGTCTATCCCACACAGGGTTACTGTACAGTGACCAAACTCTAGATACCCACACAGAGTACTTGCTTTACTATCTAAAGCGTAAACACTTGATTAGGAACAGCTTCCGATCAAGCGAGTCCTAACAGTCTAATAGAATAGAATAAAGATTCTTTACAGTCTAATAGAATAGAATAAAGATTCTTTAACGAAGGGTAGCAGCAAGCTTGAGCAGTATTCTTCAGGAACAGAGTATGCTTGTTGCGATTAGACTGGACTTGAAACTTAGAGAAATGAAAGATTTGGATAAGAGCTTGATTGCTTATATGCGCGAGTTTTAGGTCCTCTTCAAGTCCAGGTCTTCTTCTATTTATAGGCGTGAGGATTCTGTCAGTTGAAGAGAGCTTCCTCCTCTGCAGCGTGCTTGTGGTGACGCGTCTTCATTTGATTGGCTCGTACGTGATTCTGTTGTGGTTGTACACCTCTGCAGCTGCGCCCGCCATATCAGTCTGAGCATCGTCCTTTCGTCCTTTATATTCCTCCAGATGGCGCTCTTTGATTGATTCGTACTTGGCTGTGTCTAACGGAAACTCAGAGTGCTCATTCTGAGGTAACTGCTTCATGGGACGGTTGCTGCTGCTACTTTGTCTTATTCGGCCAACTTCCTGCTTTGTAGTAACCTTCCAAAAGGTTGTTGTTTTCTTCTATACTTAGCCGATTTTGTGATTATGCTCGGGTAGCATCCTATTGCAGCATCCTCCAAGGGTCCTCCCAGTATCCTTGTAACACCCCCTCTTCTAGTGGTGTTATTAATTTTACCAATACGTAAAATTTCCATTTGTTTTTTTTTACAGCGAAACACATTTTCTTAAAAACCTCATGCTCGAAGTTTAAAACAGTCTAACCATTTTCAAAAGAACAAAATATTTAAACAAGAATTTAAGTCAAATAATCTAAATGCAACCATGTAATAAAATCCTTGAACTAAACCGTTTAGCATGAAAACTTTTTGAAAAATCTCAAACCAAATTCCGAAGTTCCGCCGTCACCACCAATCACGCTTCAGCGCTGCTACCTCCTCCATCACACCTTGCCTTTGTCTTTGTCTGCAGTATAAGGTAAAACTGTAAGCGACATGCTTAGCAAGTACATCATCTAATCTCACAAAACATTTTTCTTTGAAACTTTTAAATAAAACCACAAACATTAATTCATAAAAAAACTCGTATACTCGAAAATAATATATTGTGGGCCCAGACATGGTACCAATGCGCGCAACTCCGAAGAATTCAGGGTAGCTAGCCACCGAATCCAAATGAAACAACTCAAAACTCATAGGGCGGTCTCGATGCCCTTAAACTCATCTCGTGGGTGATCTCGATGCTCGGTACCAGTCTTAAAAAATATAAAGTAAAACTGTATATTTATATATATCTATATATTTCTCAAAAAAAAAATATTTTTATCGCCTTCTGAAAAAACATTTCTCACTTTATATGAACATAAATAACTCACATCTTATACTCAATCAAAACTCATGGAAACACATCACTTAACCAATCATCAAAGCATACTCACGAAACATCAACAAGCATCCATGTAAATTTTTTGCATCAATAATAACCAATTAAAACAGAGCTACTCATACTGCAGGTGAGAGATGTACTTACCTGGAGTTTCTAAGGCTTATAATATATCAAGACCCTTAAGCACGTTCTAAGCTTTCTCACCCAAATCTAAAACATAATTAAAGATCAGGCCACCAAATTTAGATAAACTCAGCTGGTAAATCTAATTCAGATAAATCTTCTATACTTAAGCAATAAAGTTGTATTGGTAATTCTTTCAATATATTGTGCTTAAATGATCCCATATTAGGCCTTAATTGACTCATTAACAGGTTTGCAGCCTAATAATTGAAAGCTAAAATTTTATCCTTCGTTAGTATCATATCTTGTGTACTCTACCAAAAACATTCATAAAAGTTGACTAACTAAGTTCTAATAACTAGATTATAAATACTATAATTACAGTTTCCAAAGGCATCGGAAGTTACTGTTATCAAACCCCAATCTTATAAAACTCATAAAATTTATCCAGAAATTAAGAGATTCTCCCCCAGTAGTGGTGAAACAACACATATTGATTAATACCTATATCCAGTACATCTGAATTCATCATCAACTAATTTTTTTTTTTTATTCATATCCCAAAAATCATGAAATTGTACACCAATAACAATGTCCGATTTAATCATTTAGATCACCACCCATGTTTTAATATAATTATCAGCATATTAGAGATATAATAAAGCGACCCATTAATCTAACCACTTAATTAATCTAAATTTATCTTTTCACTAATCTACATCTCATTACTGGTTTTCTGAACCCAGAAGAATACACACCCAAACATTAAATCTATAATAAATATGAATAAATTAACAAAGTATCTCACCATTCACATTAAAAGTAATATTTAATAATTTAACACTCAATATGCTCCACTACTTTCTGTATTGATTCTTTTCTATCACTGTGGTTAATAATCATTCCTACTCGAAATTAAAACTAACCTTATGAATTACCAACATGAATGTAGACAAAAGAAGATGTAATACCTTAGAAACCAGTTTGACTAACTCTGCTACCGAGAATTTCCCTTATACGATCTTCTCTTTTGTTCCTTTTTTTTTTACGGCTGTAGTGGATCCCAAAAACCTAAAAGTGATATTTATTTATAGATAATCTTGATATTTCCCCTCTTTCGTAATAGACGTGGCCTCCCAAAAAAATCTCTCTAACAAACTCGTTTAAATCTTTTTTTTTCTTTTACTAATTAATTTAATTTCTGCAATCTCTTATCTAATCTACCGTCCCATTTAAATCTACTCATTATCTAAATCTACTAATTATTTAAGAGGCTCAATCACATATAAGACATAGTATTTAAATCATCACATAATTAATTTCAATATAAATCCTTATGAAATCATAATAAACATATAAATAGCTTATTATCCATATAAGAAATCTTTAATTGGAAATTTGGAATATTACAATCCTGCTGCAGTGACCTATACTTAGTCAATTTTGATCATTTTGGGCAGCAAGGTCTTCATCCATCTTCAAGCTTTAATCGTCGTCTTCAAGACTCCTGATCCTAGTTTAAGCTTTTACAACTGAAACTAGTTATATAGGATCCTAGGCCCTGTCTATTACATGTTTTGTCCTCATCAAAATTTATACATAGTTCCTTACATATATATTACGTGTCCTCGATTCCAGAAGATTAATAGTCAAAGCATTATTCTCAGACTGCCATGGCAATGATGAAATTTAAACAGAAATGAACATAAATAAATATGAAAAAAAATCAAAACGAAACTAAAAAATAGAAAGATCAAACAGATGTGTGCGGGGAGCGTGTGTGTTTGCGGTGGTTTGAAGCCCCCTTATTAATGTAAGGATAAAACTTTTTTTTCAGCCTTCTTGTCGCTATTGTCTATTTTTAGTCCTGTTTAAATGTGTTTTTTCGATATGGTCCTAAAATAAAAATAAAAATCGTCCAATTTTTGGTCATGTACCAAAAAAATTGTCTACTTTTGGTCCTTTTTCAAAGAATTTTTATTTTCTGGATACAGATTGGGGGCGAGTGTAGTGCACTCGCTGGAATGTAATCGGAAAATTGAAAATCCGGCAAAAAAAGGACCAAAATTGGACAAAATTGTCAGTTACAGGACCAAAATTGAAAAACACATTTTTACAGGATTAAAAGCGGACAGTAGATCTGTGGGAGTACGAAAAAATGAGTTTTTAGTTGGCAATAAAATTTAAACAGTAAGTATAAAATACATTTATCATCGTTAATAATCAAACCAGTAGATAATTAATTGATTCAACTTAACATTGTTTAAATGAAAACAAACATAGATGCATACTACGACATAACAATCAAACTCTTACAAATGTACCTAATTAAACTCCCTGTAATATAGCAAACACTGTCTGTGTAACAGTGAGCACAAGCAATACTATAGCAACAATAATAGAAATAATAGCCCATGGACTATTCAAATAGTTTCTCCTCAACTTGGCCATCCACCTGTTCCTTCGTTTCCTGCAATGCTCATTCACCCTGTCCAAGATTTCGGTGTAGATGAACTGATCGTCTGGACCAGCAACGGAATCACCAAGTTTGTTAATCATTCCAGCAACGAAATCACCAAATTGGTATATAAACTACCATCCCCGCTACCGTCCCCGCTTTGGGAATTTGGTACTGGGATGGGGATTCACCGTTCGGGGAACGAATTCCTGGCAGAGAATTCGGGTTCCCGAAATTTAATTCCTATATCTTAAAATTTCTTTCTTTCTTTTTACAAAAATAATTTATAATAAATAAATATCTAAAAATTCAAATATCATTAAATCATAAATCTAGTTTTTAAAGCCAAAGTATGAAATACATACTCAAAACGACAACCGAATCTAACAATATAACTTCATACAACTTAACTATCCAATATCTAACAATAAAATCTACAAATTTATTAATCTAAAAAGTTAAATTATTTATTAATCCAATGGAATTTGGAAAGTGTTAAGAGCCAAGAATGAATGATATGGAAAAATTTATAATTTTAGAATATTTCACTACAAGAATTTCGCACATAGACAACCGTTAAAAACCGTTGTCGTAGGCCTGAAAGCAGCGTTGTCGTAGCCATGGTTGTCGTAGGGCGTCAGCAATTTCGCTCATAGACAACGGTTTTTAACCGTTGTCTTATATACCTACCACAACGGTTGGGACGCTCATAGACAACGGTTTTTTACCGTTGTCATAGGTATGTTGCTCTAAAGAAGCATTGTCTTCTCTATTTACGACAATGCTTTGACAACGGTTTTAGATTAGACAAGCGTTGTCTTAGAAACCTACGACAACAGTTTTTAACCGTTGTCCTGCCGTTGTGGTAGATAGATTAGACAACGCTTTTACAACGGTGTTTGACCGTTGTCGTATATACCTATGACAACGGCGAAAAACCATTGTCAAAGCATTTTCATTGCTAAGAAAGACAACGCTTTGACAACGGTTTTTAACCGTTGTCCCACAGTTGTGGTAGATCAAATTGTAATATCACAAAAATTTGAGATATGAAATCTGAAAGATAATTAAATAATATTATAAAAAAAAAGAGCTTATATATTAAATTGAATGTTATGATGATATATATTTCAAATGTAGATATAAGTTTATTAAACTGTTAAAGTTCATTTAAAAGAAACATATAAATACTCGTGTTCTTTCAATTCAAAAATTCAATTCGTGATTACACATCTCCGAATTTAATAAGATTTTAGTATGTTGTGATCCCTTTATGTGTTTTTAAGATTCTGTTAAATTTTCATGTTAACCGGATTTATAAATTATGTAATACGATGTTTATATCACTTCAACTCAAGAGTAACATCTTTAACGTTTCTGATTTAGAAATTTTAAAATGATATTTATAGATCTCCAAAGTTTATTAAATTTTATCCGATTGTGTAAAATATTTATTTTCATCTACAGTATAAATTTCAGTTCAGTCGGACGTGTATTTCATTTAAAATTTTCTAGTCATCTTTGAAAGATTGACAAACTTACGATGCTACTGATTTAAGAATTTAATACTTAGTTGATGGTTTTTAAATGACTTTTTCTAAACTATCATACTTTTACAAGTTCTTCATCTCTCGAGAAAGTTTTCTAACTAAAATATACTTATAATTCTTAAGATATTAAATTTCTTCTACAACTATGCAGAATTCATCATTTATGCGATTTAAATTTCAACAGTAAAAACCTATATTTATATTACTTGGGATCTTTTGAAATTAAATATGTCTTACTAATTATTTTACTACTTATGAAGTACATTTAAAATTAAAGATCGTTTGATGTTATATTCCTTGAGAAACAAATATTGCTAGTGAAAACTTGATCTTTTGATTTTCTCCAAAGTCCAATACGATCTTATCTTTTTCAATGAATTCTCTAGAAGGAACTCTTTAAATTTCAATCAAATCAAAATTGTTTACTCTCTCGTCAAAATTCTTTCTCTCATGTTCGATCTCAAACTCAATATCTCTTTCATTTTGTTTATTAAATAATTAAAGGCATGTAAGCAAATAAACATGTATATATATTGATGTAATAACCCAAAAGTTTCATAATTTAATATTAAGATAATTTGATCTTCATAATTTAATAATTTCATGAGTCATTTGAATAATCCAAGACTTATTGATTTAATTATTTCATATTATAAGTTTTATTTAAACCCATAATACTCTTAATATTAGAATCTAATAACTTTCATAATCTTATAACTGTACCAATTAATTGTATGTATTATACTAATAACTTATTTTGAATCTTAATAACGCCCAAAATCTCACTCATGTGATTTGAATTAAATAATAAGATTGTTTAAGTTCCATCCCCAACAAGTTTATAATTCTAATTAGGTAATGGAATTTAATTACAATTAATCTTCATGACAAGTTTATGATCTTAATTAGTTAATAGAATTCATTTATGATTTAATTAATGCTTAGAATTTATCTATGATTTATGTTCCTAATAAGTTGATACATAAAATTCATAATCCAACAATAAATCAAAGAAAATATATAAAAGATCTAAATCTCAACAAAATCTCCATAAAGATCTATCATATCAAAACAAATTAATTTGAATTGACGTAAATATCTTTAGATTGTTGAGATTCTATCTTCCGTGTAAATCTGTTTTCTTGTTGTACATTGGTGAAAATTATATACATTCTATTATCCTCAATGATTGTCTTGAGGAAATATCCTATGAAAATTATATATGTTCTATTATCCTCAATAATTGTCTTGAGGAAATATCATCATAATCTTTATATGGTGTCAGAGTGTCATAATTAAATAAGTTTATGATTTAATTAATTAATATATTTTATCTAAGATTTATCTCATAACAAATTATACGTAACTTTCCAATCCAATCAACAAAATCCTTATAAAAAAAATATGTCATATCAAAACTACAAATTTAAATGGATTAAGAAATTCCTTTACCTCATGCCTTATATATTTAAAATAATATCATTAGAGAACCCTAAGCCTTCAAGAAAACTATCGTAAGGTAATTTTTCCAGAAATCTTCATCTTCTCTATTCTCTTTCTGTCATTAAACTCCATCTTCTCTATTCTCTTCTGTCAAATTAAATTCTAGAAAATGTACATCTCTTTTCCATCTCAGTTTCAAAATGAGTTTTAGAAATTTACGTTTGTTTGTCCATCTCGATTCTTCTTTTTGAGTCTTGAATTTCATCGTCGATTCTTCTTTTTGAATCCTGAATTCCACGTTGATTTCCTATTGTCAAAACGACTTTTAATATGAATCATTTTTCCATCTGGAAATTAATACAGTCCTACTTTTTGTAAGTACCATTCTTTCCATATCGTCATTACGATTCTTTTCACATAGTCTCTCTCCATTTCAATAGTTACTAATCTTTATTTTCAATTTCTGAAAATTCCAAATTTAACTCTACTCAATCCCATTAATATTCAGTTCATCTCTTAGTATTTGATCTCATTTCCCAAGTCATATTTCTAAATTCCATGTAATATCTTATTCCTTCCAATTTCCCTCAAATCCTCCTATTTATTAAATTATAAATAAAATATTTACTAAGATACAAATTATTTTATTTATAGGAAACGAAGATAACGAGGACGTGAATTGCATTCATTTGCATCAAGCATTCAATTTTTCACCACATCACATTCAAGTTTTCACTACAGGAGGTGGGGATTTCTTTTACCTGTTTGTCTCTATTAAATGCTTTATGTGAGGTAATTGATGAATTGATGCAATGTGTCTGATGAAAGTTATTTATGAAAATGCTTGCTATGATTTATGATCTATGCATGAGAACTAGCCAGGGGCCGTCAAAGGTCCATGGGTCTTCATAGACCTTCGGGTTTGCCCGCCGTGCTCAGAATTAGCCAGGGGCCGTCAAAGGTCCATGGGTCATAAGTAGGCCTTCGGGTTTGCCCGCCGTGCTATTGATTGGCCAATCCCAAGACGAGGAAAATGTTTTTATGCATGTTGTATTATTTGTCTTGCTTTACATGTTGCCTTTAATTTAGACAAGCATGTCCCCACTGAGCTAGTGTAGCTCATCCCATATTATTACATTCTTTTACAGATGAGGAGTCGGATGCAGTGGTACGGTGGATGCTAGTGGGAATTGATTTAATTATTAATGACAAGTGGAATATAAATTATGATGATTATTAATAAATAGTTTATTGAATTCAATCGCTAACCTTTTTGTTTTGGTATTTAAATTTTGTAGTTTGATTTTTGAGGCGTGTTTACTTCATTTTTTTTATGGTATCTTTATTTTAATAAGAAAATTATTCATTTGAATTGCTTCCGCTAAATGTTTTATTAAATCTATGATTAAACGTTTTGCTAAATGATTTTGAGAATAATGTATATAATTTTATATTTTTTTAAAAAATGGGTATTTATGTTTTATGGGTTCACATCCCTTTTCTTATGGTCAAAAATTGTGTTATCATTTACTTTCAAAAATCGGGGTGTGACACAAATACACTACGCCTTTTGCTTTATTTTGACAGTTGTCGTAGATACTTATGACAACGGTTTTATACCGTTGTTGCAGGTTAATTTTACCGTTGTTGTAGACCCTTACCACAACAATTTGAAAACTGTTGTCATAATTTATTTCAGCGTTGTCTTTTACAAGTTATATTTATTAAAATCTAATAAAAATTCAAATATATAGAATAAGACATTCAACTCAAAATAGTCATACCAAATTCATCTAATACTTCATACAACAAATATTCATCATCTAAGAATTCATAACAAAAATTTAACGTCAAAATAGACAAGTTATCACCCACAAGTTTATCATAAGTTCATCAAAACAAGTAACGTACATTCCTCCCACAAAGAGATCCAATGACAAATGAGTATATGATTCAATCCTCTCATCAACTAAGTCTCCCATTACCTAATATTCATAAATATGCTCTTGAACACGTTCCGCCCACTCCTTACGCACTTCATTGATATCCCCTTCAGTGTATTTCTCTTCAATGAACTGTTAAACAGAAAATATACATTATATGTACATTGAATGAACATTTTTCTAATAAAACGTTCAAGATTAACATATAAGAAATTTTATAATCTTACCAATGATTGCATCGAACTAATCTTCTCAAAGGGATCACTCTCAACTATTTGCTTCATGTATTTCATCACATAAAAACCACATTGGAATGCGTCAGGTTGTTTAGGAGCCTACATGTAGTTGAATCCAACCATTATGGTTTTCCTTCAAAGCAACATGAGATAAAGTGATTACATACATTTATTATTGTCCACGTAGGTTTCTTCCTCCCTTTGCTCGTTTTGACTGCACTAAACATCTTCAAGGCCCTTCAGAAGTGATATAAGTAGTATAATTTAACAACAATCGTGTATAAATTAAAGAACTGTATGAAAAGATAGATATGATAATAGTAACAAACATTACAAAACTTACAACTCAACAACTTGTTTCCAAACTCCATCATGAATACCACTATAAAGAGGGTCCAACATTCCAACTTCCTCCTTGTGAGGATCAATAACAGTAAGGATCCAATGAGCACTACATATATACACACAAGCACAATTGTAATGTACGTATCTAATGTTAAAGCAAAATCAATGATCAAGTTAATCCAAATGATTTCAAATTCATACTTACCCCACATTACATGGAACTAACACAATCTGATCGATCAAGGTACCATCCAGTCCATTTGTCAAATCACGTGCTCTTTGTTCCATTGCATCATGAAGTGTTTTGTTATCCCTTTCCGTGTATGGAACATGACCAATATTCCATGGATCAACAAATTTAAATCTGTTCAGCCCACTTAAGCTCCTAATCTTCTCATATAAGTGCCTGTACATGAAAAAAATTCACAATCCACATTTGATATAAAAAAACAATAAAATAAATGTCCAAAAATTTCATATTTATTTACCATATGTAGACAGCAATACATGTGTAGGAGATTGGTTGCAATTGGCAAAAAGGCTCGACATCCTCAATGTGTACATAAAGGGTACGCTCACTTCCAAACACACCTCTATCAAGTGGTATCATGATATTGCCTCTACCTTCAAGAGAAGCCTTGCAATAACAATATACCATGCGTAATGGTGTTGGAATGGTCGAGAAATCCATCATGGGCTTCTTTTCTGTCTTCCTTTTCTTTTTTTGGTTTCTAATGTAAATAATGAATAATAAATAATACAAACTCCAATTAAATAATGAATAATAAATAATACAAACTCCAATTAAATAATAGATAATGAATAATACATATTAAGTAATGAAAACGGTACCTCCTCTTGCAACTTCATAAGATGCATCGGCCATGCAACATGAGATCCAACTGCATCACCAATGCTCAAGGACTCGTGTGTTGGAATGGGCAAAGGAGCATTTTCATCCACTGCTTCATCTATCGAAACTCTCATGCAATTTTCAGGCATTTACATTCCATGAATCAGCTCATTCAGCCATCAAACTATATGGATTGATCCCATCTGCAGATAAAGCTAATCTGAGATTTCTAGGATCAGAAGCAAAGTCTAGCCATTTATGGTCAACAACCTTCCAAGAGGGTGAATCAGCTGGATGGCGTAGAAAACCATCACTAACCCTCTTTTCAGCATGCCATGTTATGTCCTTCAAGACTTCAGCATTCCGAAACATTCTCTGAAATCTCGGAATAGGTGGAAAGTACCACAAAACTTTGGTAGAAATTAAGTTCTTCGTAGTCAAACTCTTACCCACCTTCCATCTCGAGGCTCCATAAGTCGGGTAACTAGTACATTGCTCATACTCCTTTCGATACAAAACACAATCATTGGGACATGCATGAATTTTCTCATAGTCCATGCCTAAAGCAATTAGACTTTTCTTTGCATCATACAAAGACAGAGGCAATTCATTTGAATCTGGCAGCATATCTCTAATGAGTGTAAGAAGTTCATCGAAACTCTTATCACTCCAACTATATTTGGCCTTCAGGTTGTATAGTTTCACAATTGAAGATAACTTTGTGAATTTATTACAACCTAAAAACAAAGGTTTTTCTGCATCCTCAAGTAGCTTTACAAACTCATTCGGATTGTCAGTTTCTTCATATGCAGCATGTACCATATCAATTGGGTCTTCTGAAGTAGACCGACATTGATTCAAATCATCTATTGAGTTGGTATAGTTTTCCCCATGCCATATCCAAGTATGGTAAGTTAAATCCATACCATGAGTCAACAAATGCAACCTCACAAGCTCAACTTTTTTCCTAACAAGGTTTCCACATGTTGAGCAAGGGCATGACATTACATTGTGGTTAGCTACATTTTGCCGAGCAAAATTCATGAAAGACTCTACTCCAGCTTTATACTCTTGTGACAATCTATCTTTTGACATCCATGATTTATCCATAATTAACCTACTAACACAAGATACTAGTAAATAAAAAATAGTCTTATAATATATATTTTCTTATTTTGCATCAATTGCCTAATAATATAATCAATATCAAAATAATTAGTGCACAATTCACAATTCATGACCAAACATACTACTAATTACTCAATAAACAAATAAACATCAACTCAAAAATGAAATTCCAATTGGGGACAGTTTTTTGAGAAAGCTTCAAACCCACTGTGAGAAAGCAATTGACAAATGTGAGGTAATTATGTATATGCTCCTACTGTTCTCAAATGCAAAAGCTTCTTACATAAATAAATTAAAACTCCATATCCACGTAGAATGGCAAATAATTTTACAAGTATTATAGCAAGCAATAAAGTAGAATCCTATTGTTCTCAAATGCAAAAGCTTCTTACATATGCAGTAGTAACTCCATATCCACAAAGAATGGCAAATAATTTTACAAGATTAACATATAGCAAACTGTAGTGATATCTGTGTAAATAATAATCCAAGAAAATTCAAAAAAATATTTCAATTCAGAACAGAGAATGGGGATGGGTGTGCAGTGTACCAGTGTTTGTCAATGGGATGCTTTGCTCGACTGTGAATGGAAATAGGGACGGCGTCGGTGGAGGTGGCGCTGCGAGGATGGGTGTGCGGCGAGGTTGCACGCTGGGCGGTGGCTGGAGGGGATGGGTGCGCTCCGAGGGTTTTATGCTGGGCTGCGGCTGGGTGCGAGCGGCTGGAGGGGATGAGAGGAGAGGCGGCTGCCGGAAACTTGGGTGCGCGCAGCGAGGTCGCCGTGGCGTGGGTGCGTTCGGCGAGGTGGCAGTGGCGTCGATCGGTGCTCGCGGTGAGGTATCGGGTGGAGGGAGACTAGGCAAGAGCTCACTGTGATGGTTGCAAGACCACGGCGATGCAGCTGCTGGCGGCGTGGGAAAGGGGCGGCGACCTCACCGGCGGCGGCGGCGGCTGTTGATTAGGGTTGACCGATTGGGGATTAGGGTAAAATTGGGTAAAATTGGGGATTTTGACTTGGGGTAATAGAGCTAAGTAAATTTTATTTTACATATATGTATTTATATTTAGTAATATTAATAAACAAAAATCAAGTTTTTTTGTCTACGACAACGCTTTTAACGGTTATGACAACGCTATAAAGTAGTCGTTGTCTTAGGTATATATTACTACGCATCAACGACAACATCAAATAGTATCCGTTGTCTTAGGAATCAACGACTACATATCTACGACAACCTCGTATCATAAGCATTGTCATAGGCTTCATTTTGTACCTAAGACTACGCCACTACGACAACGTCACGTCACTAGCGTTGTCTTAGGGCTGAATTTTACCCTACGACTACACCTCTACGACAACGCCAAAAAACTGCCGTTGTCTATGAGCGAATTTTTGTGCCCTAAGACAACGGTTTTGTCTACGACAACGGTAAATTTAGCTACGACAACGGTTTTTTCAAAAAACCGTTGTCTTAGGGGCGTTGTCTATGTGCATTTTTCTTGTAGTGTTTATTTAGTCATATACTAGCGTAAGTCCCGTGTATCACACGGGTATTTTAATACTAATTAAGAAATTTAAAAATTGTTATTTGTAGAGAAATTTAATTATTATTATTATTAATCATTAAGTTTTAATTTAATTAGTATGAATTTGAATTTCAATTGTGTGAAATTTTTTAGTTTTCAATTAATATAATTGCAAACATCAACTTAATTAAAACGTTTCTCCAAAATCTCATAATTTACAATTTTATTATGAATCATAATTATTAACACTTTATTATTCAATTATTATTATCTCATTAAATGTTCTATTATAATAGATTATAAATACTAAATGAGTTAATTTAAAATTAAATTATAATTAAATAGGATTAACCAGAGAGTGACATGTGTTACTCTTGGTTATTCCTTTAGTATAGATATAGATATAGATATAGATATAGATATAGATATATATTACAATAAGTAATAGTAAACGAGGAACAGGGAATCCCCATTTCGTACAAACGGGGACGGTTTCGGGGTTGGGGATTGAGTGGGGAGTTTAAATACCATCACCATATCATCCCCATATCATCCCCATAATTTCTAAATGGGGATTCACCGTCACCGCCCCATTCACCGTTTTGACCGGGGAATCCCCGTCCCTTTAATACAGGTACCCAATGGGGATGGTTTCCTGCTGGGATATAGCCACCCTTACCCCCTAAACAAAAATTAGTGACAGAATTATCCGTCGCAACTTAGTGACGGAATATTTCCATCGCAACTTAGTAACGGAATTTTCTGTCTTTAATTTTGTGGCTACTCAAGCAAAAAAAGTCAAGTGACGAAAAAAATTAGCGACAATTTTTTTTATTATTGCGACAGAATTTTCTGTCACAATTGTAATGACGGAATTTAAATATGTCACTAAAGTTTAGTGACAAAGCTGATTTTAACAGACTCTTTACGTCACAAATCCGTCGCTACTACCTGCTAGTGACAAAAATTCTGATTTTAGTGACAGATTTTTCCGTCACTGTTGTGCAATTTTCTTGTAGTTATATATATCTATATGCACACATATATACATACATCTATTTATTTCTATTAGGCAAAATTGTTAGGATAGATAAGTTATTGGACAAAAATGACTCGAAAATCATAAGTTAGGACTGAACATATTTAGTCAAGTTTGATGGATAATTTTACATTTTTTCCATATGATTGTTACATTATTTTCATACACTTAACTAAAGCAATAAAATTAAGATGACAAAATAATGGAGGAAGAGAGACTACGGTGAAGGTCTTCTATGCACCTGGTGCACCATGTAACTTAGTTGGTTCGGATCAACTCGAATCCACGTCCTTTTGTTTTTGTGTACTTTTTTTTTTTTTTTTGTGCTTACCTTTAAGTCAGTTATATTTTAATGTTATAATAGTCATACATTTATGTACAAATATCATAACATTTATATAATATTTTAACTTTAAAAAAAGTTCAATATGACACAACTTTATATATATATATATATATATACCTTTGTTTTATATTACTCGTATATTTTATGTGATTTTATATGCACTCTTATATCAAAATAGTTATACCTTTATATAATATAAAAATGTACTAACAAAACTAAAATGTATGACTAACTTAACTAAAATGTATAAAAGATATTTAATGTTTGTGGGAGAAAATGTTAAGTTATAACTAACATTACTAAATGTATGACTAACATAACATAATTATATAGCATCCGGGAGTGAGTTTGAGCAAGTGCATGGATCTAAAAGTTTAGGTGCTTCTAATTAGAGTGTGCTAGCTTAATGGTGTTCACACGTCCCAAATTGTTGGTTTGTAAACCGAAGGTTTGGGATGGCTGTTTTCTTTTTTTAATTCTCTTTCTTTAATTTTTTTAATTATTTATTTTTAAAAAATTAAATTCGGATATAAATATTACCATATTGACCAAAAGTATTACATATTATATGTAAAAGTAGTACACTACATACATAAAAATATTACATTATGAATGTAGTATTTTTACTTTTATAAAGTAATACTTTTATGTGTATCATGTGTGACAAAATTTTGAAAAATTATGTAATATTTTTATGTGTTTTAGGTATTACTTTTCAATATATTAGGCAATACTTTTGTAAAATAGTATGATTTTGGATTTGGTTAGAGTGTCTGAAAATATGTAATACTTTTATGGAGTAAATTATTTTTATCGTCCACTATCTAAGGGGGTCTGGAAAAATTGGACAACAACTTTTCGGGCGGGCAAATTAGGACTTTACTTTACGAGCTTCGTGAATTTTGCCCAATTTGAGTCCAATTGATCAATTGGGCAGAAATTTCAGGCTTTCGGACTAATTATGTTGACACGGCTCTTATTTTATATTTAAATGTTATTTAATTGCACACGTGGATGCCAACTAAACATAAAATGTGGAATAAAAAACATTAAAATAATATTAAAATAAATACAAATTCAATTCATCCCCTTTCATCTTCCTAGCGGCTGATCCATCACCGCCACCACCATGCCACCTTCTTGGTGTTGCCGCACTCTCTTCCCCCTTCCCCCTCCCCCTTGTTTGCGGCCCCTTTCAACTTCCCCGGCGGCCATTGCTTCTCCGGCGAGCACTACGTCGTCCCTCCGGCGGCGCTCGTCAGAATAGATGAATTGGAGGGGGTGAGCAGGGGCATTACGAGCATCTGACCATTAAGATGGAGAGCGAAAGCAGGGAAACGATAGTGGAGCCCAAGAAATCTTCCGCCACCGTCTCCCTCTAAGGTCGGGATTCAGTTCCCCATTGGTCATATCGCCCGTTTCCTTAGGTCGAAGAAATCTTCGATTTTGTTTTGAAAAATGTCCTTGATTTTTTTAAATTTTCCTTATTTTGGTTTCCCCTAATTTCTAGGGTTTGAATTATCCTCAATTAATCAGTTGTTTAGAGTGAGTAGATCGGCGATGCTCTGGTTTGGAGTTGAGGGCGGTCGTCGGAGGAGACGAGAGTAGCGTTTTTTTCTACAGAAGACGAAGATGATAAACAGATGAATTTTGCTTTTTCTTTTTCTATTTTATTTGTTAATTTTTATTTTTTAATTTGATTATGTGTAAAGAAGACGGGGGCCCCTTTTTTTTTAAGGTGAGGTGGAAATTTGTTTTTTTAATGCGAGAAATGTCATGTATTGCCACATCAACGTATTTGATCTGAAATGTCCAAATTAGGGATTTCACGTGCACAACATGTGTAATTTCGGCCCACATAAGCAATTTGGGCTAAAATTAGGCAAATTTTACGAAAGTTGTTAAATTATTGTTTAACTAGTATAAAGCCCGTGTCATACACGGGTGTTATCAAAATAAATATTTTAAGAAATTAATATAAAATATAATACATTTTGAGTAAGAAATATAATAATTGGAAGAATATAATAATGAATAATATTTTTTAGTGATTAATATTTTACATTTTTTAAAGATTTTATGATCTTTTAAGTGAAGTTTGTAAGAATATTCATACAAATTCACACACATATACATTTATTAACTATTTGTTATATTAAAATTAATTTGGAATTGAAATCTATATAATAATAAGACATAAAATGCAATATATTTAGAGTATTTTTATAAATATGTATTATTAACGTAATTTTAACATCATTTTTAAATAGTATTTTATTTTATATATTAATATTAGAACAATTCAGTTTCTTAAATTCACTTAAGTTAATGATCTCTCTTACAAAAATATTTTAATGATAATCACATGATCTAAAAAGTATTTGTATATATTCTTAATTTAACTTTTTACTCATGTTATTGTTATGTATGAAATATATTTTTTCCAATATTTAATGATTATATACATAAAAGATTTATTGTACGCACTAAAAATAATTGATTTTTTTTTTTTTTTTTTGCACTTGAAGTAACATCTTGAATGCACCTAAAATTTGATTTTATTTTTATTTTCTAAATTTTTAATAATGAATAATATTTCATTTTATATTTCAACATTAAGAAAGTGGGTTAATATAGATTAGATATTGATTGACAATTAAAAGGAAAGTTAATAATTTATTTAATTTAACATTCATGATATAAAATAAAATTAAAAATATAATATATTTTTAATCATAATTTGGGAAGAAAATCAAATTAATGTGAGAGTGACGTCCTGTATGGTTACTACTTTATAATATAATAAAGATTTATATACATAAGCTTTTTATTCATGTTATGTATGAAATATATTTTTTCCAATATTTAATAATTATATACATAAAAGATTTATTGTACGCACTAAAAATAATTGATTTTTTTTGCACTTGATATAACATCTTGAATGCGCCTAAATTTTGATTTTATTTTGATTTTCTAAATTTTTAATAATGAATAATTTTCTTTTTCTATTTCAAGAAGTGGGTTAATATACATTAGATATTGAATGACAATTGAAAAAGAAAGTTAATAATTTATTTAATTTAGCATTAATGATATAAAATAAAAATAAATTTAAATATAATATATATTTAATCATAATTTGGGAGAAAATCAAATTAATGTGAGAGTGACATGTGTCCTCTAGTGGTTATTCCTTTAGTAGGTATATAGATGTTGTCAGCCCGAAAAGTTACTGTCCGATTTTACCAGACCCCCAAAGTTACAGGGTAAAAAAATTAATTTACTCTACTTTTATGTGTATTAGCTAATACTTTTCTATATATCAACAAATGCATGAAAATTGTCTAATACATAAATGTAATACTTTTTTGTACAACATGTAATACTATTGAAATCAACAAGTAATACTCCCATAAAATAATATTGTTATGTACATCACGTAATACTTTTATGTGTAACATGTAATACTATTGAAATCAACAAGTAATATTGTTATTTGTATCATGTAATACTATGAAGTATTAGATAACATATAGAAAAGTATTGTCTAATACACAAATATAATACTATTGAAACCAACAAGTAATACCCTCATAATGTAATCCATTTTTGTGCAATATATAATACTATTGAAATCTACAAGTAATACTTTTATGTGTATCATGTGATACTTTTATATGTAGTAAAAAGTATCACATGACACACTTAGAAGTATTATGCGATTAGAATAACATGACTCTATTATGAATGTAATATTTTTATATATGACATGTAATACTTTTTGATTGACGACGTTGACTAGCTGTTGACCGGCCGTTGACTTTTGACTTTGACTAAGATTTTGATCGTTGCCTTTTGATCGGGTCGAATTGACCCATCTCACGAAATAGGATTCGTGAGACGGTCTTACACAACACTTTTTTTTTTTTGGAAGAGTAGGTAATTTTGGTTCTCTCTCATATATTATTTAAGCATTCAATTCGGAGTCACGCAAACACAATATAATACTATATATTGGTGGATATGTGATGAAGACTTGCCATTGACTTGAATTAATTTGACTTACAAGTAATTTGGTTTCGCAAAAACTCATATAAGACGGTCTCATGGATAGTTTATGTGAGACAAATCTTTATTATCCATGAATTGAACTTATATCCATAAATTTTCATATGAATTGCTAAGTGTGGGTTATCCATAAATTTTCATATGAATTGCTAAGTGTGGGTTATAGGTTGACCCGTCTCACGAAAAAAGATATGTGAGGCGCGGTCTCACACAACACATGACTTACTCATTTGGTTTTCGTTTTAGCTCTCTCTTATGTAGTATGATTTTCAGCATTTAATTCAGATTTAAAAACTAGTACTAGTGGTAGATATATGATAAATTGAAGTTTATAAGTTTGAAAATGCCAACCACTTCAATAAATAAGTGTTAGAAAATTGTTTGTTCAAACATGTTTTGCTCATTTTGTGCTCGTCCGAATAGACGAATTGGAGGGGGTGAGCAAGGGCATAACGAGCATCTGACCATTAAGATAGAGAGCAAAAGCAGGGAAACGATAGTGGAGCCCAAGAAATCTTCCGCCACCGTCTCCCTCTAAGGTCAGGATTCAGTTCCCCATTGGTCATATCACCCGTTTCCTCAGGCCGAAGAAATCTTCGATTTGTTTTGAAAAATGTCCTTGATTTTTTTAAATTTTCCTTATTTTGGTTTCCCCTAATTTCTAGGGTTTGAATTATCCTCAATTAATCAGTTGTTTAGAGTTTCAAGTATCGAATTCAATATCTGTCCTATTTGTGTTTCGAGTGCCTTGAAATGTGCTCCATTTTCAGCCTCCATTTTGTTGAGTCGAGCTTCGATCCTATCAACTTTTTCCTCATATTTCGACATCCGTGATCTCGACTCATTGATGAATGCACCCAAACACATCTTCCAGTAAAGGCTTTTTCCCTTCATTGATTACCCCATTAGTCACAGAAAATTCTGGAGGTGGTTGAAAAGTACTTCTCGTATTAGTGTACGAGAAATTTTCATGGTTTCTCAAGTCAGGATTATAATGCGTAGGAACTGAATAATTTTGAAAATTTTCATAATTCTTATAATTCACATAATAGGCCTGATCCACAGGATTTTGCAATTGGTCACCACCTTGACACCACTGATAACGATTGATAGTCATTACCTCCAATAATGTGTAAACACAACCTGAAAAATATATATATATATATATATATATATGGAAAACTAACTAAAAAAAAATCCTAGATTAAAATCAGGCAAAAATATCAAACATTAACTATTCCAAAACTCTAGTCCCCGGCAACGGCGCCAAAAACTTGATCGACGGTCTATTTCTAGCCTAAACCGCAAGTGTACGGTGTCAACTATAGATAGGGCGAGCAAGGTTGATCCCACGGAGACTAGTGAATTAGAACGATGTTAATTACCTAATTAATTTACCCAATTTTATCTAGGTGACCGAATTGAGAGAATTTAATCAAATTAACCTATGTCTAGAAACAAATAAATGAAATAAAAATATCAAACAAGAAAATATCAAGAAAATCAAGATTCAAACAAGGATCCTAAGACAACGATTTCATTCTACTTCAACCAAGTTTACTAATCTAGCAAAAACCAACCTCAAATCCAATTATTTTATATGAGCAATCACGATTGTAGATTAACCTCTCTCTCGAGCAACTTAACCCGTGGATCGATTATTAACGTTTGTATCTCTACCTCGCAGTTAATAACCAACTCCTAAAAGCTCCTAAGATCGTATTCTCACCCCAATTATTTATCAATCTCTCGATCCAGGCAATTTAATTGAGTCATGCATTCCCAAATCTATAATCAAATATCATCTCTCGATCTCAATCCAATTAATTAGAGCATGCATAAATTTGGCCAGAACTCATACATGGAATAAGCACAAGGAAGCATGAATAAAATATCATGGATTAGAGGAAAGATTAAAACTAAATATTCAACAAGAAGTCCATAAAACTACTCTCGTGCCCTAAGATCACGAGACCCCTAGCCAAAAATCATGTTTGTAAAGCAAAATAAATTACAAAACGACATGATCAAAACTAGAAATAAATCAAAGAAACGCTTATTGAATTTGTGATTGTTGGTTGCTCCTCTTGACTCTTGAATCTTCAATTTCTTGTTTTTTTCTTCGCTCTCAAGATGTGGATGAATGCCCATTTCTTTGGATGTGTATGGATCTTTTTATATTTTCCTATATCTTCCCCCTTTTCCCAAGTCCTAATTTGTATCTAAGTAGGTAAAAATCGGACTTGGAGCAAGTTGTATCCAAATAGGAGTCCAAACAGGCCTAAAAACCCGCAACTAGACCACCGACCCGGCCAAGTGACCCGGGTGACCCAGACTTCCAGCTTTCAGCCCAATATCAGTTTTGTACACCAAGTTATACCCAATTTACTCAAGCCCTGTCAAGACGAAAATTAGGACATTCTTGCGCAACTTTCAACTTCTTGTACTATTTTGCTCTCTTGAAGGCCGAATTGATGAAACCTTCCAACATGAAAGTTGTATAACTCCCTCTTAGCTTTCTAACAAGACAAGAAACATTGAATTTGGACTTCTGGAGCTCGAGATATGATTTTTCCTCCATAACTGCGCTTTATCGACTCCCTATCTCGACTCCAACTTGGCGTAAAATTCCATTGGACTTTCATTTTGTGCTAAAACCTATCAAATTCCTTTCAAATCAAGCAAAAACGTGAAATCTTAAAAAGATAATGAAATCTAAATAAAATCTCATGATTGCATGCTTTTCAACACAAAATAATATGAAATTAAGCCCCAAAATGCATCAAATAACGAAGTTATCAGTGTATTAGCTAATACTTTTCTATATATCAACAAATGCATGAAAATTGTCTAATACACAAATGTAATACTTTTTTGTACAACATGTAATACTATTGAAATCAACAAGTAATACTCCCATAAAATAATATTGTTATGTACATCACGTAATACTTTTATGTGTAACATGTAATACTATTGAAATCAACAAGTAATATTGTTATTTGTATCATGTAATACTATGAAGTATTAGATAACATATAGAAAAGTATTGTCTAATACACAAATATAATACTATTGAAACCAACAAGTAATACCCTCATAATGTAATCCATTTTTGTGCAATATATAATACTATTGAAATCTACAAGTAATACTTTTATGTGTATCATGTGATACTTTTATATGTAGTAAAAAGTATCACATGACACACTTAGAAGTATTATGCGATTAGAATAACATGACTCTATTATGAATGTAATATTTTTATATATGACATGTATAATACTTTTTGATTGACGACGTTGACTAGCTGTTGACCGGCCGTTGACTTTTGACTTTGACTAAGATTTTGATCGTTGCCTTTTGATCGGGTCGAATTGACCCATCTCACGAAATAGGATTCGTGAGACGGTCTTACACAACACTTTTTTTTTTTTGGAAGAGTAGGTAATTTTGGTTCTCTCTCATATATTATTTAAGCATTCAATTCGGAGTCACGCAAACACAATATAATACTATATATTGGTGGATATGTGATGAAGACTTGCCATTGACTTGAATTAATTTGACTTACAAGTAATTTGGTTTCGCAAAAACTCATATAAGACGGTCTCATGGATAGTTTATGTGAGACAAATCTTTATTATCCATGAATTGAACTTATATCCACAAATTTTCATATGAATTGCTAAGTGTGGGTTATAGGTTGACCCGTCTCACGAAAAAAGATATGTGAGGCGCGGTCTCACATAACACATGACTTACTCATTTCGTTTTCGTTTTAGCTCTCTCTTATGTAGTATTATTTTCAGCATTTAATTCAGATTTATAAACTAGTACTAGTGGTAGATATATGATAAATTGAAGTTTATAAGTGTGAAAATGCCAACCACTTCAATAAATAAGTGTTAGAAAATTGTTTGTTCAAACATGTTTTGCTCATTTTGTGTATAGATCTTATAAGAAAAATGAGTATTTGCGACTTCAAAATTGTTATACCAAAACCCTTAATAATTATCACTAATACATTTTGTGATAACATGCTCACGCTAATTTATAATAACAAAAGCTTCCTCGTTAAATTTTTTTTACAACATTTTGTAGCGAAACACAATTGATTTGTTAAGACAGTTCAATATAAGGTTGTGGTTGCATTCTTTGGGGCAAAAGATAACGTAATGGAGAAATGATATTCCATGAAACTGTCCTGTTTTTGTATAGAGATACATATTGCATCTAGTAGTTGTAGAGTGGTGATGAGAGAATGAATTTATTATTGTGTTCATACTTCAAACACTATTAGAAAACAACCAAATTCCAACGGAAATAATAACCGTTGGAAATTTTATAAATTTCAACAGAATTTCCAATGGAATTCAACGTTGTTGGAAATTCTATTGGAATCTTTATAATTTCCAATAGAATTTCCAACGGAATTCAATGTCGTTGGAAATTCCATTGAAATAATGTTGGAATTTTATTGGTGGTTGTATATTTCAACGGAAAAGTACCGTTGGAATGTTCCGTTGGAATTGTTTTTCCATTGGAATTTCCGTCGGAATTTTTATTCCCATGCCCCTTTTTCCGACGATCCAATTCCGTTGGAATCAATAATTCCAATAGAATTTTGCAAAATTCCAACGGTATTTCACAAAATTCCAGCGAAATGTTTCCGTTGGAATTTGAGTGATTTCTAGTAGTGAAAGATTATTACTTCTTTTAATTTCATGCTCACATCTTATTTTTATCATGTGTATGTAAGTTTCACATTTCTCCCATGCGCATAGTCATTGTATTTCATTACTCCTTTAATGACTTGCAATATTTATTTCTTATAACTTTGAATAGTAGTGTGTAGCCAAATGTGGAGTTAACGTTACCTTTAGAAGATATCCTCTTTCTATTATTGGTAATACTAGTATAGGTTTTGTGCAATGCACAACAATATAATCTATGATGGAATCATTTGTTTATTTATTTATTTATAAAATATTAATATTATAATATATATTGCATATATGATATATGTTGGAAAATATGTATGGTGTACTTGAAAGTAATGCAATATAACATATAGGAAAGTCGAGGTAATAGTTGGACTCTTTCGTTAAGCAAAATTACCGTGTACAGTGTTTTACGGTTTATGAAAAGTGTTCCTAAAATACAATGACTTACTAATTTAAGGACGCAAACACAACAAATCCCAAAGTTTTTCAGCAAACAAAAATGATGTGGAACTTTTGGAGACAAGAAGAAGACAAGACTATAATTGCAAGAATGTTAAGAATGCAAATCGTAGTTGAACAAATGAAATGATTGAACATAATCCCTAGAAGTAGAAGAGGTGTGGTGTTTTTCCATAATACACATTTTGATTTGAAATAATATGGCTTACAATAGTTCAGATTGGTTGCATCCCTGTAATTTGGGTTGCATATTAATTCCATTCAAACTCACATTTTCACACTTTTACACGTTTTCAACTAAAATTGCTAACTTTAAGTAATAATTTCTCATTCATCTGAAATTGGAATTGATAAAATAAATATGTTGGTCCCAAGTGACAGTAGGCTGGGGGGTGAATAAGCCTACTCAAAATTTTTAAAATTATACTCCAAAAGATATTTAAGTCTCAAAACACAGGCAACTATCGAGCTTGCTGTATCAGAAAGGATTCTGCTGTAGGGCAGTGACTTAGAGACTTAGGAAAAAAGAGTTTGTATGCACAACGGAAATACTTAAAAACGAATGTGTTTTCTTAAAGATAGCTTTATGCAGTATGCAATGATAGATAAGATATAAAATCAAAGCAACAAGAAGACAGATATAAAACAGACAGTAAGCTTAAGATAACAGAAGCTTAAGATCACAGAAATAAACACAACGATATATAGAGGTTTGAGGGTGGAGTAATCCCTCTACGTCCTTTCTACTCCTTCTCAAGGAGGAACTTTGTTAAGTGTTGTTTGATTTACAAAGACTCAACTTCTACAAACTAACTTAATAAGAACTGTCAGCTTTCTTCCCACATAGGGTAGCTGCACAGTGACTAAACTCTAACTTGCACACACAGAGCACTTGCTCTTCTACAAATGGAGCCTCCGATCAAGTGACTCCTACAATCTAATAAAAGAAAGAATTAAATCTTCAACAAAGGAGCAGCAAGCTTTTGAGCAGATAGCTTAAGAAACAGAGTGCTTGCTGCGATTAGACTGGACTTGAAACTTTTAGGAATTAAAGGATTGATTCGATTGAGAGCTTTGAATACTTGATTGCACGAGTTTCAGGTGAGTTTCCAGTCTATGTCTTCTTCTATTGATAGGCCTAGAGAATTCTGCCCGTTGAAGTGACGTCCTTCTCAGCAGTGAGCTCGTGGTGCGATGTCCTCGTCTGATTGGTTCATACGTTATTCTGTTGAAATAGTACACCACTGCTACTGTGGCCGCCATTTCAGTCTGCAGCTCGTCCTCTTGTCCTTTTGATTTCTCTAGATGACACTCTCTGATTGGATCGTACATGAATGTTCCTAACGGCAACGTAGAGTGCTTGATCCGAGGTAACTGCTTCCTGGAGTTGGTTACTGCTGCACTTTGTCGTATCTGGCTAGCTTCCTAGTCTGTAGCTTCATTCTAAAGGTTGCTGCAACTTTCCATACTTAGCCAATTTTGCGATTAGTTCAGGTAGTGTCCTTCGGAGTAACCTTTCAGGGTCATTCCAGTAGCTTGCTGCAATGACTTATACTTAATCAAATTTTGATCTTCCAAGGCAGCAAGGTCTTCTTCCTTCTTCAATCTTTGATCTTCAGTCTTCAAGCTTCCTGAGCCTAATCTAAGACTTTTACAACTCAAACTAGATATTAAGGATCCTAGGACCTATCTATTACATGTTTTGTCCTCATCAAAATCTATACAATGTTCCTTACAAAATATTCTAATTAAATTTATCTACTTGAAATGTAGATTTCAAATTTGAACTTGTTTTCGTTTTAATCAAACGAAACACCATGTAAAAATTGGTTAAAGATTGGTCGACATCAAAGTTTATGTAACACTTTTATGGGTGATGCCGTTACATAAACTTTTATGCAACACTTTTGATTAACTATAGTAACAATTTTATTACATTAGTAAAATACTTGTAGCACTAATAGTAACACTTTAGAAAAGATCGTTCAACATTAATTTATGTAATACTTTGAAAATGATACATATAAACTTTTATGTAACATTTTATAATGTTACAAAAAAAATTATATGTAACATTTTTAAGTAACACTAACACATTTACGTAACATTTTTAATAATGTTACCAAAAAAATAAAATAATATAACACTTTTAGTAATGTTAGAATTTATTTATGGAACACCTTTTACTTGCAAGTTCTATGATTTGAACTCATGACTTTAAAGCTAATTTTCACACTATTTCCAATCAAAAATATTTGTCATCAATTGGTTAATTATTTATTTAGTATTTAAATATTTTAGTTTCTTTTTATTTTTTATTTTTATATATATTTTTTATATGTACGTGGACGCATGATATATTTAGTAAATATAGAATAAAAATATGTACTGAAATAAAATATATGATTTATTTGAATGAAGTATAAATTTAGTTATATGAAAATGAATTTTGAGATAATTATATATATACCCACCTACATAGAACAATGTATTATTATAATATATACATAAAGATTATATAATAAAAAATTATATGATTAAAAATTGTTCATATTTATTAAAAGTTTTTATATATATGCGGAATGTGTTAATTAAATGATTCTCCAAATACGAAAGCTCGATTTGATAATTTAGGATTATGCTACACTAGAGATGAGTGGCCTCTAGTTACTACAAATGAAATTTAAACCCCAACAATTAGGATTCATGACTTAAAATTTTAGCAGTCAATTATCAAACACTTAACTTAGGTGGTAAATCCAAATTAAGCATCAACAATCGAAATCATTCAACACGGATAGCATAATCAAACCCAATCAAAACATCGAGAAGGGGAAACGAGATTAGTCAAAACCATAAGTAAATATATGAGTTCAACATCCCTGCTAACCGAAATTTGAAAACTAACCAATTATCTTCACGATTGAATCCAAAAAAATTGTAGAAGAATCCATCAAGAAAATAATCGCAAAAATAATTAAAAGGGAAAATTATCTCTCAAAACTCTCTCTCTCTCTCCAAAACTCTCTCCGCTCTCATGCGTGTGTTAAAGCTTCTTCAAATTTGGGGAAGAAGAAATTTATAAAAGTTTCCAAAAGCTATTCTCCATTCGTAGATGAGTTGTGCTGTTCTGGGGTGGACTAGATATTGGAAATGGGCTTCCACCATTCTTAAGCCCAACATTTTTTTTTTTCTTTGGTAATGGACTAATGGGTTGTCAATTGTCATTCTTTTTGGCCCATCATCCTACTTTATTTGTAAACCCATTTCTTCTATCCTTCAATTTTTTGTTAGGCTTTGAATCTATTTCATCTTGATCTATGATTATCATCTTCGATTCCAAAGTACTCCAAAAATTTCTAAAATAATCAACAAAACAATCTATAAGTAATTGGAGTTCAAAAACATGTATGGGTAAGAAAATAGTACAATCAATCACACAAAATACTATAAAATCTCAATTTAATTCATAATAAAATGCACCAATTTTCCACATATCACCAAAAATACTCATTCATTGATAGTAAAAGGTAAATAGTAGGTCACAATTTAACGTAACTTATAAATACACATGTGGAATTTGTTTTTTAGTTTTATTTTACTCTTATATCCATGTTATTTGAGAAGAGGTATTTTTGGCAAAAACATGGAAACATAAGATCTTATCTAAAGGGTTAATTTTTTTTTAACTCATTCACTTTTCGATTCTCGCACTTTTACCCATTATCTTTTCGAACTGGCAATTTTACCCTTTATCTTCTGAAAGTTCGTTAATTTAACCCAAATTCAGCCCGAACAGCCAATCGAGCTAAATTCGCAAGTGATTAGTATGTGCACCCTAGTTTTCAAACTATTTTTGCCCAATAACTTATCTGTTCTGTCAGTTTTACCCAATAACTTATTTGATTAGACAATTTTGTCCATTAACTTTTCAAGTTTCCGTCGTTATAGGGTGTCATGTGCTAATCACATGCAAATTAAGCACAATTTGGTTGTTCGGATTGAATTTGGGTCAAATTTTCAATTTTCAAAAGATAAGGATAAAATCGTTAGCCCAAAATGATAATGGGCATTGTTAGGAATCTTTGTATAGATCTTGATGAAGACAAAACATGTAATGGATAGGTAGTAGTAACCTTGTACTTAGGATTTTCAATGTAAAAGTTTTCGAGTTAAGGATGCTGCCTAAACACTGGAAGCTCACTGAAGGAAGCTAAAACTTACAAAGTAAGCTAAGGAGGAACCTTACTGGAAGCTAGCTGAAGCATACCGACCATACTGACCTACATGAAGCTAATCAACAGAGGAAGCTAGCCGAACTTACTGGATACTATAGACGGCTAACCATGCTCACTACACACAGCAAGCTAAGTTCCAGTAAATGACAACGAACGCTTAATGGTCATGGAAGACCGTTATTTCTGAATCAGCGCCCTCATCTCGCATAAAAGAATATTCAAAGAGAAGCCAATCATAGAAGAACATCTGGAATGATTCAGGAGATAAGAAGGACGAATCTGTAGAAATAAATAGCGCAGTACAACATTGTACCAAAGCGCACAAAGAATCTGTACGAGCCAATCAACGCTGGACACCTTGCTGATCAGGAAGCTACCTCTTTCAACGGGTACTAGAAATTCATGAAGCCTTTAAATAGATGAAGAGTGCACCTGAAACAATAACTGAAACTCACGAGCTCCCAAGCATATTCTCAAAGTTCTCAAGCATTCAAATCCTTCAAGTTTCAGACACTCAATCTATCGGCAACAAGCAATCCAGCTAATTGAGCTACCTCATCAGAAGCTTGTTGCACCCCAGTTGTTGAAGAACCGTCTTTTTCTTTCATAGATTGTTTTAGGAGTCTCTTAGTAGAGGGTAGTTCCTTCTAAGTGTTTTCACTCTTGTTAAAAGAGTAGGGGTCTTGTGTGGGTTATTGTATTGGTCACTGCAATTACTTGTGTGGAACGCTGCTTGTCTTGTTAGAGTCTGATTGTATTAGTAGAGTCTTTATAAACCAATCAACCTTAACAAAGTTCCTCCTATGTGAAAGGAGTAAAGTGGACGTAGAGGGATTACTCCACCCTCGAACCACTATATATCGTGATGCTTGTTTTATCTGTTTACCTAAAGCTTTTTGCATTACCTTATATCTATCATACTGCCTCCTGTGTTTTCAGAAAACAACATATTTTCTAAGTATTTTCCGTTGTACATAAAACTCTTTAAAGTTCATCTGTTTACCGCTTAAGCAGTAACATCGATCAGAAGCAGCAAGCTCAGTAGCTTACTACTCACTGCAGGAACTTACAGTCTTTTGGAGTAAAAGTTTGAAAATTTGAGAAGATTTATTCACCCCTAAACCTTCTATCATTTGGGACCAACAAGTAAAATTGCAAGAACGAAACAGTTAATGGGAAAAAAGATCTTTTCTAAAATATGGTGAAAGTAAGAGTTTATTATGTTTTAAAATAAGAAAATTATTTAGAATATCTAAAAATGAAAAATAAAACTAAAAAAAATACTTATATATAACAACAACAATTTAATTTTAAAGTAATATTCAGAGTTTATTATTTTTTTTACCCCGTAATATAGGGGGTCTGACATTTTTGCACAGGAATGTATCGGGTTGACAATTTTGCCACGTATTGATTACAAATTGTGCAAATGTTACCCAATTTCAGCCCGAACTGCTTAATTGGGCCCGAATTGCTGATGTGGAATTAAATTGACCTTCAATTAGGGTCAATCCAATCAAAATCTGTCATGTAGAATTATTTATATTATGTGACATTTTTAAGAATAAAAATCAAAAAATTAAAATCAAAATTATAAAATATCATCTTCTTCAGCATCCCACCACCGCAGCCGCCATCATCCCACCACCGCGCCGCTAACAACTGGATATCGGCTTCCATAATAAACTCGAAGACACTGCCAAGAAACCACCTTCTCTGCCGCTAAGCTCCAAATTACTTACTATTGCTCTTCGAATTACTTTGATTCTGAGACAGCTGGGATAACAGAGACGAGAGATGGAGTAGGGACCCTCCTCGCCGACCAGACCCAACCCGTCGCAACCCCTCATGGCGACGGCGAACTCGAACTCGGCTGCAGTGGGGCGGGGGAAAGGGGAAGGGGGAGATCATTTTTATTTTGATTTTGCTTTATTTTTATTCTTAAAAAATGTTTTAAATTTTGTTTTTTTATTTTTACTTTATTTTTATTCCACATCATCGAATTTGGCCCGAATGGCCCGAATTGAAGGCCAATTTAATTCCACATCAGCAATTCGGGCCCAATTAAGCAGTTCGGGCTGAAATTGGGCAACTGCACAATTTGTAATCAATTCGGGGCAAAATTGTCAGCCCCATACATTACTGTGCAATTTGCCAGACCCCACTTATTTATAAAAATATATATATTAAAAAAATAAAGAAATAAAAATATATTTACTAAAATTTTAAAATATTTTTTTTAATATTATTATTGTTCACTGAATTCTTTTAGCTATCTATCCCGCAAGTGTATAGAGTAGATTATAGAAGTGTTGAGTAAGGTTGATCCCAATCAGAATATCTATCTAGGAGCAATCAACTACACAAATTTAACCCTAATTTTATCTATGCTATTAGATGTCAATGTTTTAGATTAATTATACTGAAATAATAACAAAACTATAGTCTATAGTATATTTAAAACATGAAAAGTTTAACATATTTACTGATTTGCCACACAATTACAAAATTGGATATATTTACTAATTTGCCATTGACCAATAGAGAAAAAGTGGAAAAAAATAAAAAAAAACTTTTGAGAATCTTATAGAACAAGCTTCATATATATTTTAAATATAATAAGTAGTCTTTTAATTTAATATAGGGGTAAAATGAAATAGATGAAATTATTTTGGATGATATGATTATATGATTATGTCTTAATGATATAATTAAAAAATCTGAAAATAATAAAATTTAAACATTGTCAAAAAATTTAAAATTTTGAAAATTATTCTATAATTTTAATACATAAATGTGAAAAATAAGTCTAAAAGCTAAATTTCATTTTACGAAGGGCTGTAAAATATTTAAAAGTTTAAAAGCCATTATAAAATTATTAAAAATAATAATTAAATTTGAAAGTAATACTAATAATAATCTAATAATGTTGTGAGGTTAATCTAAAACAAATCCACAAATAACATTTAAAAATAAATTCAAACATATATGCAATACTAATTGTGTAATATATAAGAAAAAATATTCTAAATTGGTTTCAAAATTCTAAAAAAAATATATTTTTTAAATGTAAAATGAATTTGAAACCTAAATTATTTAAATATAAACTAAGTTTTTGAATAAATACAGTGTTTGTAAAATAAACCCATCTAAAAAAAATGTAGAAAATTATTTACAAATTATTAAATATAATTCTAAGATATAAAGGAACAAAAATATGAATAGAACATATATATTAACAAATATAATTAATCACTTATAATTAAAGCACACAAACACAAAACTTTTTTTTTATCGTCGTCGTTGTTGTTGTTGTCGTCATCATCATCATTATTAAAAAAATACAGATTTTTTTACAAATTTCAAAATAATAAGATCTCATTAGTAATATTTTAATATAATAAATTTATTATATTATTATAATCATAATTGTCATAATAAATAATAACCGTGCATTGCGCGAGTGTACTGCTAGTAAAATTTAACTAAGATATGTTCTAGAATATTTTTTCATCTAATTCTCATCAATACATCATATTTATTAATTTAATTTTAATGATTAATTATCCTTTATGAACCTTCACAAATATAGAATTAACAACTCTTTTGAGTTAGTTAATCAGTTAATTATTATGCTAGCACAATAACTCCCAAGACATCTAGGATTGAAAATCTAATTACATAAATCATTAATCTCTCGATCTAAGTCCACTTAAATAAATGTGGTAAATCATGTTTTAGTTTTTTCTTTAATTAAAAATTCTAAACATAATTTCCTATACTCCTACTACTGCTACCACTCCTATAATCCTATTCCTACTACTAGTACCACTAACCCAAATAAAAAAATTTTCTAGATTTTTTTGTTCTTGATTAAATATTGTAAATAGATTAATAATCATGGTAGATCATTTTTTGGTTCTTATAAAATTTGGCATTAATTAAAAATTCCAAACACAATATCCTACCTATACTCCCTACTCATACTACTACGTTCCCTCCTATTCCTACTACTACTACGTAGCACCACCACTAACCCAAATAAAAAAATCTATTTGCTACATTAATTTTTTCTTGGTTAAATATTATAAATAGATTAATAACTATGATAAATCATTTTTCGATTATTATAAAATTTGTCATTACCTTCCAAACATAATATCCTACATTCCTACTCCTAAGATTGCTATTGCTAATTCTATTTGCTAAATTTGTTTCTTGATTTATATATCTTAAAATATTGTAAATAGATTAATAACATCCTGAGTTTCCAGACACATCGCACTTCCAATATTCCTCAAAATCTTCTAAGCACAATAATTGGGCCAAGTGTGATGATAAATCAAATTTTTTTTTTGTTATTATAAAATTTGTCATTATTCGATGAAGTTTGATTTTGCTATCTGACAAAATATAATCCATAATTAGTGATGTGGTCGAACTGACCACATTCGAACTATTCTGTAAATCAAACCGATTTGAAGACTAATTGATGCGAACAAAACAGAGAAGTAGGTAGAACGTGTGGGCGAACAAGAAAGTTCGCGCTCTATAGAGAGATATGTGCGAACTAATTAGATTTGCAAGCTGAAATGTCGAACTAAATCCGGAGCGAACTAATTCAAATTTGAAGCAACCGCCACGACCGCGAGTATCTCGCCCACTTTCCACTTTTTTAGGAGAAAATCTAACTGCCATGTTTTTCAGGGAGTATTTATAACTCTTATCTTTCTATTCACACACACACAAAATTATACACTGAAATTATTGAGAAAAAAGCATTAGCGAGTTTTTCCTGGATTACTGACTTGAGCGTCGGAGTCTCTTCACCGGGAGAAACCCCCGGTGTTCTTTGTTTTTGCAGGTGTTTTCAATCAGAGAATTCCAATCGGCATCGAAAAAAAAGAAGATCGAAGTTAGGACAAATCAATTAGGAATGTATTAATCAATGTCATGGTAGAATATGTTATATATGAGACCGTCTCATGAATTATTTTATATGAGATGGGTCAGTCTCACGAATTATTTTATATGAGATGGGTCAATCCATAATTTACAATTTACACACACATATATATAATTTTGTAAAATTGAGTTTGGATAATTGAAAATATTAAGAAATTTGTCTCACAAAAACTATTTGTGAGAGTGTATCAAGTTCTTATGAAAAAAAAAGGGTGCAAGTGGCTTTTGGATTTGGTTCACTGCTTAATACATTTCATTCTTCTTATATTGCAAAGTTCAATAATAGATGCATGAATAAATCTATTAATTATAGTTTCTGGTTTGGTAGGTACTACAACAATGTTATTACCGATAGTGATCGCATTAATATATGTCCATGGCAGGTGTATCAAATATCTAGTACATCAATTAATTTTATTTTTCATATAATTAGGGGATGAGATTATTACACATCAACGCTGAACATTAAAAGTTGTCTACCATGGACATATTACAAGTTGCCCACCATGGACATATTAGGTTTTTTCGAGTATTTTAACAAATGCATATTCCATAATGCAAACACTAAAAAATTCAAAATTTAATGTTTAAATAGCTCACATTCCAAGTTTTCCAGACATAACTTCGTTGCATGAATATTAAAAAAAGGTGTAATTGTAAAAAAAATCACCACTTTTTAAAGAATTGTAAATTTATCTCCACTTTTCAATAATTGCAAAAAAAAAAATCACAACCTTTGATCACCCTCGCGGCCAGAAGCGAGGACATGCTGAACTGTCCAAGAAGGTGGACGATCTCAGAAAGGAGTTGCGAGAAGTCCAGAAGACTGTTCGACGGATTCCTCGGAGTTCCAGGGGAAATCCTTTTTCTGAAGAAGTTATGGAGGATGAATTGACAGCCTCCTTTCGGCCGGTTAATTTTGACTATGATGGTATCACAGATCCGTGGGATCATCTATGTAGATTCGAGAATACTGCTCTATTACATCGGTATTCAGATGGCATCAAGTGTAGAGTATTCGCGACTACTCTTACCAAGGCTGCTCAGACATGGTTCAGCCAACTAAATGATGGGATGATTCACAACTTCGAACAACTGTCGGAGTTGTTTCTGCACTAGTTCGCCAGTTCGAGAAGACAGAGGCGATCTACTCAAACATTGTTCGGCGTGAAACAGAAAGGGGACGAGATCTTGCGAAATTATGTCAAGAGATTTACAGCCACTACTTTAGAAGCTCCTGAAGCTTCGGACGACTTGGTTGTTAGCGTTTTCATTCAAGGTTTGAAAGAGGGTGACCTTCATACTTCGCTGGTTAAGAAGACACCCAGCAATTTTGATGATCTACTACAAAGGTCTACCAAATACATTAACTTGGAGGAAGTAGTTCGAATGAAAAAAGGTGAGAGTTCGAGTCGAATGAGTAGACCGCAACAGGAGCATGAAGGACAAGAAAGAGAGATGGAGGGGAACATCGAGCGAGATTCGCTCCACCCCCCTTGAGAGAAAATCGGACAGGACGGAGGTATGAACAATACACGCCCATGACTATGCCACCCAGACAGGTGTTGATGGAAATATGGAATCTGCCCCAACTAAAATGGCCGTCGACTTGGAGCCCTAATCCGAAGAAGCCATCTACCTTCGGCAACGGTAAATTGTGTCGATTTCATAATGAATATGGGCATGGAACTGATGAATGTTTGCATTTACGAGATGAACTGGAAAGATTAATCAGGGAAAACAAATTAGCTCGTTTTGTCCGTCGAACTCGACCGAACCGTGAACAGAGAAACGATCAAGAAGAGCCGAGACGGGAAAGAAGGTAAGAGCAGCAAGAACTACCTCTGCCTCCACCTCCCCCAGCGCGAGCTAGACCTGAACGGGAGGAGAGACCCACTATTCACATGATTATGGGTGGACCAACAGATGGAGATTCCAACAGAGCTCGAAAGGTGAGACTTAATTCTGTCAAGCAAGAATAGAATACGGTTCACTCGATCTTCGAGGAGGTGGCGATTAAGTTCGGAGTTCGCGATCGTGTTGCCATTCAAAGTCCCCAATTCGATGCCATGGTGATCGTTGCTGAAATAAGAGGCTTTAACATTGAGTGGGTATTCGTGGATACGGGAAGTTCAATGGACATTATGTTCATGGATTGCTTCAAGAAGATGAGATCAACAGTGGAGGTAAAATCTGTAGAAACTTCACTTTACGGTTTTGCAGGAGAATCTGTGACAGTGTACGGCAAAGTCCAACTTCCTATGGTGCTAGGGGACGAAGAATGGAGGCAAAACAAGACAATGACTTTTCTCATAGTGGATGCACCCTCTCAATACAATGTGATCCTAGGTCGTCCTTCTCTAAGTTCGTATGCTGCAGTCATTTCGCCTGCACATTTAATGATGAAGTTCCCTGTTGAAAATGAGGAAGGGCGAGTAGTGGGAGTAGGAGTTGTTCATGGCGACCAGCAAACTGCCCGACGTTGTTATATAACTGCAGTTCGATAATCTGAGTCTCGCAAACGCCATAGCGAACAGAGGGATGATGTTGATCGAGGAAGAGATAAGAGTCTGAAGAAGGGAGATGAAGTAAAGACTGCAGAATTTGAAGAAGGTGAACTGATGAGTGTGGAGTTAATCCCCGAGCTGCCAGGGCATTCAGTTCGGCTCGGGAGTCAATTGTCGGAACAGGTTAAGGGAGGAATCGTGGCCGCTCTCCAAGATAATGTGGATCTGTTCGCATGGAAACCTGAACACATGAAGGGTATAAATCCGGAAGTAGCAGTTCATAAGTTGAATATCAAGCCTGATGTTCGACCAATTAAACAGAAACTGAGACACTTTGGGGATCAACAGAATGAAATCATCAAGAAAGAGGTGGAGAAGCTGCTAGAGATTGGGCATATCGAAGAGATCCAGTATCCTCGATGGCTGGCTAATGTTGTGCTAGTCCCGAAGCCGGGGAACAAGTGGCGGATGTGTATCGATTTCCGGGATTTGAATAAAGCTTGCCCCAAGGATCACTATCCTCTCCCGTGGATCGATAAGCTAGTAGATTCCACAGCAGGATGCGAACTGCTGAGTATGATGGATGCAGCGCAAGGATATCACCAAATCATGTTGCATCCAGAAGATAAACCTAATGTAGCATTTATTACTTCTTCAGGTACATATTGTTATACGGTTATGCCATTTGGACTAAAAAATGCAGGAGCTACTTACCAACGAATCAGTCAGTTCAGTTCTCATCCGTGAAGAAGGTAGAGATCAGTTCCCTGTATACTTCGTTAGTAAAGTTCTTCATGGGGCAGAGATCCGCTACACCGAGGTAGAAAAGGTCGCTTATGCCTTAGTCACTACGGCAAGAAGATTGAGACCATATTTTCTGGGTTATGAGATCACAGTACGAACTAACCATCCGCTGAGTGTAGTGTTGGGAAAACCGGACGCTTCAGGAAGGTTAGTAAAATGGGCAGTCAAACTGGGACAGTTCGATTTGAAGTATGAACCGCGAACAGCTATAAAAGGTCAAGAATTGGCAGATTTTATTCAGGAAACAACCAGAATACAAGACAAGAGAGAATGAGAAGTATTTGTAGATGGATTGTCGTCCCGCCATGGTGCAGGAGCTGGAATATTATTGATCAGCCCCGAGAAAGATGAGTTAGAATTTGCCATAAAATTTCAATTTAAGGCGTCTAACAATGAGGCAGAATATGAAGCTTTTTTTGTAGGGACTGAAAATAGCCGAACAAGCTGAAGCCCGAGATCTGATAGTTAAATCAGATTCATAACTGGTGACACAACAACTCCGAAACCAATGTGAATTTAAGGAAGATCGCATGATTTCTTACGTACAGAAAATAAGAGAAATGGAGAAACGATTTGAAAAACTTCAGATCGAACAGATACCTCGGAACGAGAATCAGAAAACGGATTATCTGGCAAAGATCGGGAGTTCGTTACAGGACTGTTCGAAGAGAAGTATTACTGTTATGGGAGTAGGAAAGGAAAACGAGGTGATGAATGTTGACCTAGCCGAGCATGATTGGAGAACTCCCTTTTTGAACTTTTTAGGAGGAGTAAGGGAAGGACAGGCAAAAGACCTCGAGAAATTGGAAAAACAAGCTCGATTCTACTACATTCTTGATGGAGTGTTGTATCGAAAAACTTTTCTACCTACAGATGCAAGATGTTTGTCCCAAGAAGAAAGAATCAAGGTTTTAAAAGAAGCACATGAAGGAGGATGTGCCGAACATGCGGGAGCTCGAGCACTCACGCGAAAGGTCGCGCGAGCCGGCTTCTATTGGCCTGCAATGAAGAATGACGCCAAAGAGATAGTTCGGAAATGCAACTCCTGTCAGAAACATGGGTGGAGAATTCATACTCCGGCAACAGATATGCTTACGGTATGTTCGTCTTGCCCTTTTGCTAGATGGGGTATTGACATAGTTGGTCCATTTGTTCAGACCAGAGGAAATAAGCAGTTTTTGGTGGTGGCCGTGGACTACTTTACTAAGTGGGTCGAAGCGAAACCTTTGGTCAAATTGCCGAGTCTGATATGATCCATTTTATATGGAAAAGTATTTGTTGCAAATTCGGCTTACCTAGGATTTTGGTATCAGATAACGGAGCTCAATTCAGAGGCAAAAAGATCACGGGATGGTGTAAAGAAATGAAAATTTTACAAGTGTTTACTCCAGTGGCTCATCCTCAGGCAA
This sequence comes from Scutellaria baicalensis, assembly GCA_005771605.1. NCBI lineage: Eukaryota > Viridiplantae > Streptophyta > Magnoliopsida > Lamiales > Lamiaceae > Scutellaria > Scutellaria baicalensis. The sequence continues at coordinate 3,997,858 of CM016729.1, forward strand.
ATGGACAAGTCGAAGTGATTAATCGAATCATATTGGACGGACTCAAGAAACGCTTGAATTCGAGAAATCGAACTGGGTGGACGAACTACCATCAGTTTTGTGGGCGTATCGAACTTCATCCAGATCGACTACGGGTGAAACTCCTTTCAGTTTGGCATTCGGAATGGAAGCAGTGGTCCCAGCCGAAATTCAAGGAGAAGCTCTACGAATTTCTAACTTTGATCCCCAGCAAAATGAAGAATTGATCAGAACAGACTTGTTATTTCTAGAGGAGGTCAGAGACAAAGCCAGAGTTCGCCATGAATTATACAAAAGACGTATTCAAGCAGCCTTCAATAGGAAAGTTCGAAAGAGAGAATTCCAAGTAGGGGATCTGGTTTTAAGGCAATCTAATGCCTTGTTGGAGATCAGGAAATTGGATGTCATTTGGGAAGGGCCGTATACTGTTACAAAAGTTTTGCCCGGTGGATCTTACGAGCTCACTGATGAAAGAGGAAAGGAGCTGCCCAGACCATGGCACATCACTCACTTGAAGAAATTTTACACTTGAAGTATCGAATGCCAGTATGTTGCTTTTTACTTCTTTTTTTTAAGTTGTTGTTGCTTTAATGAATAAGAGATATTTTCATGCCCCGTGGATGTAGGTCGACTTTACCGAACCACGTTAAATCCCTGAGTTTTTCTTTGTTGATTTACATATATTTACGTACATATCTGTTCGAACCATATTATGGAGCGAACTTAAAGTTCCCTCGGAACTCACCGATTAAGCAAATTGAAGAAGTTCCCTTGGAACTTAATGATTAAGCAAATTGAAGAAGTTCCCTCGGAACTTAATGATTAAAGCAAGTTGAAGAAGTTCCCTCAGAACTTAATGATTAAGCAGATTGAAGAAGTTCCCTTGGAACTTAACGATTAAGCGAATTGCAGGAGTTCCCTCGGAACTCGCTGATTAAACAAATTGAAGAAGTTCCTTCGGAACTTAACGATTAAAGCGAATTGAAGAAGTTCCATCGAACTTAATGATTAAGCGAAGTGAAGAAGCCTCTTCGGAGTTCAAAGCTTAAGTAAGTTGAAGAAATTTTCTTGAAACTTTGTGACTAAATGATTAGGGGAAGTTCATTCAAAACTCTGTGATTAAACGAGTTAAAAGAAAGACTAAAGTGCGCAAATTGATTTCATTTCCGATTGATTCATCAAAGATACAAGTACAAATTTCAAAAAAGATGCAAGTATTACAACAAAAGCGATTAAGAGCGATCAGGAGAAGGAGTAGATTCAGGAGTTGGCTGGATCGGAGCTGGGAGCAGAGGATCGAACATGTCCTCTGGCAAGTCCACAGTCGGGCCAGAAGGGGGCTCAACAGATGCCGGAAGAGACGAACTGGAGCCAGGATTGTCGAACTGGTTGTCAGGAAGAACTTCCTTGAGTGCTTCTTCTAAGCAGCCCGACCACCACCGTGCATCAACATCCTCATCCGGATTCCCATGCCAGCCAGGAGGAATGGAATATGTTTGCAGCAACTTCTTGGTTCACATAGAACTGGAACGTTTCCCCAACTTCCTCCTGGTAAAGCCGAACTCCCTCTTTGAAGTACGCCGGTGCCATGGGAGCTGCCTTCGAAAGGAAAAGGACGGAATCCCAAAGGCGAGATATGAGTCTTTCTCGGAAGTCTCCGATATTAACTCCATCTTTGGGCTTCGAGCGAAGCGGTAAAAGCCCTCGTTAAACATAGCTTTTCCGAACTCGATTCGGGCTCTCTTTTCCTGTTCGAGTTCCGCCCTCAGCTCTCTATTTTCCTCCTTCAGCCTTCGATTTTCAGCCTGCGCGTTCGAAAGAGCGGACTGCTTTTCCATAGTAAACTTCTCCTTGGCCAGCAACAGCTCTTCCCTCCTGGCCACCTCCGAGCGAGCAAGCGCCAGCTCCATTTCCCGCTCTTCCAACTTAGTGGATAAGTTTTCGGCTTTGCCGGCATTGATGGTCAGATCGCTCTCCAACGTCTTCTTGTCCTCCAGCGCATCCCTCAGGCGATCTTGACGACGAAGGGCCCTTTTGCCCATGAATTCGAAGTATTTGGTGAAGTTCGTCACCCGAGACAAGTTCACCTTGAACTCCTTCACCTCGCTATCTTCCTCCTCTTCCACAGTCTTCCCGCTCGGAACGATTGCCCTCTCCTGAGCCTCGGGTTCCACCTCAGTTCGTTCGGAACCAGCCTGCGCTCCTCCCTCAGTTCACTGTTTTTTGGCCGATTTTTGTGAACTGGAGGGACCTTTCTTCTTCCTGTGAAGAGAAGTTGTAGCTTCGGCCACTTCTTCAGTCATCTCTTCGGCAGGATTGACAGCATCCGAAGCATGGGCAGTCGGTGGCGAAGAGGAAGCACAAACAACAACAACAGTCGAGGGAGATACAGCAGAAGTACTGTCTCCCTTGGCCGAGCTTGGGTTGGTTTTGGAAGCCAGTTCGTTTAGGCGCCTCTCATCTTCCTCGTGGAAGGCCGCAGCTTGCCTACCATTCACTGCTTCGTCGGCCGGGGAAAAGACAGTCTTCTGGGCCTCGGGGATCGCCTCGTCGAAGATGAAAAACTTATTCATCGCCTTATCTGCAATACAATAAGACAAGTGGTCAATATGGTACAGTACGATAAGTTTAAAAAGAGATAATTGGAGAAGCGATAGGAAAATTTTAAGCAACCTAGATTGAACTTGCGGGGAACTCGACTGTTCGGGTAAAAACCCCAGAAAGACAACAACTGTTCGGATGAACTCATACGAACTATGTCGAACGATCCCCTCCGGAAGAGCCTGTCCAAAGACGCAATCTCGAAATCCCTGGGCGTAGCAGGCTCAACTTGGTTCGAACTCTCAGCCCAAGGAATAGTTCAGAAAGACCGATTCGTCGGCGCACGAACAAAAAAATATTATTTTTCCCAGGAGCTGATTTTATCATCTCCTGAGGATAAAAATTGAGCTCGTTTTCCTCCGCTACGAGGGCTCAAGTAAAATCGATAGGGTTCAGTATGTTTAAGAACAAAACAGGAACGGAATCGGTCAGAGGTCGGCTCGACTCCCATCCATTTACACACCATGTAAAAAGCTACAATGTAACTTATAGAATTTGGGTGCAATTGGTTCGGACATACCTCAAATGCCGAACCGACCTCCAGGAAAAAGGGGTGAATAGGAGGAACTAAACCTAGGGTGACATGTTTTAAGAACCATGTCTAGCAGCCGGCTGGAGCCCGATGATGACGATCATCGGGACTAGGAATGATAACAGAATAGCTCGCCGCTGCCATGAGCGAACTCAAAAGAACGGTATGAGTTTGGGTGGTTTTGGTGGCAGAAAAAACATTATCTACAGTTTTCTTACGAGATCGCTGGGGGGGGGAGGGAAGAAAGGCTCTGACGCCCAGAAGTAGAAGCTTTCGGAACTGGCGCATCAGAGGTAGGTCGTAAGAGGAACTCCTCAAAACCCTCCTCCGATTCACTCTCGTCCCTCAAATTGATTAAAGAAGAAGAAGTTATTTGAAAAATACGAGTGAGGAGAAAGAAAGAAAGGAAAAGGTACCTGGATCTGTTTGAAAGACTTTAGAAATCACAAGAGAAGAGTTCTTGGTTATGAGTGAATGCTAGTATTTCGCAGAAGGGTTTTTTGGAGAAGAGGATGGGATATATATAGAGAATGAGGAAGCTTCTCAGCGACGATTCAGTTTTTCGAGGTGAAAATGAAAGGTCGCGTGATCTCGTCCGTTGGATGCGGTTCGATCTAACGGCGAAGACGAAAAGGTGAAAATGGAAGGTCGCGTGATCTCGACCGTTGGATGCAGTTCGATCTAACGGCGAAGACGAACAGGTGCCTTGGGATGGGGGAAACTGACAAGCCGGCGTCGCAGACGAATGACTGATGGGACGCGATGCTTCTCAAGAAGCATCATAATTAGCAACAATGCGAAGTACGTTAGTGCGTGAACACACACACTCCGAAAGGGGGGGAGTACTGATGTGGTCGAACTGACCACATTCGAACTACTCTGTAAACCAAACCGATTTGAAGACTAATTGATGCGAACAAAACAGAGAAGTAGGTAGAACGTGTGGGCGAACAAGAAAGTTCACGCTCTATAGAGAGATATGTGCGAACTAATTAGATTTACAAGCTGAAATGTCGAACTAAATCCGTAGCGAACTAATTCAAATTTGAAGCAACCGCCACGATCAAGAGTATCTCGCCCACTTTTCACTTTTTTAGGAGAAAATCTAACTGCCATGTTTTTCAGGGAGTATTTATAACTCTTATCTTTCTATTCACACACACACAAAATTATACACTGAAATTATTGAGAAAAAAGCATTAGCGAGTTTTTCCTGGATTACTGACTTGAGCGTCGGAGTCTCTTCACCGGGAGAAACCCCCGGTGTTCTTTGTTTTTGCAGGTGTTTTCAATCAGAGAATTCCAATCGGCATCGAAAAAGAAGAAGATCGAAGTGAGGACAAATCAATTAGGAATGTATTAATCAATGTCATGGTAGAATATGTTATATATGAGACCGTCTCATGAATTATTTTATATGAGATGGGTCAGTCTCACGAATTATTTTATATGAGATGGGTCAATCCATAATTTACAATTTACACACACATATATATATAATTTTGTAAAATTGAGTTTGGATAATTGAAAATATTAAAAAATTTGTCTCACAAAAACTATTTGTGAGAGTGTATCAAGTTCTTATGAAAAAAAAAGGGTGCAAGTGGCTTTTGGATTTGGTTCACTGCTTAATACATTTCATTCTTCTTATATTGCAAAGTTCAATAATAGATGCATGAATAAATCTATTAATTATAGTTTCTGGTTTGGTAGGTACTACAACAATGTTGTTGCCGATAGTGATCGCATTAATATATGTCCATGGCAGGTGTATCAAATATCTAGTACATCAATTAATTTTATTTTTCATATAATTAGGGGATGAGATTATTACACATCAACGCTGAACATTAAAAATTGTCTACCATGGACATATTACAAGTTGCCCACCATGGACATTTTAGGATTTTTCGAGTATTTTAACAAATGCATATTCCATAATGCAAACACTAAAAAATTCAAAATTTAATGTTTAAATAGCTCACATTCCAAGTTTTCCAGACATAACTTTGTTGCATGAATATTAAAAAAAGGTGTAATTGTAAAAAAAAATCACCACTTTTTAAAGAATTGTAAATTTATCTCCACTTTTCAATAATTGCAAAAAAAAAAAAAATCACAACCTTTGTTCATTGTTGCAATTTAGACCACTTTTGAATTTTCCAGCAACCGGAGTCCATATGTCCGGAAAACATGCCACGTCACATGCCACATTGGATGTCATGTCATTTCCAACCAAAAAAGATTTAAAAAGCAAATTGCAAAATAAAATCATCACATTTCCTAAAGTTGCAATTTAATCCCAACCTTTCAAAAATTAGCAAAAAAAAAAAAAAAAAACCACATACTTCATTTTGCAATTCAAATTTATTCATCGGTATTTAAATTCATCATGGAGACTTCACATAAGCTATACAACCTTTATCTACATCAAAATAATGTTGTCTCTAATATATTAATTTAAATATTTTTTCTTTAATTTGAAGATTATTAAATCACAATTCTCATTTACAACATTTTAGAAAATTGTATTCTTGTTCTAAAAAAGATAGTAAAACATAATTACATTAAAATTAATTATAAATCCTCATGATATTAAGCACATTGATCAACAAAAATGTATTGAATCAATGTCTATCATGACCATATAGTTTAATAATCAAATTGATGAAATATGAAAAACTTTTGAAGCAACTTTGATTAAATCATGATTTAGAGTTGAGAAAATGTTGTATCAACATGATGATAAAACAATAGAAGAACTATCTATCTACGCACATATATGTCAATTGTCCAAATTGAATTCCTATCATCTATTTAACCTATGATTAGTCTTCCACGCATTAAAAAAATGCATAACAATATTATAAATTTCCAAATGCATGCATATATATTTGATATTTGATCTAGAGATGAATCATTATATTCATATTTGATCTAGCTAATTAAAAGAAAAGGGCATTATTAATATGGCTCGATCCATTTCAAGAAATTAAGATCTCTATGTAAATTTAGAAAATTGTATTTTTGTTCTAAAAGGTTGTAAATGAGAGTTGTGTTTTAATTATCTTCAAATTAAAAAACTATTTAAATTAATATACTAGAGACGACATTATTTTGATGTAGATAAACAATTTTCATGGTTGTGTAGTTTATGTGACATCTTCATGATGAATTTAAACACCCAAGAATAAATTCGAATTGCAAAATGAAGCATATGACTTTTTTTGTTAATTTTTGAAAAGTTGGGATTAAATTGCAACTTTAGGAAAAGTGATGATTTTATTTTGCAATTTGATTTTTAAATCTTTTTTTTTTTTTTGGAAATGATGTGACATCAAACGTGGCATGTTTGCCGGACATTTGGACTCCGGTTGCCGGAAAATTCAAAAGTGACCAAAATTGAAACAGTAAACAAAGGTTGTGTTTTTTTTTCTACAATTATTGAAAAGTGAGGATAAATTTGCATTTCTTTAAAAAGTGATGATTTTTTTTTACAATTACACCTTAAAAAAATGGATTATATATATATATATATATGTTTGGAAATTGACATATATAGCTATTATTAATTTAGTGTATGTTTTATTATATAATATCCCGTGAATCGCACGGATGATACACTAACTAGTTATTTCAAATACAAAGAATATATGAATTTGAATGTTATTTAAAAATGTTTACAAAAATTAATTAAAAAAACTGCATTTTAAAATTCCATACAAAACCTGAAAAATATGCTCAAAATACAAAATAAATGAATAAATTTACGAATGTTATTGAAATAATAAATTTAATTTTTTATTGAATTTTATAAATAATAATGTAAACCAAAATAATATTCAAATTCTTATTACTATTAATGACAATATTAAAATTCAAAATCTGATTGTTATTTCAAACCCCTCAATAAAACACAACCTACATGTATTTTATATCTCAATTAATAATTATTCTTATGATCAATGTTAAGTAAATCACCTAAATAAGAAGTTGAATATTAAAAATTACATAAATTACAATAACACAATAACTATACACTTCTTGTTTGATATAATAAAGACAAAGACGCCGACCGCGGATTAATGCATTGATTGGAGAATTTATATCTTTCTTAATGTATTAATAACTTTAGGCTCCGTTTGGATAGAGTGATTTGAAATCCAAAATTTGAAATGAGTGGATTTCAAATCCTCTCAAGTTGAGGTGGATTTAAAATCCACCAAAATGACTCCAAAATTAACTTAAAATGAAAATCATGGATTTCAAATCCACATTCATCCAAACACTACCGGTGGATTTGCTACCATGAATTTCAAATCTCTCCTTAAATTCACTCATCCAAATGGAACCTTACGTTATTTATTTTAAGATTTTATTACAAAATACAACTTCAACGCGCTCTCTCTACTATCTTTCTATTTCAAATTATTAACTCAAACAAACACTTAAAACATTACATAAAGTGTGTGTATATATATATATAGCATGGATCTAGTCAACCTGGTACACACGCTCCCATGCGTGTTTCACGCACTCTCACATGCTCTCACGGGCTCGGTAGGTGCACTCAAAACCACCAAAATTCGCTCTAAGTGTTCATACATTTGAAGGTACAACTAACATAACATGAATGTGTATGACGAACATTGCATAATGGTTAGTGATTTTGAACTAAGGGTATGAAATTTGGAAATGAAGATATGACTAAATAAGATGAAGGTATGACTAACATAATGTAAAAGTATGACCAAAACACGCGGAAAAAAAGAAAGAAGCACTATGGACTGGGTCGGCCGGTCCGACCCGCATCCGGCCCGATTGCATGGATCTCAAATCCATGCACCAAGTGTATAAGAGACCTTATATATATGTATATATATATATATATTTGGTGAATTGTACTTTAAGAATAGAAGAAAATTAGAAGTAGCACATATGGATGAGGGGGGAAAATTCAATTTTAGTTCATTTAAAAAGTCACTGTCCAATTTTCGTCCACCATGGAAGCGGTTTTTAATTTTAGTCTAATTAAGTCGAAAATCGTCACTATTTGGTCCATTTTTGTCATTATTTCGTCCACCATGGAAGCGGTTTTCAATTTTCAGTTTTCAATTTTAGTCCAATTAAGTCAAAAATGGACCAAATAGTGACGATTTTTTGATTAATTGGACTAAAATTAAAAATCACTTTCATGGTGAACGAAAATTGGACAGTGACTTTTTAACGGACTAAAATTGAATTTAACCTTGTGGATGAGTTCTTGATTAGATTGGGTAAAATGGGGTGATGAAGGGTAGTCTCGAGACATGGTGTTTTAGGGTTGAATGTGAGGGCTGGTCGACCCAACCTACTTAGGTAAGTACACTTTAATGTTTGGTGGATACATATTTTTGAACGTTTGGTGGATAATTGATCTTCAAAATACCATATAGGTGGGGCTCTTGTTTCAATGTTGTGGGTCCCATTTCTTTTTAATTATTATATTATATATTATTATATTATATTATGTTATATTATAATAGGGTTAAGATTAGAATAATATATATCATAATAGGTTTTTTCTCCTTTTACACTTCAAAGTTTTTTAACTTTATAATTCAAGCTCATTCTCCTATTATTTTTGCCAATCAAAATCGAATTTTATGTAAGAATATATGAAACAGTATTGAATATTAAATAAATAAAATATCTTGAATGAATTTGTTAAGTTAATTTTGTTCAATTCAAGTTGAATTTAAAGTATGAGGATTTCGATTTGAAAGAAAAGTGATCCTACCCACAATGAACTATATATAGGTTATAAAATCTATAGAGAGGTCAAGAATCAAGAAATATAAGAATAGATTGATATAAAAACTCTCCGAATTTATTAATTACAGTTCGATTTCTCATAAGCTCAATTTTATTAGGCTCATTTAAATAAACGAAAAATATAAAAACTTTCTTGTGACGGTTTAATGGATAATTTTTGTGAGACGGATCCTTTTACTCATTTATAAAACTTAATTCCATGCAAATTTGAATATGGATTATGAAGTTTGAGTTATGAGTTGACCCGTCTCATATAAAATCATGATCTTTAAAACAATCTCACATAGGACTTATTCAACAAACAAAATTCCAATTCGACAATCTTCGATTTGGGTTCCCCTGATCCAATTTGTTAACAAGTTCTTAATTAGTTACCTGGTAAAGTGAACAAATCAAACTCAAAAAAAAAGGAAAAAAAAAAAAAAAGAAGGAAGAATGCACTTGTAAGTGTGAATAAAAAGATAAATTGTGGTAAATATGTTATATTGATCAGAAATGTACAATTTTTAAAACCTACGTTCATGATTGCTTACTTCTTTAGTAAAATTATAATTTAATTTAATGATATTTATAACCCCACGCTTAGCTTCGTGATAAGCGTCATTGGGATTTAGGATTATCATAAAAAAAGTCAACCAGAACTAGGCTGTAACATGGAATTTCGTTTGGGATTTCATTTAATGTTTAATATTGCTAATTAATTATTAATTATATATGTTATTTAATATATACAGCGTATGTAATTATTTTGAAATAAAAGATAAATTTTGAAGATTTTATTAGGGACGTTTTCTTAAGTGAATTATGAATAGATGGTTTAAAGATTATTTGAAATATTACTATTTCAAATATATCATTAAAATAGTCAAACGATATATTGATCCACGTTGCTTTCCAAAAAATAAAATATAACAAATAAAAGAGACAGTCACGTGGGTTTTATATTGCAATTGTTTGGCTGGTCTATTGTGTAGTTATTATATATATGAATATTCCACACACGTATAAATATGCATCTTTGTTTTCCAATCACATCATAACTTCTTCACAACCCTAAATCTTTTCCACTGCTCAAAATCATCACATTATATTGTTGAGAAAAGCTATAGCCATGGACAAATTGCCTAAATGTGGAGCTAATTTTGTACCTCTTACCCCTCTTACTTTCTTGTCAAGAGCTGCTAACGTTTATGCCGATCGTTTATCTATAATTCATGGCGACGTTCGTTTCACGTGGCGCCAAACGTATGAGAGGTGTTGCCGCCTCGCCTCCGCCCTCAAAACCCTTGATATTGCCAAGAACGATGTTGTAAGTACATATAATTACTTCTTTTTTTAATAAATATTCATTTTAGAATATTATATTCGAATTTGAACTCACCACCTTTTGGACCGATAGGTATCGGTCCTTGCGCCGAACATCCCGGCCATGTACGAAATGCACTTCGCTGTGCCGATGGCCGGGGCCGTTCTGAACACGATCAACATGAGGCTGGACGCTCATAACATCGCCATCATCCTCAAACACTCGGAAGCCAAGATTTTGCTAGTCGATTACCAATACCTCCCTCTGGCCCGCGAGGCCCTCCGGAGCCTAACGTCGACGCCTCCACTGGTGGTGGTGATCGACGACATAGACAGGCCGACGGGGGCCTATCAGGGGGAGCTCGAGTACGAGAGCCTCGTCTCCCAGGGAGATCCAGGGTTTATCCCGGGAGACATTGAGGACGAGTGGGACGCGATCGCCCTCAACTACACCTCCGGCACGACGTCGGAGCCGAAGGGGGTGGTGTACAGCCACCGGGGGGCGTATCTTAGCACCCTCAGCTTGATCCTAGGCTGGGAGATGAAAACCGAGCCTGTCTATCTCTGGTCACTCCCCATGTTCCACTGCAACGGCTGGACCTTCACCTGGGGAGTGGCGGCGCGTGGCGGCACCAACGTCTGCATCCGCAACACCTCCGCCGCCGAGATGTACTCCGCCATTGTCAACCACAACGTCACCCACATGTGCTGCGCGCCGATCGTGTTCAACATCATGCTAGAGGCCAAGCCGCACGACCGCCGCCAGCTGACCTCTACGGTGGAGATCCTGACCGGCGGAGCGCCGCCGCCGCCGGCCCTCCTGGAGAAGATAGAGAGCCTAGGGTTTCATGTCCTCCATGCATACGGGTTGACGGAGGCGACGGGGCCGGCGTTGGTCTGCGAGTGGCAGAGGCAGTGGAACGAGCTGCCGCCGGAGAAACAGTCGGGGCTGAAATCACGGCAGGGGATCAGCATTCTGACCCTCGCCGGCGTCGACGTGAAGGATCCGGCGACGATGGAGAGCGTGGAGCGTGACGGGAAAACGATGGGGGAGATTGTTCTGAGAGGCAGCAGCATAATGAAGGGGTATCTGAAAGACGAGAAAGCCACCGCAAAAGCCTTCCGGAACGGGTGGTTCCTCACCGGGGACGTCGGAGTGATCCACTCCGACGGCTACCTCGAGATTAAGGACCGCTCCAAAGACGTGATAATCTCCGGCGGGGAGAACATCAGCAGCGTCGAAGTCGAGGCGGCGCTCTACCGGCACGCGGCGGTGCTGGAGGCGGCGGTGGTGGCCATGCCGCACGCCAAGTGGGGGGAGAGCCCCTGCGCCTTCGTCAAGGTGAGGAGCGGCGCCACCGTGGACGCGGCGGAGATCATCCAGCATTGCCGGAAAAACTTGCCGCATTTCATGGCGCCGAAGAGAGTGGAGTTTGTGGATCAGTTGCCAAAGACTTCAACTGGCAAAGTTCAGAAATTTCAGCTCAAAGCTTTGGCAAAAACCTTTCTCATTTCTGCAGACAATAATAATAATAATGACAATTCTTCTCCTAATTGCACCAACAAATTGGCAAGGTATGTCTTTAATTACATTAATTGATATTTCATTTACAAAAGTTAATTTCATGATGATCTTAATATTAATGATATTGAATTTTGCAATTAATTAAGTAAGATAAAGTATAATAGATCTCAAGAAAATATATATGATTCTTAGAGAAGGATGATGATGATTCTTTTGCCTGCATGAACAGATTGGCAAGGTAGATTAAATTAATTAATGAAATTGGCACTTGGATTAATTGTATGATCTGCTTATCATTTATTACAATTCATTGTTTTTAACACTGACTATGCGGTAATTAATTAATTAATTACTGGTATCATGTTAATAACTAATTAATATTCATGTAGAAATAAAAGTTTTGGCATCACATGCATGATAATATATATATTTATTGATGATTGAAAATAAAATATTTTGTTTCTATGGACAGAAAAAAATAAATTACAATTTAGGAAACCAAAAAACAAAACACCCTAAAACAATGGAATAGTATTAGATATGTACTGATGTGGGCATTAATTAATTCATAAAGGTTCATCATGTACTCTACTCTAATAAATTTGTGTTTGCTGAATTAATTGCAGAAATGACAAGAGCTGGGAAAGAGACCATAGTTTGAAGAATGACGTGTCACTGTCACCACTTACTTCAAGTTTCATTGCTTTTTCTGTAGATTCAAATTAGATTGATGCATTTTGTCTAAACGAAAAAGTCAATTAAAACAAAAATTAAGATGCATTTGGTTATTGTTTCGTAATTATTATCTTATTATCTGTAAAACTTTCTTTGATATTTAATAAATGTTACCCTAAGCATGTCCTTGCTTTGTGCAAATGGATTATGTAAAATGATTGAATTGATGAATTGGAATTGGTCGTTGGAAAATTAATTTATATAGTACATCTTGCAATTAAGTTTGGAAATCATTTTTATTGCACGTTGTGAGTTCACATGCATCACACTTCATTGATGTAAAGGAATAAAAATAGTTAATTATATTGTTTTTCTTTTCCAAGTATCAAATTATGAAGTTATTTTCTTTTATTTAGCTATTTAAAGTTATACTTCCCTAAAACCGTCGAGGATTATTATCACTAAAACTTATGTGAGACTGTCTCATGAATGGTTTCCGTGACACAGATCCTCACTATCCATGATCAAAACCCATTTTAAGAAATTTACTAATGAATTTTGAGATATGAGTTGTGTGGGTTGACCCGTCTCACGTAAATAGATTCGTGAGACGGTCTCATATAAGATCACTCAATTATTATTACTTCGGGAACACATTATAACGATGTTGCTATTATATTTTGGAATCCTAATATGATAGTTTTAAGTCTAGCTTTCAAGGCTTATATTGAAAAGTTTAAACTCTCAACCCTCATATTGTGATCAATCTTTCAGGGTTTGGACTAACAAAATCTCTTAATAATACTATCATATTATTAGTATAATATTACAAGACCATTGGTACGGTACTAAATTATAATTCATTCATCCAATATATATACACATATATAGATAATTTATTGAACTTTTCATATGAATTAATAAAGTCAACTAAGGTGATTAGTCAATTTCCTATTATGTGCAGTGTTATATTTTTTTTAAGATAATATATCATTTAATACTTAATGCTTTTATTTTCATACCTAAAAAGATTAAATTAAATAGTAATATATTAATAAATAAGATGAATATATATTACTTTAATTATATAGATGATCCACTCATCCCAAAATATACGTCGTTTAAGGATTTTACATAGAAATTAAAGATATATATACTGATAAAAAGATTGATCACTTAAATAATCACTTTGTATCTCATATATTCAGATGCAGTATATGATGGTAGTTTTGAAAGTTTTAAAACAAAACAAGTTTACCAAAACTTTATTTATTTATGAACATGCATGGAAATGTACTTGATACATAAAAGAACAATGCATGTTTAAACCAGAAAGTAATACACATGGATAGTACTATATTGCCAAATAGAGGAGAGAGAAAAACTTAAAGATATACATGGATAGTACTATATTGCCAAATAGAGGAGAGAGAAAAACTTAAAGATATACATGGATAGTACTATATTGCCAAATACAGGAAAAAAGTAATAAATGTTGGTGAGATTTGAGAATCATTAAAAAAAACAAAAAAAAAAAAGGACAAAGTGGGGTTTGTGTGAAAGAGAGAGATTGATGAGTATGTTGCTGAGTTGACCTTTTGACTGGGGGTTGGAAGTTTTGGTAAGTAAGATCTGTTGTTGTGTAGAGAAGAAGAGTGGTTAAAAATGGTTGATTCCAAATAACACTCATTAGCTGCAACAGCTACCAATTATATTACTAAGTTAATGAATTAGGTATATAATTTTTGTTTTATATCTTCTTGTTTCAACCATCAATTTTTACTAGTTTTGTACCCTAGTTTTTTTCTTTTTTAATTATTCCTTTCAAGTAACCATTTTTTTATCAATTAGTTGTGGTATCGTCGACTAATAACCTCTGAATTTAGCCTGATTTAATTATTTGATCTCTGAATTTTCAGAAAATAATAGATTTAAAAAATAATTAATTTACCATCATATCACACTCCAAATGTTAAAAGGGAATAGTTGGGTACATTAAAAAAATGAGAAGCTCTGCGAAACAAGTGTATGGATCACCTGGGACGGATCCAGACTGACCCGCCCGCTTTTTTTTACGCACTTGATTTTATTTTATATTTTTGGTCATGACCTTTATGTTATTTTAGACCTACCTTTACGTTATGTTAAACCTACCATTATAATAAATTAGACCTACCTTTATGCCCAAATTTCATATCTTTAAGAGTTTATTACTTTTTTTGCCCCGTAAAGTGGGGGGTCTAGCAATCTCGGACATTATTATATCGGGCTGGCCAATTTGGACATTATTTTTTAAAAAAGAGCAATTTATGCCCAATTTCAGCCCGAATTACTTATTTGGGCTGAAATCGCACGTGCAGTACGCGTGTGGCCATCAATTCGGGCTTTTCGGGCCAATTTAGCTGACATGAAATAAAAATAAAGCAAAAATAAAAAATAATAAAAAACATTTTTTAAGAATAAAAATAAAATTAAAATCAAAAAAAAAAGTTGAGAATCCCCCTTCCCCATGTGCTCCTGTGCCACATCAGCTAAATTGGCCCGAAAAGTCTGAATTGATGGCCACACGTGCACTACACGTGCAATTTCAGCCCAAATAAGTAATTCGCACTGAAATTGGGCTTAAATTGCTCTTTTTTTGAAAAATAATGTCCAAATTGGCCAGCCCGATATAATAATGTTCGAGATTGCCAAACCCCCTATTTTACGGGGCAAAAAAAGTAATAAACTCTATCTTTAACTTAAAAAAATATACTCCCTCCGTCCCCTCTTATTTTGCCTACTTTGACCAGCACGGTTCCTAAGAAAATACAGTTGACTGTTGATTGGATGTTTAAATTGATGCTTTTTTCACTTTAATAGGAAGGTAGGCAAAATAAGTTGGAACAAGCAAAAGTGGAAAGTAGGCAAACTAAGGTGGGACGGAGGGACTATCTAGTTTTGACGCATTTTGTACACGTAGCTTTACGTTGTATTAGACATATATTTATGTTATGTTAGATATACTTTTATGATATATTAAACATATCTTATTTTATATATAAAGGTTAGCTACCATAACTAAATTATATAACTAATATAATTAAAAGGTATGTCTAACATTACTAAAATGTACGAAGGTTTAGGTAAAAAAAGTTTATTAGCATGAAATCAGGACACAAAGGTAGGTCTTACATAATATAAATGTATGTCTAACATAACATGAAAGTATAACACCTGGAGCGAATTTGGGTGGATATGAGCGCATCTACCTAAGTGCATGGAGTCAGTGAGATCGCGTTAAATGCAAGTGGAAGTATGTTTTTGGACGTGTGGGCCGAATCGACTTGAATGCATGGTTTCAAATTCATACATCTGTTGCACAAAAGATGGAGTTGCACCGAGTTCAAAGAAGAGAAAATTAGAGTTAAAAAAACATGTCGATCGATTGGGACGAGTTTGGTTGGGATACAAATTCTAGGATCACAAAAACTCACTCAAATATAATATAAATAAAAACACACAATATGAGGACCTCAAATGTCAATCCTACAAAAACCACAAATGTGCATGATCATGATAGATGCAAAAAAGAGTCGATTTTTTAACAAACACATACCACTTAAGTACCTTCCAAAATCCCCAAATTGTTCTATACATGAATTTAGTTTATATCTTTGTCGATTTGATCCGGATCCGCGTACACGAATTTTTTATTATTTTTAACTTAGGATGTTGGAGACATTTATGTTATTTTGGTGTGACATTTATGTTATGTTGGCGTAACATTTATGTAAAAGTATCACGACCTTTAAATTTTGTAACTTCGAAATTTTTTGAAGATTTTCAGAAAATGTCAACACAATATTTTTTGGATCAATATATCATTATGTGATGTTACTCATATCTTTATGTGATATTAGTTGCACCTTCATTTATTATATAAATGTATGACTATATCAACATAAATGTACAACTAACAACACATAAAAGTATGAGTAATATCACAAATTGGTGAACATTTACAATTTTTGTTGAAAATCATTTTTTTTCCAAGTCACATTACATAAAGATGAGCACATTTATATATAAAAGTCACACTTATATAACATATATGTCACACATTTGAGAGAAAAAAGGAGGGGCAATGGGTGCACGGATCCAAATCCATTTGGACCGACCCGGATTACACAGTGTGCACCCCAGTGCACAAAATAGTTACTCCACAAACACGGTTTTTTGGATACTCTAAAAAAAGTCGCATATAAATCGAGTCATCAAAACACATCTTAGAAATTACATGATAGTAATTTTGAGACATTGAGATTAGTTTATATCTGATCCTTTATAAGGGAAATGTATCGATGGATTTCAACTCTCTCTCTATATATATGTGTGTGTGAAAATGTTAAAATGTCCACGATGAGCAACTTTTAATACGTCCACCACCGACATGTAATAATTAAATCCCCTTATTATATGAAAAATGAAATTAATTGATATGTTGGATATCTAACCAGTCAACAGTGGCACATATTAACGTGCTCACAGTGCGTAGGGTAATAGGACTATATATATATATATATATATATATATATATACACACAAAAAAGGTGTGAATAGTATGTCAAGTGAAATGTGCATTTGCTCTTTGCTCTATCTCTTGATGTGCTGGGATTCAACACCCAATGCGAGTACACTTTATGTTTTTTGTGAATTTTTTGAATGATAACTTTACGGGTTAAAAAGATTTATTTTACAAAAATTATATGCGGAACTATTCTACTTGAATTTTTGTATTAATTATATAAATAATATGTTTTAATTATGCATGTAATACTTTATAATTATGTGAATAACACTAAAACTCATATGAGATGGTCTCACGGATAGTTTCCGTGAGACGGATCCTTATTATACATGGATTGAATACATATCCATTAGTTTTCATATGAATTATTAAGTGTGGGGTTTGGGTTGATCCATCTCACGAAAAAAGATACGTGAGACGATCTCACATAAAATCTACTCAATAAATAATACTTTCACATATATTTCACTAAAACAAGGTAATATATCTTTATATATATAAAAACACAAACATTTCCTCAAATAGTAATGTTAAAATTTTCCCGCCAAAAACACCTTACTAAATCTGGAAATAATTTTTATTTATTAAAAATAAATGAATAATAAGTAAACAAATCATCTTTGATATATATATATATATATATATATATATTTATTGAAGTGATATGTATAATAACCTTTTAACATATGGTAAGTCAACTTTAATTATTAATTTCAATTTATATATTTATAATATTATTTAAATAATGTGTGCATATGTATATATATGTGTGTGTGAGATATGACAAAATAATCATTTCACATATTTATCTATCTGTAAGTCAATTTGATTATTAAATTTTAATTGATATATTTATGATATGATTTAAACAATGTATATATGTATATGATTTACATAATATAATATCATATAAAGTTAATTAATAATTTAATTTAATATATCTGAAGTAGTCGATAAAGGATTAGTAATGTTTGTCATATATAATTTGCTATATATATATATAGATAGAGCGTGTATAATTTTGTATATATTTTTATCACATACAAGTCAAAATTAAATATCTTTTACTTATATTTAGTAAAATAGCTAAATACATAAATCTTTATATATCTTTATATATATAAAAACATAAACATTTCCTCAAATAGTAATGTTAAAATTTTCCCGCCAAAAACACCTTACTAAATCTGGAAATAATTTTTATTTATTAAAAATAAATGAATAATAAGTAAACAAATCATCTTTGATATATATATATATAATATATATATATATATATATATTGAAGTGATATGTATAATAACCTTTTAACATATGGTAAGTCAACTTTAATTATTAATTTCAATTTATATATTTATAATATTATTTAAATAATATGTGCATATGTATATATATGTGTGTGTGAGATATGACAAAATAATCATTTCACATATTTATCTATCTGTAAGTCAATTTGATTATTAAATTTCAATTGATATATTTATGATATGATTTAAACAATGTATATATGTATATGATTTATATAATATAATATCATATAAAGTTAATTAATAATTTAATTTAATATATCTGAAGTAGTCGATAAAGGATTAGTAATGTTTGTCATATATAATTTGCTATATATAGATAGATAGAGCGTGTATAATTTTGTATATATTTTTATCACATACAAGTCAAAATTAAATATCTTTTACTTATATTTAGTAAAATAGCTAAATACATAAATTAATTAAACATGATCATGATTGATTTGAATTAATTTTCCAATTAAATTGTATGAGTGATTGTGCAAAAATATATACATACCATATTTATTTACATTAAATAATATAATTATAGCTAAATATAATTTTTAAACCATGTGTGTAAATTAAACATGACGATGATTGATTTGAATGGATTTGAATTGAATTTTTCAATCAATTTGTATGAGTGATGGTGAAAACATATATACATACCATATTTATATACAATGCTAATTAACTAAAATATCAATCAAACACTTACTCAAAATATATTTCATAAAAAATTGTCACACATTAAATATATGTGTGTATATGATAAAATTGAAAATACGGTTTCTCTATTCTCTCGCGTTGGTTCTCTTCTGCTTTTTCTATTTTGTCTTTTTCTGTCACATATTTTCTCTCATCAACATGACTTCTGTATTCAACATGTGAATCTTTCAAAAACTCTTTGGTCTCAAAAACTTCGATTAGTGAGAGCTTATGAGATTTCAGTTTATAGAAATCGTATTGATACCTTTAGCTATGAGACACTTTTTCGTGATAAAGAGGTAATATTTAAAATAATTGTTTTATTAATATTTGAACTATTTTTAGTTTTATAATATAGTATTTGATCATAATGTTTAAGAGGTCAACAAATCATGGATCCATTCGTCGTCCACATATTGAGAAGTTTATGGGAATGTTGAATGAGGGAGGCTGATATATTGTTTCGGATTTCATAGTGGCTTAATTGATAGGATATTATATTTGATGAATAAAGACTCTCCTACTACCATAGTTATTGTTCTTCAAGTCTGTAGAGCAAAATTTTGGAAAAGTAATTGATTTTTATTTGGTTATGAAGTTTATTTGATCTACAATATAGTTTCAATGGATGCTTAATAATTGTTATGACTTTATCAATCACTTTTGAACAATTTAAGTTTATCTTATTCTTATTTAAATTTGGAGATGAATGTTTTTTTAATGGTATTGCATATGGATTATTTTTATTGCAATTGTTTTTTCTTTTTACTTACATTATGCAGGAATTCAATGAAGGGAACTAGACCGATATATTATGTGGAGAAATGATAATGATAATGATTTTGAAGATTAGAGATTTAGATTACAAGATTTAATAAATCAATCAAAGACTTACTCAAAATACTTTTTCTCATCCAAAAAATTCACATTATGATATAAAATTTTAGAAACAATTTCTTCATTCTCTCACCTTTTTTTTTTCTCTTATGTGTTTTCTCTTCTATCTTTTCTATCACGCGTCTTCTCTCATCATCATGGCTCCAGTATTCAACATGGTGAAAGATGTAAATCGTTCAAAAACTATTTGAGTTTTAAAACTTCGATTAGTGAGAGCTTATGAGATTCCAAATTATAGAAATCGTGGTGGTACCTTTAGTTACGAGACCATTTTTCGTGACAAATAGGTAGTATTAAGACAATTATTTTACTAATATTCAAACTTTTTTTTTCATATATGATATAATATTATCATAATGTTGTAAGGGTCAACAATTCATGGATTAATACGTCGTCCTTATATTGAGAAGTTCACCCAAATGTTAAATGAGGGAGGCCTTTACATCGTTATCATTTCTGATTTCATAGTGGCGGATAACAATTTTAAATATAAGACAACCGTGCACAAGTATAAATTTCATTTCTATCGTAAGACAAAAATGTATGAGATTGAAGATGATACATTTCCTTCAACCCTCTATGATTTCAAGCCATTTACTAAAATATTGACTAATCAAATGTTGAAAATCATTTGTTTGGTAAGACAATTTTTTTTTTGCTCTTTTAAATAAAAATATTATACATTGTTTTTTCATCGAGTACTATTTTAATCATTTTTTGTTTATATAAAAATGTCATTGGAAGATTAGTTTTCATTCAACCACCTCAAATCAATGAGCTAAGGGATGGTCCAAAACGGCTTATGGAGATTGTTCTTGAAGATTTAGAGTACATATACTTCGTTTAATGTTTTTTTAAATTAATTATGATTTATTTTTATATATAAACATTGACCAAAGAGTGTATTATATTATTTTATAGGAAACATCGAATTACTTGCACTCTATAAGTTGTCGACTAACGTGATGACATTGTGAAAGTGTTAGGAAAAATCAAGTGAAAAGGAGATTCAATGACAAAGTTTCAAAGAAGAAACTAAAATTTAGTTTGACCCCACCTCTTTTTCTTTATCATATATGCTCTATGGATATTTGGTGGGTTCTTTTTAATTGATTTTTTGTTTCTTAATATGTGACAAAAAGGTTGATAAAAGAAACATCACGAGAAATGTTGAATAGAAATAAATGTTACAATTTTTTTATATTATAAGTTCAATTGATTTTGTAAAATCATCGTTACTGTTAATTATATATTTTTAGGTTTTCAAACTTATAGATTAAGTTTAAAATTACAATATCTTATTTATTACCATATCTAAAGATAATCTTCAGCAATTAAATAATTAAAATATATAATATATAAGTAATTTAATTTTATTGTATTACATTACATTTATATACTTTTATTTCAAATCTCAAATAAAAATATTATAATTATATTTTATAAACTTTTATCCCGTGCATCGCACGGGTACAAAACTAGTTTATATAAGAAAACAAATGTATGTATATGGTACAATCGATATCCTATAATTAATGTAATAAAACAAATGCATGCATATGGTACAACTGGTTTCCCAAATAATAACAATGAGATGCATTAAATATACAGACAAAATAAGGTATAGAGAAAAAACAAAGTGTCAGCTATCGACGACTTTAAAAAAGTTAATAATGATGGTGATGGTTCAGTCAAGTCAGGTCGGGTCTATAACGTATGGATTAATTTGTAATAAGTAATATTTTTAATTATAGTTTTATTTATATTATATAATACATTCTAATTTATGATTAATTTGAAAAATTATAATCTAACAAATAATATTTTCAGTTTAATTTGTAATAAGTAATACTTTTACCTGTGTTATGATGTATTGTTTTTTAATTTATATTGTATAATGCATTCCAATTATAATTAATTTGAAAAATTATAATCTAACAAATCATATTTTTAGTTTGATCATGCGCAAAATATTTTGTGCAACTGGTGAGATCCATGCACCCGGGTGCCTGGTGGATGCGTTCAAACCCACCAAGATTCGCTTCAAGCAGTCATACCCTCATATTATGTTAGGGTTACCTTCATGTTATGCATGAGGGTAACACTAACATAACATGAAGGTAACCTTAACATAACGTGAGGGTCACTTTAACATAACATGAAGGTATGATTAACATTGTAAAAGAAGGTATGATTAACATTGTTTTTTACCTTTATGTTTTGTTAATGTTACGTTCATGTTATGTTAGTGTTACCTTCGTGTTATTTTAGTTCAGTGCTTTTAAACTAAGGGTATGAAATCTGGAGATGGGGTCACATTAACATAACGCGAAGGTAACTCTAACATAACACGAAGGTAACACTAACATAACGTGAAGGTAACGACCAAAGCATGTGAAAAAAGTAAAGAGGCGGCCAGCACAGCCCGTGGCCGTGCTGTCGAGGCACGCCAAATTAAATGAACCTCTTTACCTTCACTAATTTGTAGAAATGGCAAATAAGGGTCGATCCCACAGGGAACGGGAAAATCAATTAAGCCCAATAGTGTTAACAAGATAAAAGGGGGGATGGTTGATAATTATGCAGACGAACCAAGAAATTAACAAACTAGATAATCAAGTAATAAGAAAACAATTAAACAAAGGATAATCAAACAATAAATGAGCACTAGTTCTCAGTTCAGTTTCACCTTCTATTCATGATCTTATGAACCAATTAGCAACACTTCTCTCAATCTATCTCTCAACCCTTGCCCCTAGATTAGCAATAAGCTCTGCCAACCCGAATCGCCCCTTATGTTTAGTCTATTAAAACAAGCTCTTTAACAGACCCTATTCAATCAGACAACCCAGTAGGTACGACCTCCAGATTTAATGTGACGAATGCATTGATCTCTAAGACGATAGGACAAGCTAGACCCCAAATTCATAAGCTCGATTCAGGTAATCTAGAAATGTGTTGCCCCTAACGATTCCAACGTTTCTTGCTACTGAGAATATAAATTCGCAACAATTACGGATTACGGTTTATATTCTAGCAATAGATATTACAATAATCTGATCTAACGGGCCCTATTAAATCATATCATGCAATATCATAAACAATTAATCAAGCAACACAAATCAATCAAGAGATAGAAATAAAGAAAGTGTTACTAATCATCCAAAGTAAATCAAGAATATCAGATCAACATCCCTTCGAACTAGCGTAAGAAAATTAGCCAAGCATCTTAGGATTCACAAACATGTTTCTCTCCATGGAATTTCTAAGAAATTGTTTCTGGAAAATTATCTCTCTCTGAACCTCTCTCTGCTCTCTGTCTGAACCTCTCTGTCTGCCGCTTTCCTTTTTCTGCTTGCCCTAATCATTAGCAGCTTCTGGGCTAATTCCTCTCAGCAACTGGGTTGGGCTTTCGTTGGGCTTAACTCTCACACATTGGATCACCCAATGTGGAAATATTGTACCCAATGTCTGCCTTCTTGCAACTCCGGTCTTCATTCCTTGTTTCCATTTTTGCTTCTAAATTGCTGCATAAATCAAGAGAATTGAAGATTGGGGTTCTTTGACAGAATAATCAAAATGTGTAGAAAAATAACATGTGCCAACACACAAAATGCAATTAGAACCATAGAATAATGAGTCAAATAATTCATATTTTTCTACACATCAGCCCGCCCGTAGCCCAGCCCGCTCGCGGCCCAGTTGCATGGATCTCAGATCTGTGCAACTGTTGTACAGGAGAGTAACTCTTGATCATGTACATAATATTTTTATTTGTAGAGTTACTCTCCTGTGCACCAGTTGCACGGATTTGAGATCCGTACAACTGGGCCGCGTGCGGGCTGGGCTAGCCAGCCCGCACCTCTTTACTTTTCTCACGTGTTTTGGTCGTTACCTTCACGTTATGTTAGTATTACCTTCGTGTTATGTTAGGGTTACCTTCGTGTTATGTTAATGTGACCCATCTCCAGATTTCATACCCTTAGTTTAAAACCACTTAACTAAAATAACGCGAAGGTAACACTAATATAACATAACACTAACATAACATGAAAATAACATTAACATAACATGAAGGCAAAAAACAATGTTAATCACACCTTCATGTTATGTTAGAATAACTCTCACGTTATGTTAGGGTTACCTTCATGTTATGTTAGTGTTACCCTCATGAGGGTAACACTAACATAACATGAAGGTAACCCTAACATAACATGAGGGTATGACTGCCTGGAGCGAATCTTGGTGGGTTTGAGCGCCCCCATGCACCATATGACTACTTGGAGCGAACCTTGGTGGGTTTGAGCGCACCCACCAGGCGCGTGGGGGCGCGTCAGAGGAGCGTGGGGCGAGTCGACCCGTGTGCATGGATTGCACATAATATTTTACCTTTTTTGTATCTTTTATAATACGCAAAAACTCATATGAGACCGTCTCACGGATCCCCTTCCGTGAGACGGATCTTTTTAACCCGCTTTGGCCCAACCCAATCATCCAACTTTCAGCCCATGAAACACAGCCCATATCATTGTTCATATTAATTCCAAATAATTAAACAAAACACTACAAACCACATAGCCCATATTAGAAAAAAGAAGAAGAAGAAGAAAAAACTGCGCACAAACCGTCGCACACCCCACCCAAGGAGAACTGTCGCACCACAAGGAGAACTATCGCATCACCGTCGCATGACTCACTGTCGCCACCTTCGCCACCTTCATCGTCTTCGTCGCCTTCGCCATCCTTTTGTTGTGCGAAATAACGGTAAACATTCATATATCAATTAGGGTTTTTGAGTTTCATCATGGGTGCAATTTCATGGGTATAGTTATAGGGTTTTCTGTTAAAATCAGGGGTGAAATCAATAATATTGTTTGCTGTAATTTTGAGAATGGAATTGAGGGGCGATAGTTTAAACGGAAAAGATGAGGGGCGAGAAAGAGGAATACTTGAAATAGTGTGATGTGCGTTGTATGATGATAACCAGAATCATCTACCTAGATTGTTGTTTTGAGTTCCAATCATGCTACTTTTTTGTCGATGCAGTAATATTACTTTAGATGTTGAATGTGTAGAGCTAATGATGGTTTCAGTGTTTCAGTTGGATTACAAATTCTGTATTTTCAGCTTTACTTTTATTAGCTTTTGTGGAAATTAGACAATGAGTTTTCTTAAATTTGATTCTGAACATGAGTATGTATTCTAAATTTCTTTCATATTTTTTGTCCAAGTATGTCTTTTAAGCACATAAGTGTGTCTTTTAAGCATATAAGTATTGATCCTGAACATGAATATGTATTCTAAATTTCTCTCATATTTTTGGTCCACCTTTTAAGCACATAAGTATGTAGTTTTAGAACATAAGTATTGATCCTGAACATGAGCATGTATTCTAAATTCTTTCATATTTTTGGTCCAAGTATGCCTTTTATTAAGTGTGTCTTTTAAGCACATAAGTATTGATCCTGAATATGAATATGTATTCTAAATTTCTCTCATATTTTTTATCCATGTATGTCTTTTAATCACATAAGTATGTTTTTTTAGCACATAAGTATTGAACATGAATATGTATTCTAAATTTCTCTCACATTTTTTGTCCATGTATGCCTTTTAAGTACAAAAATATGTCTTTTTAGCACATAAATATTGATCCTGAACATGAGTATATATTCTAAATTCTTTCATATTTCTGGTTCAAGTATGCTTTAAGCATATAAGTGTGTCTTTTAAGCACATAAATATTGATTAGATAAGAGGATTTTCCGACGTGGCGATCACCAAAGAGATCTTCCACGGACCAAATTTCAGTTCACTCTATCATTTTCGAATTCTATTCTAAAAGTCGAATAAAATTGATGAATTTAATTATTAGTCAGTCAACGATTTACAGAAAAGTACATCTTTCATAGCTATAAGTGTGAATTTTTATAATTATAGGTATGTGTTATTTGTATTTATTTACTCACTGCATATACTTAAACAAAGTTTCAAAACACTAAAATATATATAAAGTCAACGATTTACAGAAAAGTACATCTTTCATAGCTATAAGTATGACATTTTATAATTATAGGCATGTGTTATTTGTATTTATTTACTCACTGCATGCACTTAAACAAAGTTTCAAAACACTAAAATAGATATAATTAGTATGTATTTTGAATCCATAAGTACATATTTTCCACCTGTAAGTATGAGTTTTATTTACTCATTCCATGCAATAAAACAGAGTTTCAAAACACCAAAATAAGTATAAGTATGCTTCTTGCATCCATAAGTACGTATTTTCCACATGTAAGTATATGTTTTATTTACTCAGTACTGCATGCACTATAACAAAGATTCAAAATACTAGATATAAGTATGTCTTTTGCTAAATATAAGCATTCCAATTATTTCATATAAGAAACTAATAAAGCTCAATAACACAAGAATAAACACAGTATTTCTCCAACACAACATTTTGATTATCAACACATAATTATTTCATATAAGAAACTAATAAAGCTCAATAACATAAGAATAAACATAATATTTCTCCCACACAACATTTTGATTATCAACACATAAGTGTGAGAAGAGGATATTGCCTCAAATTGACGATATTATATTCCATCTATTCCACTGAACTAATACCATGTGAGCAGAGAATATTGTCTCAAAAATTATTGAGGATATTCTATTCCGCTGAAATAAATAAGACCGACACTTGTGTGCCCCATGGGCATGGTACCCCAAATTAATCATGATATGATGTTAAATATATATTTTACAGGTATCATGTATATACTTTTCAGGTATCACATGTATATTCTTATATACATATGATACCTGTAGAGTATATTTATAACACCAAGAAACATAACACCTATAGAGTATATATATAACACCTGAATAACATGTATATAACACCTAGATCCGTTCCCCTATGTGCCCCAGAGGTATATAAGTTTTTGTCAATAAATAATATGATTACAACGTAAAACATGGAAACAAAATAACTACCAAAGACACAAAAGTATATCCTAAGATACAATATTTAGTCAATATTATTTTCCTAATATTTAGTCGATACAATATTTAGTCAATATTATTTTCTGCCTAATATTTAGTCAATATTATTTTCATAATATTTAGTCTTTTTATGTTACAAGTATGTCTTTTGATGTTATAAGTATCTGTTGACTTTCTCACCCTTTTCTAGTGTAAGTATGTCTTTTGATATAATAAGTATGCATTTTCAACATATAAGTATGTGTTCTGATTTTCTTATTATTTTTTAGTGTAATTATGTCTTTTGATGTTATAAATATATCTTTTTATGCTACAAGTATGCATTTTGATGTTAGAAGTATGTCTTTTTATGTTACACATATACGTTTTGAGGATATAACTATGTCTTTTTATGTTACAAATATGAGTATTGACTTTTCCCACTCATTTTAGTGTAAGTATGTCTTTTTTATATTTTATGTATGTCTTTTCATCATATTAGTATGTGTTCTAACGTTATTACTCCTTTTTAATGTAATTATGATTTTTAATGTTATAAGTATGTCTTTTGATATTACAAGTATGTCTTTTTATGTTATAAGTATGTGTTTGACTCTCTCACCCTATTTTAGTGTAAGTATGACTTTTGGATATTATAAGTATGTGTTTTCACTATATAAGTATATGTTCTGACTTTCTTGATGTTATAATAATGTTTTTTTTAACATATAAGTATGTGTTCTGACTTTCATATATGTTATAAGTATGAGTAAATAGTGTTTTGATGTTATAAATTTTTTTTTTTAACATATAAGTATGTGTTTTGACTTTAATATATAGTGTTTTGATGTTATAAGAATGTTTTTTTTAATATATAAGTATGTGTTTTGACTTTCATATATGTTATAAGTATGAGTTTTATTTACTCACTGCATGCACTATGCACTAAACCAGAGTTTTATATGTTATAAGTATGAGTTTTATTTACTCACTACATGCACTAAACCAGAGTTTCAAAACACCAAAATAAATGTAAGTATTTTTTTTTGCAACCAAAATAAATGTACTCACTACATGCACTAAACCAGAGTTTCAAAACATAATAAATGTAAGTATTTTTTTTTTTGCAACCAAAATAAATGTAAGTATGTCTTTTGTATTCATAAGTACTCTAAACCAGAGTTTCAAAACACCAAAATAAATGTAAGTATTTTTTTGCAACCAAAATAAATGTAAGTATGTCTTTGCATTCATAAGTATTTCTTTTCCACCTGTAAGTATATGTTTTATTTACTTACTGCATGCATATTTGAACAAAGTTTCAAAACACCAAAATAAATATAAAGTTTCAAAACACCAAAATAAATATAAGTATGTCTTATGCATCCATAAGTACCTCTTTTCCATATATAAGTATGAATTTTATTTACTCCTTGAATGCACAAGAACAATATATACACCATAAACAATATTAATGCATATACATATACCTGAAAACTTAGATACAAAATCACCCATATTTTCAATAACCTATGGACACTTAGATACAAAATCACCCTTATTTTCAAGGTTCTCTTTCAGGCTCGTGATAAACTGAACAACGCGAGAATCTCCAACATTAGCCACCACATGCTTCTCACAATTGATCACTTTTCCCAAGATCATTAGCTTTCTCCAATATTGTTTGTAACTGATATTGTGCTATCCAGACGGCTGCTGTGGAACCACCTTTCCCAAGATCATTAGCTTTCTCCAATATTGTGCTATCCAGACAGCGACAAGACGATGTCTACCAT
Source organism: Scutellaria baicalensis (assembly GCA_005771605.1). Lineage (NCBI taxonomy): Eukaryota > Viridiplantae > Streptophyta > Magnoliopsida > Lamiales > Lamiaceae > Scutellaria > Scutellaria baicalensis. The sequence goes on from CM016729.1 coordinate 4,026,584, forward strand.
ACGACGGCGAGGTGGTGCGAAGGTTTTCTCGGCGACAAGACGATGGCTACCTTACGACGACGAGGCGGTGCGAAGGCTTTCTTAGCACGGTGCGAAGGCTTCTCGGCGACGCAGTGCGACGGCTTTCTCCTTGCGTGCGACAGTGCAACTTGATTTCCTCATTTTGTTTAGGGTTTTGTGGGTTCAATTAGTTGTATAATTGTTTGGGCTTAAAATATATAACATTATGGGTTGGGCTTCATGGACTGAACTTGAGATGATTGGTCTGGGCCTAAACGGGTCAAAAAGATCCGTCTCATGGAAGGGGATCCGTGAGACGGTCTCATAGGAATCCTACTCTTTATAATAAGTAATGCGCTTTAGATTTATGATTAACTAGTATTGGCACCCGCGCTATGCGCGGTATGTGATATTATAATATTGTTAAATATTTGATAATATAGTATAAGTAATTTTAGTACATAAAAGACATTATAATATTTAATAACTAATAGAATCTAAATTTGCTTAAAATAATTCAATTTACAACAATATATCGATATTATACACATCCAATTCACTAATATATGACTAATATTAAAAACAAAAATATCAATCATGATCTTCAAATCAAAATTGGAAATTTTACTTGCAAGCTAGTTTGTAAGTTCTTTAAAAAACTTTATACACAACATTTCTAGTTGAAACATTTTTTTATCATATGTGCTACAAAAAAATTTCGTCAGTCACTTAAATTAAATATACTAAAAAAACTAAAAAAATATGAATTAAATATCAAATTCAATTACTTAAATTAATTATGTGTGTTTGTGAATATGTATATACATAAACAAAAATTTACGTAGGAACTTGATGCAATTACTGTCAATTACATATTTTCAACCTTTTATTTTAAAATAAATTGAATTAGAAAAAAATTAATATCGCTTAACATTGAAGATGACAGATATTTATTTTGTTGTAAGTATCACATAAATAAATTGATATAACACGACATTGATCATTACAATTTAAGCTTAGTACAAAATCGAAATGTAGTAGTAGTGATCATGATGATGACAATATAATAATTAGAAACTAAACATATAATTTAAATAATCAGCTGAGCCATCTAAATTCAAAACGTGAACTCTCATATAAAAATATACGAAGTCCTAAGTGTAAAATAAAAAATGAAAATTTTATTATGAGATATTTATAATTTAAAAAAATATTTAGGATGTCATATAATTCAGACTACAGACATATTATATACATATATGTGTATATACACACATTTTAAATAATGTTATACTTATTTATTAATCTATATTAAATATGATATAAATTATACCCATGCAAATTAATATTTATTATTGAAATTATTGTTTGGATATCAATTGTTGGTATTTAAAAAATTATTCAAAATTAATTTAATTAAGATCAGTAAAATGAGAATAAACTGATACATCATTTATGTTATTAAATCAAAAGGATTAAATAGTAAAAAATGAAAAAAAAAATTGACGGGATACTTACAAATATTAATTTAAAAAATACTTAGGATGACATATAATTTTTACACTAAATACATATTATCCATATACATATATGTATATACACACATCTTTAATAGTGTTACACTTATCTATTAATTATATTGATATTACATATGATATCGAATTATTCCTAAACAAATTAATATATAGAGTAAGTCTCGTATGAAACGGGTGCATGGATTCGGGTCAAGGGACCCGCTTCTCTTTCTCTCTTTTTTTTTTCCCGCATAATTTTTTAATTTTTGCACCTACCAATAGGGTATGTTAGAACTATATCTACATTATCTTAGACATATCTTTACGTTATGTTAATCTACATATCTGCTCATATTTCATACATTTTCTTTTTTACGCTTGATTTTTGAATTTTGGCACTTACCACTACGTTATGTTAGACATATCTTTACGTTTTGTTAAACCTACCATTCTGCCCAATTTCATACCTTAAACTTAAAAAAAAAAAAAAAAACATTAGGGTTGACACATGTACAATTACGTTGTATTAGACATACCTTTAAGTATGGTTAGACATACCTTTGTGTTATGTTAAATCTACCTACATAAGGTAGATCTAACTATGGGAAAAATTCAATTTTAGTCCATTTAAAAAGTCAATGTCCAATTTTCGTCCACCATGAAAGCGGTTTTCAATTTTAGTCTAATTAAGCCAAAAATCGTCACTATTTCGTCCATTTTTTGCTTAATTGGACTAAAATTGAAAACTGAAAATTGAAAACCGCTTCCATGGTGGACAAAATAGTGACAAAAATGGACCAAATAGTGATGATTTTTGGCTTAATTTGACTAAAATTGAAAATCGCTTTCATGGTGGACGAAAATTGGACATTGACTTTTAAATGAACTAAAATTGAATTTAACCCATCTAACTATACATAAAGGTATGTCTATTGGAGCGAGTTTGAGTGGGCTTGAGCGCGAGTATCAGGCGCATGCGGACTCGTGAAATGCGAGTGGGAGTGTTTTTTTTTTTTTTTTTTTTTGCGTTTTGACCAGATCAACTCTGATGTATGGATTTAGATTTGTGTGTCAAACTCATATACGTTTTTGCCTAATATTTATTATTGAAATTATTGTTTGAACAATCTATTGTTGATATTATAAGGAATTATTCAATAAAAATTAATTTAATTAATATTAATAAAATAAGAATAAACTGATACAATATTTATATTATAAATTGGATGAATGAAATAATAAAAATACAAAATAAAAAAATTATTGATGTGACACTTTTTCTTAAAAAATGATATTTTTGTAAATATCTCCAATTTTTCCTCTATTATTATAGTATATAAATATATAGAAAGATTTGTTATTATTTATTTATTATTGTTTTGAATTTCTATACAATAAATATAACATTAAATGTCTTAAATATTAATATTTTTTTAATTAATAATGTAAAATGAAAGTTATTAATGATTTCTTAAAATGGAAATATTTAATAAATGAGACATTTATTGCAGTTATTTTTGGCAGAATGTTCTGCTTTTATATATATATAGATTTGAGAATTTGTAATCAAACAATTGTCGACTAATATTTTTATTCTAATCATATAATTCTTTTGTATAATATCATATAATTAATTACGTTTAGCCATATTATGTGATAAGCATTGAGTGTTAGATTAGGCTCAAATATTTTTCTTTTGGTTTATAATATAATACTACTATACAGAAATTCAAATTAGATATTTACGAGATCGAATTACAAGAAAATAAAAAATTTCATAATATTAATAAGAGAATTATATTTTGACAATATCTTTTGTTTGATTGAGGAATTCTCGATTTTATTTACATCATTTATTTTCTTTGGATATAAGATGAACATAAAGCATGAGGGTATTATTGTCTTTTGAGCAGCTGACTTTTACATTAGGGATGAGGTGATGGATGAGGCTGATGAAGAGCACTTCATTTCAACTGATAAAGTCTTGACAACACCATGGCATGGATCTCCTCCAAATGCATCGTTTGATACACTGATCCAACAACTTTCTTTACCCATACAAGCCTGTTTCAATGTACGATAAACGACATCATAATCATCGTTTGGAATTGAATCGAAAGAGAGAGATAGAGAGATGTCTGTGAACTGTCATACCTGGGAGACGATTGACAAGGAATTGGGTGAATGGCATTCGCCTATTGAAAATTTTTGGCACCTGCCTTTTGGAGTTCCATAGCTTGCAAAGTTGATGGAGGAGATTGTGTTTCCGTCATCGCAATGCACGTACATTTGAGGGCCCGAGTTATTTGGTGAAATGGTCGCGTTCCTTGTCTTTGGTTGTGACCAGGCGTGTAGAGGAGGGTAATGATTCTCTGAAACCTCAGCACAAATGGTTTCTGTGAAGTGTGGCTTGATGGAAATCTTGAATGGGCTCTTTTCCGTCTCCTCAAAGATGACGAGCAGATTGTTCGATGCCTGCAGCCATGATCTTGGCACGTGATACCTGCATAATGTGATGTGTGATCAGAATAATCGACTGATCAATAGTGGTATGGTAATTAATACCAGTACTGCAATGGAGTTCATGTTTTGAAGAATACCAAGATTGAGTAGGTTCGCCGCAGCCTGTTAGACATTTGTCAGAATCATAAGTTCCGCGATAATCGCACGTTTGACATCCATCCTCGGGCGCAATTAACGTCCAATATCTTCCTATGTGATGGCCATTGATCCATGCTTGACCTTTTCCCATGCTTCCCAAATCAAGGGCAACTGGATCTATTCCACCAGGGGCATCAAAATATGTCTGGATAGTAAAGAGTAAACAGAAAATAATGAATAACATTAGATTAATGTAGAGTACCCAACACACACAACTATGAAATGTCTGTTTTTCTCGTGTTAAGAACATAAAGATTGAAATGATATAGAGATGCTGACCTCAAGTTTATAATTTATTCTTTAGATATTTAAAGATATTTCCAATATTCGTTATAGTACTGAAAGAGATTTAGTACAGCAAATAATAATATATGTTGAGTAAAGCTCAACCATATAGTTGAAACACTTCCATCTGTTTTGTCATGCAGAAGTCAAGAAATTATACGTTTTCTTCGGTTGAACAGTTATTGAGCAAACCAATTATATAAGGAACGAAGATGGCAATTAGGTCTTATATCCCAAACTAGTAAACGCGTTGCAGTAAAAGAGTTAAAAGTAACAGTTTGAATACATCACAGGCATGCAATATGGGTAACTTCTTTTCTAAGACGACATCACATGATGCACTCAAGATAATTAGGAATGCTTTCAGATAATGTTCGACTTATTACCTTGTACCAGGAAAATTTGGTTGCAGTTGCATCAGGTGGAAATTTAGTCCATTGAACCCTTTCATTTTCATCAACAGAATATATTTTCAAGCACTCCCCCTTAAGCCCGACCTGCAATCAAATTACGTCAGTCAACATCATTGGTAGTTTGCTTGTACTGCTACTAAGGATAATTCTCAGAATGTAGCAACTGTGCCACAATTCTAATTTATATGGATGGATCTCTTTTTTCAGTTTTGTAAGAAAGTTCCTAAGGTCATGCTCCCAGTTAATGTCCTTCAATGATGGGGACATTATGACGTGACCTTATTAGAAGGGTTGCTACACACTATTATTCAGGTCCATGATTTCACTTGTGAAACATGCTGCCCACATTTCATTCAAACCTTGCCGACAAAAACTAACCACCTTTTGATCATGAAATATATGGTATTCGATTATATAACAGGGATAAGGAGAACAGTACAATTCTGATAAAATGTTACTAGTGAAAATCTCCATGGCTACAACTTTAAAACTCTTTGGCTTGAATAATCATACACAAATGTTGATGTGGGTTTTTCATGATGAGGACCATGCGATCAGATTAAGACAAAAAGTGAAGCTGCAGAGCACTGTAGGAACATTGACATAGTGTAAGGATCACATTGAATCAGGCTCTTGGCCTAGTCAAAATGGTTAGAGACATTAGCCAACTTGCACAAGATGCCTAAGAAATTACCAAGTTGCCTTATAATTATGCAGGACGTGAAAAGGGAAACATATTTATCCCCACTCAAATACACAATAGTCAAGTTGCACTCTATCACTTAAATCCACAACTCAAGGTCCTCAAAGAGCACCTAAGGGAGGCTATATATACGTTTCCGCATTAAGTTCATGAGCTTTCAACTTTGCCAGCCACTAAGCAACTGAAGCAAAAGATTTCAAGTTACAAAGACTTTGCCAGGTCATTCATACTTAATGCCACTACTATAGTTCTATGCTAGAAATGCCTTACAACAAGGAACCATAGAAAATGCTAAATAGATGAGTGCACTGATATCATGATAATACTTTTCTTCATTGAGCTATACTAAATGCAGCATAAATCAAGAGTAAATTGAATAAGTACCTGATAGGTCCATTTAAATTCATTTATATTAAGATCTCCATTTTTACATCCAGTAATCTTTATTTGACCCCTGAAACCTGCCCCATCCTTCTCAAGAAACGCGCCATAATTCTGCAGCAAGAGTAAATAAGCAGCATATTAAGTAGGATTTGAGCTCGCAAGGAAGAGATTTCACCCAATTAAGCATAAAAATGCATACATTTGACAAATTTTTAACATATATGATACACATCATCTTGGAATACGATTTTGCTTAATACCAAATTATTCAACCAAAATATTTCTTTGTTATGTGTTCATTAAACAAAGAAAACCCCTCCCCCCAAGCCGTGCTTGCACTTTTTATTGCACACAGCTTTCCCTTTGTGTATACCAGTACGAAGGTAGATTCTATAATGATTTCTCTTTTTGCAGACAATTTCAAAGCTGGCATTTAAAATCAATTACGTAATATGTATCCAACACGTTTAAGAAAAATGTCTCTAAAGTTGTAGGGATTTATTAGTGATACACCACTTACTTGAAGTAAATGTGAGGATGAGAATTTCCATATTAGGACAGAGAGTCCTATTATACAGTGTTTTCAAAGATGGTGAGAGACATTAGTTTACCAGTACCTTCCCAAATTATAAAATTCCTTTCTAGATTTAACCACTATATAAGACAATGACCATTATCAAAAAACAAAAGATGATTACCTGCAAGCCTACTGTTTGTGATAAGAGCAGGATGTCATTATACCCTTCTATGAGGTTAACGGGCTGAATCACCTTTATCCATTTACCTTTTGCACTACCTTCAATGTAAAAATTGCAACATGTGAATGCGTATTCAATTTGAAATATAACCACAGCAGGGAAGGCAGAGAAAGAATATACGTGACATAAAGTAGGCATAAGAGAGGGCTTCCATGAAATTTGGAGGAAGCAGATCTCATCTAGCAAATAATATGAAGAATATGTTCTTGTTAGAAACTGAAGTTGAAAGCATATAATGCCCTCTCCAGGATGGTTGCAACAGGATTGTGTTTTGTTTGTAAGGGTTTAACAACCCCTAATTAACAGTACAGCCATGAGCATTTTAAGCTATTTGGCTAGAGCTAATTATGAAAACTAGGCCAAGACTGATCGAGGTGTTCACAGATAATACTCTCATCAAGCTATTCACCTGAATAGTCTTAGAATTGAGTTGGCCACAGGCCACAGGTTGGAAAAAACTTCTGAGTATCTAAAGGAAAATTGTAACTCAAGATCCCCTATGATTTGAGGGTAAATTGTGTAGTTAACGTATCATGTCCAAGTTGGATCCTCATTTCCAACATGAATCATAAACAGTGTAAGTAATACAGGCACTAGTAAAGAAATTTGAGAAACTAAAAACCTCTTTCCTAGTGCCATATTTCTATGCACACACATCAAACAAATACACTTGAGAAACAGATATAATAGGGAGGGGGATGTAACATAAAACTACACCTGTAAATTGGCCATTGACATATATATATACCAAATCACGCATGCTGTCAATGGTAAGCACAGGACTAACTTCATTCTCTTCCCAAAACTTGATATCCTCATCAGTAATATATATTCTGCACATTTTGAGGTAAATTATGAATACCGCATAAACACATACTGAGGATGAAATCATTAATGAAAGTCCTCATGCCATATGATAAAATAATCAAAATGGACATATACAAAAGCCAGAATAGAATGCAAAACGAGGACTGAATAAGAAAATCTGCGGTATGCAAAATATATAATTCAAGTGTCAGAAGACATAAAGGGCCGACATGCCCTCTCTAGAAAATGAATGGGTGAGGCTGATCCAAGCACTTTAAAGTGGCTCAAGCTTGGCTATGTATTTGACAAGCTTATGATACCATTCTGAGCTTCATGTTAATTTAGTCAAGATAAATAAAAATAAATATATAAAAAGAGCAGATCTAATGCACCTTTTAGTGACCACTGACCATGTCTACCGAATGGACCAGCTTAAAAGAAAAGGACTACGGTCATTTCTTCACCTTAATTTGAGCGTGAACTGGCTATGAATTAATTAAGCTCAAGTGCCCAAGCTTATAGAGCCTATGCATAACCTTAGTCCTTAGCACACACATTCCCAGAAAAAAATGGCTGCAATATAGAAAGGACCAGATATGTGTAGTTTACAGGGCAGCTGGAGAATCATTCGTCTGTGTCACAGTTTCTGATTGATGCCTATGGCTCCTATTTCTTAATTACAGTGCAAACAAAGCTTATAGCTTTAGCTGTTCTTCTCTTAGGATATGTTTGATCTGGACTTGAGGTGCTTTTGCAAGTCTGGGCTTTAGAAGGATTTTGTGAGTATGGACTTTGAAAATTTTGTGGGGTAAGATTATAGTTATATGTCATTTTCACATTGGGAAGTGTAGAAAAAGTAGATATTTATTGGGATTTGTAGAAAAAGTAGAAAACGTAGATTTTTTTTATTTTTTTTTTGGGAATTGTAGAAAAAGTAGGAAAAGTAGGGTAGAATTGTACGATTTTTTGATCTTGCCCAACCATAGACTAGATAGAACCATCCAAAATCCGGAAGGGCCAAGTCCAATCCAAACACCCCCTTAGTTACAGAGGATTGAGAATATTTGAGCGTAGATTGAAGTAACTAGAAACTAAAATGAAGAAAATCAGATCCTTTCAAAATAAGTTAATTGGGCATAAATTTTAGACAGAATTATTTTGGCATTCTATTAGCATGCTTTCAATCATGTATCAGTTCAGTAAGATCACAAACCTGGTGGAATACCATAAGTAATCTGATTGGTCTTTTGTTACATTCAAATGCTCAAGAATGCCTTGATATGTGAAGTTACTAAGACTCCACACACCAATTGGCTCTTTAACAAACTCCCAGATTTTTGAAATGTACTCAACTTCATATGGAGCCATCAATTTTAGAGGTTCCGAATCGTTTAAATAAGAAGCAGCATCAACTCCAACAGTCTTAATTGATGTCTGAGCACCAACCTGTTCCAAATATTGGAGTTAAAAGCTCAGTATTTCATGGATTTTAGTAGTCTAAAAGATTTTTATGCTGATAGAAAATTACTAGTGTCTTGCGCTCTTCTATAGTTGTACACAGAAAACAAAAATTACATTCTATATAAGCTTAACGCTTACAGAAGAATGGGTATTCACATTGGCATCAGATATCTATACCTTAGCTGTGTTGAAGGCAGTATTTCTGCAATCTGGCAAAATGCTCACTGACCATGGAGGTAAAGTGTATGCTTGATTCTGGAATTTCACTGTTGCAGAGTTATGCTCATCAATATTAGCTAAAAATGCTGAGCACTTGCTTGTTTTATCTCGGTAGAAGTGTGCCTGAAAATAGTGTGTAAGAACCTTATAACTGACTGAAAAAGATTGGGGGGGGGGGGAGGGGAATAAAATAAAATGAGTGCTTTCATTCTGTTTAACTGAGTTGTATGAAAACTATGTTAGACCTCTTGCTTGGGTCCCAATTTGATGTACTGAGGTGAAAGAACAGCAACAAGAGCAGGCTCACAAAGCTTTATGGCAGCATGTAGATCTTTCAAGTGTCCCCATTTAGGTTCTCTTAGAAGCCCTGAAAAATGATGAAACTACTAAGCAGAAAGCAACAAATGCTGCGGTATCATGCACCACCTTGATGGTGTATGATACTTAAGAGGGATGAAGAAGATATTTTATGAGAAAAAGAGTCTGATATTGTGTAGCTTACCATATTCATCAATTGGAGCATCATAATCATAGCTAGTAATAATATTTGGACCCCCTGCAGTTCGGTCAAAATTTGTTCCACCAAAGTACTGCAACCAGAAAACTTGGAAATTAGTGCCACTCGAAGTGATGTAATATGGTATCACAATAAAGAGTACTTCAGAAGAATCAATAACAATATTTGATAAAGAAACAAAATAAAATGATAGAACTTTCATTTTACTATGAAAAATGAACTTCAACCAAAACATTCACATAGAGAAGTTTCTAGTGCAGTTATATTAATTTGATAACCCAAAATCTCAATGATATGAAATTTTCACTGTTCCCACCGGTTATCACTCGGCATTTACCAATGGATCACGTGAGAGAATGTGCAACCTCAAAGACTAGTTATGCACCTAACATACCATATAATAATTTTGCAAGCTTCCGCCACGATGGAAAAAGCGAGCAACTGCAAATGCAATATCTTTCGTAGGCCGGTGGGGAACTCTGTCGCCCCAATTGTTATACCTTGAATTAAGTAAACGGAATTATGAAATTAAAATTATCACAATTTACTTCCGAAGAAAAAATATCACAATTGATTCCAAGGAAAAGGTCAATAACTCAACACGAATAGCTTCAAACAATGTTAACACGCAAAATATTCAGGATGATTTCTTGTTATTCTAGTGCTGAAAGAGAGCCCCATAACTGACTTCAACCCCCAGTATCTCACTTCAGGTTTCTGTTAGGGTGACGACAACTCTAAGCTCAAATATCTTAAAGCAAAGTCAGCAAACACCATTTGTTTGCAAAAACCATATTAGGATGTCAACGGTATTAAAAAAAAGCATCCACAGATTGCTGATTGTAGAAACAGCTTCATGAGCAACAACACGATTCTCATGTAATCAAGATAAGTGAATAGTAAATGTAGAAAAAAAGAGACTAAAACAAATGAGACTTCCGGTAATTGTCCGCAATTAGTTAAAGCATTCAAAAGACCTAACACAAGGAAACAAGCTCATGAAATCTACACTCAAGACAAAATGCTCTATAAAAACAATTCCATTCATTACTAAATTAGTCTTACACTCTCAGAGTTATGAAGTCCTCCAAAGCACTGTTACTACCTTCAGATGGTAATTATTGAGTTCTGTTGAAAATCATCTTTTGCAGTAATCATAAGGTAAACTCTGTTGTATTACTGACAATCATAAGTCTTATCCTATAGGAGCTCACAAAAAAAAAAAAAAAACATACATCTAAACATAAAAGCTGATGACCCACATGCAATGTGGGAAAGAATTATCTTATCGTTTTTGGTAATAAAATAAAAAAACTAAACAGAATGAGGCCCATACCATCCATCCCAGTTTTCAGTCCAAAAGGATGGCTTCTTGTTGGAATTTGGCTTGAAACCATCACAATAGTATCCATTGCAGGTATCGATCTGACAGAGTAGACAAATATACAGAAAGTGACTATGAAGGTTGACCCAATTAGATCATTAGATTAAAAGGTAAGAAATTATCTCCCAACACCTAACAAAAATCCAATTGCGACAGAGTATTGTAATTTAACCTAGTGCAAAAATATTTGTATATTAAGCAAGGTATCATGAATTTACTATGTACTCTGGTGCATCAGCTTGCTTGCACATAACCCATGGAACGCCAGCATTAAGTCCAACTGCCATTTTAGCAGCCCATCTCATATATTCTTTTCCTTTAGAGCCATAAGAGCTTTCAATATTTCCGTACTCATTTTCAATCTGCAAATAGTAAACAAACCCATTAGCTATAATGTTGTTAAGAGACAACTATAAAGTTCATCCATTCAGAAAAAAAAAAGGGAATATATATGGAAAAACAGTACATCAAACATGAAGTTCCTTCTTACTTTCATCATTCCTAGGAAAAGAAGAAAAGAGAAAAGAAGTAGGAAAATAACTTATTGAACCTTCTCTCAGTTCAGTTTCCAAAGCTTTTGTTAGCGACACTCATACACACATATCTAAACACACAAAATTTAATCAACCGAAACACAAAACATAGAGGTATAAGCTCTCTCTCCCTCCCTCTCTCTCTCTCTCTCTCTCTCTCTCTCTCTCTCTCTCTCTCTCTCTCCCCCCCCCCCCCCCCCCCTCTCTCACATACAAACACACAGAGAGGAAACAGTGTGTGATTTTGGTATTAGGAGCAATAGGACACTATGAAAGGTGAATTTACTATCTTGTGCAAACAAAATTTTAGTATGTATCAAGTGACAGTAAAATGTAAGAGTATGTAACCTGCAACAGAATTACAGGGCCACCTTGCCAAGAGAAAAGAGACTCCTCTCGCATTAAATCAACTATCTTCTTAACAAACCGCTGCATTTCTTCCTGGAAAACTTAAACCAATTATTTGATTATATCCAAAACAAAGTACCTCATGAAAATGGAATACAGTTTACTCTTTGAAAAGAGCAACAATGATTTCATAGACTGAATATCAGCAAAGTGAAAGTTAAATCACATTACATAAAGCCATAATAAAGTTGGTGCGAACAATAGTAGTGAAATACTTTTTCAAAGAAATTGCAAAGGATAGTATCTGTATGAGAGCAAAAATTCAAATTACCTACATAAACACAGACACCAAAAAAAGACATTATAACTATCTCTTGGTTATTACCAACAACAGAGAACAGACAGATTTTCAGGTATCCAAGCAAATTATCTATTTCCATATCATTATGCCTTTTATATGCATATTTTGAATGAAATGTGACACAAACTCAACCCTTAAGTTAGAGGTAACATCATTGTAAGTCATAGAATCAAAAAACTTTAGGCATCCAACAATGACCAGGAAAGATAATATAAAACAACTGTAGGATTAAGATTTAAGACAATTCTATTGTTCTCTTATGGTACCTTGAAGGGCGCATTGTCTGTTCGAAATTCAATACCAGGTACATCACGAAGCCAAACAGGAAAGCCCCTACATCATTGAGACTTCAGAAGGTGAGGTAAAGAGATACAATTATGTTCAATAGAAAAGGTGTTTCATCTGTTGTAAGAGCAAATATAAGCTCTTCTGCATCATAAATACATATGAATTATCATCCAAGTCAGAGGTTGGAGCAGATCCATATCTATATAAGTCATAGAAGAAGCATAGCATAGGTGAATGATTAGAAGTGGGAACACATGAACAATCATTTTAAACTATAAAACATACTCTGTCTTGCCTCTGATTCCATTAGGGGCAAGAAGCAAACCATCCATGTGGAAGATGTTGCTAAATTTGGCACATATAATAGTATTCAGAAAAGCCAAAAAACTGACTCAGCTAATTTACTTATGAAATAGGTTCTGAGCTTTATAAGCCAATTGAACAAAGTAAAGAAATTGGCTCAGAAAATACACTATGTACACCCACCATCCTAAAACCAAAAGGATGGCACTTCAAGTCAAGCTCAAGTGATTGTGAAAGGTTCAGTCGAGCTCCCATGCTCAAGACTGAATATTATTCTGAGTATACTTTCTTGTTGTTATAACTCTCTTTTAATAAACGAATAACATAATAACTGAATTTAAATCTCTGTAAAATATTGTGTTTACACAACTGAATTAAAAAAGATTTAGCATTATACTGGAAACTTGGCACCACTTAACAGAATCCTTACCAAGTAAAAGTTCTAACGTGATTTGCTCATCAATAATTTTGAAGCTGTTAGCAGGCCTCATAATAAAATTAAAGCTGAAGTAAGGAACACAAAACTGAACTAAAGCTTTCCTACATTTTCCATGCAGACACGATATACAAATCAAAGTAATATAGACAAAGCAATTCAAGTTTGACCATCCCACAATGTTTGCAGTCTCAAACATTATAGAGTAAGAATTTAAAGTTGATAAGCAGTTTCAATCATGAATTACAAAAGTGTAATAATCCCATTTTATTGGTGATATGGATCAACTAAAAAAATAGCAAAGAAAGAGAATCCAACCCAAAATTCCACTCTGCACACACATATGGACCTATACGAAGAAACAGGTAAAGCCCACTGGAAGCTACTTCCTTCACAAACTTCACAATATCATATCTTCCTTCAAAGACGTACTGAAAAAGATAAGCCACTCATTAAAGAAGAATAAAATAATGCATAAAATATAGGAGCAAGTTAAGAAAGCGAGGGTAGAAACTACACCTGTCCTCTTATTGGCTCATGACCATTCCAAAATACATATGTTTCAATGACATCCACTCCACCTTTCTTACTCTTAGAAATCAGATCTGGCCACATCTAGCACCATTTCGAACTATTAGACAGAGAGAAGAAAATTAACAAGTTGACAAGTAGAAGAAATTAAACAACTTGAAGCATTGTCTTAAGAAGTCTTCTCTTCATGACGAATGTCCTGGAATAAAATAGTTTTGAACCAGAATGAATAAGGAAATTTGGGAATTCATTTGAGTCTTTCACAATAATATACTTGGAGAATATGATCACAAAAAAATGCAAATGAAAATGAATGCAGCAATATTAAACTAAGTTTGGCTGTGGCTCAATCTACATTCTTCAAAATTTCGTCAGAGCTACTTCTCAACATCAGGCAGATGATGAGCAGCTACTGTCTATACAGTATTTACTACATAATTTCCTAATGATGTGTTCTTTGGCTACTTGAAATGTCATTTTGCCCAAATCAAAACTGCATATTCCAATTGAGCACAAAAGCAAGCATAATGTAGAAAAACTTAAATAGATTTCCACCTTCTAACATCAAAAACCCAATAGCTCAAGTTTCTCAAATCGATGTGTTGTGAAAACCATCAACATATTACGTAATCGAAAAGAAAATGAGAAATATAAAATCTTCTCAAAATATTAGCCCAATCACCCTAGCATACTTTTTTGTTTAATTCACAAAATCCATAGCAATTTCAATCCACCAAAACCAGAACATCTCACTAAAAACCAGAACTAATACATCGCAATGTAAATGAGCAAAATGTACTAATTTCTGGACAGAAATTACAACTTCACTCTAAGAATTTGCAGCAAATATTCATATAAGAAACTAAAATTAGATTTCAACAAAAAATCAAACAAAGAATTCGCTTCGAAATTACTTGGGGCGTTGCTCTAGGATAGTGAATTCCAGCAGAGATTAACATCCGCCGCTTTCCATCAACGATCAAGGCTCGGCCATCGTAGCTCACATTGAAGGGCTTAAAAAACTCGCCAGCAACAATCAGCGATTGAACAATCAGTGCCAACAAAACCAGTTGAAATTCGAATCCCATTTTGTGATTAAAGTGTATTTGGGATTAAATTCAAGAAGAACATGAAATTCATGTGTGTGTACACACACACACACATATATATGCAGTATCGTCTCAGTGATGAGAGTGACGTGTCATCAGAAATGGATAAAGCCGCATCATTTGTTAGGGTACAAGCCCTACTGCAGTGGGTACAACAGGAAACAATCATGTGATAAAGATTATGTGTCGTAAATCCTTCGATTTGTACTAAACTAACGGTCGTTGATTGCACAGCTCACCCTCTCCTTCATTTAGTTTCTCTTTCAAATCATCTGAAATTGGAAAATGAGAACTTGTATGTAAAAGTCAAATAGGATTTAACTTACAAGAATAATATTGATATTTTTCATTCCTTTTAAAATTAAAAATCTTTATGAATGTAGATGACAAAGATGTCTAAATGATTTATGAAATTCGATATCAAGTTTGGATGATATTGAACACTTCATTCAAATTTTGTTAGACTACCGCATCGGTAAGGGTCGCCAACCCAGGAGTAAGAAAAAACCAGAAAATGTAAAAGAAAAATAAAGAAAAACAGAAATGCAGGTTGCAATCCAATGTAATTGAAGACTCAATCCCAACCAAACCATCAATTGGGTTGGTCAATCAAAAGGTGACACATGTCATCTTTTGATTGGTTCAACTAAATTTTATATGTATAAAATGTATTTTGTAAATATTGTGGATCATATGTATTTAATATATATATATATATATATATACATATCAAAATTCACATTTTTTAATTCTCTATAAATAGATACCAATATTGACATATTTTGAAACACATCTTAAATTCTCTATTTTCTCTTCTATTTTTTATCATTCATCTCTCAATTTCTATCATGGATCCAAATCATCCTAATTATTTTTCAAACTCCCAAGATTATCCAAATTCTCAAAATTATCCAAGCTTTCAATCAATTCTTAACTCTCAATCTTTTCCTCTCTCAGAAGATTATCCAAGCTATTATCAATATTTTCAGCATGCCCAACCACCACTAAATACCTCTCGAATTTTGTTCCAATATGTTCAACAATGAAACACAAATCAAAAGGGGGTAAAAAGTGTAGGTTGGATTGTGAAAGAAGATGTAGTTTTAATGTCTTCTTGGTGTTTTGTTAGTGAAGATAACACACGTGGCAAAAATCAAAAGTCAGTTTCTATGTGGGCATGACCGCGCTGTCGTGACACGATAAAATTAAATAAAAATCCTTCCTAACCTAACTAACTAGTAGATAGGGTAAGTCAAAGTCGATCCCACGGAGAGTGACAATTCAATTATGTTTACTTATGTCTAAATTCAAAGGAACAAGAAATATGGGGATTATCAGATTGATTGATAATTAAACTAAAAATTACTAAAGATGTAGAAAACAAACTAAACAGAAATCAGTTGATAAAAAGCATTCTAGTTAACAGTTCAGTTATCCCTCAATATCAATTACGTCTTAATCAATGTTACCCCCTCTCTCAGATTATCATGGAATTATCACCCCTAATCTAACAACAAACTCTGTTAAATCGAATCGTCTCTTATGATTAGTTAAATTAGGATAAGATCACTAATTAACCCTATTTAATCGAACAACCTAGAATAAGCTCTCTAGATTTAATTCATTAAACGCATTAATTACCAAGACGATAGGGTGAACTAGACTCCAAATACACAAGCTCGATTTGATAATCTAGGATTGTGTTACCCTAGAGATGCGCGACCTCTAGTTTACTACCAATGAAAATTAAACCATAACAATTAGGATTCATGATTTAAGATTCTAGCAATCAATTATCAAACACTTAACCTAGGTCGCGAATCTAAATCAAGTATCAATAATTGAAATCATTCATCACATATAACACAATCAATTCCAATCAAAACATCGAGAGGGAGAAAACGAGATTAATTAAAACATAAAAAGATAATTGGGTTCAAACATCCCTGCTAACCGGAGTTGAAGAATTAGCCAATCGTCATCTCGATTGTATCCACAAAAGTAGTTGATTGATCCATCAAAGCAAAATAGAATAAAGCAAAAGTATGTTTGTAAAGAAAACTTTCTCTCCTCCAAATCCTACAAACTGCCGTCCTTTTTTGTGTCTTGTGGCCAAAGAAATCCCTTTCCCTTATAACATCTCTTTCCTCAATATGATGTGGACCTTAGACCCATGGTGATAATGTATTCTTCTTTGATCTTCATTACTCTTGGGCCTTGGTCCATCTAACTCCAAAATACTTCAAAAATTTCTACAATAATCGGGAAAATAAAATATGAAGTATCTCGAGTTCAAAAGGCATATCGGTACGAAAATAATGCATCCAATCAAATAAAAGATGATAAGAATCCAATTAAGTCAACAATTAAATGCATATATTTTCTACCTATCAGGGCACGAGTACATAAAATGTATACAAATCATCGAGATGAAAATTCGGAGGAGATAAACGAAAGAAATGTGGACTCTTTAAAAGGTCGTTGGAAACGACTTGATGAGAGTGCAAACAAATAGATTGCTGCTTATACTGAAGTATATTCTCAGAGAATAAGCGAAATGAGCCAAATGGATATTGAGGGAGAAGCTCATGCAATTTTCAAAAAAAAAAAAAAAACAAAGGGTGGTAACAAGTTTCAGGACTTATTTGTATTCAATGAGGTTATGAGTAAAAATTAAAAATGGGCTTTAAAACAAGATCATGGTTCACGTAAAGAAAATATAGAGGGTGATGAAGAAAGTGGTGGCAGCTCAAAGAGAGCAAGAACCAGTGAAAGTGGGGATTAATCCACCCCATCCAATCCACAAACTCCAGACAGCAGATGCTCAACTAATCCTAGTCCCATAGGCCGGGATATGGCGAAAAGAAAGGGAAAAGGTAAGAATTCACATGCAAATTCTACTGAAATTGCTGCTAAAATTCAAGCAATGAAGCTCACTAGAGAAAGTGAAGCTGAAAAGATGAACCAACTGGGAAGAGAGAGACTCGAACTTGAGAAAAGAAAGGAGCAAAAGAAGATTGAAGATAAATTCTGGTATTTTGAGGACATTGTTGGCTAAAGATAACTTATCTCCAGAAGAGGAAGAGATGAAACGTCATCTAATGGAAGTTGTGTCTAAACAGTCAATGTAGTTTGTTTTCTTGTTATTTTAATTTATGTCATTTAATTTATGTAATTTAAATTCATGTAATTGGTGTTTATGTAATTTTAATTAATGTAATTTTTTTATGTCATTTATTGGTGGCATTTGTCTTGTCAATTTCATCACAATTTTCAGCTTTAATCACATGCATCAATCACATCACTTATTGGCATGCATCACATGCATATGTCTTACCACTTATCTACATATACGAAATTGCCTTGTCAATTTCAACCCAATTTTTAGCTTTAATCACATGCATTCATCACATCACTTAAAGGTAAGAATTCACATGCATATGTCTTACCACTTGTCAATTTTAACTTTAATAGCATGCATATGTCTTGTCACTTTTTAAATTTCAGCACATGCATTTATCACAATACTGATTACCTTGCATCACATGCATATGTCTTAGCACTTGTCTATATATATGAATTGGATACATATCATACTAGCACACTAAAATCCTTATATCTTACTCACCAACACAATCCACTTTACTAGATGTCTCTCAATGAAAATTCATCTGCATACTGAGATTCAAGCTCTAGTTCTGACAATAAATGGAAGGATATTGATGAATGGGAGGAACGAGTTGCTCAGCAGAATCATCAATTTGATTGTATCATAGATGATATGATCATAAACAATCCCAATCTGATCATAGTAGATCACACTCCTAGAGCCAGAAAAAGGTATTGTGAAAGAGGACAGGAAATTGGTGAGAAGCGTTTGATGAGTGACTATTTTGTCGACACACCAACGTATACTCCTGAGGTCTTTCGACAAAGATTTTTCATGCAAAAATCAGTTTTCCTTAATATAGTGGAAGCTGTAACTGCCAATGATGTATATTTTCAACAAAGGCGTGATGCAACTGGTAGACAAGGGCTTTCACCAATTCAAAAATGCACTGGAGTAATAAGGGTGTTAGCGTATGAGACATCTACCGATGTCGTTGATGAATACTTACGAATGAGTGCAACTGTGACAAGGCAAGCTCTCATAAAATTTGTAGAAGGGGTCATATCCTGCTTTGGTAACGAGTATCTCAGAAGACCCAATGAACATGATTTGACAAGACTGCTTTATGTTGGGGAACAACGTGGATTCCTAGGCATGATAGACAGTATTGACTGCATGCATTGGGAATGAAAAATTTGTCCTACTGCATGGGCTTGACAATATGCAGGGAGAAGTGGAGAACCAACAATCATGATGGAAGTTGTTGCATCTTATGACTTATGGATATGACATGCTTTCTTTGCAACACCAAGTTCGTGCAATGATATTAATGTACTCCTACCGATCGTCAGTTTTTAATTAGTGATATTTGATCCCACTGAATTTTTAGTGGATGATCCTACAAATGATGATCAACATTTTCAATACTTTACTGAACGCATTGCGAACTTATCCACTTATATATGATTAATAAGGAAAAACTTCGCAATAGAGAAGCTCACAACGCTCTAAGAAACAACTTGATTGAGCATATATGACAAAAATTTCGAACTAGCTAGGAATTAATGTAATTTTCATGTTCTGTATTTGATTTTTTTTTATTTCATGCATCTACTTGTATTTTGATTTATTTCTTTTCAATTTCGTTTTTCATTTCTTGTAATTGTAATTTCGTTATTGTATCTTATTCTAAATGTGGTTTAAATTATTTTCCTTAATACACTTATAGATTTATAATATTAAATTACTTAATGTATTTTTTGTACATTTTAAATATAATAAATATTGATTAAAAATTTATATAATTAATAAAAAATAAAATAATAATTATTATTTTAGGTTGGGTTGGGTTGTGGATGTGGATATAAAAAAATGGTTAGGTTAAATTGTAGGTTGAATTGAGAGATAAATTAATATTTTATTTTAGGTTGGGTTGAGATGGGTTGCTGATGAGGATAGTCTTATGATTTATAGCTGTATAAGTTGGAGTTTTTGGCCACCATTATGTGTGGGGCCTACGTTGTTGACCTTAATAAACTTTTTTTTTTTTTTTGGGTCAAATTATTAACTTTTGTTTTTTTAGTCATCAGAAATGATTTTTGTTCAATTATATCTTTCTAACAATTGGGATGTATTATAATGGTAAGAGCTACATAATTGCTGGTATGAGGGTGTATTATGGTGGTATAGTTGCATTAATAATGCTACAAATGTGCAATATAGTGGTACATACCACATTAATTATGGTACGGGGTGTAACATGTTGGTACGAACTGTTACAGAGTGAAATAAGTTGGTTCAGCATATATTATGTTGGTACCGACTGATATAGAGTGAAATAAGTTGGTACATGATGGTATGGGATGAAATATGATGATACAAGCTGGTCGGTTTCATTAAAGATATAGTGGTCTAAAGAAAATATTTTGGCTAAAAAAAATGAGTGCAAACTCTTGGCTAAACAAGAATATTTCTTTATATAATTGGCTAATTATAATTTCATCGCACAAATTGCGATATGTTTACCAACTCTTTGTCATTATGTCACTAGTGTTTGACTCCAAATTCTTCACGTCTCTCACGTTAGATTGTGTGTTCGCAATCCAACATGAGAAACATGAAGAATTTGGAATATTAGATATCTCATGTTAATGGCAAAACACATTATTTCAATGAGAGAAGAATAGAAGTTCATAAGCGGGCAAATTACAATTTTGATACTCAACTAAACCTCTTTTCACTTTTGGTACCCTTATTTCCTTGGGTAACAGTATTGGTACCCCATGTTTCAAAAATATCACATTCGGTACCTTCCGTCAAATTTCCGTCCAAACTTGAAGGAAGTTAACTAACCCTAATTCCAAACCGCGAAAATTGCCCCTTTTTCTTCCCGTTTTGTTCTGAAAAAGCCTTGCTGCTTCATTCTTCTTAGTTATTCTTCATTCTTCACTAATTCTCTCCAAATTTTGTTTGCTCTCTTCAATATACACAACAAGCTGAAGTAATTGAAGAAAGAACATACCATATTTGGGAATAGATGTGACATCTCTCAGTCTTAACATCGCAATTCAACCTTGTAGAGCTTGGTTTGTTAACTTTGAAGATATCAGATGCGAGTATTAGTGAAGAATTAAGAAGCTAGGGTTTTTCAGAACAAAAGGGGGAAGAGAATGGAGCAATTTTCGTGGTTTGGAATTAGGGTTAGTTACTTCTGTTAAGTTTGGACAGAAAATTGACGGAAGGTATCCAATGTGAGAATTTTTGAAACATGGGGTACCAATACTGTTACTCGAGGAAATGAGGTACCCAAAGTGGAAAAGGGATATAGTTGGGGTACCAAAATTGTAATTTGTCCTTGATAAACATACCTCAAATTCATACATATGGAAGCCCAAAAAATCAATATTTCCAACTTCTCCATCTATAAATCATAAGTTTATAGCATATTTCGAATGAATTAAGTATTCAGTATCATCTAGACTTGATATTGAATTCCATAAATCATTTAGAAACCTAACAATTGGCAGATTTCTTGAAAAAGCACAAGTGCAAAGCAATATCCCATGGTGATGTACACACTTGGCAGATTTCTTGAAATCTAACAATTTTACTTGCAGCTCTCTAGTTGCTCTTTAAGGGTTGCATTATGTAACGATAAGTATACTTTAGAATACCTATACCCTATTGAAATATCACAAAGTGAAGTACAAAATAACAAAGGGTTAAATGAAAGGGTATTTTGGGCTATTACCTCAATAACAAAGGGCTTAAATGAAAAAATCAATAAATTTTGATTTTTTTCACTTTGCAACATATATTTTTTTAACTAATTGCAACCTTTTACAATTCTAGAATTTATTTGATTACAACTTAAGTCACTTTTCCTGCCATTTCTCTAGCACATTATTTAATTTTTTCAGTTTGCAACCCAAATTTCTTTTTTTTTTTTTTATCCTATTGCAACCTCTAACTTAGTATACAACCTCTAACTTAGGATACAATTTGATTATAATTTCATACTTGAGGTTGCAAGTAAATATTAAAAAAAAAACAAAGTTTACGTTGTAAGGTGAAAAAATTAAATCACGAGCGTGTCAAGTGATCTCACTTTGCTGGAAAATTTGCAACTTGATTAAATTTAGAAGATTAGGTTGCAATCGGAAAGAAAAAAATAGATTAGATTTACAAATTGAAGAAAGTCTATAATCTGGGTTGGTTTTGCATTTAACCCAATAAAAAATCTAAAGTATGAACTGAGAGAATCTCTAATTTGCTAGCATAATGATCAAAAGAATATAATAAAACTTAACCTGAAAAAAATAATTAATTGGCACTTCGTTAGAAATTATCTTTTGAATCTAAAGTTGTAAAAATAAGGGACATCAGGTTCATCTTTTCATTTTAGATGCACCATTACATAGTCTCACATAGAATAATGTGTTCATAGTACATGCATCATGTTCTTGTAAGGTAAAAGGTCATTTAGATTATCTTCGACATTTGATAACATGCTTCATGACATCAAGTGTTTGGATATGTTGGATATCCAAAAACCTTCAAGTATGGGTGAGTAGTCGATAAGTCAGCTGAGCCTAGAACCGAACTAAGCCAAAAAAATTAAAAACCGAAATATGTATTTTTATAAAACATAACCAAATCGATTTACATACATAAACCAAATTGAACTCGATTTTTAAGTGCAATCTGACAATGCGGTCCAAAACCATACTGAATAAACTGAAACCGAAATAATTTTGGTAAACAAAACCAAACCGAAGTGTAGGTAAAAACTGAATCGAAACACTTGTTTCGGATCGACTTTTTGGTTCCAATTCTGTTTGGTCAACCCTACCTTCAAAGTGATTAAGAAAATTTCAAAGAGGATAGAGTACTGAAAACCTTCAAAGAAAATAAGATAATTTTAAGTAGAGAATTAAGGCCGAATTTAAAGCTTTTAAGATTGCAAAGTGGTCTAGAAGGTGCCCCCAATAGTGAAGTCTATGTCTCTACTTTTTGCACTATGATGTCAACCTATGATGCATGTGAAATTTGATTGATTGCAAGATGTAATTTGAAGTAGGGTGAAAGGTAGCAGCTGAGTATGTACTTGGTTACAATAAAAATCAAATTCACCAATGTGACGTGGTAAATCGGAAATAATTCTAGGATTAAGGAACCGGGAAAATCATGCCAAGAACCGGGCTGGAAAGTGTCGAACCGGGCGTGTGAAGCTGTGTGCATAACTACCGGTTTGAGTTAGTTAGGCGGTTAAGGCTTGGGCGCAAGTTTCGGCTTTCAAACTGAAATTCGTTCAATTCCGGTGAAGGTTTCAGCTAATTGGCAGAGGGTTTTTCACTCTTATATATAGAAGATTACACAGTTCTAGTTGTACTTCGAAATTCTGTATTGAGTGAGATTGAGATTTTAGGGTTCTTGAGTGAATTGTGTAACCCCTAGAAAATGGGGCTGATTCTTGTAACACGCAATTCGTGCTTGATTCTTAGTGGAATTCGTTCGATCTTTTCATGGTGGATGTAGGCCGATGTGGCGAGCGGAACCACCCTAAATTCTTGGTGTGTTGTTTGCATTTTCGCATTTGATCGAAGCTCAAAGTTTAGTCAATTAGGGTTGTTCTGCAAAAGAGTTGTCTTTCAAGTGTTGTCTATTCTACTTGAGAAGTTTTCTTCTACAATTTGCGCTGTCTGTGGGAATTGATCCGTTCACAGGCCATTCTTGATTTCAGGGATGAAGCTTGACGTGGAGAAGTTTATTGGAAGTGGGGATTTCACGCTGTGGAAAGCCAAGATGGAAGCAGTGTTGATTCAACAAGGATGGGAAGAAGCTATCTGTGATGAGCCTGCTGAATCTTCAACCCTATCTTCCGAAGAAAAAAACAAGATTGACAAGAAGCCTCGCAGTTCGATCATACTTTGCCTAGGAGAGAAAGCTCTGAGAGAGGTCTACCAAGAAAGATCGGCATTGGAAGTTTGGAGAAAACTGGAAACACTATATCAAACTAAGTCACTTGCAAATCGCCTGTTTCTCAAGCAAAGACTGATTTCCTTCAAAATTCTGGATGATAAAAGGATCCTGGAGAAGCTCGATGAGTTCAACAAATTGTTAGATGACTTGGAGAACATCGGGGAAAAACAGAAGGATGAAGATAAAGCCCTCCTGCTATTGAATGCACTTCCAAAATCATATCAATCATTCAGAGATGCACTTGTATATGGGCGAGAGTTATTCCTCTAACTCTAGAAGAAGTTTAAGTGGCCATAAGATCCAGTTTCCTTGGTTCTAAACTTGAAAGAAAGCAACAAAACCTTGGAGAAGGTTTGGCTGTAAAGGGAAGACGGTTCAAGAAGGGAAATTTAAATCAAAACCAACAAAGATCAGATCAAGGAAGCTCAAAATCAAATGGAGAAGGAACTGAAGTGAGAAAATGTTTCAACTGTCATATGCCTGGACATATTAAAAGAAATTGTCCTGAAAGGAAAAAGAAGCAAGGTGGAAACAACACAAACCAGCAAGCTGCAATAGCTCAAGAGCAATATGACAGTGTTGATATGTTGTATATAGTGTAGTCAAGCATAAGAGATGAATGGGTACTTGACTTTGGGTGCTCTTTTCACATGTGCCCAACCAAGTCTTGGTTCAGTGATTTAACCTTACATTAAGGAGGCTCAGTGCTCTTGGGAGATGATCATTCATGTCAAGTAATGGGGATAGGGTCCATCAACCTTAAGCTGCATGATGGGAGGATCAGAACCTTGACAAATGTGAGGTATATTCCCAAACGTAAAGAAACTTAATATCTCTTGGTTTGCTTAATGTTGCAGGTTGTGAATTTAAAACACAAAATGGAGAAATCCAAGTTACCAAGGTTAGTGTGGTGGTAATGAAAGATGTTAAGTCAAATGGTCTCTATATACTTCAAGGGACAACAATGATAGGTGGAGCAGCTCCTGCATCAAGTGAGGAACAAACTAACCTCTGGCATAAGAGGTTTAGTCATATAGGAGATAAAGGACTTCAGGAGCTATCAAGACAGAAGCTCATACCTATTCAACCCACCACAAAGACACCAAGCTGTGAGTAATGCATTCAAGGAAAACTCACGAAGACAAAATTCCCAAAGGGTAATCACACTACTGTAAGTATTCTAGACTATGTGCACTCTGATATCTAGGGTCCAGCTAGAGTAGAAACACATGGGGGAGGGAAGTATTTCATAACCTTCATAGATGATTACAGTAGGAAAGTCTAGGTCTATATTCTAAAGCACAAGTCTGAAGCCTTTGACAAATTTAAAGAATGGCTAACTCAACAAGAGAATCTAACTGGTAAGAAACTTAAACACCTAAGGATAGATAATGGTCTTGAATTTTTGTCAGAGGAGTTCCAAGTTTTCTGCAGGGAAAAGGGAATGGCAAGGCATAACACTGTGGTGGCCACTCCACAGCAAAATGAAGTAGCTGAGCGCATGAATAGAACTCTTCTGGAAAGAGTGAGATGCCTACTCTTGGATGCTGGATTGCCAAAGTCTTTCTGGGGTGAAGCAGTGTCCACTGCAGCTTTCCTTATGAATAAAAGTCCATCATCATCAGTTCAATTCAAGTCTTTAAATGAGGTATGGTACTCTAAAACTCCAAATTATTCTTTTCTTAAAATCTTTGGGTGTCTTGTTTATGCACACACTAGACAAGATAAACTGGAGTCTAGGGCTATAAAGTGTATAGTCATTGGATATCCAAGTGGAGTGAAAGGCTAGCTTAGAAAATGGTACTCCTAGGTGCTTCATTAGTAGAGATGTTGTGTTTAAAGAAGGAGTGATGGGCTACAAGGAAAAACAACAAAACTCAGAAAGTGAAAATGGTCATAACTCATACTCAAACACACAGATTCAGGTGGAGCTTCAAGGGAAAAACCAATCTGTGGATCGAATAAAAAGCTCAAGCTCAAGTGATTCAGATGAAGATCAAACCACTGAAAATCCACCTGAGCAAGAAGATGACTCTGGGGATTTATCAACCTATAACTTAGCTAGAGATAGACAAAGGATAACCATCAATCCACCAACAAGATATGGGGAAGCATACATAGTAAACTATGCTCTGTGTGTTGCTGAGGAAATTGAGTACGAAGAACCAAACTCCTATCAAGCTGCAATGAAGTTTAAGGATAGTGAGAAGTGGGCTCAAGCAATGAATGAGGAAATCATGTCTCTAGAAAATCAAACTTGGGAATTAGTGGAAAGAGCAGCAGGACAAAAGTTGATAGGCTGCAAATGGATCTTCAAAAGGAAGATTGAAGTTGTTGGGAAAGAACAAGTAAGATTTAAAGCCAGACTTGTAGCAAAAGGCTACACTCAAAGGGAAGGAATAAATTACCATGAAATCTTTTCTCTAGTTGTAAAGCATGTGTCAATAAGGATCTTATTAGCTCTGGTAGTGCAAGAAGACATGGAATTACAACAGCTAGATGTTAGAACAACATTCTTGCATGGAAACTTAAATGAAACTTTGTACATGGCTCAACCAGAAGGATATAGAAAACCAGGAGAAGAACATAAGGTTTGTTTGCTAAAAAGATCCTTATATGGACTTAAACAAAGTCCAAGACAATGGTACAAAAGGTTTGACAGTGTAATGATGAGTATTGGTTTGGAGAGGTGCAATTATGATAGTTGCATTTACCTGCAGAGAGAAAACAATGGAGTTCAAGCTTACCTTCTAATCTATGTTGATGATATGTTGATTGCTAGCAAGATTATGAATAGGATACAAATCATCAAAGATAAGTTAAAGGCTCAGTTTGAGATGAAGGATCTTGGTAATGCTAGGAGAATGTTGGGCATGGACATCAGGAGAGATAGAGGAAAGGGTAGAATATTCATGTATCAATCAGATTACATCAAGAAAGTACCGAAGAGATTCTTTATGCATGAATCAAAATCAGTAGCTACTCCATTAGGTACTCAGTTCAAGTTAACAACAAAAGACAAGCCACAAACAGAGGATGAAAGGAAACACATGGCAAATGTTCCTTATGCTAATGCAGTAGGAAGCATGATGTACTCCATGGTTTGTAGTAGACTAGACATAGCATATGCAATGAGTAGAGTTAGCAGATTTAGGTCTGATCCAGGAAAGCAACACCGGGAGGCTATCAAGTGGATGTTGAGATATCTACAGGGAACTTCACACCTAGGATTAATGTTCTATCAGCAAACTAATCAATCTAATCGTCTAGAAGGTTTTGTCGATTCTGATTTTGCAAGTAATCCAGATATAAGAAAATCAACTACAGGATACATCTTCAAGTTATTTGGTACAACCATAAGCTGGAAAGCAATGCAACAATCAGTAGTAGCCTTGTCTACTATTGAAGCTGAATTTGTGGCTATGGCTGAAGCTGTGAAAGAATCCATGTGGCTTAAGGGAATTCTGAAAGAGCTAAGTGTGAAGCAAGGAAGAGTTTCTATCTATTGTGACAATCAAAGGGCATTACACCTGGCAAAACATCAAATGTTCCATGATAGGTGTAAACACATTGATATCAAGTTACATTTTGTAAGAAACTTGATTGATGAAGGTGAAGTATAGGCCAAGAAAATAGGAACCGAAGATAATCCTGCTGACATGCTAACAAAAGTTCTTCCAAGAACAAAATTTGTCTTTTGCAGGGACAAAGTCCAGGTTAAAGGCTGGACAGAAAAGCAAGGGTGACAAATTGCATACTTAAAGAAGAGTTCGAATGATTTCACAAGTTGAGGTGGAGAATTGTGCTGTGGCAACTCGGAAATAATTCTAGGATTAAGGAACCGGGAAAATCATGCCAAGAACCGGGCTGGAATGTGTCGAACCGGGCGTGTGAAGCTGTGTGCATAACTGCCGGTTTGAGTTAGTTAGGCGGATAGGGCTTGAGCGCAAGTTTTGGATTTCAAACTGAAATTCGTTCAATTCCGGTGAAGGTTTCAGCTAATTGGCAGAGGGTTTTTCACTCTTATATATAGGAGATTACTCAGTTGTAGTTGTACTTCGATATTCTGTGTATTGAGTGAGATTGAGATTTTAGGGTTCTTAAGTGAATTGTGTAAACCCTAGAAATTGGGGCTGATTCTTGTAACGCACAATTCGTGCTTGATTCTTAGTGGAATTCATTCGATATTTTCATGGTGGATGTAGGCCGATGTGGCGAGCCGAACCACCCTAAATTCTTGGTGTGTTGTTTGCATTTTCGCATTTGATCGAAGCTCAATAGGGTTTTTTTTTTTTTGCAAAAGCGTTGTCTTTCAAGTGTTGTCTATTCTACTTGAGAGTTTTCTTCTACAACCAATGTTAGAACACTTTATCTGATATTTGACTCTTTTAAATGCAATGCATTTAACAATTAAAAATCATAAAATGGTAAATTATTATGAGCAACACTTGTGTGCCCAAGGGCACGGTGCCCCCAACTTGACCATCATATGACTATACATATATACCCTACATGTGTCTCGTGTATATAATAATATGCATGTGATACCTGAAGAGTATATATGTAACACCATGAAACATAACACCATAAGAGTATATATATAACACCTGAAGAGCATGTGTATAACAACTAGATCCGTGCCCCTATGTGCCCCGGTGGTATATCAGGTTTTGTCAATTATTATATATCTTGCACTTTAAAATGATTTAAAAATGTTCATACAACATAAAAAGTAATCTGGAATGGGAGAATCTCTAAGCATAGTAAAAAGAATAGGGTTAAATGCAAGAAAATTAACAATGCAAAGTATAGATTTTTTTTTTCAATTTTAATTGCAATCTAATTCTTTTTTTTTTCTAATTACAACCTAGACTTCTAAAATTTATGCAGCTAAGCATTTTCTGGCTAAGTGGCGATCAACACACATGTGATTTAATTTTTTCACTTTGCAAATTAAACTTTGTTGTTTTTATATAATTGCAATCTAAATTTTGATTTTTTTAATCTAATTGCAATCTGAAGTTCTGAAATTGATCAAAATATATCCTAAACAAGAGGTTGCAATTGGATACAAAAATAAATTTTGGTTTACAAAGTGAAAATTACATCATGTGCCCGAAAAATGAGCGGAAAAGTGATTTAGTTATGGAATAAACTCTAGAATTTAAGGTTGCAATCGGATAACCAAAAAAAAAAACAAAGTTAGATTGCAAAGTGAAAAAAGTCAATACTTAATTTTGATTGATTTTTGCATTCAAACCAAATTAAGAATATGCATATGATAAAACTTAACCTGTAAAACCGAAGTTCGACATGTCCACGAGGAGAAACAATTGAAACTTCGTTATAAAATTCCTTCTTAATCTAAAGCTATAAGATTAAGATACATCAAGTTCATCTTTTGATATTAGATGCATCAGTAAATAGTGTCACATAGAAATTATCTTCCAGGTTCTTGCATTCTAAGGTAAAAGGTATCTTAATTCCACATTTGATAACATGCATGCTTCACATTATAGCAATGCTTTGATATATTTCTTTCTCCACAAAATCACACGCATATATATACTAATACGTTTTCAATAAATCAAATTCAACAGATCTACTTAATTAAATGCATGAATTAATTTAAGATTAAAGTTTCAACAGACAAAGATAGAACTGGATTTTGGTTAAGAGATCGAGTATGAACAGGTAGATCGAATAGTGTATATGTGAAGAAAAATGTATATCAATGACGAGCCCTTTCAGATAGATGTTTGCTAAGCTGGCAACCTGGAAAGGTGGTCATTATAATCTATGGCTATCTTGGCAAGCTCTCTCGTATACCTACTCTACTAAATGCCCATTTAAAAAAGCCATTTGGTGTAACTCCAAATCATAATGAGCCACCAATAATTCAAAATGAATCTTTTAGAGATACTAGTGAAAATGTCTCTTTATATTCAATAGTCAATACCATTTTTTTGGCAACTGAAATTATATTTTTAGAGAGTTAATTACTTTTTTTTACCTATTAACTTTTTGGGGAAAAAATCACATCTGGTCCCATATCTATTTCCTTTTTCGCAATTAGTCCCACAACTATTTACTTTTTTAATTTAGTCTCATAACTTAAATAATTGCTCACTTTTGGTTCCAATGTCGCCGGAATTTTTGAAATTGGTCGGAAAATTGGGGGTTTTCAGACAAGAATTGTAAAATTTTGAAATTTACAGGTTCTGGATGGGGAAATTGCAAATTTAGGACAGTAACTATACCCCATTCATCATTTAGGGACATTATCTTTTCGGGCTTTGTACTAGGGACTGTAATTTTCAAAATTGTGCGGATTGAGGAAAATCAGCCCGAATTGATGAATTTCGGGCTAATTGGCACGCTTAAGCCACGTGCCTATGCATGTTCGGGCTTGTTGCTGATGTGGCACCCTATGAATCAATTATTTATGTTTTTAAATGCCACATAAATAAATCAAAAGCCACATAATATTCCAATTAAGTCAAATTCAAGTCAACACCTCTATAAAATTCATATTTTTATTTAAAAAATCTGAAAAGATATCTTTTAGATGTAATTATTAGTCTTAAATAAAAAAAAGCTTGACAACAATATTTTTAATATATTATTATTTAATAATAATAATATTATCTATTACAAAATCTATAATAAAATGAATTTATAAATTTTTTATATTTATTATAATTGTATTGAGTATTTCTAAAATAATAAAAATTAATAATTACAATAATTATAATAAATAATAAAAATTATAAATTAATTTTTACAAATCCAGAAAAAAATTGTCTCATAACTAAATTTATAATAAAATTAAACATCATAATTATATTTTTTTAATATAAATATTATCATTAATTTATATTTATACAACAAAATATCAAAAATCAAAATAGTAAATTAAATAGAGGGGTAGAGATTAAATGAGTGATTTTATAATATGAAATGTGAATAATTAATTTTTTTTGGACAGAATAGGCATTGTCATTACAAAGAAAAGAAAATGTAAATTGGAAAAAGAAATGGGATGATGTTGTTCATCATCTTCCCCCTCGCACAGTGTGTTCATCTTCCCCCTCGCCCAGCACCACCACCGTACGGCACCGCCGCTCGCAAATACCACACTCCGACTCCATCTCTAGACCTCCATCTTTGATCCCCTTCGTTTCCTTCTTCAAACGACCAAACACTCTTCCCTTCATTCTACCCCTCTTTTCTTTTGCCACCATAAAATTTTAAAAATCAACAATCAAAACACTGTTCAAAACACGAAATTGAGGTGGATTTGATGGGAGTGGATTGTGCGGCGGTGGGGCGGAGGAAGGGGCTATGAAGGTGGGGCGCAGCGGAGGTGGTGGCGGTGGTGGTGGGGTTTGTGTGTTTGCAGATCTGACTTTTCTTCCCCTTTCTGTTTCTCTTCTCCAATGTTCTATTTCTCTCTCCCTTTCTTCTTCTCCCCCCCTCTTGTTGTTTCCTCTCTCTTTCTCCCCACCCTCTGCTCTCTCTTTATCTCTTTATCTCTCTGCTCCCTCTTTATCTTCTCCCCCCTTTCTGTTTGTGTGGTGGTCGTGATTGGCGGCGCTGTATAGGTGTTGTGCTGTGAGTGCGTGGCCACGACGGTTGGTCGGAGAAGAAGATCCGACGTTTGAAGAAGATCCGCAGCGGTATTGTGCTGTTATTTGGTCGGAGAAGAAGAAGATCTCTCCCAATTTCTTTTTTGAATGTTTTTGGATTTGTTTTTAAATTATAAAACAATTTGGATTTTAAAAATAATTTTTTGGATTTCTGATTTTGCTTTCATGTTATGTGACATTCTCATAAGTGATGTGTCTCTAATTTAGTGATGTGGAAATTTTAAAATTGAATTATGAAATAAATCAGTTGCCACATAAGCAAAAAGCCCGAAATAGCCCATTCATGTGACATTCACGTGCGAATTGGCCCGAATTTCCTTAATTCGGGCTGATTTGTCCTCAATTAGCATGTTTTTGAAAGTTACAGTCCCTAATAAAAAGCCCGAAAACATAATGTCCCTAAATGATGAATGAAGTATAGTTACTGTCCTAAATTTGCAATTTTCCCGGTTCTGGATTGTGTCAGGATTGTTGCTTGATACCAGAGTCCCCGTTCAATTTGGAAGGGCAGGGTGGGCTGTTTGAATTTGTTGAACAGAGGCTCAAAGAAAATGGACATATGGTGATTGTGTTGGCTGAAGGGGCAGGACAGGAATATGTTGCTCAGAGCTTTAATGCTGCTGAGGAAAAAGATGCATCTGGGAACAGACTACTTTTGGATGTTGGTCTCTGGCTAACACAAAAGATTAAGGTATCCTGGGGATGAAAACGTATATGACTGCAGAACATCCATTGTCTGCTCAAATCTCGTATTAATAACGTGATTATCAACTGGGGTTTTTCACCATGCCACGTCATTAGTTCTTGTCGGAAACTCCCAATTTTCTGGCCAATTTCAAAAATTCCGGCGACATTGGGACCAAAAGTGAGCAATTATTTAAGTTACGAGACTAAATTAAAAAAGTAAATAGTTGTGGGACTAATTGTGAAAAAGGAAATAGATATGGGACCAGATGTGATTTTTTCCCTAACTTTTTGGTTCTGGAAATTTTGCCCATTATCTTTTTGGGCTGACGATTTTACCTTTTATCTTCTGAAAATTCGGAAATTTGACCCAAATTCAGTCCGAACTGCCTAATCGAGCTAAATTCGCACGTGACTAGCACGTGCACCATAGTTTTCACACTATTTTTGCCCAGTAACTTTTCTATTCTTGAAATTTTACCTATTAACTTATTTGTTTTGACAATTTTGTCCACTATAACTTTTTGAGTTTTCTGTTGTTATAGGGTGTCACGTGTCAATCACATGAGAATTAAGCCCAATTCGCCTGCTCGGGCTGAATTTGGGTGCAATTTCTGAATTTTTAAAAGACAAAGGATAAGATCGTCAGCCCAAAAAGATAATGGGTAAAATTGCCAGAACTAAAAAGTTAATGAGTAAAAAAAATAATTAACTCGAGTTTAATACTTAAAATGCCCCCTAACTCTACCCATTTTGCAAAATCGGACTTTTTTTTTTTTTCGGGCTGGCAAGTCTGGACTCTAATTTTTGGGCTTTGTGAATTTTACCCAATTTGAGCCCGAATCGCTCAATCGGGCTCAATTATCACGTGAATATTTTGTGATTTTTGGGTTTTCGGACTATTTTATCTGATGTGGCATGCACTTATCATATGTGGAATTTTAAATTAAAAATTATTCCTTATCACATTCACATGTGACATTTTTAATTAAAAAAAAAATCAAATCCCCCAAAATTGAAAACCCTAGCTATCCAATCTCCACCTAAATTTGTTGACGACAACATCGACGACAGCAACAACATTGAGGGAGGGCTCCTGGTGGGAGTGGGAGTGGGAGTGAAACCTTACGATGTTTTTGTTGTAGGTGGTGGTGAGAGGCTCTTGGTGGGAGTGGGAGGTCGGCGGTTGTTGCTGAGAAGACGATGAAGTGTGTTAAGAACCTTTATATAGATTTTGATAAGGACAAAACATGTAATAGATATGATGTAGTAACCTTGTACTTAGGTTTTCTATGTGAAAGTGTTAGATTAAGTTAAGGATGCTACATGAAGAAAGGAGATCATTGCAGGAAGCTATGAAGACCGCAAACAGAAATTCAGCAAGCTAAGAAAGGTCACTACATCGAGCTAGTCAAAAGCCTACTGCATACAGCGAGCTAGCTTCATTAAGTAACAACTCAACAACCTCGTCCAAAACGGTTATCTCTGATTCAGTGCCCTAATTCGCTAGAAGGAATAATCAAGGAAGAACCTATCAGAAGATGACATCTGAAAGAATAAAAGGAGTAAAGGACGATCTTGCACAGAATAAAAAGGTCAGTGTAACGGTGTACCAAAATGCCCAGAAAATCTGTACGAGCCAATCATTGTTGGACACCTCGCTGAAACAAGGAGCTACCTCCTTCAACGGGTAGATTTCCCTGATGCCTATAAATAGGTGAAGAGTGCACCTGAAACATAACTGAAATTGAGAAACTCACGAACGCTAGACCAAATTTGCAATGTTTCTATCTTTCAGAAATCTTAAAAGTTTTAGTCACTCAATCTATAGCAGCAAGCTATCCAGCTACCTGAGCTACCTCTACAGAAGCTTGCTGCACTCCAGAGTTGAAGAAAAACTTTCTTCTTTTATACATAGATTGTTTAGGAGTCTCTTAGCAGAGGATAATTCCTGCTAAGTGTTTTCACTCTTATAGAAGAGTAAGAGTCCTGTATGGGGTGATTGTTTTGGTCATTGCAGTAACTTGTGTGGGAGGCTACGAATTTTTGTTAGGGTGTGGTTGTATTAGTTGAGTTTTTGTAAATCAATCAACATTTAAGAAAGTTCCTCCTATGTGAAAGGAGTTGAGTGGACGTAGAGGGATTACTCCACCCTCGAACCACTATATATCTTGTTGTGTTCTTTACTCTGTTTTATATCTTTAAGCTTACTGTTTATCTATCTGTTGCATACTGCACTTAACCTGCCTTTCAGAAAACTGCATATTTTCTAAATATTTTTCGTTGTGCATAAACTCTTTAAGTTCCTAAACTTAATGCTAAAAAGCAGTAGACTCTGTTCTGAGGCAGCAAGCCTGTAGCTTACTGCTCACTGAAGGAACTTATATTCAATGGAGAAAAGTTTTAAAATTTTGAAAAGGTTTATCCACCCCCCTAATCCTTCTACCACATGAGACCAACAAAGTGTGCTTTGGATTTTTGTTCCTCTCGCCCACCCTCCCCCACCCCCTTTCGTTCGCGGCGGAGCTCCATCCACCGGCAAGGTGAGTGACCACTAAACAAGGTGAGTGGACCACTAAGCAGTTCCAGGGCGTTCGGCGGTGGCCCTGGGGCAAGTACACGACGGAGATATGCAATCCCTTGAAGAAGACTAGGAAGTGGCTTGGCACCTTCAACACCGCCAAGGTGGCTGCGTGCACACTCCACAGCCAAGAGGCGGAGACCAACTTTGAGAGTCCTCGGGTCAGGGAGGCGGCACCGGAAGAGAGCGTTGAGAGCTATGACGGTGGGAAGGTCGGGGTGGAGAGGAGCTGGTGTTGGGTGTTAGTGTTGGTGTTGTTGGGGGGTGCTAGGCTTGTGGTGGTGGTCGGGGTCCAGGGGAGGGGGTGGAAGAGATTTTTTATTATTTTTTTCCTCCAATTTTTGATATTTTTGATATTTTTATTCAAAAAAATAATTTAAAATTAAAATTTAAAAGTCACATAAGCAATTCGGCCCGAAAAGCCCGAAATCAGGGGCTCACGTGCGATTTCTATCAATTGAGTAGATCGAGCTCAAATTGGGCAAAATTCACGAAGCCCGGAAAGTTAGAGTCTTGATTTGCCAGTCCGAAAAAAAAGTCCGGTTTTGCAAAACGGGTAAAGTTTTGGAGAATTTAAAGTATTAAACTCTAATTAACTCTATTTTTAGATAGAGTTAATTACTTTTTTTATCCCGTAATTTGACCCGTTCAGCTAAAGAGGACAAATTTTTTTTGGGCTTGCAAATGAGGACACTAACTTCCAAAAGTCGCGGATTTTGCCCAAATTAAGCCCGAATCAATTTTAATTTGTAATTGTTTTACTAATGTTAGAAACATAAACTGCAATAGACATGCCAGTGTACAACAACTAACTTGATAACTAACTCGATTTAGTTAACTAGTATCGACGATATTTGTGATTGCAAGTATTCTTAAATACTTCAAGAAAAATGAGTATTTGCGACAATAAGTTGTTGACGCAAAAACCTTAATAATTGTGACAATTACATTTTGCGACTACATGTTGTAAATTATTATCGCAAAGTCTTCTTGTAAATAGTTATTTTGCGGCAACAATGTACTAGCAACAACAATATTGTCGCAAATAAGTTCTTTTCATTGCTTTTTGTGGCAACATATTGTCAATTTACACTAGCATTTATTTCAAGAGTAGGTTTTATGTGAGACCGTCTCACGGATCTTCTTGTGTGAGACGGGTCAACCCATAACCCACGCTTAACAATTTATATTGAAATTTGTGAAAATAGATTCAATACATGGGTAATAAGGATCCGTCTCACAGAAACTATCCGTGAGACCGTCTCACATGAGTTTTTGTGTTATTTCAATAATTTGTTGTAACAAAAAATGTTATTTCAAATACTCATTTTTTTTTTGTAGTGTCATCAGTTTCTTTGAATGGGCTAACTAATGTTGGAGGTACATTTAATGTGTTTAAAATAGTAAGATATAATTGATACAAGATACTCATGTGTGCACAATTCACATGTTTCTCATAATTTGATTTATTAGATCTCTTTAATTTAAAACATATTAAATTCATTTAATTTTCTAATGTTATATATAGTCATTAATTATTTTGCATGATTTAACACTTTATTATATCATTTTCAGATATTTTCATTTCACTATATAAAGTACAAGAGTTTTGGAAGTTACATCATTTTCGACTGCCACGTCATAACAGTAGATTGTTAAAGTGCATCCAAATTTAGCACTTTAATATATATATATATATATATGTGTGTGTGTGTGAGGATTTTAGAAGTTTTTATTTCACTATATAAAAAATATGGATTTTGCAGGTTACAATGTTTTGATTGTTGTGTTGTAAAATCCCACCGAAAACACCGCTGCATCCATCCAAAGTCAAAATCTACCTGATAGTTGGAATTGCAAATCTATGTAATGTCATGCTCGTTTTGCTATTATTGATTAAAATCTAAGTGTCATGATTTTCTGGCAATTAATCCATGTTTCCATTTTTTTTAAATCGGTAATATTGGCAAGCTTGTCATCCAATGTGTAAGCTAGCTCTAGTAGTTAATCAACAAAATATCATCGACATAAAATTAGATGAATCGGATTACAAATTCTTTAATTCAATTTTGTGAATGATATTGCAAAAATGAAACATTCATGAATATTTTCAAAATTTTATGTAATGAAATTGCACAATTATAAAATTCATGATTAAATTGAAAAAATATGCCGATAACGCGTGTTATTGTTCTCCATAATTAAAATAATGGGAAATTCAATCAATGTTTTTTTCCATTCTTACAATGATATATAATTTTATAGATAATACTCATTAATTTTTTTCTAATAAATATATTTAAGTCAATAAAAAATAATACACTATCAGTTACTAAATATCCTATCCGATTTTAATTTATTCCTATTCCGTGACTTCTTTAAAAATATATTATATTTATATACGTATGCACCTTCGTTATATAAGTACCCATTGTATTCACATTTGGTATTGACGAAGTAGGTTTGTAAGAGAAGGCCGAGTATATCTTTAGTCAGAGAAAGTTTATTTCAGTCGCATCACATCGGAATTTTCTGTAAACTTGGTACAGTGGTTCGATTGAGTAGAAGATTTTTGTTAACATGATTTATTTAGTCGCATCACATCGGAATTTTCAGTAAACTTGGTATAGTTGTTTGAGTGCAAGATTTCTTTTTTTTTTTTTTACATGATTTTTTGTTGACTAGTTTTTTTTTTTTTTTTCAGTAAACTTGGTATAGTTGTTTGAGTGCAAGATTTCTTTTTTTTTTTTTTTACATGATTTTTTGTTGACTAGTTTTTTTTTTTTTTTTGCTTTCAGTTTCTGGGTTTTCTGATATTTAGTCATAAAATAGGGTTATCTTTTACGAATGTTTTTGGTGTGGTTTTATTTGGTTCTACTTCGAATTAATGTACTTCATTTCCCAGATTCGCTATGTATTTCTGTTATCAAGTCTCAATCTTTTGTCGACGAATTTATTTATTGAAATGGGTCTGGATCTGAAATTCCATATATTAGAAGTTTTTTTCGTAATTATTGGATACAAGTTTTTCAAATTTGTTTTCTGAGATAAATTCATTAATGCATTTATAGCAATGTGTTTCTCTAGATTTCTACCAATTTTAGTTGATTATGTTTAGCTTGATTTTTTTTTTTTTCCATGTTGTTAAGCATTTTTATTCATCTACATTCTCATCATTCTCTTATATATATACACACACTGACACACTTCCACTTTGTTAATTAGGTAAACCAGAAGAGAAGGAAACTTCATTTGTTTGAAGGACAAAGAAACAACTTATCAAATTTTTGCTTATAGATTATTCGAAGTTGCTGCACGAAACTGGTATGCTTACTGCTTCCGCAAATAGTTTGTATGTAGAAAATGTTGAATAGGAAGTTTGTCATACATAGACGGTATATAAATGCATTCATGTTTAAGTAGAGATTGATTTTCTAGAGAGAAAAAATAACTATTATGTGGAGACATTTTTCAAAGACATTCGTGGAATTTTTCTCATATAACTATTTTAGAAGTATAATGCATGATTTCTCTTTACAGAAATGTTTGTTAAAATATTTCTAGATCATTATATTTTTTGTCATGAATATCAATAATATAAAATATATATTTCCTACTTCACAATATTAGATAATTTAATAAAATCATAAAAATCATTAATTGTTCAAATTGAGAAATATCATACATACCCAATTGTTCAATATTTAGCTTTAACTCATGAAAATAATGTGAAATTTAGTCTTATATATGCTTTAGATATATTTAAGAAAGTTCTCACTTTATCTATCTTTTATACTCATAAAAATGTATATATATGTATATTTATGTATGTGTATATACATATATTCTAATTGTTTTCATTGTTTCTTTAAAGAATTTGCCGTGATAGCGTAATATTAAGAGATTTTCTTATTTTACAGTTATCTTTAACATTTCTAGTGACACCTCAATTTGAATTCATTTAAAAAAAAGTGAAATCACACCCACAAATAAACACTATTTGGAAATAAAAATTATGAATTATCTCATTTTTAAGAGTTTGAAAGTGAATTTCCTTTGGTTTTCTCTATACATTTTACTATACCAGAGTTATTTGTTTTTCCTATTTCTTCCCACCCCCCTCTAATTATAGTCTTTGAGATAGTTCAAAGATAATATATGTGAGCTACCCAAGTTCTTGTTCTTCCTTTTGAATATATATGCCCTCATCCTAAAAATATGGCAAAGTGTCAAAAATACTAAGGCAATAGAAAAAGAATTGGATAAATAGATTCTTCTTCTTATTATTATTATTATTTTTATGAACTAGGTAAAAAACTTGTTTTGTTATGGTTGTTGATTAGAAGACATGTTTTCACTAAGTTTTTGTTGTCATTCCTAACTTGAAAATCTAAAACTAGCTAGTTCATATATTGGTATGAGTTCATGTTCTTTTAATACCTAAATAATTGTTCAACACCTTTAATCTTTTTCACTTGAGTCATGAAAGTATGTTGGTTCCCTTTGTAGATGGCTTCTACTCAATCACATAAAAATGGAGAGGCATCCATTCAACTTAAATCTAAGTCTGATGGTCGAACTTATAACATTTTTGGGAAAAAAAAGAGACGTGTTCCTACTGGGGCCGCGTTCCAAGTAAAACTTCCTCGACTTTCCAGAGATCGTGGAAGTATCGTTCACTCAAGAAAGTCGACGTATGATGATGAAAAGTTCCTAGTCGGCTTGCCCATAATGTTGTCGGGCAAGCAAACTGATCCTGGTTTTGTCCCTGGAAATGATGACGACAATTGGAGTGAGCTGGAAAGGGACAGTTTCCTCTTAGGGTTTTATATATTTGAAAGAGATTTCCGCGAGGTTAAAACATTCGTGGGATCAAAAGAAATGGGTGCGGTTCTTTCCTACTACTATGCCAAGTTTCACCACTCACCTGAATTCAAAAAATGGTTGGCCTGTCGAAAGATAAGGGATGACAGAGGCATTTTTTTTGGTCGCGAAATGTTTTTAGGGCGAAAGCAGAATAAACTTCTATGTCGGATACTTCCAAGAGTTGCAACAGACCAACAAGAAGGTCTTTTAAAGGTACTAATTTCATTCATATTTATTTGATGTTGATGAGTAATATATTTTGTTATTTTAATATATTTCTCAATCTTGATTCTATTATAGGTTTCTGAAGCATTTAAGGACAGAAAAATGTCACTCGAAAACTATGTTTTATGCTTGAAGGGCATTGTTGGGATCAACATTCTAACTGAAGCTATTGGCATCACGAAACAAGATGCAGTCACGGGAATATTGACTTGGGAGTCGTTGAACGTTGCGAAAGATGGCGACGCGTTGATCAGATCAATCCGTCAGAATGATCCTGTGTCTGATCCTGATGACAACTTGCAAGAAGTTGAGATTCAATCAAGAATGATGTTAGGGGATTGGTCAAATACAGAAGTAGATATTTCTCAAGTGAGCATTGAGAACCCGGAAATTCGTATATGGGTCGACCTCAACTTGCCCACATCGGACTACGATGATGGAAAAGAGAAAAACGACGACCAAGAGAAGAAACAACTCCACCCAACAACTGCGGTCGAAGAACAGTTGAATACAAATTCTACGAGACGAAGCACGAGGGCTCGACCTCTAACAACAAGGGCAATAGAAGCTGTGGCTCATGGATACTTGAACAGGAACCTAAGGAGGAAAACGAATGAAGCCAACTCAAAATGATGGATTTCACATCATGAAAACTCATGAAAAAAAACTTAGTTATATAAATTAATGATTTCCTTATTGAATTGAATTGGTTCTGTTTACCTGATTTCGAAATTCCTGTTTAATTAGGCATTTAATTGAGGATTGAATCAATATAGTTAGTGTGTTATTTATTGTTTTAATTGATTTTTGTTAGAATCGTCACCTTTACTATATTAGCGATCGTAGCCAAACTTTTTGATATTTGAAAAACCAGCATGACTTTGCATATATTTTACAATTCAAATCATCAGACACATTGCATAAAAATTAAATGAGTATTTACGATACGATTTTTTGACAACAAATCATCACAAAAGATACTTAGTATATAAATTGACAATATGTTTTTACGAAAAGCAATGAAAAAAGACTTATTTGCAATAACATTGTAATCGTTAATATATTATCGACAACAATGTTGCCGCAAAAATACTATTTACGAGAAAACTTTTGCAATAATAATTGGCGATAAGACATTTTTGCAAAATGTTTTTGTGACAATTATCAATGTATTGTGACACCAAAATGTTGCCGAAATATTTATTTTTCTTATTGTGACATAATTAAATTTTGAAGGTCATGATCTTTTTGAATAGATCAGGAATGATATATATAAAAAAGAAAAGGGACAAAATCAATTTTTTGTCATCCCCAAAGCTACTACATGTTTTTTTGTCGTGTACAAAGACACTATCAATTTTGACCCTGTAATTGAAAAGGTTGTCCAATTTTAATCCTTTTCTTCGTCGGTTTTTTTTATTTTTCAATTATATCTCAACAAGTGCACTTATAAAATTGATAAAGTGGATTTATACAAGACTAATTAAAAATGGACAGTAGCTCTAGGGAAGTATGGAAAATGAGTTTAATATCTAATCCTCCTCATGATCTCATCCAAGACATTAGACGAAATTGGATCCTCTATACCAAGATTTCATCCTGTATTCAATATTGTTTTCAATAAATGATAAGTGTAAATTGGTGTGTTTTACACTTGACATGTGGTGGTTATATTGGAACACCAGATGAAACACGATTATGGAATAGAGAATTTTGATTGTATAAGACCACCGTCCAGTGGCTGCTGGAGACATTGCCTTAAGTGTTGTTGTCTCTGTTGGGAATATGGCTGCAAGAAAGGATAAAAGAAGTTGCAAAGCTGCTGCTCTTGCTTTTGTATTAATATTTCTTGATGATGTTAACTCATCCACATACATGAGTTTTTATAGTAGATGAATATATACATCTTGAGAATTACAAATTCAACATAGAAAACTAACAAACTTTGAAAGCAATAAAGTCCTAATTTGACTTGAGTAAGGAATTCTAGGAGACATTCCAAAACTCTTCAAATGACATATTATCATTTAACAGTCTCCTCCCCCGCTTTCATCACAAAGTCACTCAGAATTGGGAGACACGAGCAGCTCATTTTACTTCCATATTTTAGCAGTCGGATCTCCGAGCGACGAGCTATCTCGTTCACTTTTTGCAACGATCCTGGAATCGGATCCAAGGGGTAACCATCAGCCCCAACATCCTTATTTTCTGTATCACTGTTGGGCACAATGACTAGAGCTCTATCATTTCCTGTCTTAGTTTCAAGCTCTTTCTCCTAGTAATTAGAAGCACCAACATCCTCCTGAGTAGATGACAAAGCCGCGAACATTATATGCCTGCTGTTTATCCTTCGAATTAGTCTTTCAACAGCCTAGAGCATCACCACGTTACAATTAGGACAAAAGAGGGGGAGCCTTTCATATTGTAAAGAAACAAAAGTGTAGCTACTTTCAAGAATGGCATTCTCTTGGAATTATTGTTTTTTTTTACTTATTTGGTTCTAGAAATTTTAACCATTATCCTTTTTGGGCTAGCGATTTTATCATTTATCTTTTGAAATCAGAAATTTGACTCTAATTCAGTCCGAACAACCAAATCAGTCTTAATTCGCATGTGATTAACATGTGACACCCTATAAGGATAGAACACTATAAAAGTTTGCGGACAAAATTGCCAAAACAAATAAGTTAAGGGAAAAACTCATTTTTCGTCCTCACCCAGAGCTACTGTCCGTTTATAGTCCTGTACTTGACAATTTTGTCCAACTTTGGTCTTTTTTTCGTTGGATTTTCAATTTTCCAGCCATATTGCGGTGAGTGCACTACACTCGCCTCCAATCCATAGCCAGAAAATCAACAATCCAGCAAAAAAAGGAACCAAAATGGGATGAATTTTTCAATTACAGAAACAAATCGAAAAAATGCAATTTTACAGGACTAAAAACGGACAATAGCTCTTGTGGAGGACGAAAAATGTGTTTTTTCCAGATAAGTTACTGGGCAAAAATAGTTTGAAAACTATAGTGCACGTGCGAATTTGGATTAAATTTTCGAATTGTCAAGATAAAGGGTAGAATCGCCAGCCTGAAAAGATAATGAGTAAACGTGATATAACCGAAAAGTTAATTGGTTAAAAAGTAAGAGTTAATTATTATTTTTGCCTATTAACTTATTGGTTCTGGCAATTTTACCTATTATCTTTTCGGGCTAGCAATTTTATCCTTTATCTTTTAAAAAGTCAGAAATTTGACCCAAGTTCAGCCCGAACAGCCAAATTGGGTTTAATTCGCATGTGATTGACACATGACAGAAAACTCAAAAAGTTCATGGACAAAATTGTCAAAACAAATAAGTCAATGGGTAAAATTCCAAAAACAGATAAGCACTTACGGGGCAAAAATAGTGTCAAAACTAGGGTGTATGTGCTAGTCACGTGCGAATTTAGCTCGAATTGGCAGTTCGGGCTAAATTTGGGTCATATTTCTGAATTCAGATGATAAAGGGTGAAATCGTCAGCCCGGAAAGATAATTGGTAAAAAAAGTAATTAACTTCATTCTCTTAATTGCAAGGGCAAATTCATGTCAACCTCCACTAGAACACGAATGAAATGTCCGGCAGTCCCGTCTATGGATTTATCATCAACTTTAACAGGAGTTCCAATACCTCTAGCAATTCCCATAATGATCGTCGATGCCAATATTTATAACTAAAATTCATAGATCCTCGATCAATCACCCATATTTGAGCCATCAATGTAGCCATTTCATATGGGCTAAAATCAGGCTGGCACAAAGTAAGTTGAATAAGAGCAGGTATCAAGTTCTAGTTCTGAGGTGACATAGTGGTCCCTTGCATTGATCTTTCTTCCCCAAAGGAATCACCCTCAATTCTTCTATCTCCAAGCTTTTCACGCAACGCGATAAACGTATAAGGTTTGTCTCCCTTTGCCAGAATCACCCTTCCAATTAACGACTGCATGCACGATATATACATGATCAAATAATAATCCACTTTCAGTTGAAATGTAGAGAGAGAAAAAGATATGAATTCATTTCATCAAAGAAGAAGATACACTGTTCATACATGTATATATATAGATGAATATGTGTAAAGGAGAAGCTACTTAGCTCCAACAACCTGGAATAACTGACAGCCTGCTTAGCATCTGTGTGACAAATCCTCTCCTCATTATCCACATGTAGTCCTATAAGATTGAACCATAGCATCCTGATCTGCCCCAACGTGCTCAAATTCGTATCCAAATTATGTTCAGGATTCGGGTTCTTCAAACTAGGGTTTTTTGAATTACGGCTACTCCAGATATACTCATTAAGCCAGGGGAGTTCATGACATATTTTAGAGAAGATTAGATCCTTACTTAATGATGAAAACATTTTTTTTTTTTTTTTGGTTCTGCCTACATGTATGAGAAACTTTCATTTTTGGTTTTTTCCTGAGGGTATCATCCAATTTTGCTACTGTTAATTTTCGATTATCAATTTTAGTCCTACTATTGAAAAATCCATCCAATTTCTGTTCTTTTTCATCGGAATATCAATTTTCCAACCAATT
Organism: Scutellaria baicalensis; assembly: GCA_005771605.1. Classification (NCBI taxonomy): domain Eukaryota; kingdom Viridiplantae; phylum Streptophyta; class Magnoliopsida; order Lamiales; family Lamiaceae; genus Scutellaria; species Scutellaria baicalensis. Next base: position 4,071,267 of record CM016729.1, read on the forward strand.
TTTGATGAGTGAACCACACTCGCCACCAATTTTCAACATCTCAGTGAAGTTACTCTTACATGGCTGATTTTTTCATACGTGAACCACACTATTGAATTTTTTTTTCCGTAATTAATGACATAACGGTAAATAAATTCAAAATCAGTTTCCACATCGCCACATCTGAGATTGAACTGAAATTGTTAAAATTGGGGGCGAGTGTGTGTAACTCGCCAGAAGTTGGTTGAAAAATTAGGATTCTAGTGAAAAATGTTAAATTGGATAAATTTTTCAATAACAGCACGATGATCGAAAATTAATAGGATCAAAATCCAATGACACCTCTAGTGCATGATAAAATATGAAATTATTCCCCAAAACATAAAGGTAAGATGAATATAACATAAAAGCAGAACACTAGACCGAATTTAGGGTGGGTTTGGGCACACCAGGGGCATGGCCGCGCATGGAGTCACGTTTAGGGATGCACAAGCCGGGTCGGATCAGGTGCGTTGGTGTCTTCTTCTAAACATTTAAGAAGCATTCTAAAAGAAACCATCCAAGAAAAGGGTACACACAACAACACTAGTATGTCAAGAACAACTACAAGAGTGTAGGCACAATTAAACTTAGAATGCTAAAAAGAAAAAAAAAAAATTGGGTATTTAATCAAGTAATCGAGTATGTCTTAGAATACCGAAAAACCGATCCGAAATTATGTTATTAATTAGGTACTGTGTGCCCAATATCCAAATCTTAAGAAAAAAAACAACCCGATAGGATAAGTCCGATAGGTTAAGTTCAGGTACTTGACATTCAAAACCGTTTGTCCAACCCTAACGTGTCTTGTGCTGTCTATATACCTTTGCTATTAATATTTAAACTTCTGGTAATTTTTAGATTCATATCAATTTCTAAATGAAGTCTTTTATATATAGCATAATCAATATAATTTAAAGGGTTTATCAATTTCTACTTGCACATTACATTGCGGCCTAAAGATTGTTTTGAAAACTTTCCGTTTGCTATTAATAGTTTATACTTTCTAATATATATATATATATATATATATATATATATATATATATTACCTATATAAAAGTATGAATATTTCTTACAAAATATGGATTGCCTAATATATCTTTATTAGAGATTTTATTTAAGGTTATAACAGTAATTTATGATTTTCATATTTAAATAATTTTACAAAAGAATTCTAAAGCAAAATCATATAGAGTTCTATTATTAGTAGGACTCTAATTTACTATACATTTTTTTTGAATTTGATTTAATTTAATATAGATTGTATATATATATATAAAGGAAATGATACATCAGAATGAAAACAATTAGCAGGATCGAAACTTATAAAGACTATGCGTTGCATAGTGTTTAATCTCTAATCGATATTAAAAAAAAAAATTTGGTTCAGCTTTTTCATTTAAGGGAGGATTTCCAAAGTATCCATTTTTATGAGTCAAGGAACTTATTTACCCATTTTTTTAGGAAATACTCCCTCCGTCCCACTCTATTTTGTCTACTTTCCGTTGTTGTTTGTCCCATCTTATTTTGTCAGCCCAAAAATAGCAAAAAAAAAATTTACTCCCTTACCCCTCCATTTCTTTCATTTTACAAAATTTGCACTCAAATTATACCTTTAAATTACAAAATTGTCACTCAAAAACATTAAAATAACACATCCAATCAAAGTCAACAGCTTTTTCTTAAGCTCCGTGCCGGATCAACCTAGGCAAAATAGCAAGGGACGGAGGGAGTAAATTTTTTACACTATTTGGGCAGTGAAATGTCCATAATACCCTCAATTTTAGTTATATTTACATAAGAAAAGTTTAGAAAATATTCTGGACTCGAGTCCAGGAAACTTGACTCGAGTCAACTTTTCAGATAAAGTGAACATGTCGTGAACACGAAATATAATATCATGTTCACAAAATGCAGCAAGGTTCAACATGTGGAAAACACGAAATTGATATAATATGGTGTTCACAATATGCAAAAAGGTTCAACATGTCGTGAACACGGAATATAATATCGTGTTCACGATATGCTGATACATAATATCAGAGGTATTTCCACTTTATGTAAATATAAACTTAAATTGATGGCATTATTGACATTTCGGCCTCAAATTGGGTACAAAAGTAATTTCCTATAAAAATGGGTAAACAAGTTCATTCACATGTCAAATTGGACAATTAGAGGTATTTCCATTATTTTTAATGTTGTGATCCTGTGATCCTTTTGTTTGCAACTGAATAATGCAACTTTCATATGTATGCCTCAACGTTCTTCCTTTTCTTTTACATCAGTAAATAAAGGGGTTAAATGCGCGAAAACCCCTCGTGTTATACAAATCTTACATCGGTCCCCCTTGTGTTAAAGAAAATGCACGAAACCCCCTCGTGTTTCCATAAATTCAACGCGAAACACCCTAAAATGTAGACAGTCAGACACGCGCCTTGGGTGCGATTTTGGACTATTTTGGATTAGGAAAAGCTATTTCCAGAGCTCCTTTTGCTATTTCCAGAGACCTTTTACTATTTCCAAGCCAGAATTTTCTAAATGTTTCAATCCATGATATTTATTGATCCTGCAAACCCGAAAACGGTATATAGGCTGGAAACTGTCGACCTACCCCTTAATTATCTCTTTGAGATAAGGGTAAACTGGTTGTGTCACAATGCCACGTACCGTTCGAGATCGATCCTTGAAAATGGTATCAGAGCCTAGGTTTATTAAGAACTAAATTTATATTTGTTATATATAATCTGTAATTAACATATTGGTGAGGAGAATCATTCGAGAAAAAGAATGGATCTGGACGAATGTCCAAGATGTATGTTCTACAGGAGATATCGTCAAATTTTGACGATGTATGCTCAAGAGCATCGAGACAATGTGACATATTTGTATCGCCAATATGCCCAAAGACAAATCGCAGGTGCCGACACGGAAGCCTTGAGGCAGTGTGACAAACAAGCAGTCTATCATCTGGAATTCCTTTCGGTAAACCGGATGCTACAGGCTGATCTGACGAACCATCAGGAAGCCGACCATCAATACCATAATGTGTGATGGAGTGCCCGAGTGGAAGGAGATACTTCCAGATACCTTTAAGATTTCCGAAGATCTTAGAGAAATCCAGAAAACGGTGCAGAGTTATGGCAACCGCCATAATCACCTACTGACACAAGTTCATCAAATCCAAAGCCAAATGGAGACGATGATAAAAAACCAAAAGGAGACTCTTGAAATCATTCTTGATATTCAAGAAAGAGTCAAGAATCTGGAGAACCGACCAAGTTCATCCGGAGGAAGGAGACGTATAAATTTCGAAACAGTTCCCTATTTACACCTAGATGGGAAACCAACCGAAGTTGTACGACCCATGACCGATGATGAAAAGCTTATTGCCATCATCAAAGGAAAATCTGTTACAAACAAGTAATGGATTTCGAGAAGATAAATCTACAGGATCTACATGACCTAACTGAATCCTTCGCAGGATTAGGTATTAGAGATCTAAAGATGAACGCAGGAGATGGATCTGCCTTGGTTACTCGTGATCAACAGCAGAGACCACCAGTCAATCCCAACGTAGCAGAAAGTTTCGGATCACATCATGTGGACGAACAAATGCCACACGTAGGAGATTTCACCACAGGAAGAGATCCTATTGCAGTTATAGGAACTCGACCACATTCCAAAAGGCCGAATCTTTTCAACACGCCTTATGGAAAGTCACAACTTGACCCGATACATCCGTATGGGTTGATGCTAAATCTGGATATCCCAAATTTCAAGAACCGTGAGATCCTTATCGATGATTGGGCATCAGCTATGAGGATTGCAGCAGGAACCCTCGATCTTACAAAGAAAGGATTCATCTTACTACTCGAGATGAGTCTGGAAGGATCTGTAAAGATCGTCTGGGATATGACAGCACCAGAAATGAAAAACAATGTTACAGCTGGTGAGTCATTAAAAGGAATTGTCAATAATATGACCAAATTATTCAAAATCCATTTTATCGGCATAGGCTATTTTGAGGGGATAGAAGAAGAAAAAAGAAAAAGATATAAACAAGTCATCTACAGCCTCGAGTTGCATGATATTTTTCATATTGACGAATACATCAAGTTATTTACCGAGTACCGATGGAAGTCCAAGGTGGAAGACAGAGAAGTTTCACAATTATTTTTTGCGAAGATACCAAGTCCCTGGGAGAGATGCTGATCAGGGAATACAAGAGTGCAAATGACCTAGATACAGTGGCAAGAAGAATGTCCTTCTTAAAGGCCAAGCTATCGGAATGGTGTCATCAAGCTACCCTCTACAAGAACTATAAGAGACTGCGGGGAATCAATAAAATGGTTCATTTATGTTGCGAAGAGAATGACATCCCAACGGTCGTTGGAGGTCAACCACGGAGGCATAAAAGGCAGAAACAAAGAAGTCATCCATACCACCGTGGAAGCAATACCAAAAGAGGCAGTCATTGGTCTTCATGGAGACCAAGAAGGGTGTGGTCAAAACAAAAGGCCCGAAGCTATAAATCAGGGCAAAGACCAGCACCAAACAGGAATAGAGCCTTTTCATCAGGCTCGAATCAATGAAGCTCCAGCAGAACCACAGGAAGGAGAACTTTCAGACGAGCTCACACCAGAGCTAATGAAAGTTTTAAAGATTGTAATTGCTGGATATGTGGAGCAAAAGGGCATATATCAACAGATTGCCCAGAGAATCAGAAACGAAGAATTAGATAGTTCAAGGCAACACCCGAACTCGAAGAAGCTATCTACTATCAGGATCTTATACAAGTGTATCAATTTAAGAATCTACCCTCAGATGAAAGCATCTACGAAGAAGATATCTATTCTGAGGATGGAAGTGAATCCAGCTCAGAATTAGAGTGAAGAAGAAATTCTTCAATCAACGGTGAGAGAGGATATGTCAGGATACATCTCCCACACTACGATATCTCATAAGACTCTAATGAGGATTATGAAAGAAGATTCAAAGCTCTAGATGTACGATGGTTTTAACATTGGAGCTATGGAAAATGCATTGGATAAGATGAGATTTTGTAGAAAATACCAAATTATCCACAGAGTAACTACCGGAGAATTTGTCATCCCAATGGAATTCACTGGTAACCTGATCAAGATGCAATTGGTCCCTTACAAATAAGTACAGGAGATCAAAAGCAGAGTCAAGAGAGGGGTTGCAAATACACTCTGATGGATTCATATCGGAGCCATAAGAGTTGCTATTAAAGCAACATTTAAAGAAGGAGTAGATTCGCCGCTCAATCTTGCAATTCTGGACAAGCGAATCTCAAATCTCAAGGATTCACGCCTTGGGGCGGTTACAGGAAATTTGTGTGCAGGAAAATTGGCATTCAATGTCTATCCAAGAATTGCATACAACTTGGGAGATCGAGATTTCAACCGAGTCTTAACCCTTCATCAAGATTTCAAAAGAATTGATTTGATGAAAGAAGGGAATAGACCCTACTCGATTACCTACAAGATTTTCTACGCTCTCTCGAATACACATCACTCAGATGTATTCTTGAGAAAGGAATTCATCGAAGTTCCAAGAATCTTTGAGGACTTCGCTAGGGTAGTTCTACCAGAACTCATAAAATCTCCAACCATAAAGGAGATCGATATGAGGATCCAAGATCAACTCATCTTCAACAAGAGCCAAAGTCTCAGAATTGAGCCGAGGAGGATGTCTTTCCAACAAGACAGGACTAATGAGCAGTAGTCGTTGAGAGGAGATGAGACCGAGTACAATTCATCGAATCCCAGATGTTTTCAAAACACAAGAACTGAAGTGCACGGAAGGATGGAGAGGAGTTGAAGTAATATTTGACATTACTCAAGGGGAGAATATACTCCCATGTAATGCCCTATATTATCTCCAACAACCGATAGTTAGAAAATTTCAAGGAACCCTAAAAATGGGAGAAATTAACTTGACTATCAGAGGAGCTGCAGGGAGAATCTCAGATCAATTGACACATGGGATTGAATTTCTTGAGGATCACAAACCTTGGGAAAGATTACAAGATGGATTGAGTTCACAGTGGCCGATAAAAGGTACAGAATTAGATGACCACTAGTTCATTCTTCATATACATTTCTATCGGAATGATATATGAGGAATACAAGGCCGAATATTTCACCGCCTATATCGACTCAGGCGCCGGAATATGTACTGCAAAGCAAGAGGCTTTTCCTAAAGAAATTGGAGAAGATCTACCAGCTATCGCAGGAAAAAATTTCTCTAAAAGGATTATTATCCTTAATCGAGGAATCAAGCAAGCGGAAATCATGATCGGAGGTGTAGACGGTACCCCATGGTACAAAGTCAAAACGCCACCAATCTACTTTCATGATACAGGCACAGATGTGTTGTTAGGTAACAACTTCCTACAAACATTCAAACGCTTTACACAGGAAAATGAGGCAAGAAGACTTATTTTCACAACCCTAAGTGATCATAAGATTATTGTCCAAAGACTACACAACGCATTCTACAGAAAAATGTTTATCACTTTTCGCAGCAAGCGTTGTGATGAAGCCAAACTCCGGCATCCAAAAATGGCGGATAGAATGAAATTTGGCGATGCACTATTATCCTACCGAGAATGAAATTTGGCGATGCACTATTATCCTACCGACAGTATGGTCATGGTCCAAAATGCAAGGAACGCAAGGGGACCAAGAGATGGGATAATCACTTGTACCCGTTCAAGGTATTAGGAAAATAGCAACCTCCAGAGGCAATTTTTGAATTATGGAAATGCCTATTGGAAGATTCATCGACATCAAGTGAGATTTCCATTGATGAACAAATTTCACTCGAAAATGTCAAAAAGAAGATCCAAATGAATTATAATGAAAATCTTTTGGCATGGTGGAACAAGAACGAGCTCAAAACATCCCTGAAGGTTAAACCCGGAAAGGAACACGAGTTCGTAAGATTCAAGTCAATCCTTATGAACCAAGTGGATCGTAAGGATATGCAGAAGATACTTAAGGAACATCTGGACCTTAAGTTGATCTCACCAGGAGTTTCTCCATACAGTAGTCTGGGATTCCTTGTAAGGAATCATGGAGAAATCAAGAGAGGAAAGCCAAAACTTGTTATTAATTACAAAGAAATTAATGACATCTTGGAGTTTGATGGATACTACATCCCGAGTAGAGAACACCTGGTCAACAGCATCAAAGGTACCAAGGTATTCTCTAAATTCGATTGTAAGTCTGGATTCTACCAGATTATAATGGAGGAAGAAAGTAAAAAGTTTACAGCTTTCTCCACACCACAAAGACATTATATCTGAAACGTGATGCCCATGGGATTGGCAAACGCTCCCCAGATATATCAGAGAAAGATGGATAATCGTTTCAAAGATTATTTCAGCTTCATGTTCGTATACATCGATGATATACTCATCGCATCCAAGAACGTGAAAGAGCATCTCAAGCATTTGAAATATTTTCAAATGTTTGTCACAAAGAAGGATTAGTACTTTCCGAAAAGAAAGCAGTGATCGCTACAAGATAGATCAAATTCCTTGGAATTGAGATCGACGAATCTGGAATCATCCTACAAAACCATATTGTGGAAAAGATTCAAGGATTTCCAGATATCCTCAAAGACCAGAAACAACTTCAGAGTTTTCTCGGAGTTGTTAACTTCGCCGGAATGTTCATAAACAATCTACCACATTACAAGAATGTGTTTAGCCCATTATTGAAAAAAGATGCAATATTCAAATGGGAAAATGAACACCAAGAGTGGATTAAGCAACTTAAGAAGGTTTGTCAACAACTTCCAAAACTTGTTATACCCCAAGACGAGGATGAACTGATTCTCTACACAGACGTCAGTGATCATTGGTGGACAACAGTCCTTATGAAGGCTACACCAAATGGAGAAATGTCATGCAGATACTGCAGCGGTTTACTCACAGAAAGTGAAATAGATCGATGACATATCAACGATAAGGAGTTCTTCGTAGTTAGAACGGCTTTCAAAAAATGGCCGTTATTCTTACTGGCTAAGAAGTTCACCTTGAAGATTGACAATTCAAATGTCAAAACTTTTCTGAAAAATAAAATTGAATCTAAAACAGAAAACGCTTGACGACTTAGATGGCAGGCTGGATGTCAATATTATAATTACGATATTGTCATTGTGAAATCTCATGAAAATGTTCTTACAGATTTCTTGACACGAGATGGAAGGACACATCGCTGACGAGGTCATCAAACGAGTTAGGCATCTCAGGGAAAACCTGGAGAGCCTAGAACGAGGCTTGGGGCTTTATACCTCAACGCAAAAGTCACTGGACGACTTCAACGAGAAGATCAGAGATCCATCTCTAATTAAATACGAGCATGCCAAGAAGCGCAAGTACAATTTTACTTTACGCTGCAAAGGCCTATCCTCTAGGCTGCATCTTCAACGATGCAAAAAGGAGAAACAAGAGAACGGGCCTCTAACCCGATAGTTATTGATTCAAATACCATAACCGAGAGTTTTGCAGATGATGCATTCCTTGAGGATACACCAACTCGAACAAATGTTGAAACTCCGGTGTCAAAACCCGAGTCTTCAAGTCAACCCAGCACCTCTGGGGTAAAAGAGGAAGAGTTGAACCTTAGGCCATAAACGGACAAAACTAAGGTTCAAACTAACGAGATTGAAGTTTCCCCTATGCAGGTTTACCAAAGGCAATGGGAGAAGCTAATCAAAATGAAGGGTATCAATCCGGAGAGAACAATTGTAGATGTCTCTGGAAAATACCCAAGAGTTTGGATGAAACCAGGAAGTCATTCAAATGAAGTACAGGAATGGTATAACTTTGGAGCTCTTGCTTCAATCTATACCATCTCACCAGGATTCCCTGAAATTTCGAAACTTCCGAAATGGATTGGGACAGCAGTGCACGAGACTAGGGCCAATAATCCACATTTGGTCAGAGGTGATATTTTGGAATTGTACTTCTTTAGTGCAAGCTCCAGAACCAGCCAAGAAGGGTTTCCATGAAGCCTTTCATTTCATCAAGCTAAGGAGACCTGACGGAAACACCTCGAAAACCATCAAGACAGCTGCTCCGGAGGATACTCCAATTTTGGTAGGAGCATTTTCAGAAGATGAAACTTCTACCCGACGAGCATGGAGACTATGGGTTTGTCTAACCGAAATGGACAAAGTCAAGTACCCTTTCAAGTTCTTTCAGAATTCGGTGAATGGATCTTTCCTACTGAATTCCATGACAGGAACAACCACGAGCTTTATAGAGGACCTTTTCGAAACAAAAAAAAGGATCCTTTGGGAGAACAAGCTTCCGGTAAGAAAAGAAGCCTACCGAAAATTCTGCAATATTGCGCATATTGGCCGATGGACAGATCACGTATGTCAAGCATGCCCAGAGCAGAAAGAACCCGAGTTCGGGAAAGGGTTTCGACCCACCCGACCGACGAGAGCGAGGGGCAGAAAAGTACAAAAGGCCTGCTCAAAAGAAGAGTTATCCGCGGGGACCACGAATGCCAAATTTCTAAGATTCTCCGACAGAGGTAACATGGACTGAGTCACGCCCCACAAGCATCACATGCGAAAAGTCACAGGAAGAAAAAGAAGATTCCCCCAACAACTTCACATGGGATGAGTCATGAGAAGAAAAAGCTGGCAAACACTCATTCAGTGGAGGTTCCACTCAGAAAGGAGGACAGCTGACTTAAACGAGATTTGGAATCCGCACTTCAAGTCCGGATTTTGCCTAAGACAGAAGGAATCTAAGGACATCAACCATTCTCCATAGTTTTCTTCAAAAAAAACTTCTTGGTATTATATTTTGAGTGTTCTAAGTATTAGGTTTTAGTATATGTGCATACGAGTCACAACCATCTCCATGAGAGGCTGATCTAGTATTCTCCTCCCAAAAGGAGATTACAGATATATAATAAATAATTTTAGTTCTTAATAAAAAGGAGGTTTTTGCTTCAACGTGTTTTCCGTTTGATCGATTTATCCCTTGGAAGGATCACATTGTACACCTGGTATAGGAAACGAACCAAGGTTGTGCTAGGCAGTTGCTGAAGGAGCTGAATAACTTACAGACCATCTTCCCTGAGAGTTGAAGTTGAACAGTGAGGAGTTGTTCGTAAAACGGTTTGGGGGCAGTAATCTTCCAACTGGTGGTGTTGCAAACCATCTCACCCGGTGCTGTTCTGGTCAAAGAAAGGTGTGAATTCCAAGAGATTTATTTATTTTACGGAAGCATGTTGGGCCTGATATTTATTGAAAAATGTATATGGATATAGAAATAATATGGATTGAAAAAAATAATAATAATTATTATTATAAATTAAAATAATATTTTATAAAATAAAAATGCAAACAAAGCGCGTGAAAGGCACTCAACAAAGTTAGGGGACACGCGCGCTGAATTGTTGATATCACAGGGGTTTTTTATGCAATTTCTCTAACAGAAAGGTGTTTGGTGTGAATTCTAATAACACAAAGGGGCTTGGAGCATTAAACCCGTAAATAAATTGTATTGCTTAAAGAATTATAAAATACACTCACCAAATACATGCAATAGTGTTTTCATAATCAGATGGATGACTGAACCTAGCTCATATTCAGTTACTGGTTTATGTGGGCCAACTGATCAAATACAAATTGATTATATCTTCTTCTTATATGATATGAACATATATTGTTATGCATAGGAAATAGATGATCACTTAGAAACATCTAAAAAAGAAAAAAAAAAAATACAAACTTAAAATGAATCAACTTCAACTTAATAGATAATGCAGATGACTTTGCTGAATTACAAAACTTGTGTGAGATAGTCTTACGGATAGTTTTTGTGAGATGCATCTTTTTTACTCATTACCCACCCATTTTTACAGAGTTATATGTGAATTGTGAGTTGTTGATTGACCCGTCTCAAGATGATCCGTGAGACGGTCTCACATAAGACTTACTCATGCAGTCATGCTGAATTTACTTTAAAAATAAAATAAAATCATGGAGTACACTAATAGAGAAGAGAGAAGGATAACATGAACATGCAATCTAAATTCAGAGACAAAAAACATAGCAAACATATATACACAAGTATCACAACGTCGAACAATCATACTCAAAAGTCACACGAATTCAATCAAATAGTGATAGATATTGTTGTAAAACTATAAAATCATATCTAGATTCATGACAACACACTAAAATAGGACTTAAACAATGTTCTAACAAATTTATGCTAGTTTACCTCCGAGTTGGGGTTTGCTAAAGTCACTTAGCTATGATACTATATCAGGTTTGCATTTCTTTACGCATTTGTTGCATAAGTATCTCTTCGATGCCATTGGCAAATGTTGAGATATTGTGGCGTAAAACTGCACCGAAGGAGTTTGCCATTTCCTAAACAATCAAAATGTAGCACATCACCATGCAAAACAATATACTGGAAATTCGAGCATGTCATTTTGACCCATCCTATTTCCAAAAATCTAGTACCCCATAAATTTTTCAAAAATCCCACCAAATATTTTCTATGATCATCCTACACTAACTGTGAGACGTGCGCAACCACAAGCACACCCATTTCCGCAACCCAAATTCCGATAGTAGTTAATATGCACAATCATGAGCCCGATTATATGCATGACCCTCATTCTAGTATTAGATGATATTTTTAGAAAACAAAAATGTAAATTATTAGGTGGACATTTTTTTAAAATATGGTGGGTCAAAGTGACATGCCCAAATTTGCATATAACTAAAGAATATAAAAAAGGGTTAAAAACATTTTTTCATCTGAACTATACGTGATTTTACATTTTTTTTTTTTTTTTTGTAAAAGCTTTAAAATGTTTCACTTTGTTATATGAACTTTAAATTTGGTGCATACACAAATCATGACTGTACACGCATTAAAAAATAAGGACTAGGATTTGTTTGACACCGCAAAATGCTTCAAATATAAAGTTCATATGACAAAGAGAAACATTTCAACATTGGCTCCCATACTACGTTGCCCTAAAATATGGATGGAAATTCAAGGGTACAACCCAACTCATAATATGAATGATAAAAACGAGACAGGAAAACATGAATCTTTGAATTTAGTTAATTTAATATATTATACTTATTAAAACCGTTATTCAGAATCATGTTTCCTGTAACTCAAGTGATATCCCACATTTATAAAGGTGCATTTTGTGTGATGACCTAAGTACAAACCCTGGGTCACTGCAAAGTTTTTCTAGTCTTTAATCTCTCCCTCCCTTCCATTCCCTTTAGCTCATTAAAACGATCGTTATCCATTAAATAGTTGTACTTTTCATTCATTTAACACTAAAATAAAATGGATATCAAGACCATTATACCAATTTTGAACCTAACATTATTATCCTCTTTTATCACTACACCCCCATGTCATTAACAAAATCTCTACATTGATTTCCCAAGGTCATCACGAGCAACTTCTAATATAATGCCAAAACCTCCATCCAATATTGAATTACACTAACATGTCAGTAATCAAAAATTTCTACAGATAGTTTCTCTATATTTTGAAATGGAAAGACACACATATAGAACAATATTATAAAGCTGCCTAGACTGGGAATTCAATGAAACATGATATGTTTGAAAGCAAGAAATTAGAAACAACACAACTTACCACAATCTTGCAAAGGAAGCTCAAAGGGATTTCTTTAGAGTGTTTGCTTGCACTCCTGAGAGATACTAGTTCCAGTGCTGAATCTGATAATGGCCAACCTTGAGGCAACTTTATAAAAGCATCAACCCCACCCACCATGTGAGCTACTATTATGTCTTCTCGATCTAGGTACTCAAACGAGTGCCTGAAACGATTATATTGTGATCATATGTAGATAATTTGAAAGAAATGGTTATATAGAATCTGAAATGCATTGGCAACAATCAGTTTCTCCCAAACTATTTACAAATTCACTGTTCCAACATCAGAAGATGAAGTCAACAATATATGCTCAAATCATTGATTCATGAGAAGCATGAGACTGACCTTGACTTGTTTGCATTCTTGACAACAAATCGTCTGAGTGAGGTGAGGGCAATTCTGTCTTGCACCCTTCTCACAAAACACTCCAACGAAGACCTGGTCTCGAAGAAGAATGTAGGACAGAGTTGCCTGGAAACACCATAGACTAAGAATCAGACCAACAAACGAAAAATTACATGCTGGTAAAGTACAACAGGTAGAGCTTAGAATTAATATTTCTTTGGAAATAAAACAAGATATGCCCTCAAGAAAATCCCATTGATTTTTAAGGTAAAATCAATGTTTGTCAAGATGCATTGCAATTCATAGCCTATTACTATTGCAATCACTTTTTTCTAAAATTTATAGCATTCAACCTTTAATATTTCTCACTTTTCCAAGTTAAAGATAAATTATAACAACGAATTCAATATCCTATATGAAGATCATTGTAGTATTACATTAAACTTGTTGTGTATCTGATATCAAATATTACCAATATTAGTAACTTCAATAATTATTTAATCCTTATGAGTTATGAACCTTATTCTAATTAGTCCCTACTTTTGCCTAGACTGCTTAATCCCTAATTAACTTAATCCCTTTTTTTTGCATGTTTCAATCCAAACCACACAATCCCAACTGCCATCCAGGATTTAGCTTCCTGGATGGCAGTTGGGATTGTGTGATTTGGATACTGATCACAAATTCATGTCGAATTTATTAGATTTAGTTCTATTATTCTGAAAGTTAGACTGTTTATCCGTTTCACAAAACTAAAACATAATATTGGACACATCCCTATCCATGTCCCAACACCATCAGAACTGCATGCAGCAGATATGCAGTGGCAATCTATATTAAGGGATCATGTCAACCTCCTAAGATTTTTGTTTCGTGTAATATTGACCATCCGTTCATACATGCTTACATGACACATATTATACATGCATTGTCCTCTATATTCTAAGCCTTCAAATTATACCCAAAAAACCATAAATAAAGGTTACTATATAATATCACTATACCAACTAAAGCCATGAGCAACCTATGGAGTGTGTTAAGGCATATCATGTCCAAAGTAATAGCGGTCATGTATATTTAGAACCATTGACAACTGTGAACTATCATTTATACATACAATCCACAACACAAAAACATTTTACTCGATTATTTGTGTCTTCATCAACATAACAGTTGTAAATATCATCATCGACATCCTCTTAATGATGCTAGAATCATATTCATCATTACATATGCACTTATCTATATCAGAAGCTATATTTTATTCATTTGATACTAGATATGATTCTACACGCAAACCAGTTCATCAATAAAATATCTAGGCTCAAACAATTTGAACTTTGAAATCCCACTGCAATAATAGAAATAAGAGTAGAGTTAAATTGATGAAATAACTTATGGACCTCAAAGCTTTAGTAGCATCAACAATTTCGCCAATGTATGTATCATTTGGGAAAATCTGCAGCAGATTAACCAAATGCAAGTTATCTGGAAAAGAATTAGTACCTATCAATAACTTGGAAAAGGATCATTTGACTGCTATTTTAAGAATTAAATTACTCTAATGATACTCAGAAATAGCAGAAGCTAGTAAACAATGAGGGAAAGAAAAGAAGAAGTCATTAAACACCAGAGGATAGAATTCAAGAGTAAACAACCTAAATAATTTTCTAATCTTCTTCTCTTCTGCTTGCTAAAATCTTAAGAATTGAATGATTTTCAGTATAATTATCCTGTGAAACTTGCAGGTAATGTAGGATGATAGCATGTGATTTCAGTTCAGATGACTAGAGAACTTTTTGTGAACCAGTTGAGGAGATGGAGTATTAAACATCCATCAGAGACTAAGAAAGGGCTTGAAAAAATTAGTGAGCCTCTCTTTTCTATAACTATAAGGAACAGTGAATCGTTTTATTACTGAATATTGATACTCCAAGACAAGTGTGAAAAAACGAAAAGGAAAAGACAGTGGCAGCAGTACTCTCAAAAAACCTTTACCTCAACATTCTTTAGCTCCCAGGTCCCATCTACAGTTTCAATCATCAATTCATGATTCAGTTCTAAGGGTTCAATGATATTTTCTATATCCTGCTGGCGCAATACAGTTTCTAAAAAAGGGATGTACGTCTTCAAGGATAATCTGATGCTGTTTTCTTTAATTTCAATCACTTTGAGACCTGTCAATGCCTCCTCAATTTTTTCAACAGCTTCAAACCTGACAAGGCATAATAATGTCCTGATATATAGAGGAAACTGAGGGAAAAAACAACCAAATTTTCTGAAACTGCAAAAGACCTTTTGAAAATAGAATCCAGATCCTGCAGTGACTTTAGGGTTGTCTTATTCTTCTCGAGCTGATGACTCAGTTCTAATATCTTAATATAAAACAAAAAAGGGAATGTAAGTCTAATTAACATTTCACTTGCCAACAAATAAACGAGACAAGTTAAGCAGTATTGTGATTAAGACTGTCAGTAGGACAAGGTGTATAGATTCGTATGGACAAGATGGAGTTCACAGACATATAAATATAATGGTTGCACTACGTTTAATAAACCTTAAACTTGGAGTCATGTTGATTTGAAAAGTCTGCCAGATCCTCTGCATGGCAATAATCAATTTGCATATTCTCCTTTGATCTCTCACGACTCTGCAGCAGAACTATTATGCTAAGCATGATTCCATTTCAATAATAATAACCATAATTCAACCCCACGAAGAATTTATAAAAAGAAAAACAAAAAGGAAAAAAAAAAGCCAAAAAAGAAAAACTGACAAGAAGGGAATTTTATCCTAACCACTGGTGTCTTTCCCTTATAATTTTTCAATGAATGAGCAGATCTTGCTCTCACTCTCCTGATCACAACTTAAACAATGTACTGCTGTAAACAGCTCAAAAAATGAAATTAGAAGATTTCTACAGTAATCTCCCACTGAAATTGCTACTCAAAATCTTATTGCCAGCTTTTAACAGAATCCTGCCTAAACACCTGATGTACAGTGCACCTTCCCTTCCTTCCTTTTTGCCTGGCCCACTGCTTATTTTAACTAATACAATTGCAAATTAACTAATCTAATGTGCACATTATTTACCTTTTCTGAAAGATCAGAGTCTTTAATTATCTAAATATAACTTAATGATATAGTATCTACCTAATTTAACAGGACACTTCCCTTCCTCTTTAGTCTTTACCTTTATATATGATAACTATCCCCTTCGAGATAGATAATGCAAGAGTAGAACATGAAACAGCACAAGGGGATGGAGGTAATTGGACATGGTTCTACTTATTACACTCTACCATTTTCCGGCATTTATTCAAACATGAACTTTTATTATCATTCCTGCTTCACTTACCACGAGCCTTGTGGCTCAATATAGATTGTGATGACCAGTGGTCACACAATTTTCTGGTTCTTATTGTTTCTCTCCCTTCCACTCCAGATTATTTAAAAAAAAAAAAGTTATCCTGCTTCACTTTCTTCTTCCCTCCCTTCCACCAACAATGGGTTGAAAAGAAACAACAGAGAAAGGGAATGTGAGTACCATAAATCCTAGGCAGTCCACCAAAAATGGGTTGTGAAAGGAACGAGAAAAGGGTGAAATAATCTTCAAAGTAAAACCAAAGTCTTAACACTCTTTCTACCAGGATTTTTCCAGCAGACACCAAAAAACCCCCACCCCCAACCCCCCAAGGAAACCACTTAAATAAGGCCCCCTGGAAGATTCCTTAGCTTATTTAGTCCATCATGAAGATCAAATCTCAAGTATACTTCTCAGTGGAATATCTAACTTATATCGCGTAATACATTTAACCAAAAGGTCCAGTTAAAAGGGTTAATGAAACCTGAAACCCAGTTCTTAGATTTCTGAAGTTGCACCTAAAATGTCACCTTTACCATATTGCAGCAACCTTCAACAGACAAAAAATGGCAGAACACAACTATAGTTAATACAACAGCATACTAACACATCTGAGCAAAAATAATGTTAGTATGACCAGGTGTTTCTTTGACACTGAAGAACTTACTCCTTGACCAAGCACAGTTTATTCTTATTATGCTTCGAACCAAATAACACACCTGCGACTCAATAAATTCCATCGAACAACACAATTTCTCCAGCTCACTCTCCATTTTATCATAATCTGCATTTCAAGAAAATGACATTAAGTAATCATTTTTTATGGCAATGATATACCACATAAAAATGAACCACAACAATCACCATAAATTTATAAAAATTACTATATATCGCATCCAAAAAGAACAACTTGCTCCTGGTAAATTTGCCCTTGAAGGATAGGATACAAAAGTATACTTCTTTAGGAACTTCAACTACAATATAAATAAGTTGCTGAGAAGATTTCAAAAGATACAGCTCCTACCATCTACACATCTCCTTTGGAGCTCTTCAATTTCATGTTCCTTAGCTGCACTATCACCCTCCACCTCAGTCAGCTCTTTGTTCAACTGCCCCATTATTTCATCTACAATTTGGGGAAGAAAAAATAAACAAAAACAATCTTGAGTACCGCCAAAAGAAAGAACATTATCTTGTGACAAATCATATCTTACTTAATTCTTCACTCGACAGTGAGCCTAAATGCGAATACCACTCCGAAAAAATGCAATTAATTTTTCCCTGAAAAATTAAAGAAACCCTAAATTTAGCAGCATTTACAAAATTTTCCACAACAACAAACAAAACAAAAGGGGTTCTCCAAAAAATACCTCAAGTTCGGATGCGATGCGGTTCATCATCTTCTCCGCCTCTTCAATTCCAAGTTCGGATTTCCCATCAAAATCTCTGAGCTCCGCGATACGACTGTAATTCCAAAAACAAAAAGTATAAAGAAATCTAAACATAAAGTCGCAACATCTTTTCGACTCGTGTTGTGTGTTGACATTTTGAACCTTCGAAGTGAATTGAGATCGATTTGCTGAGAAGAATGGCAGTTATTTGGTCCGTTCATAATTTCTTCTGTTTTCAGAAAAAAGTGATTTTCCGCTCTGTTACAAGAAGAACATCTCTGTGTTTTTGAACTCCCGCCAAAAGGATGAGTGAGGAATAAATGGGCCTAGGCCCAATTTTTATGCCCATCAAATTTTCAGGCCCAATATTCCCGGACCCAATACATTTTATATGAAAATCTATATCTATGCTACATAAAATATGAAAGTTGGCTAAAATTTCAAATTTGTCATTTTTTCTCCTAAAAAAGTCTGATTAATTTTGCTGGCTGTCAAATAATTTCTTTTCAAGATTTTATGTTGATTTTGTAAATTAATTTAATAATTTTAAATCGAACTTCCATCTTAAGCCATCACAATTAACCTTCCTCTCCAAACCATTGTCTTATATAAGCAATGCATATCCAACAACTCTGGTTTAATGAAGATGAGTATGAAATGGAGGCTATAAATATCAAAATAAGAAGAAAAATCAGTGATGGAAATAAGAAAAAAAATCAATGATGAAGAAAAAAAATCAATGATGGAATGAGAGAAAGATCGAGATTGAAGCTTTTTCAAAGTTAATGAGATATTAACTTGTCAAAACCCGAAATTCGTGACATCATGTGCAAATCACATGCACTTTGAGCCCATTTGAGTGATTTCTCGACAACCATCAAACCAAAATTGAATTGAAATTTGAAAAATTTGAAGCATACATGACCAAATTTGGAAAAATTGATTGAAGTTGGAAAATATTGAAACATATACAATGAAAATTGGAAAAAATTTTTGAAACACATGAGACTAGAATTAGAAAATTTATACTTGATAGTTCAAAAATAGAAAAGATCATATATGCGAAATCAAAATTGAAATTAACCCATCCACATATCATATGGATTTAATTTAACAACTTCATATTGAAAAGTGAGATATTATAAAACTATGCCTAATTAAAATTATTGTTGACTAACTATATTATTTAATTTGTATAGTATAATAATATTCCGTTTACCTAAAAAAACGAAATAGAGAAAATATTGATTACAGACTAATTACATTTATTGTTGGCCCAAAAAAGGAATTAAAATAAATTTGTACAGACTTTCTTAACTCAATAAATATGCATCCTTTTTACATTGGCATCTTCATTATCCCATTGTTTCTGCAAATTAGGGCAACCGTTGAAATTTTCAATTCTTTTTTTCTTCGTTTTTCCTTTTTTTTTTTTTCATCTCACCACCTCTTAAGATTTCATTTGTAATTCATACATCTTCATTTGTTGAAATATTTTTGGAAACAAAGTAGAAATCAACCATGAATATTTGATTTTTTTTTTTTTTAAGTTTTAGAAGGGAAAAGTTTGATTTGATTTCAAATTTATTTGTCCTAACTTTCATATCTTTCTATTATAAACTTTTACTTTGTGTTACCTTCACAAATTTGCGGTGCTTACTTGTGCATATTGATGTGGGTAGGATAAAGTTGTCGAATAAATATACAAGTGCAGAACTCTTTTGGTGCAGACGTGGAAGCAGAAGTGGAGGAGAAAAGAAGGAATGAAAGCAGAGACATTCAGCGTAATCATGGAATAGCAGAACTCTTTTGGTACAGACGTGGCAGCAGAAGTGGAGGAGAAAAGAAAGGTCAGAAGCAAAGACATTCTCCGTGACTACAGAAAAACAGAACTCGCAGAAAACAATGAAAAGCAAAAACGGATACATCGCATAAACTGAAGAGGTCGAAAGGTTACTAAAGCCCTGCAGAGCAGAAGTGGAGATGCCATGGTTGCAGGCAGCCGAACGGATTCCATGAGCTCGAAATAGAGGATAATAATTCATAGCACAATGATGAGCACCCTAGATGAGTTGCTGACATGGCTATAAAAGGACAAGAGAGAAATATCTCCTCACTTAACAGAAAATGGAAGATTCTGGAGAGGAAGTGGTGTACTCTCAGCAATGAAGAAAGTACCTGGGAAAAGAAATAAAAAACATAGCTTAACCAACAAGAAAATACAATAGGGAAAGACGAAAATGCTCTCCTTAGAAGAGAGGAGTATAAATAGGAGAAAATTGTATACTTTGAGCAACTTTTCAACATCTCTCTAAATACAAGAAAAATCTTTATCTTTCTTCTTTAGCAAGTCATTATTTTTATCTTGTTTACATGTGTTTCTCATTGTTGATCTAGAGTGATATATCTGTAATCTGGTTATGGTGTTTTCCATCTACACAACAATGGCGCCGTCTGTGGGAACCAGGGGAGAGAAGTGAGCTTCCTTCTTATCCTACTTGATTTTCTCTAGTTACTGTTCTTTGTATTGTTTCCTTTTTCTTTTGTTTCCCTTTCTGTTGGTTGGGAGAAAGAGTTGTAGAAATCTGTTTAAAGTCAATCGAGGTAATGGCTGATCGGATAATCCGAGACCTTGAGGGGGATTTCCGGGAGGTAGCTAGGCCAGAAACATCAAGGGAGAAGGAGAGAGCGGAAGAGGTGAGGGAACCAGCTATGCCGAGCATGTGGACTTTCACCCCAGAACAGCTGGATGGTTTCATTCATTCCGCTGTGCAGAAAGCTCTAGACAGAGCGGCCGCTGAGAAAGAAAAAGGAGGAGGAAGGCGAGAGTTTCCTGAAGCAGAGGGTACCAAGATCTCTGCACAGGCAGATCGGCCAGGTCGGCCAGGAGTGGCGCAGGAACAGAGTGCAGATAGTCACCCATCACAGTGGAAATATGCTTCTCATGAAGTGTTGTCGGCAGACATCTCCATGCAACGTACGCAAGATCTGGAAGTACAGAGACAGATGGAAGCGATGCAGAGGGAAATACAATTGCTGCGGCAGAGGATGGGTACCACTAGTCAGATCCAGATGCCAGGAGGAAGTCCATTTTCAGTGGCAGTACGAATGGACGAGTTGCCTGCAAATTTCAAACCCTTAACCTTCGAGTATGATGGAACAGCGGATCCGTATGATCATCTTCTGCGCTTCGAGAATGTGGCCCTCCTCCATCAATACACGGATGGAGTCAAATGCAGAGTATTCTTGACCACACTCACATAAGCTGCCCAGAGATGGTTCGAGCAATTAGCAGAAGACAGCATCCATTCCTTCCACGATTTTAGTTCTGCTTTCCTCCACCAATTCGCCAGTGCTAGAAGACAGAGAAGAACATCGCAATCTCTATTCACGTTGAAGCAAGGGGCCAAGGAGTCCCTGAGAGCCTTCATAAAACGATTTAGCACAGCTGCCTTGGAAGTACCATCTGCCACCGCAGAGGTAAAAATCAGCGCTATAGTGCAAGGGCTGCGAGAAGGGGACTTATTCCGCTCCTTGGCAAAGAGACCAGCTAATACATTTGAGGAGGTCTTAGCTCGGGCAGACAAGTTTATCAATCTCGAAGACGTGAGCCGTGCTAAGAGAGCAGAAAAACCGGCCCCTGGAGAAGTGAATATGCGGAGACATGGGGAACCCAGGTTCGACAACAAAAGACGTGAGGAAGACCTCGGTAGAGGAGATTATGCCCGATATACTCCGCTGAAAGCTCCACTGGCAAGAGTGTTTCAGCTCTCCGAAAAGACTGCTCCATTCAGATTTCCTCCCAACAGAGCTCAAGCCCCAACAAGACCGAAGGGGCGATACTTCTGCCTATTTCACAATGAATACGGTCATGACACAAACGAGTGCAGGCATCTGAAAAATGAGATAGAGCGTCTGGTCAGAGCTGGGGTGTTGAAAGGATTTGAGGATAAGAACAAAGGTTATACTGGAAGTTATGGAAAGAGGAATGAGAGATCGGAGGAAAGAGAGGGCGTTCAAGACAAAGAAAAGAGAAATGAGGAAAAAGACCTACCCCCACCACCAAAAAAAGGTTTTATTAACATGATTGCGGGCGGCCCTCAGGGGGGAGACTCGAACAGAGCCCGAAAGTCAGCCCTAAGATACGCGCAGGGATGGCACGACCAACACATGGAAGTGTCAGAAGTCTAACCGTCTCCGGATATCGTGTTCGGAGCAGCCGATGAAACTCCCATGCTCAAACCTCACAATGACTCCTTGGTGGTGACGGCAGAGATAGCCGGGTACGATGTTGCCAGAGTATTCGTGGATACAGGGAGCTCTGCCGACATCATATATAAAGAGTGCTTTGAGAAAATGGACATCAGAACCCAGATCCGTCCGGTGAACACGGCGTTGTACGGTTTCACAGGAGGAGTAGTCCATCCTTTGGGGGTGGTAACTCTGCATGTTTTGGTAGGAGAGTGGCCAAGACAGAAAAGACTAATGATGGATTTCCTAATAGTAGATGCTCCTTCCGCGTACAATGTTATATTTGGACGTCCGATATTGAATGAGCTGAAAGCTGTAGTCTCCACATATTATATGAAGGTCAAGTTCCCTACGTCTGCAGGTGTAGGAGAGTTGAAGGCAAACCAAGTACACTCGAGAAAGTGCTATGTTGAATCTATTCGGGTAGCACATAAGTGGACCTTGCCAGTAGTATGCAGAGCTGTAGAAGAGGAGGTCGGAACGAAACGGCAGAGAACGGAGAGGGAGGAGGAAGAAGAGTCCAAAAAAATGGCAGCGGATGGAGAGCTCCTATCTGTGGAGCTGTATCCTGGGAAAGAGGGATTTTGTACCAAGATCAATGCAGAAATCCCAAAAGCAGAACAAGCCGAATTGATCGAATGCTTGAGAAAGAATGCCGACCTGTTTGCCTTTCAAGCGGCAGATATGAAAGGCATCCATCCAGAGATTGCAGTACATCGACTCAACATCAGTCCCGAGGTTAGACCTGTTAAGCAAAGGCTACGGAATTTCGGAGCAGAAAAAGACAGAATCATTCAGGCAGAGGTTCAGAAGTTATTGGACTCAGGACATATCGTGCCCGTTCAGTTCCCGGAGTGGTTATCCAACGCTGTCTTGGTACCTAAGCCCAACAAGAAATGGCGCATGTGTATTGATTTCCGCGACCTGAATAAAGCTTGCCCCAAAGATCATTATCCTCTGCCTCGCATAGATCAGTTGGTGGACTCCACATCTGGATGCGCCCGTTTGTCTCTGATGGATGCCTACCAGGGGTATCATCAGATCCAGTTGGATCACGCAGATGTCACCAAGGTCTGCTTCATCACAGCTGCCGGGACCTATGGGTATATGCGTATGCCTTTCGGATTGAAGAACGCAGGAGCCACCTACCAGCGCATGGTAGATAAGCTATTCAAAACAATGATTGACAGAAATATGGAGGTTTATGTAGACGACATGTTGATAAAAAGCAAAGAGGCCGAGCAACACATTGCAGACCTGGAAGAAGCCTTTGCAATCATACGAGGCAGCGGGATGAAGCTGAATCCAGAGAAGTGCAGCTTTGGTGTGATGACAGGAAAATTCTTGGGATTCATGGTTACCAAGGAAGGAATAAAAGTTAATCCAGAGAAAGTGAAGGCGGTGATGGACATGGTACCACCCAAAAATGTCAAGGAGGTGCAGAGACTGTTGGGGAGGATAACTGCACTTAATCGGTTTGTCTCTAAATCGGTAGACAAGAGCTACCCTTTCTTCAAAATATTGAGGAAGGGGTGCAAGTTCCAATGGACAGAGGAATGCAACCAGGCTTTCAGAGAGCTGAAAGAATACCTCGCTAGTCTGCCACAGCTTTCCAAGCCAGAGAAGGATGAAACGCTATACATGTACCTCTCAGTTGGGGAAGCAGCAGTCAGTACAGTTCTGGTACGAGAGATGGGGTGACAACAGATGCCGGTATATTATGTAAGCCATATGTTGCAAGGACCAGAAACCCGGTATGCAGAGGTAGAAAAGGCTGGGCTAGCCGTTATCACCACAGCTAGGAGACTACGTCCCTACTTCCTGTCGCATAAAATAGTCACGCGCATCAATTATCCGCTGGCACAGACAATGGGCAAAGCAGACACCTCTGGCAGGATGGTCAAATGGGCGGTGGAACTCGGGGCTTATGATGTGGAGTTCGAACCCCGAAAAGCCATCAAAGCCCAAGCCTTGGCCGACTTCGTACAAGAATCACAAGCTCTGCCAGAGGAGGAACAGAGCTGGAAAATATTTGTAGATGGTTCTGCTACCAAGGATGGCTGCGGAGTGGGAGTTCTGGTAGAATGTCCAGGAGGGCAGGACATGCAGTACGCCATCAAGTTAAACTATTCTGTGTCTAATAATGAAGCAGAATATGAGGCCCTAATACGAGGTATGAACATAGTGAAAGAAGCCGGGGGAAGTGATTTAGTAGCCCACACCGATTCACAATTGGTGTTCCAACAATATGGAGGAACATATGAAGTAAAAAAGGAATCATTGCTCGAATACTTAAGGGAAATCGCCAAAATCCAACTATCTTTCAACAAATTTGAGCTGAAACAAATCCCGAGGGCGGAAAATGCTCAAGCAGATTACCTAGCCAAGATCGCCAGCTCTTACCGGCTCTTGCAACCGAGGAAAATAACTTTGTTGGTAGCAGAAAAGTCAGTCGGAGTAGCAGAGGTGGCAGAGGTGGAGGAAGCCGATGATTGGAGAACTCCCATCATAAATGAGCTAAGAAAAGCAGAGACATTGACATGCCCAAAGTGGACTAAAGAAACTTTGAAATATTGCATCATAGGTGAGCAGCTCTACCGACGTTCGTTCTCACAGGCATACCTACGGTGCTTAAATAAGGAGGAGGGATTATATGTGCTGCGAGAAGCGCACGAAGGATGTGGAAGTGATCACGTAGGATCAAGAACATTGACTCGAAAGATCCTACGAGCAGGATACTTCTGGCCCACCATGAATGCAGATGCCAAGGAGTTAGTGCAAAAGTGCCACAGTTGTCAGATTCATGCGTCTCTGATTCACAGCCCAGCTGAAGAGTTGAGAACAATGCATTCCCCATGCCCTTTCGCTCAATGGGGAGTAGATTTAGTGGGACCATTGCCGTTGTCTAAAGGACAGAAAAAATTCTTGATAGTGGCTATTGATTACTTCACGAAATGGGTGGAGGCTGAACCATTGGGAAAAATCGACGAACAGAATGTCATAAAATTTTTGTGGAAACAGATCTGCTGTCGATATGGAATACCGCGAGTCTTGATTTCAGATAATGGCACGTAATTTTGTGGAAAAAAGATCAAAGCTTGGTGCACAGAGATGAAGATTACCCAGAGGTTTGCAGCAGTAGCTCATCCCCAAGCAAACGGCCAGGTAGAGGTCACCAACAGGACTATCGTCAATGGGCTGAAAACGAGGATAGAAACTTTGAAAGGTAATTGGGCAGAAGAGCTGGACTCAGTTCTGTGGGCTTACCGGACGACGCCAAGGGTAACAACAGATATGACTCCTTTCAACCTTGTATATGGAGCCAACGCCGTAATCCCAGCAGAGGTGGGCATGGAAAGCCACAGGATTATGACATTCGATGAGGGGCAGAATGAGAGACTCATAAAGGAGAATCTAGATCTGCTCGAAGAGGATAGAGAAGCAGCCCGATTAAAAATTGAGAAATTCAAGAGCAGGGTCAAAGCAGCGTATGACAAAAGGGTGCGACCACGACGTTTGAACAAGGGAGATCTGGTCCTCAGGAAAGCCGATGCTCTAAAACCTAAGGGAAAGCTAGAGCCAAACTGGGAAGGACCCTATATTGTATCAGAGGTGTTAAAAGGGGGAGCTTATCGCTTAATGACAGCAGAAGGGAAGGAAGTGGCCAGACCATGGAACATTGGCAACCTTAAAAGATATTACGCCTAGAAGAAACAAGTAAGAAACATTCCATAAACTTGGAAAACTGCCCTAGAAAGCAGCCACCTTAGCAGAGGCAGACCTCTGGGTCTAGCACGTCTCTGGCTAAGGTTGGTGGGGCCAGAAGTTAAAACTGCCCTAGAAAGCAGCCACCTTAGCAGAGGCAGACCTCTGGGTATAGCACGTCTCTGGCTAAGGTTGGTGGGGCCAGAAGTTAAAACTGCCCTAGAAAGCAGCCACCTTAGCAGAGGCAGACCTCTGGGTCTAGCACGTCTCTGGCTAAGGTTGGTGGGGCCTGAAGATAAAACTGCCCTAGAAAGCAGCCACCTTAGCAGAGGCAGACCTCTGGGTCTAGCACGTCTCTGGCTAAGGTTGGTGGGGCCAGAAGATAAAACTACCCTAGAAAGCAGCCACCTTAGCAGAGGCAGACCTCTGGGTCTAGCACGTCTCTGGCTAAGGTTGGTGGGGCCAGAAGTTAAAACTGCCCTAGAAAGCAGCCACCTTAGCAGAGGCAGACCTCTGGGTCTAGCACGTCTCTGGCTAAGGTTGGTGGGGCCAAAAGTTAAAACTGCCCTAGAAAGCAGCCACCTTAGCAGAGACAGACCTCTAGGTCTAGCACGTCTCTAGCTAAGGCTGGTGGGGCCAAAAGTTAAAACTGCCCTAGAAAGCAGCCACCCTAGCGGAGGCAGCCCTCCGGGTCTAGCATATCTCTGACTAGGGTTGGTGGGGCCAAGATCAATTCACCTTAAAAAAGAACTGACATATTTATTCGATTGATAACCAACACGCACTACTCCTTTAAATTGCAGATATAAGAGGAAGTTGGTGGACGAAAAGGCAGAAAAGAGAAAACGAGAAGAAGTCTTTAAAACCGACTAACTTGAGTGGAAAAACCGGAAAGCAGGGCGCTACTTAAGAAATTGTCTTACAAGTATCGTTGTCTTTAAATATAGTTCTTCTCGTTTTTTGTTTAGATTTGCCTACTTGGATCATCTATGTTGGTTCGCATTTTCTGTTTGGGTGGATTAGCATTGTCATTTTTATGAGCATATTAGTTAATGGCATCAGTGAAAGAAGTTTATGGTTCGGAAAAGGTTACACTACAAGCATAAATAACAAAATCACGATAATGATAAAGAGAGTATCACTAACATCTGCAACAGCAAGTGCGAAGAGGAAATATCAAAACATTTAGAGGGAAGCAAATAAAAGATAATCTAAGTAGAAGAAACATAAATTTGTCCCAAATACAAAACAGGAAATATAAATTGTTTGTGGAAGCATAATTTCAAAAATCAGAAAGATCAATCTGCGGAAGGGACGACTTCGGGAGGAGGATCAGATGAAGCTGGGTCCTCTGATCCTTGCAGTTCTGGAAGAGCTCCAGAGGGTGGCTGAAGAGATGCTCCTATCGCCATTTCAGAAGAGTCTCCACTCACCACTATCAGGTCCACTATGGGAGGATCGGGCAGAGGTGGTGCTGGTAGTAGGGGGAACTTGCAAGAAGCTGGGTCCACAGGAGTGAAGGCGTCGTTAGTTGCAGAGCACAGCTTGGCGTATGCCTTCTGCAAGACCGGCAGCCACCAAGGAGAATCTGGATCCTCCAAAGGGTCACCCTCAAAGTAAGGGGAGGCTGGTAGGTCATCCAGAGGACCATTAAAATCAAAGACCCCAGAAAAGCCTTGGTCCTGAGCCTGTTTCTGGGCTGCATCAAACCCGTAGCCATAATAATGGCCTATATGGGGCCCAAAATCAGCTAAAGAGCTGGTACTCCTGAGATAAGCCTCCTTCAGCCCAGTGACCACCTCTTCCAGGAAGCTCTGCCCTGCGGCTGTCATATGCAGATTCTTCTTACACGCTTCCACTCCTTCAGAGAACTTCCTGGTCCCGTATTCTCGGCTGCGACTCTTTTCCTCGGCAGCTTTCTTCCTCCAGAATTCTGTCTCCTTCCGCTGCTCCTTGAGCTGCTTCTCTTGCTCCACCAGCTTAAACTTCAACGAGGAGATCTCGTTGTCCTTCTCCAAGAGCGCAGGAGCAGGGTCCACAGAGGAGGCCGCCTTAGCCTGAAGACGGCTCAAATGGATCAAGCTCTACAAAAAGACAAAGGCATAATGAGATGAGGGGATTAATGAAGATCTGCAAAAGATCCTAAGAAATAAAGATAAAGAGAGAACTACAGAATACCTTCAAAGCATAATGAGAGCTCATAGCCAGCTCATTGTCTAAAGAAAGCTTGCTCAGAGTAAAAGTGTCAGCAGGAGTTAAGCAGAGCTGGAGAAATTGGCGCGACTCCTCTGCAGAAAGCTCCAGAAGAGACTTCGGGAGCTCCAGAGTAAAAGTGTCGTTGGCAGAAGCTCTTACTCGACTTGATCGAGAACGCTCTCTCCCTTCATGTCCACTTCTGCCAGGAGACTGCAGACGTGGGCGTTGAGAGTCAGAGGAGGGATCAGAGGTGTTCAGAGGACGTTTGCCTCTGTCACTTCTGGTGACAACCGGGGGAAGAGCAGTCGCCTGGACCTCTGAAGTCAGAGCCACCTCTAACTGCGGACGAGGTGGGGGATTGGTATCTCTACGAGGAACAGTCCTCCTCCATGCAGGCTCTGCACAATCCAAACCACTCAACAGTTAAGCAACAAACAATCAATAGGAAAACAGAAGAAGAAAAATGACAAAAGAAGAGAAGTACCAAATTCAGTAGGACAAGTGGTCTCTCCAGAACAAAGACCAAAATACGATAATACAGAAGACTGCTCTACAAGACTAACTATATCGAAGGGCCCTACTTCATCCACAGAAGTGTTTAAAGCCTCAATTATTTCGCGGTCAGAGGGAGGACAGCTGACAAAAAATTCCTTCTTTATTAGGGGTTTAGTATACAGCCAAGGACCCACTGGGAAGTCCCACATGTCAGACCAGGAAATGAAGAAATAGTCCTCCTTCCAATTCTTATCTCGGCTCTGGGGCTTCCCCAAGAAATGAATCAGACCTTGAGGGTCAGCAGTAACATAAAAGAAAGGAGGTTTAAACTTGAGAGAAAAATTAGAGAAAAAGAGTTCGGCAGTAGGATTACCCCCGTTGCCTTTCAAAATGATGAAAAAGCCGAGCATGAGTCGGATGGCAGAAGGTGTAAACTGGTTTAGGGGAACTTGATAGAAATAAGATAACCTACAAAGGTAGGGATTTACAGGAAAGCGCACACCAGCCTTCAGTTGGGAACACCAGAAGGCAAGCATGCGCCCCGAAAGAAAATTAGGTCTCTGATGACCAGCAGGACAATATAAACTAAAATCCTGGGGAATGTTATATGCTAATTGAAGAAAATCAAGACGATCGGGAGAGAAAATAGTCCTATGACTAACAGCATTAAAGTTCGGGTCGGATATACTATAGTTAAGAGGCTCGGCGCTTGAAGCAGACGGCTCTTCTGGCTCCTCTACTGGAGCAGAGGGACTCTTAGAGGAACTAGAGGAAGTCTGATCACTAGGCAGAGGAAGGGCGGAAAGAGAAACATCCTCCACCATTTGAACATCGGAGGAATTAGTCTCATGGTCAGAAGAATCCATAATCACAGAAAAGACGAAAAGGAGGCTTTTTATTAACAAGACTTCTCCCAACACGAGCAACAAACCAAACCCAACAAATACGACAACAAATATCTTTCAATCTACGAGCACACAGGCACTGCACATAAACACAAAAAAACAAGCAAAAAGTTAGAAATTACCTCCTCTCGCCATCGAAAACCAAAGGAAGCAAATGAAGAACAAGAAGAGGAAGAAGAAGAATCACCGGAGGAAGAATCCCAAGAGATTACAGCCTGAAGATCGCCGGAGAAGATGAAGGAATTACGAAAAAGAGAGAAAAGAAGGCGTATGAGTGAAGAAGGGGGGAAAATGGGAAATTAGGGTAAATTTGAAACGTTTATCGGGAGGAGATATGACTCTTTGAAGTCCACCGTGGGATGGTCGACACGTGGACGGAGTAGATCGCATGCATTTAATGTGATGTACCAAAAAGTGAAAATGATAGGACATTTATTGTCAGACTCAAGAGATTCGCCAAATCTTCAAGAAGAAGGAAAGACATAGCGCATGGAAAAAACTACGTCTGGAGAGAAAAAAGAACAAGAAGTGCTGCAATCGACCAGCTCTGCTAAACCAGATCTGCTCGACTGCACCAGGGGGAGTAGCTAATGGGAAAATTAGCTCTCTGATCGAGAGGAGAAAACTGGAATGCTGCAATCGACCAGCTCTGCTAAACCAGATCTGCTCGACCGCACCAGGGGGAGTAGCTAAGGGGAAAATTAGCTCTCTGATCGAGAGGAGAAAACTGGAAGTGCTGCAATCGACCAGCTCTGCTAAACCAGATCTGCTCGACCACACCAGGGGGAGTAGCTAAGGGGAAGATTAGCTCTCTGATCGAGAGGAGAAAACTGGAAGTGCTGCAATCGACCAGCTCTGCTAAACCAGATCTGCTCGACCGCACCAGGGGGAGTAGCTAAGGGGAAAATTAGCTCTCTGATCGAGAGGAGAAAACTGGAAGTGCTGCAATCGACCAGCTCTGCTAAACCAGATCTGCTCGACCGCACCAGGGGAGTAGCTGATGTGGGTAGGATAAAGTTATCGAATAAATATACAAGTGCAGAACTCTTTTGGTGCAGACGTGGAAGCAGAAGTGGAGGAGAAAAGAAGGAATGAAAGCAGAGACATTCAGCGTAATCATGGAATAGCAGAACTCTTTTGGTACAGACGTGGCAGCAGAAGTGGAGGAGAAAAGAAAGGTCAGAAGCAAAGACATTCTCCGTGACTACAGAAAAACAGAACTCGCAGAAAACAATGAAAAGCAAAAACGGATACATCGCATAAACTGAAGAGGTCGAAAGGTTACTAAAGCCCTGCAGAGCAGAAGTGGAGATGCCATGGTTACAGGCAGCCGAACGGATTCCATGAGCTCGAAATAGAGGATAATAATTCATAGCACAATGATGAGCACCCTAGATGAGTTGCTGACATGGCTATAAAAGGACAAGAGAGAAATATCTCCTCACTTAACAGAAAATGGAAGATTCTGGAGAGGAAGTGGTGTACTCTCAGCAATGAAGAAAGTACCTGGGAAAAGAAATAAAAAACATAGCTTAACCAACAAGAAAATACAATAGGGAAAGACGAAAATGCCCTCCTTAGAAGAGAGGAGTATAAATAGGAGAAAATTGTATACTTTGAGCAACTTTTCAACATCTCTCTAAATACAAGAAAAATCTTTATCTTTCTTCTTTAGCAAGTCATTATTTTTATCTTGTTTACATGTGTTTCTCATTGTTGATCTAGAGTGATATATCTGTAATCTGGTTATGGTGTTTTCCATCTACACAACACATATATATGCAAAGATACCTATAATATCAACTTACGGTTATTCAGTTCATAATCCTCATCATCTTTTATGTGTGCTTCAACAAATTAAGGCACTAATAATTGATGTTTTGTTTATTAGAATAAATAGAGAAAGATATGGAGAAAGTGATATAGTAACAAGAAAATTATAAAAGAGTGAAACTTGTGTGCCCAGGGGCACAGCGCCCCCAAATTAATTATCATATGGTGTTAAATATATACTATATAGGTATCATGTGTATACTCTTCAGATATCACATGTATACTCTTATATACATATGATACTTGTAGAATATATGTATAACACCAAGAAAGGTAACACTGTAGAGTATATATAAAACACCTGAAGAACATGTATATAACACCTAAATCTGTGCCCCTGTGTACCCCAGGGGCATATAAGTTTTTGCCATAATTAAAATGCATGTGGCAGACAACCCTATCGCTGATGTGTAATGATCTCATCTTCTCGTTATATGAAAAATGAAATTAATTGTTACGTTAAATATCTGACATGTCAGCGGTGAACACATATTAATGTTCTCACGATGCATAAGGTAGCAGTACTGATGCTACTTATACTTACCTATTCATTATAATTTATGAGTTTTTTCTTTTCTTTTTTCCAGGTCAATTATGAGATTTGTAGGATCGCAAGATATGGAAGCCGTTCTTCGATTCGATTATGGCAAGTCCACCCCTCGCCTGGATACCATAGATGGTTGGAGAGCCGAGAGGTAAAGAATAAGAAAGACACATTTTTTTTTTGTCGTCAAATGTTTCCTGGTTAAAAGAGAATATAACTTATATCTGAAAATTTTTGAAAAGTTGTTAGAATGCTCTTTCAAAGGTAACAAAGTTTATTCTTATGTATTTGAAGTTTGAAAGTGATGAGTAATTTTGTCATTTTATTTCTCTGTTTTGATTCTATTTTAGGTCTCTAAAGTATTTAGTAGCAAAAAATTATCACTAGAAGACTATGTCCTCTATTTTAGGACATGGTTGAGATTGAGATTTTAGTTGAACCTATTAGCATCTCAAAAAAAAAAAAGTCATAACAATGACTTCGTAGTCATCAAATCATGCCGAACATGGTAACAAGTTCAAAATCTATCTGTACGATCATATGTTTTGTCATAATAACGATTACGCATAAGATACTCAATCAAGAATGGAGGAAAATTTCATTTTACGTCCACTTAAAACACTACTGTCCATTTTACATCCATTTATTTTTAGGGTTTCACATTTAGTCCAATTAAAATAAAAATCGACCAATTTTGGTCCTTTGATCGCCGGAGATCGATTTTCCGGCTGAGTTCAGCTGAGTTGGCTTATCGGAGCACACGTGGCAGTTGACGTGGCATATCAAAGCACACGTGGTGGCTGATGTGGCTTATCGGAAATTCAAAATTGGGGGCGATTGAGATGCAATCGCCCCCAATTGACCAAAATTGGTCAATTTTAGTTTTAATTGGACTAAATGTGAAACCCTAAAAATAAATGAACGTAAAATGGACAATAGCATTTTAAGTGGACGTAAAATGAAAATTTTCCTAAGAATGGTGTAGGGAAACTGGTCGAATGAGAATTGAAAGGCTTATGATCGATCAAACTCAATTTGCCCCCGTTAAGTACAAGATTGAAATGAAGAAAGGGCATGACTAAGAGATAAAAGTACGCCATCCAGGTGATGTTGAAACGTATCCTGATACGTATCCTTGGAGACAAAGCATGAGGTTTCGACCTTTAATGACGAGAAACAGAAGTTGTTGCTCATGGTTAATTACTTAACTAGGAACCAAAGGAGGAAAAGAAGTTAAGCCGGTTCAAAATGATCTGTTTCACGTTAGGAAGACATGAAAGACTTGTTATAGGGATTGATTCATACATCAATTTAATGTCTAAATTGATGTATGAATCAATCCCTATAACAAGTCTTTCATGTCTTCCTAACGTGCAACGGATCATTTTGGACTGGCTCAACTTCATTTCCCCCTTTGGTTCCTAGTTAAGTATCCATGAGTGACAACTTTTATCTTGTCAATAAAGATTAGACGCTCCTGCTTTGTCCCTTAGGATTATTTGGTAGGTTTTCTTTAATCTCTTGCTCGTCATTTTTTTTCATTACATCCTCGTAGTTAATGGGGGCAAGTTGAGGGTGGGACTCATTCGAGGTCGCTTTTCACAACCTATTAGAGAAGCCTTTGAGTTCATATATATACAACCCGTTTTCCCAACATCATTCTTGATTGAGACAAGACATAAGTTCGTACGGATGGATTATTAACTTGTTGCTATCTTCGACATGGTTTGATGTCTCAAAACTCATTCCTTTGGCATCTAGTATTGAATGTCAATAGGTTCAATTAAATTTTCAATCTCAACCATGTCCTTCAAATAGAAGGCATTGTTTTTGTCTCTAAATGCTTTAGAAACCTATAATAGAATCAAACAAGAAAAATGAAATGAAGAAATTACTCAACAACACTTTCAAACTTCAAATACTTATGAATGTAATTTATTAACCTCTAAAGAGCATTTTGCCAGTCTTCTGATACTGAAGTAGAAGTTTCTTTGGGCCATAAAACATTCCGCGACAAAAACTGAAGGAATGCATGTTTAGTACTAAACTCAAGGAATCTTGTTCCTATGAACTTTTGTCTTGTCAGCTCTTGGAGATCTTACTCTCCTATATGGCCTAACCTCTTGTGTTAGAGGTTACTTTGATCTTTACTAATCACAGGGGCAGCTCTACCTGTTATAGTTGACCTTTGAAGAATATAGAGGCCATTGGATTTAATGCTCTTCATAACTAGCACTCCTGCCTTGGTGACTTGGATCTTACCATTTTGAGTCTTTAATTCACAACCTACAGTATTCAATAACCCAAGAGATATCAAATTTATTTTAAGTTTAGGAATGTACCTTACATTTGTCAAGGTTATGATTTTCCATCATGCATCTTCAGTTTAATGGTTCTTGTTCCCATAACTCTACATGAATGATCATCTCCTAGTAACACAAGGCCTCCTTTACTCAATGAGCTTGTTGAACCAAGACAAAAAACAAAAAAAAAAAAAAACAAAAAAAAAAAACAACAACAACAACAAAGTTCAAGTTGCAAAGTGAAAAAATTAAATAATGTGCATATCACATGATCCACACTTATCGGAAAATTTGCAATTGGATAAATTTTAGAGATTAGGTTGCAAATTATAAAAAGTCTATACTTAAGGTTTTTTTTTTTTTTTTTTTTGCATTTAAGACTTCGTAATATGATTTCATGCTTGAGTTGGGTACATGAAGAGAGGCATTATATATAGGAATTATCCATCAATTGTGTTATTCAAGTGCACGCACATTGTAAACCATATATTGTGTTCAATAATTCGTCTTGGGACATCCTTGTTCTGAAAGGTGAAAATGCTCGACAATTTATGAATTTGATCCTCCATGTAAGAGGTGCAAGAAAACTTGTGTAACTCAAACTCACCCGTGTTGATCTTTTGCTCGAAAGATTTAGAAAGGTTAAAGATAATATATTGTCCGTGATCAGAAATGAAAGTTGTGAAGTTTCTATTAGTTTGCCTCCTCAACTATACTCGAGCAATTAATGTATGTATTCACTCAAATGATAGCTAATGCAAGTATGATGTGCTACTAAATACACATATTTCTATAGGGTAGATATTGCATGAGACGGTCTCACATAAGATCTTATGTAAGACGGAGTTTATATATGTTATAGTATATGATATAAACCTGTAATCTTCATTATAGTAACTAAATCACTTAAAGCAGTACATATACATTTATATATTCATTCATATGAAATGCAGAGTGCATGTGAAGTGCGTGCATATGTAGGTGAGCTGTGAGAGATAATCCTCTACTACTAAGCTTACAGTGTAGACTACTTAACTAACTATAACTAACACATGTTAACATAGTCTATATTACTCCCCCTTGAAGCTGAGCTGAGATCTTATGTTACTCCCCCTTGAAGCTGAGCTGAGATGTACTTCAAAGGTAACTTCGAACAGAGATGATGAAATCTGGTGAGAGCTAAAGGTTTTGTAAACAAATCAACCACTTGCTCCTGAGTAGGAATAAACCGAACCTCCAGTTGTCTTGCTAGAACCTTTTTTCTGATAAATTGTACATCCAACTCAATGTGCTTGGTTCTAGCATGAAAAACCGGATTTGAAGCAAGTGCAGCTGCACTCATGTTGTCACACCATAAGAGAGGTGGTTCTTCAATCTGAATATTGAGTTCTGCAAGTAGAGACTTCATCCATATAGCATCAGTACTAGCATCTGCAAGAGCTCTATATTCAGACTCTACATTGGACAACTGATTGTTTCTTAGAACTCCAAGTAAGTAAGTTGCCATCAAACAATAAGCAATGACCCCCTGTAGATATCCTATCATCAATGTTGCTAGCCCAATCAGCATCTGAATAAGCTTCAAGAGTTAATCTCTTAGCTGCAGAAAAGTGTAAACCAAGAGAAGAAGTCCCTTTTAAAAACCTGAGCAAATGTTTACAAGCAAGCCAATGTTTCTGAGTGGGAGAGTGTAAGAATTGGCTAAGCTTATTTACTGCATAAGAGATGTTTGGTCTTGTTAAAGTAATGTATTGAAGAGCACCCACAATACTCCTATATAAGGAAGCATGTTTAAACAAATCACTATCCTTCAAATGTAATTTCTGAGTGTAGACTATAGGTGTTTTTACTAATTTACAAACCTACATATTAGTCTTCAAAAGCAAATCAGAAATATACTTGGATTGAGTAAGAGTAATATCACAAACATCCCTTTTTGCTTCCAAACCAAGAAAATAATTCACTTCTCCCAAAGTCTTCAAAGCAAATTTAGCCCCCAATACACTGATCACTTGTTGAATAGCTATAGGATCATCACCAGTCACAAGAATATCATCTACATAGACTAATAGGATGAGTAATTTGTCATTCTCTCTTTTGAAAAATAAGGAATGATTTGATGCTGAGATCTTGAACTACAGAGACAAGAGGAACTCCTTAAGTTTGTTAAACCAAGCTCTAGGAGCTTGCTTTAAACTATATAAAGATTTCTGAAGTTTGCACACATAGTCTGGATGCTGCTCATCATAGAAACCATCAGGTTGATGCATATAGACAACTTCTTTAAGATCATCATTTAAGAATGCATTATTGACATCTATTTGCTGAATGGACCATGCATAAGTAGCAGCGAAGGTCATGATTAATCTGATGGTGCATGTTTTCACCACCGGACTAAAAGTCTCAAAAAAATCAATACATGCATGTTGTTAAAAGCCTCTTGCAACAAGTCTTGCTTTGTGTTTATCCAAAGACCCATCAACCTTATACTTTGTTTTGAAGATCCACTTGTTTATAATAACATTCATCCCATTTGTATAAGGAACCAAAGTCCAAGTTCCCTTACTTTGCAGAGCATTAAATTCAGTTTGCATAGCTTCTTTCCATTTAGGTATCAAAAGAGCTTGATGAACTGATGTGGGCTCTTTGTGTGAATCTGTTGTCTCAACAACAAGAACTCTAGGCTTACATACTCCTTTCTTTGATCTGGTAATCATTGGATGCAGAGATGTTAAAGCAGCCTGATTCACATCATCAGCTTGATTAGTATGATGATGAACAAATTGAGAAGCAACAAAATGATCAGCACTTCTTTGCAAAGAATCTGATAAAGTAGCAACATGTATATATGGTAAATCCATATAAACATCAATGTGTGAACTTTGTGGTTTAGACTGAAAATCAGTGCCAATAGGAACAGAAGCAGTAAGTTGTGTCTCATTCTGAGATAGAGGTGGAGAAAACAAATCAGAATAAGGAAACTCAAACTCATTAAATTCCACAGTTGCTGCAATGTAGATTCTGCCTGTATTATCCATGCATATGTAGCCCTTGTGATTTAGGCTATACCCCAGAAAAATACACTTTGATGATCTATAAAGAAATTTGTGACTATTATAAGCTCTGAGATAAGGATAGCATGTACATCCAAAAGCTTTCATATAAGTATAATCTGGATCCTTGCCAAATAGTGTCTGAAATGGAGACTAAAGCTGAAGAACTTGAGTAGGTAATCTATTAATAACATACACAGCAATATGAAAGGCATGCCACCAAAATTTAAGTGGCAACTTAGCTTGAGCTAAGAGAGACAATCCCATTTCAACTATGTGAAGGTGTTTCCTCTCAGCTCTACCATGCTGTTGATGAGTATGAGGACAGGGGTGTTGAAAATTGTGGTGTTAGCAACTCTGAAATCCTCTACATGTTAAGGAACTGGATCGATTGGGTTAAGAACCGGCCGAGTCAAGCCTGAACCGGAGCGTGTTAGGTTGCTGTAAAACTGGCCCAAGGTAGTTATGGCGGTTAGGGCAAGGAGTTAGGGTTCTGGCGCATCTGTTAGATTTGTTTCCACAAATCGCGCTGTTTCTGTTACTCGATCATGAAATTGGTTGATGGGTTCTCTTCTATATATATTATAGTTCACTCAGTTGTAGAGGGGTATCATAATTTTCAGTATTGAGTGAGATTAGCAATTAGGGTTCTTCAAGTTTGAAGGGGAAAACTCTAGGTTGAGGGCTGATCTTGTAAATCATTTTTCTCTCTTATTTCTTGATCAATTAGTGTGATTCTTCTTTCAGTGGACGTAGGCCGATGTTGGCAAGCCGAACCACTTAAAATCTTACGTGTTTGTCTTCGTTTTATGATTCAATTCGATCAATCTTCATCAGCATAGAATTAAGGTTTTCTGGGTTATTCTTGTGGAAGTTGCAGATGGTTTTTGCTTGGTTAATCGACTAAATCCTAACAAGTGGCACCATCTGTGGGAAACCGGGTGGCCACAGGATGACATGGATAAAGATGGACGTCGAGAAATTCATCGGAGTTGGGGATTTCAACTTATGGAAGGTGAAAATTGAGGCTATACTCAGTCAGCAAAGATGGGAGGAAGCTATTTACGAAGAGAGTGAAGAATCAACATCGATATTGGCTGAAAGAAAACAAGAACTGTCAAAGAAAGCTCGAAGTGCAATCATTCTATGCCTGAGTGAGAAAGCTCTTCGAGAAGTGTACCAAGAGAAGACTACAATTGACATTTGGAAGAAGCGGGAATCCATTTATCAAACAAAGTCTCTTGCCAACCGGTTATTTCTTAAACAGAAGTTAATCTCTTTCAAAATCAAAAATGAAAAACGGATCCTGGAAAAGCTTGATGAATTCAATCAAATCATTGATGAATTGAAGAATGTTGATGAGAAGCAAAAGGATGAAGATAAGGCACTTCTTCTACTCAACTCATTGCCAAAATCATACTAGTCCTTCAGAGATGCTTTAGTTTATGGTATGGTGATTCCTCTCACTTTGGATGAGGTTCAAATTTCTATAAGATCAAGGGTAATGAGTGGGGGTTCTGATCAGAAGAAGCAAGGTATTGGTGAAGGCCTAAGTGTCAAATTCAAGAACAAGCAGAAATATAATCAAAAGAAAAAGGGCACTCAAAAGGGTGATCGAGCACAAAATCAATCCACTGGAGATACTCAAGAGACAAGGAAATGCTACTACTGTCACAAGCCAGGCCATCTTAAGCGAAATTGTCCCGAGAGAAAGCAAAACTGTAGGGTTGTAAACGAATCGAATCGAATCGAATACCATGATATTCTATTCGTATTCTTTTAACTATTCGAATATTCGTATTCTTATTCTTTTATTATTCGAATAAAAAATAAAATTCTTATTCGATTCTTTTAACATATTCGAATATTCTCGAATATATTCGAATATTCGTATTCGAAAATTTTAAACTTAAAATTTCAACAAACAAAAATCAAATATATATTTTTTCCCAAATTAATATGCCTACATAGTACTTAAATAAATAATAAAATTCATCAACTCAAGTTCAATAATTCATTAACCAAATTAACATTCAAGATTCGAAATACATAAATATAAATTAATTGTAAAATCATCGAACAAGTACCGCAACAAAAAATCAACTTGTAAATTAACATCCAAGGTTCTAATACATAAACATAATTAAAATTCATAGTCAAATCCATCAAACAAGTATCACAACAAAAATGTTTTTCTAGCATCCATGATCCAACCATTTCCTACAGGTCAACATACTACCAAAGAGCTATTTGAATATGCACACTAAGATATTTGGGGACCTTCAAGAACAGAAACTCATAGAGGGGGAAGGTATTTTCTAACCTTGATTGATGATTACACAAGAAAGTATGGGTGTATGTTCTTAAAAATAAAAGTGATGCTTTTGAAAAGTTTAAAGAATTGATAACTCTGCAAGAAAATCTAATAGGTAAGAAGATAAAATTTCTTAGAACTGATAATGGATTAGAATTCTTGTTAGAGGAATTTCAATACTTTTGCAGGAACAAAGGAATCACAAATGTATAAAACAGTAGTGGCAACACCTCAACAAAACTGTTTGGCAGAGAGGATGAATAGAACCCTTCTTGAAAGGGTAAGATGTCTACTGCTGGATACAAACCTACCAAAGTCCTTTTGGGGAGAGACAATGGTAACTTCTGCTTACCTAATCAATAGGAGTCCATCATCACCAATACAGTTCAAAACTCCTAATGAGTTATGGTATGGTAAGCCCCCTAACTATTCTCATTTAAAGGTGTTTGGATGTCTTGCTTTTGCTCATACTAAACAGGACAAATTGGAAGCAAGAGCAATAAGATGTGTCTTCATTGGTTATCCCACTGGTGTAAAGGGATATAAGTTGTGGAGCTTAGAACCTGGAAGTAACAGATGTTTTATAAGCAGAGATATGGTATTCAAGGAGGAAATCATGGGGAATAAACAAAACAAAGACTCAACTCCAGCTCCACAAGATGAATTCACAAATCAGAATGAGGCAGAATCTCAGGTCCAGGTGGAGTTAGAAAGTACAACTCACCCAAATATCCCAAGTGAATCAGAGGAATCAAAGGGAGAAAATGAAGATGAAAACAATGGATCTCAAGATGGGGAGGCTCTGAATGATTATCATCTAATAAGAGATAGAGCAAGGAGAACTATCAGACCACCAATTAGGTATGGACAGGCAGATACAATATATTATGCATTGGCAGTAGCTCAAGACATAGAGAGCTATGAACTAGCAAGTTACAAGGCAGTCATTGCTTCCAAGGAAAAGGGTAAGTGGATTGAAGCCATGAATGAAGAGCTCATGTCACTTAAGAAGAATCACACCTGGGATTTGGTTACAAAACCAAGCAATCAGAAGCTAATAGGGTGTAAATGAATTTTTAAGAAAAAACTTGAAGTGGCAGGTGGAGAACATGTGAGGTACAAAGCTAGACTTGTAGCAAAAGGGTACACACAAAGAGAAGGGATAGATTACAATGAAATGTTCTCCCCTGTGGTAAAACATGTATCTATAAGGATTCTGCTAGCTTTGGTAGCTCAAGAGGACCTGGAGCTTCACAAACTGGATGTTTAAACAACCTTTCTCCATGGGAACCTAAAAGAAACACTGTATATGAGACAACCTGAAGGTTTTGTCCAGCCTGGAAAAGAAGATAAGGTGTGCCTATAGAGAAGATCTTTGTATGGTTTAAAGCAAAGCCCCAGAGAGTGGTACAGAAGGTTTGATACATTCATGACAAGCATTGGAATGTCTAGGTGTAGCTATGACAGCTGTGTATACTTGGAGGTGGACAGTAATTCAGTACATACTTATCTATTATTGTATGTGGATGATATGCTGATTGCAAGCAAGAGCATGGAAAGGATCACAAGGTTAAAAGGAAAGTTAAAGTCTCAGTTTGACATGAATGATCTTGGTGAAGCAAGAAGAATAATTGGGATGGATATTAGAAGAAATAGAGGAGTGTAAACTCTTCTTCTATCAAACTGACTATATACTAAAGGTGCTAAGAAGGTTTAATATGCAGGAAGCTAAGATTGTCATAGCACCATTAGGAACTCAGTTCAAGCTCACAACAAACTAAAGTCCATCAACACAACAAGATAGATTAGCTATGGAGTTAATACCCTATGCAAGTGTTGTGGGTAGTATGATGTACACTATGGTGTGCAGTAGGCCTGATATCTCTTTTGCTATGAGTGTAGTGAATAGATACATGGCAAATCCAGAGAGATAACATTGGGAAGCTGTTAAGTGGATGATGAGATATCTCAAAAGAACCAGTCATTTGAGATTACTTTTAACTAAATCTACTAACTATTATAATGTGTTAGAAGGCTTTGTTGACTCTGATTTTGCAGGGAATCTGGACACCCGAAGATCAATCACAGGTTATGTGTTTAGGCTATTTGGAATAGCTATCAGCTGGAAAGCTATGCAACAGCCCGTTGTAGCCCTTTCCACCACTGAAGCAAAATTTATAGCTATGACAGAAGCTATAAAAGAATCAGTCTAGCTCAGGGGAATGCTTAAGGAACT
Source organism: Scutellaria baicalensis (assembly GCA_005771605.1). Taxonomy (NCBI): domain Eukaryota; kingdom Viridiplantae; phylum Streptophyta; class Magnoliopsida; order Lamiales; family Lamiaceae; genus Scutellaria; species Scutellaria baicalensis. The sequence goes on from CM016729.1 coordinate 4,112,944, forward strand.
AAACATCAAGCAAGGAAGAGTGGATATCTTCTGTGATAATCAAAGCGCACTGCACTTAGCCAAGCATCAAGTCTTTCATGACAGATGCAAACATATAGACATCAAACATTATTTTGTAAGGGATATGATTGAAAAGGAAGATGTAGCAGCCAAGAAGGTTGGAACAACAGACAACCCAGCAGATATATATGCTAACCAAAATTTTGCCAGGAGAAAAATTTTCTTATTGCAGGAGGTTAGTCAAGGTGATAGCCTGGGAAGAAGAAGCTAAGGGATGATCCAAGAGATTAAGGTAAGATTCACACGATTTCAAGTTGAGGTGGAGAATTGTGGTGTTGGCAACTCTGAAATCCTCTGCATGTTAAGGAACCGGATCGATCGGGTCAAGAACCACCGAGTCAAGCCTGAACCGAAGCGTGTTAAGTTGTTGTAAAATTGGCCTAAGGTAGTTATGTCGGTTAGGGTAATGAGTTAGGGTTCTGGCGCATCTGTTAGATTTGTTTCCATAAATCGCCCTGTTTCTGTTACTCGATCGTTAAATTGGTTAAGGGGTTCTCTTCTATATATACTAGAGTTCACTCAGTTGTAGAAGGGTATCATAATTTTCAGTATTGAGTGAGATTAACGATTAGGGTTCTTCAAGGTTGAAAGGGAAAACTCTAGGTTGAGGGCTGATCTTGTAAATCATTTTTCTCTCTCGTTTCTTGATCAATCATTGTGATTCTTTTTTCAGTGGACGTAGGCCGATGTTGGCGAGCCGAACCACTTAAAATCTTACGTGTTTGTGTTCATTTTATGATTCAGTTTGATCAATCTTCATCAGCATAGAATTAAGGTTTTCTGGGTTATTCTTGTGGAAGTTGCAGCTGGTTTTTGCTCGGTTAATCAACTAAATCCTAACAAAAATGAATGCCAAGAGATAGTGTTGGTCCCAAATGTAGTGGTAGTAGGCTTAGAGGGGGGGGGTGAATAAGTCTACTCCTATTTTCAAACTTTTTCTTCTATTCTGTCGGCGGCTTGGTTACAGTATCAATAACCTTTTGGGAGGTTACTGATCAGAGTGGTTGCGGAAGCTTTTTTCTCATAAGAGCCTAGTATAGAAGATGTGCAACTTAACATAGAGTTATGCAAGTAAAGCAGTAAGCACATATAGACGCATGGATATACAGAGGTTCGAAGGTGGAGTAATCCTTCTACATACTCTCTGCCTCTTCTCAAGAATGAACATTTGTTAAGCTAGTTGATTTACATAGCTCTATCTATTACAACCCTCACTTAACAAGTAAGTAACAAGCCTTCACACAGCTGCTTGCCTACTCTCCTCACTGACCCACATAGGATCATATTCTACCCACCCAGGGTCCTCACTTTCTTCTTCAGAAAGTGGAAAGCTTAGCAGGACTCGCTCCTCGCACTAAGCACTCCAAGACATCCTTTAAAAAGGTTTGTCTTCTCATTCTTCAACTGGTCGCAACAAGCTTAGACTTCTTTTGCAGGTTGATCTGCTAAAACTTGCTGCTGGACTGACTGATTATGCGTCTTTGGGGTGTGGGGTGTTTGAGCTTCTCTTTTCTCTTTTCTTCTTTTGCTCCCCACTTTGCTCTCTTTTCTTTTGTGTAACCTTCCCCCTCTTTTCTGCACCTTCTTCTTCTGAGCTTTTTCTCTGTTGAGCTCTTCTCTTTTCTTTTGCGTGCTCTCTCTCTCTACTCTTTCTCAGTCTTAAGTCCTCTTTTTATAGGTTATGAAATCTGCTCGTTGAAGGTAGGTAGATTTCCATCATTGATGCGCCGCACTCCTAACACATGCCAGTTTTTCACTTTCCACGTGTCTTTTTCTGGTTGGCTCATCTTCTCTTCTCTCTATCGGTAAATTCTTGTGTCTACTGGTAACTTTTGACTTTCTTCCTATTCCTGTTTTGTAGCTTCCTCCTCGTGCTTCACTTTGGAGCTTCCTTCTCTAGCTTGCTCCTCAGGTGGCTTAAGGCTTCTGTAGCATGCTGCATTGCAGTATGCTTTCGGTATGGTCTCTCAGGTAGCTTCCTATCTGGTGGCTTGCTGCTTTTCTGCTTCAGCAAATTCTCTTCCAGTAGCTTCCTGTAGTCATCAGTATCCTAATTAGTTTACCCGATTCCTTTCCACCATTCTCTTCAGTGTCCTTCCTTTGACACTTTCTCTGATCTTTCTTTCTTCTACAGTAACTCTGTCGCAGTAACCTCTCCTAAGATTGGTTATGCTTTAGAGTTACTTTCTTAAGGTTTTGTCTCATCAAAACATACTTAAACGTTTCCAACAGATAGTAAAACCTGAGCCAAAGACCCATACTCTCCCCCCAGTCAGATTGTAAGACCTTGATCTTAGTATTAAATTGTTTCTTAACAAAAACATTACACTGAAGAAAAATCTGATGAGCTTTTGACTTGAGTTTCAATGGAAAAATCCATGTATATCTATTATAATCATCAATGAAATGCATATAGTACTTATAACCATCAATTGAAGGAGCATGAGAAGGACCCTAAAGATCTGTATGTACAATTTGAAAAGGAGTTGTAGTCTTAGTAGTAGTGACAGAAAAATGTTGTTGCTGAAGCTTGCCAAGCTTACATGCATCACAAAACAAAATCTCTTTCTGAGTAGAAGGAATGTGCATAGAATGTCGAATGTAGCTAGCACATAGTTACAGGGATGTCCAAGTCTATTGTGCCACAATTGCACTTTATTAGATGGAGAAACAACATTATTTGCTACAACACTAAAAGCTGATGTAGATGTAGGCTCAGAAGTAGAAACATTTGCTGAAGATGACATGTAAGTAGCTACAAATTTTGATGCAGCTTGACCAAGTTTAGAGTGTGTAAGTTGATTGAAGTCCAGTTGATAAAGACCCTCTTTAAGCTTGTCTTCCAATAGAATCTGATGTGTTGACTTGTCCTTAACAAAACAACAGTCATGGTAAAACTCAATAAACACATGATTATCCTTGGTGAACTGGGATATGCTGAGCAAATCTTGGTAATTTGTGGAACATATAATATGTGATTCAACATAAAAGAGACTTTATGATCACAAGAAAGTATAGAAGATGCTCCAACTTTTGATATAGGTAGAGTAGAATCATTACCTACTGTGAGAGAAGAAGGACCTTTATAATCTGATTTGATGGATAGATTTTCCAAATCAGCTGTGATATGATTGGTAGCTCCACTTTCAAAATACCAATCTGGATTATGAGAAGAAGATGAAGTAGACTGAGCAATGAAAGCCTGCTAAGATGAACCCTGAGATGGACTAATAGTTGAGTTAGGAGCAATATCAGGACCATTAAAGCTAATATCAAACCTCTTGTAACACTTCAAGGCTGTATGGCCTGTTCTACCACATAATTGACATAGTGGCTTTCCAGCACTACCATTTCTTGAACCAAAACGACCACCACCACGAAATCTACCACGACTAAACCTGCCACCTCTCATATTAGAGTTAAAATTTCTGCCACAAACCACATTAGCATTGGGAAAAACCGATGAACCAAAGCCAACAACCATATTAGCAGTAGGTGTAACCTGATTTTGAGCCAAAAGTCTCATTTCATGTGTTTGAAGAGCAAATTTCACCTCAGCAAATGTAAGTGTTTCAGATCTAGAAGTAAGGTTTACTATCACGGATTCAAAGTCAACACCTATACCTCCTAAAATGTACAATATCAGCTCTTCATCAGTTACACTTGTACCAATAGAGATCAATTCATCAGCTATAGAAGTCATCTTCAAAATATAATCATCAATAGACATATCACCCTTCTTAAACGATTGAAGCTGAAATCTATGTTGAAGAGAGCGTGCTTTCGATTGAATGTGGAACAAAGATTCAAGAGTTTTCCATACCTCATGAGAAGTAGTACACCGACTCAAATGTCCAAGCATAGTCTCTTTAATAGAGGAAAGAATCCAGCTGAGTAAAAATTGATCGCGTCCCATCCAAACAACATAATCAGGATTAACAGTAATAGTAGACGAAGAAGAAGATGATATCACCTCAGAAGTAACAGGTGCAACATCAGTCCCAAGCAGGATGCCTTCAAAACCATGTACATTGACTGCTGACAAAATTTACAGCCTCCAAAATGTATAATTCGATCGATCCAAATGAATCGAAAGAGGAACGAAGTGTGGTGGAACAAATGAGGTAGAAGAAGTCATTGAGATCAGCCGGAAAAGAGAAGCAGTTGCCGATGTAAAGCTAACCAGGACCAGACTGGTGAAACCGTTACCGAAAAAATAGAAAAGAAAAGAGCTGATTATTTCAAAGAATAATGCTGCCGGAAAAATGAGTTGTCGGACTGGTGATAATCGTCGTTGGAAAAGAAGGCTCTAGATACCATGATATAAACGTGTAATCTTCATTATAGTAACTAAATCACTGAAAGCAGTACATTTACATCTATATATACATATGAAATGTAGAGTGCATGTGAAGTGCGTGCATGTGTATATGAGTTGTGAGAGATAATCCTATACTATTAAGCTTACAATGTAGACTACTTAACTAACTAAAACTAACACATGTTAACATATTATATATTACTCCCTCTTGAAGCTGAGCTGAGATCTTATGTTAGTATGGTATGATTTAGCTAGCGTAACTCATAGTTAGTTAAAGTTGTCACGTCATACAACTACTTGTATACTATATATATATATATATACACACATGCATGAGCTGCCACCAACTCATTTTTCTTGTGACGATTATTGTTTTTCTAGTGACGGTTACATCGATCCAAGGATATTTTTCTCCGGTTAGCTCGTTTTCTGTCTTAATGAGAGCACAAGTTTGGCCTAATTAGTCATTTTTATTTAGGGCCTTTTAAGCACCCTAGTTGACAAACCTAATTCTATGAATAATGAATTTTTGGGAAGGAAATATAAAATACAATGTTCTTTCACAAACAAAAAATGAAATTATCTTGTAGTGTACTAATCTTAATTAAATCTTCAAAATCTCTAATTCAAAATTAGAAACTTATGATTCTGAATTTCTACACAAAATAGTTTGAATTGGTGAAATAATATAATATTACATAACAATAAGAATAATCAATATAAAATACTAATAAAATAATACATATTTTGAATAATTCTTTTTCAAATTACAAATAACAACAACTTAAATCATTCATAACACTATGATCATTAATTATTGATCCAAACTACAAAGATCTCGAATGAATTAATTCATAACCAAATAAATATACATAAAGAAGAAGAAGAAGAAGAAGAAGAAGAAGAAGAAGAAGAAGAAGAATAAACAATCCACTAATCCCACTGATCATGAAAACATAATGTGCAGAATTTGAGAACTTGTGAATGGAAAGGTGTGAGTGAATTCCAAGTTTATTCTCCTATATATTATGGTGGATGATATGCTTATTAAATATGGAATTAGTGCATTATTTATGATATGATCATAATATATTGTTATAGTGATTACATAATTTTGGGTTGTTTTTTTTGGAAAATATCAAATTTAAGATCTTTTATATAAGGTAAAAAAATATACATTTATTTGAAGTGAATACAATATTATATATATCATCTTAAAAATTAATATATAATTCACAGGGAAAATTGCAAATTTAGGACAGTAACTATACCCCATTTATCATTTAGGGACATTATCTTTTCGGACTTTGTATTAGGGACTGTAACTTTCAAAAACGTGCTAATTGAGGACAAATCAGCCCGAATTAAGGAAATTCGGGCCAATTCGCACGTGAATGTCACGTTACTGTGCTATTTCGGGCTTTTTGCTTATGTCGCATCTGATTCATTTTCTAATTCGTTTTTTAAATTTCTAAATCACTAAATGAGAGGACAGATCACCTTTTTGAACTATAATCAAAACTTGAAAATTACAAAAACAAAGATCCCAAAATAAACCCTAAATTCCCAAATCACATTCTCTTTCTCAGAAATTCGACACCCCCACACAAATTTGGAGTGTTTGCGAACTGTGAAAGAGTGTATAGTTTAGGCGCTCGAAAATAGTGATTGAGCGATTAAAGAAGGACTTCAATCGTCCTCCACCCATGTATCGTAAGTTTCCCTTTTTTTTTTTTTTAAGTTCTGAACTTTTTAAAAGTGTTTGTATAACAGAATTTGAATTATTTTAGTTAAAGTATGTGGGCCTTGTGGAATCTTGTACATTTTGTTTTAAAAATTAGGGTTTGATGAGATTCCCTTTGTGTGCATTTGCTGAAAAGTGTGTATTTATTAATCTGTGAATGTGAAATGTTTCTAAAATATTGTGTTTTTTTGCAGACATGTAGGGTAGGGTTTATGCATATTTAAGTGTTTTTGTCTTTACCTTTTGTCTTGTTGGTTGACAGTTGAGACTAAATTTATGTTTTTTTTTTTTTTTGTGGTGGGGGCTGTCAACAGGACCACCAAGAACCTATTTAACTGTCATATTCTATTATGATGGTGAGTTCAAACTACATCCTTATTCACATTATGATTGAAGGAAAAAGATGATACTTGACTATGTTGTAGCTAGTGAACTGAATTTAGAGTATTTGTTTAGTTTAACTAAGAATGTGTTGGGTGAAATGAATAGGAGATTTCACATTCTAATTAACAATGCATTCAAACTGTTGTATAGTGATGAGGATGTTAAAAATTGGGCATCAAGGTATTTTCAATGTAGGAGATGGCATGTGTATGTTGAGAAACTTGAGGAAGTTGATGGTTGTGAGGATGGTAATAGGACTGAGGGAGAGAGGGTGGTTTAGAGGCTGAAGAAGGAGATGAATTGGAAAACAGGGTATAGGGAGAGTGGGGGGTTTAGGGGCAGAAGAAAGAGGTGGAGTGGACAATAGTGTTGGGGGAGATAGGGGTAGCAGAGGGGTTGAAGATGGTGATGATAACCGGGGGGTAGATGATTTTTTTGATAGTGACTATGAGATGAAGGGTGAAGCTGAGGGGAATGATGATGAGTTGTTTGATACACATGTCACAAGAAATGTAGAAAATGAATCTAGTGAATGTAGTGATGACAGTGAAGAAGATCTGGTTTTCTGTGATAAAATTTTCACTGACAATGTAGACATTGATGAAATGTTTTAGAGGGTGATTTTCCTGTGTTTAATCCTGATTCCATCTTTGATCCAACTTTTGAAATGGGCATGATATTTAACAGTAGAGATGAGTTTAAAAAAGCAGTTAACTCATATGCTGTGAAGATTAAAAGAACTCTAAAATTTACAAGAACTGACCCTAAAAGAGTGTATGTGGCATGTGGTGCAGTTGATTGTCAGTTTAAGATCCATTTGCATAAATTGGTTAATTAAGAAAGTTGGCAGATTAGGCTATACTATGGTAGACATAGGTGTAGCAGAACTAACAAGGTAAAGAATGTTAATGCAAAGTGGTTAAGTGAAATTTTTTTGAAAAAGTTTGCCACAGATCCAAAGAGGGGGGTGAAAGGGTTTAGGCAGGATGTGATTCATGAACTTGGTTGTACTGTGAGCAGATATCAAAGTTATAGAGCAAAGAAGTTTGCTCTTAAAAAACTTGATAGAGATCCTGAGGGTCAGTATAAGCTTTTATGGAGTTATGTTGATGAGTTGAAAAGAAGTAATCCTGGAACCACTGTCATTCTAGGAACTGAGGATGAAAATGAAGAGCATAGGTTTAGTAGGTTTTATGTATGCTTTGATGGGGTGAAAAAAAGGTTTAAACAAGGATGTAGGCCAATCACAGCAGTTGATGGCTGCCATTTGAAAGGGCCACACAAAGGTGTGTTGTTATCAGCTGTGTCTGTTGATGCTAATAACAGTTTGTATCCTGTTGCATGGGCTGTTGTGAGGGTAGAGTGCAAAGAGACATGGAAATGGTTCTTGCTAATCCTGAAGAATGACTTAGAGATCTCAAATCCTGAACATTTCACCTTCATTTCTGATAAACAGAAGGGACTGCTGCTAGCTTTTAATGAAGTTTTTCCACATATAAACTTAAGATTTTGTGTAAGACACTTACATGGAAGTTTTAAGAATGCTGGATTTGTTGGATTAACTTATATAATGCATTTGTGGAAGGCTGCAGAAGTTAGTACAGTGGCTGAGTTTAATTCAAGGATGGATGAGTTGAAAATTTTCAATGAAGATGCATGGAATTGGTTGAGTGCTAGACCACCAGAACAATGGAGTAAATCTCACTTCAATCACCTACTTTAAGTATTTAAAACTATTATTAGCACACTTTTGCTCAATTGTTGATGAAGTATGCAAGACAATTTTTTGTTATCAAACTTTTGCTCTATTAGCAGACTTTTGTTTTGTTGTTGCTCTATTTCAAACTCTTATTAGCAGACTTCAATGCATTGGTCATTATTCAATTGGTTGTGTTAATTTGTTGATTGTTGTGCTTTACTTGATACAAAAAAAAAAAAAATTGTGGCAGCCTAACATAAACATTACATTAAATAATAATGAGAGATGAAACACAACATAATGGAAATGGACAATTCCTCCACAACAACAAAACTCAACAATTCCTCCATAGCAGCAAAAGGAGAGATGTAACACAACATAACAAAGCAGAAACAAAATAATCCTAAATAACTCAACTCTTCAGTTGTTCACATTCCACTACAACAAAGCAGAAACAAAATAATCCTAAACACTAAACATCAATTCTTCACATTTCTCCAGAGCAACAAACAACAAATTATTACAAGAAGTTCCATGAATCTTAGTTGCCTTTTTTTTGCTCTTCTCAGATTTAGAACCTCCTCTTCAATGTTTCTTATCCTTCTTAACAATCCTGGAATAATCAACCTAGCCCTTTGACACATTGGGGGGTCCTCCCAAGCAAAAAACACACAACCACCTCTCTGCAGATACACAAGTTGATTAGCAGAGATGTTTTGTTATTTGTTTTTGTAACCATGAAACATGAAAAGAACATCTTACATTGGAATTTATGCAAGAATTGAACCTCCTTCCAGGATTTTCATTTGTCCAAGATGTTCTAATTACTGCCCTCCTTCCACAATAACAATCAATGTTTCCAGATATTTGTGACATTCTCTAGTGAATTGAAGAGGTTGGTGAAGACAAAATTTTTGAGTGGATAGAAGATATAAGAAGGAGAGAAGCCTGAAGAAATGAATGATAGAAGCTGCTTAGGGTTTTATTTTGGGGAAAAAGGTGTTCTTCATTTAGGAGGGAATGAAATTATGTTTTCCCTCCTCAAAATGTTGACTTGTATTATTTAATAGGTGATGTGTCCTCTAATTTAGTGTAAGTTTAATTTAAAAAACGAATTAGAAAATGAATCAGATGCCACATAAGCAAAAAGCCCGAAATAGCGCAGTCACGTGACATTTACGTGTGAATTGGCCCGAATTTCCTTAATTCGGGCTGATTTGTCCTCAATTAGCACGTTTTTGAAAGTTATAGTCCCTAATATAAAGCCCCAAAAGATAATGTCCCTAAATGATGAATGAGGTATAGTTAATGTCCTAAATTTACAATTTTCCCTAATTCACATCCAAAATGTGGCATAATAAATTGATTAATTTAGTTTTTCCATATATAAGAGGCATGCATGCATGTCATGCCTAGAACTTGAATTAGTCAACCGTGACTGTTAATTCTCATCTAATATATTTGGAAAGATATGTGCTTAAAAATTATTATCATTTCACTATTAATTAAGAACTATGTATAATATAGCTTGATTCAACATTCACTTATTGATAAATCTAAATTAAATGACTCACATATAATATGAATTAAATTATTGACTCATTTATTTTAATAATAAATTCTTCTCATATATCCTTAATTCACTCACAATTATTGTTATATAATAATACTAAAATCAAATCACTCACAATTATATTATTAAAATGTTATATTTATTGAGTCACTCAGATATATTATATATATTGTGTGAATATCTTCTCTAATCTAATAAATGGTTATAATCTATTAACATAAAAAAATTTAAATCATATATACATATATTATGTGGTGTAAACTCTTCTGAACATAATAAATGGTTATCATAAATTCACATATATAATAAAATAAAACATATGCCTTGAAAGTGTTGCGTGGATCTGAAATCAAAATAAAACAATCAAAGTACACGGTGTTGTCAATGGTGTTGACAACACCAGTGTAACACACAGCGGAAATTAAAACTAAAACAAAATATGCATTCAGGGCGAAAACTCCTTTATTGATCTTTCATGTGTGTACAAGGAGATAAAAAAATCTCTATAAGAGATTCTTCCGTACAAAGATTCAATACGTCCTATGGAATGCATATGAAGACTAGGGACGTATTCAAAGACTCTCAACAGCTCACTAAAAATCTCTATCTCTATGAAAATAGTCACAAGTACGAAAACTTGATGACCTAAAGAAAATAAGACAGGGCAGTGTCGTCTCTGGTGTGAATAACACAAAGCTCGACATTGTTGTGCTGCAAGTGAATAGACTCGAAATTCTTTCTTGTTCACTCTATAAAATCTTCAGAATTCTTGTTCTATTTATAGAGCTCCATGTAGTACTCCACTTACTTCATGCATTACTCCACTTCTTGTTATGCTCCATGATCTCCATGATCTTGATAAGAACTCATCTCCACTTCCTTGGACTTGTTCTTCTTGACTTCTTCATATCCTTGAACTCTTAACTCGATCAACTCTCTTCACGTTCTCTTCCAATCTTAAATCCACATTCTTGGCTTTTTCTTAATCTCACGTGTTTGACTCTCTTCAACCACATAACATATCCACAAAACAAATAACAAAAAGCTAGGAACAACTTTCCTTAAGAATAGGAAAGTGGTTAGTGGTTAGTTGATCATAATTCAAAAAACATGTGAGTTTAAATAAATCCAATCTCATGAGAGATAAAACATATCTAATTCAAAATCAATCAAATCTAAATAATATCTAACATATCTAATATGATTTAGGATAAAATATGAAAAAGGAAAAATTAAATTAATATTGGAAAATCCAACACTAACAATATCCCCTTTTTTGCTTTTTCAGCTCAAAACCTAAACCAATTAGATAATATCTCTCCTTTAATTAGAACTCCCCCTTAATCCTGCAATCACAAAAACACAAATAACTAAAAATAGTGACATAAGAATAATTGATAAAATCCATCACCATCAATAGTCATAATCCATAATAAATTATAGAAACCAAGACAAATGTTTTGAATCCTAATCAACTGGAATTAAACAAAACCTAAAAAATCAGAAAAACAACTGCCAAACAACTTCAAACACTTGTTGCACCATCAACATCTTCATCATCACCACCTTTGGCCACACCACCACCATCTCCCCCTTTTTGAGCTGAAATCAAGGCATCCAAATTCTCACGAACTTGGATAAGGCCTTCAATGTAATCTATCAGTGATTGACGCTGCATTAGAAGCTGAGCCAGCAAGGTCGGGACAGTGTTGCCGCTGGTGTTGCTAATCGCAAGGGCAACACTAGGTGCGAGTGGAAGATCACACACTCGATTCCCTTGAAGAAGGGCCTTGGCTATTGTTAGAGGAGGTTGTGGAGGTATGAGGCTCTCAGAAGCAGATAGGGTAAGCCCTTGGAAATGAAGAACGGTCGAGATCAAAGAGGGGTATATCAAATAAGTCGAGGAAGATGAAATTTTTTCAACAAACCTACCCAAATTCTATAGAATCAATCTCCCAAAATTAAAAGGAATTTTGAGAACAATCCTATAAAGAAGATTAGTCTGATCCTCAGTGACTACGGTGGTGTTTGAGGAAGGAAGCCAATTGTGGACATAAATCTTGTGTAACACAGCAAACAAAGAAGTGAGAGAAGAGACTAGAATTTTTTTGCACCACTTCAAGACCTTCGCCTCATAATTTTAGTAGCCACAACATCCAAAGAAGGAAGAGAAGCATCCTCAAACAAATCTAGGCAACTCAAACACAGCATTGACATCTTTGGGCAAGAAAGAATATAAACTCCCCCTCACATACATAACCCCATATCTATGATGACTAGAATCACTTAAGGATTTATGTAAATTACCATAAAACTCATAGACAAGAGTAGGGCAGTAAAATGGGATATTGGAGACACAATGCAACAACTTCCTATTAGACAGGAAATCCACAAGACCCACCCGAGAAAAGGAATCCACATGCAAATTACGTTCGGCCAAGATAGGTTTTTGACACAAAGAATGCCAAACACTAGAAGATGGCTTAGTATAAAAAAGTGGTAGAGTAAGCCTTTGAAACCTGAAAAGGGGATCCCTGAGGGCAGAAATCAGAAGAGTCATTCTCAGTAGAAGTGCAGGCAGACTTCCCTTTCTTCGAAGGTGTTGCCCTGGCATTGGCAACACCAGGCTTGACACCCGAGGTCTTTAGCTTCAAAATTACCTTGGAAAGAGTGGTTTCCATATCCTCGTCGGTCTCAGAAGCAGGAGCAGTGACGAAATCCTTGTCAGATTCATCGTCTAACTCCATAGAGCTGGAGGATTTGTCAGAAGAGACCACCGGAATGGCAGGTTCATCGGCGACGGTCTCTGGTTCAGAAACAGGGGCATGCCTCTTCCTCTTGTTGACTACAACATCGGGAGTGGCTTTCCCGGTGGCACGCAGGCATTGGGAGCGACGTTGCCGTTCATTAACAGGCCGATTTGAGGGCTAAAAATCCTCCACATTAACTGGGTCGGTGGGAGCTCCAGACTGACTCCTAACAGACCGAGATGAGGATGTAGGTTGTTTAGAGGATTTTGGAGTCTTGGGCATGGATTTCAGAGATCGGCGAGAGGAGGAAGAAAGGAAACAGCCGTCGGTGTTGTGCTAGTGTCGGCAACACTGTCAGAAGACACCGCTGAAGATGGTGGAGCTAGAAGAGGGGGATACGATTGTTTCAACTTCTCCAAGAAATCAAGAACAACCGGAGGAATAACAGGATCATCCATGAGAGAAATTTGGGTGAAGAAATTAGGGTTTGGAAGGAAGAAGAAGAAGGGGATCTTCGAAGAGAGAGAAAGAGAGTTGAAGAGATTGAGAGAGGAAGCACACGCAAAGGTGAGTGGAGGAGTATGCTCGATTTTTTAATTTAAAAACAAACCTGAGCCTTTAAAAATTTTGAGATAAGATTAAGAGATTTAAAAAGATATGGAAATTAAGAGAAAATCTCAACAAATTTTCCACAAACATAGGACTCACTAAATTCGAATTTTTAAACTGAAATTGGGTCATCCAAAAATCAAATATATCCACTAGTATGATAGAGATTAAATGCAGAAACTTAGGGATGCTTAAAATTTAAAATCCAGAAAAATCGCACACAATGTACCAGACTGGTGTTGTTCTTGGTGTTATGTAACACTGCGATGACATCGTTAGAAAAAAATTCTAAAAATTTCTTTTGTGCACATAAATTAAATTTACACAGACCTGATCTCAACCAACCTTTTGAAAAGAGAGCACTGTCGTAGCGAGCGCCATGCTTCTAGTTACTCGGTTGTGAGATCAAGATTTTGATTCGGTTGTGGTATCTCCTACACCTTTTAACAAGGAAGCATCGTCGCAGTGAACGCCGTGCCCCAGTTACTTAGTGAGGTCACACAACACTTTTTAGCAAGTCACTAAGCTGCCTGAAAAGCATCGTCGTAGCGAACGCCGTGCTCCAAGTGCTTCGTGACTTTTTATCATTTTTTTCTAAGACCATCTCCAATCCTTGGACTCAAATTCGAACTCAAAACTTGTTTTTGCCACTAAATTTGCCACGAAGTTTGCCACCATCTTCAACCCTTGAACTTAATTTGAAAAATTCTCTTACAATAACTTAATTTTTATTTTTTGAATTTTAAAACTTATCATATATTTGTTTTTTTAAGTTAATAAAAAAATTAACTTAATCGATTTGAATTATAAAAATATATTTATAAAAAAAATCTTATTAAAAATACCAACATTATATTATAAAATTCATCACAAATACATATAAATACTAAAAAAAAATTATGTAGTCATACAACAAAATGCAATGCTTAGAAAAAATAAATTACATAATTATAGAAACATATAAATTACGATTGTTACTAACATTCTGAATTAGGCCATTTTTAAATTTAACATGTTGTAATGCTTATGTGTTTTAGTAAATTTCATTGTAATTTTCATTAAATATTGTATGATATCTCATTATATTTCTATTAGTTATAATTCACGGTTATATGTAATAAACTACATAGTCTGCAATATAATGCAATGCTTATAAATATATAAATTATATAATGTTTGAAAAACCAATTTACATAATGATTATTTTAACGTTCCAAATTAATTTTCCAAAAATATTCAATCAAAATAACTCAAAGTTCATAATGAGCATCTACATATTAAAATATTATATAGTATATGTACCTATTACTAAAATATTGTAGTATAATTATGTTTTATATCTTCAATTTCTAAATTTTATAAAAGAAAAGGTTCAATACATAAAATATATACGAAATAAGTGGAAATTAGTAAATAAAAGAAATCAAAAAGAAAAAAAAACCAATTTGAGTTGTGAATAGTAAGTGGCAAATTTGCCACTTACTATTCACAACGGCAAATTTTAAGTATTGATTTGAGTTGGGATTGGAGCAAATGAAACTCAAACTTTGAGTTTGAGTTATGATTTGCCTCCCCTTGGAGATGCTCTAACAAAGTGCACTATATAACACGAGCCTTTACCAAAATAGGTGTCCAAGCAAAGTTTTACACATAAGGAACACACTGGTCAGGTACAAACATGCACACATATGCCTAGAAAGCCTAAAATAAAAATCGCATACTAAGGGTGTTAAGAGTGGTGTGAACAACATGGACTGTAACACCCGCAAACAATGCATATGCATTCAAACAATACACAATCCGAGAGACTTCTTTAAGGATGAAAATCTCTCTAAATCTAAGGCTTTGGTAAATATATTTGCAATTTGATTTTCAGTGGATACATATAATCAAGTTGGATTAACCCTTTTTCTACTAAATCTCTAATAAAGTGATGTCTAATGTCTATGTGCTTAGTTGTTGAACCGGATTTTTTGAAATATTAATAGCACTAGAATTATCACAAAACAGGCTCAAACATTTATTTAAAAATCCATAATCATCAAGAATTTGTCTCAACCACAAGAGTTGAGTACACCCATTACCCGTGGCTACATACTTGGATTTGGCGGTGGACAAAGAAACACAATTTTGTTTTCTACTATGCCATGATACGAGATTATTTCCTAAGTAGGAACAACCACCACTGGTACTCTTCTATCATCTACATCCCCTACCCAATCGGAATCGCTAAAGCCTACCAAATTAAGGTTAGTATTTTTTGTGTACCAAATACCCAAATCGATTGAACCCGAAACATACCTTATAATTCGCTTCACAGCCTGAAGATGAGAAGTTTTGGGCTCAGATTGGTAACGAGCACACACACCAACACTATACATGATATTGGGTGGCTAACGGTCAAATAAAGCAAGCTGTTGATCATCAACCTATAAAGGGTGTTGTCGACACCATCGGCAACACTGTCTTTTGACAACTTTTGTGAAGAACCTATGAGGGTTCGCATAGGCTTAGAATTTTCCAATCCAAAGCGAGATACCAAGTTTTTGGCATACTTGCTTTGTGAAATAAAAATTCCAAATTCATCTAGATCATTTTGAGAAGTAGAACCAAAGACAATGTCATCTACATAAATTTGAGCAATCATAAAACTTCGATCGTTTCTCTTAACAAAAAGAGTTCGATCGGCCATACCTCTTATAAATCCAAACTCGAGTAGAAACTTAGTCAAACGACCATACCAAGCTCGAGGAGCTTGTTTCAAACCATACAATGCTTTCTTGAGTTTGTAAACATAATGAGGTTGAAAAGGATCTTTAAAACCTTTCGTTTGCTCAACATAAACTTTCTTATCCAAGAAACCATTCAAAAATGCTCCTTTAACATCCATTTGATAAAGATTAATTTTTAAATAAC
This sequence comes from Scutellaria baicalensis, assembly GCA_005771605.1. NCBI lineage: Eukaryota > Viridiplantae > Streptophyta > Magnoliopsida > Lamiales > Lamiaceae > Scutellaria > Scutellaria baicalensis. The sequence continues at coordinate 4,129,000 of CM016729.1, forward strand.
AAGCAATAGCATGAACCAACCTAATAGATTCAATTCTAGCAATGGTGTGAAGGTTTCATCGTAATCGATGCCTTCGACTTGAGTGTACCCTTGTGCTACTAAACATGCCTTGTTTCTTACAATATTTCCCGACTCATCCGTTTTATTCTTAAAAATCCATTTAGTTCCAATCACATTAGTATCGATGGGTCTAGGAACAAGAAACCAAACATCATTTCTAGAATTTTAGAGCTTCAGAAACATTTTTGGGTTCAATTGGTGAGACAAAATAGTAGAATTTTACCTCCAAATATGTGGTTGACATACACACATATCTTACCATTTCCTTGTAATTCACGGGGTCTTTTCTACGAGTTCGAACACATTCGTTTACTCCCTCTATCACCTGTATAGTAGGGTGATTTTTTCTGATACGAGCAGGTGGATCTCTTCGAACTGGATCAGTTAGATCATCATCGCTTTCATCAGATTCTGGTCCGGCAGGTGTTGCCGCTGGTGTTGCCTCTGGTGTCACAACACTGGGGGCAACATCAGTATTTCCAGTTTCAAGAACAACTGGAATTTCAACGAGATCAGTCACGACATCTTCATAAGACTTACCTGTAAGATCTGAGAAATCATCAAACATAACATTAACCGATTCTTAAATAGTTCTTGATCTTAAATTGAAAACACGATAAGCATGACTATTCAAAGAATATCCAAGAAACACGGCTTTGTCACTCATTGCATCAAACGTAGCAAGATTATCACGATCATTTAAAATGTAGCAAAGACACCCAAAAACATGAAAATGTTTCAGATTTGGCTTTTTCCCTTTCAAAATTTCGTAAGGGGTCATTTTGCTACCCGGTCTTAAAAAGATTCGATTGACTATGTAGCAAGCCGTATTCAATGCTTCAGCCCAAAAACGTCGTGAGAGGTTTTTATAACTTAGCATAACATGTGCCATCTCTTGCAAAGTTCGATTCTTTCATTCCGCAACTCCGTTTTGTTGAGGAGTTTTTAGAGCCGAAAATTGATGTTCAATCCCTTTCTTTTCACAAAAATCAGCAAACAATTTGTTTTCAAACTCCTTACCATGGTCAAACCTGATACTCAAAATTTAGAAGAAAACGAGGTCTTAATCCTAGTGTATAAAATTTTGAATTGATAAAGCGTATCCGATTTTTCACGCAAAAAGAAAATCCAAGTATATCGGGAAAAATCATTAACAATAACATATGAATACCTCTTTCCTCCAAGACTTTCAACTTCAACTGGTCCCATTAAATCCATGTATAAAAGTTGAAAACAATGAACCGTACCTTGGTGTTGTCCGTGGTGTGATGTAACACTGTGGGGAACACGGGTCTGTTTACCTTTAAGGTAGTGCCCACACACTATCTTACCATTGTGATTCATACTTGGCAGACCTTGTACAACCTCATACTTCATCAATTTTTGGAAAGTTAGAAAATTCACATGGCCTAATTTTTTATGCCACAAAATCGTGTCATCGAAATTGGCCTTGTTACATGTGACCTTATCTCCAACAAGATAACAATTGTCATGAGATCTTGTACCTGTTATGATACACATGTTAGACTTATCAAAAACTTCACAAAAGTCCTTAGTAAATTTTACCTCAAGGTTGTCATCACATAATTGATTTATGCTAATTAAATTAGCCCTAAGACCATCGACTAAAAGAACATTAGACAACCTGAGATAACTTGGTAGATTGAGAGTTCCTTTACCAATTATTCTGCCCTTAGCACCTCCTCCATAAGTAACGGATCCTTCGGTAAGAGGCACAAAGTTACACAAGAACTCTTTGGTTCCCGTCATGTGGCATGAACAACCACTATCAAAGTACCAAGAACCTGAAAAGTTAGTCTTAAGAGCAGTAAAAACAACTTCGCAGACTTGAGAAGTTTGTTTAGGAACCCAAATTTTCTATCTAACAGTGGTGTTACGTGACACCGGAGATAACACCAGACCACTGGCTCGATCATTTTTCAATGCTCGACAGAATGGTCTTATATGTCCAGGTCGAAAACAGTAATGACAGACATATTTTCTTCTCCTAAGACCTGAAACGGGGGATTTTGTGGACTCTTTCGACTTTTTCTTCATGAAATGGATCTTTGCATGTGAATCGTAAAAGAGGTTTGGAAAAGTATTTTCAACAGTTTTATTTAATCCAATACCTAATTTTGTGGAATTACCTGATCCCATGATTTGACTTGTCTTGGAAGAACTCGAATTCCATTTTGCAATTAAGGATTCCGTCTCTTCAAGCTTTAATTGCACCTTTCCAAGTTTTATGTCCTTCTTGGTGAGAGCGGTTTCCAGCTTTGCAACTGAGTTCTTCAACACATCATTCTCCTTGGATAAAGCTTCATTTTCCTTGGATGCGACTTCTACTAGCTTGCATTACTTTTTCCATTCCTTAAATAAAGAGTTATAAAGACCATGAAGTTCTTCATTGGCTTCATCATTATCTAAGTAGTCTCCAGCAAGAGAATCTGTATCATCACAAACAACATTAAGGCAGGTTATGTTAGCAAAATCGAACAATTCATACCTTTGTGGTGTTGTCTTCGATGTTGTCTATGGTGTCATGACACCGGTGTTGTCAACACCATCGGTAACACCAGTTGGGATTTTTACAATTAGGGCCATGGAACTTTCAGTTTTAGCTTCATCATCATCTTCGTCGTCACTCATGGATACCCAGTGATTTTTCAGACCATACTTCCTTAGAGTATTAGCACATTCATTCGCATAGTGACCCATCCCTAACATGCATGACATTGAATGATATCGAGATGTTTGGGATCATTTCATCCATGGTCTGAAGCTGGTTTCCTAGGATGATGTTTAGGCTGAGATGATAATCAAATTGGCTTCCATTGAGATCGATCAGAGGATCGATTGAATGGCTCCTTTCCTTTCGAACGAGGCTTCTCCTTGTTGAACTTCCTCACCATGGAGTTGAATTTCTTGGTCAGCATAGCCACGTTCTGTCCTTCGGTGATTTCCTCCAATGGTTCATCATTGTCCTCAGATTCTTCATCGTCTTGAGCTTGTAAGGCTATATTTTTAGTCTTATAGCCCGCTTCTAGTTGACTTTGGAGATTGAGCTCAAACGTTTGAATAATACTTTGAAGTGTATCAAAGTCCATCACAGTAAGATTGTGGACCTCCTCAATGGCGGACAATTTGATATTAAACCTTGGTGGTAGTGTTCGAATGGCCTTTGACACGAGTTGCTTGCGTCCAATCGGTTCTTCAAGCATTTGAGCTTGATTCGAGATGTCCTGGAGCCTCTTGAAGTAGGTTCCAATATCTTCATTCTCCTCCATGAGCATATTCTCAAATTTGGACATAATGAGACGCAACCTGGCTTCACGAACACATTTTGCATCTTCAAAATGTTTTTGGAGAGTATCCCAAGCATCTTTGGCATGTGCTGGGTTTTGAATCAATCGGAAAACCTTGTAGTCCACAGTTTCGAATATGACATTGATAGCGTTTTCATTGTAATTAGCACTGTGGATCTCATTGATTGTCTATTCGCTTTGAGGTTTAGGAACAAGTTCACCATGTACCTCCTTCATAGGGGAATTATAACCCTCCAACACTGTCGTCCAAGCACATGCATCAATTGACTTGATCTTTGAGCGTACACGAATCTTCCAATACACATAGTTGAAGTCATCCAAAATTGGAAGGCTTCCAAAGTTAGGATTGCAATAGTCCGTGTCCTGCATGGCTGGATCAACCACTTAGTATGTCAAGTGGAGGCTCTGATGTCAATTGAAAGTGTAGCGTGGATCTGAAATCAAAATAAAACAATCAAAGTACACGGTGTTATCAATGGTGTTGACAACATCAGCGTAACACACAGCGGAAATTAAAACTAAAACGAAATATGCAGAACACAAACGATATATCCACGAGTATACAAATACTCGTGGAATGCCTTCAGGGTGAAAACTCATTTATTAATCTTTCGTGTGTGTACGAGGAGATAGAAAAACCTCTAGAAGAGATTCTTCCATACAAAGACTCAATAGGTCCTATGGAATGAATATGAAGACTAGGGACGTATACAAAGACTCTCAACAGCTCACTAAAAATCCCTATCTCTACGAAAATAGTCACAAGTACGCAAACTTGATGACCTAAAGAAAATAAGACAGGGTAGTGTCGTCTCTGGTGTGAATAACACAAAGCTCGACACTGTTGTGCTGCAAGTGAATAGACTCGAAATTCTTTCTTGTTCACTCTATAAAATGTTCAGAATTCTACTTCTATTTATAGAGCTCCATGCAGTACTCCACTTACTTCATGCGTTACTCCACTTCTTGTTATGCTCCATGATCTCCATGATCTTGATAAGAACTGCACTCATCTCCACTTCCTTGGACTTGTTCTTCTTAACTTCTTCATGTCCTTGAACTCTTGACTCGATCAACTCTCCTCACGTTCTCTTCCAATCTTAAATCCACGTTCTTGGCTTTTTCTTAATCTCACGTGTTTGACTCTCTTCAACCACATAACATATCCACAAAACAAATAACAAAAAGCTAGGAACAACTTTCCTTAAGAATAGGAAAGTGGTTAGTGGTTAGTTGATCATAATTCAAAAAACATGTGAGTTTAAATAAATCCAATCTTATGAGAGATAAAACATATCTAATTCAAAATCAATCAAATCTAAATAATATCTAACATATCTAATATGATTTAGGATAAAATATGAAAAAGGAAAAATTAAATTAATGTTGAAAAATCCAACACTAACATGTCTTTATATTTAAGTTTTTCTATTTTCAAATATATCATTGAAATTTAATAATTAAAGTTGACTTACCTAATAAAATCATTTGTATAACCCCTTTTTTTCTCCATATTATTTCCTTATATATATATATATATATATATACACACACATCATCACTCAAATCATTTGATAATTTTTATTTTCATTTACATTTATCTATATATTGCATTTTTCATATCTATATCTATATAACAATAAGACCTTCTGCCAAAAATAGCAAGAGATTTTCCCACCAAAATTAACCTTCCATTTATGGAAATATCATTTTGAATATTTTCCAGAAAAATGTTTACATAATTTTGATTGGTCATTTATTTCCTTTTCAAACCATTTTTTTTTTTTTTTTTTGGGTGTGGCAGCTTTGCAGAAACCATTTGAATAAAGTTCCCTAAAATAATATTTTTTATTGTAAAGGACCTCTCTTATCTTCTGAAAAATCTAAACAACACTGCACAATCATCATTGTTGTGACTGTTGATATAATCCTATATTTCATTTCAGATATATACATGTTGCATTACTACAAAACAGATGCAAGTCTAAAGCTTCATTTCAGTCACTTTCACCCTTTCTACACATAGTAAGAACAGAAAGACAACAACTACAAAACTTTTCTTTTCACCCTTTCTACCCAGAAAAAGAACAACACATATAAAGCTCCATTCATAACCATTATAAACCTTACAACATACTATAATTGTAGAAGAAAAGCAGTTTTAAACCCTGTTACAATCATTTATACTGAGATGGCACCCCTCTTCTCATTACTGAAAGATATTGGACCTTCGAAGACACAATGGGCAGCAAAACTTCGACTGGTCAGGGCATATCGGATTCCTGCAATTGGAAACAGGAGATTAGATCATAGTTTTGAATGTGTGTTCCATGATTCTGAGGTAAATTTCAATTGATTTTTTTTTTCTGATGAGCATTAAAGAACAATATATTAACTATATCACTCGAAATTGTAGGGTATAAGGATAAATGCAATAGTTACGAGGGAGTATATGAATCGATTTCCTGATTTACTAACTGAAGGCAGTTTGTATGTTGTGAGACATTTTATAGTGCTTGATAATCGTATGAAGTACAAGACAACAACAAACAAGTATATGTTGATGTTCTTCAATGAAACAAGAGCAGTTTAGATTCATGATGAAGACTTTCCTACCTTTTTGTATGATTTCCGACCTTTTAACAAGCTTTCTGTCATCGAGAATCTAAATGAAACAGAATTATTTGGTAAGTTTTCAAAATTTTAGATTTCACACCATGGTTTTTTTTAATTGATTCTGCCTTTTTACATTTAGATATAATTGGTCGAGTCATCAATGTAAATCCACCTCAAGTTACAAACCGTGATGGGCGTAACACCAAATGGATGGAAATTACCTTGGAAGATATTGAGTAAGCATTTTTCAGTTTTTGTTCTTATGTAACTATATATGCATGCAACAATTTGTCTATTGTATTATTATTTTTAGTACAAATTAGAGAAAGAAAACAACAATATATTTTCTAGGTAAGTTACAAAAACTGACCAAGGTAATCAGAGTTAGAAAACAATAGAAATCAGATGTAGAAAACATCAGCTCTACCTAAGCTACCATAGATTGATATGCTAGAATTTATATTTTCAATAAAGATTAAAAACAGCAGCTCTACCTAAGTTAGTTACCATATATTGTTATACTAGAACTTATATTTTTAGTACTTAACTTCAAAATTATATAATCCTTTGTGTAGGAAAGTCCAAATGAGTTGTACTTTATGGGAGGAGTTTGTGGATGTGATGCTGGATTTTGTGAGGTCTGGTCCAGACGAGCCTCCAATTATTATAATGCAGTTTTGTCGGGGTAAATTATTTAGAGGTATGTTTATTTTCTTTATCATTCATTGTTTTTTATACAGTGGACACTATTTGATTCTGCATTACCTTTATTTATTTTTAGGAAGGGTTACAATATCTACGGCTTATAATCTATATATATATATATATATATATATATATATAACAAGAAGACCTTCTGCCAAAAATAGCAAGAGATTTTCCCACCAAAATTAACCTTCTATTTATGGAAATATCATTTTGAATATTTTCCAACAAAAGTTTTTTTTTTTTTTGGTCATATTACATAATTTTGATTGGTCATTTATTTCCTTTTCAAACCTTTTTTTTTTTTTTGGTGTGGCAGCTTTGCAGAAACCATTTGAATAAAGTTCCCTAGAATAATATTTTTTATTGTAAAGGACCTCTCTTATCTTCTTCATCTTTCAATGGTAGTAAGGTAGTGATCTTTTATTATTTTAGTTATTCAAGGTTCTTACCAAAATATGATAGTGTCTTAATTTTACTATTTCACTTTCTTTTTGTAGGCATCTGATAGGAATACAAAGGCAACTATTGAGAAGGTAGAGATACTACTTAGAATTTATGAGGTTCCTTGGAGAGATTTTTTTTCATTTCATCAATTTCGTTTTAGTTCTAAATCGAAGGTTGAGCTTCAGTAATTTACCGTTCCTTAAAGAATTTGATGTTTTAATTTTATATATTTCATTTATTTGATGTAGTCTTCTGATTGCAATCCAAAGTCAGCTTCTAAGGAGACTGAATTTGACAAGGTAAATATATTATAGTTTCAATATGTAAATTAGGTAGATAATGAAATAAAAGTCCTTATAGTTGAAATATATGTTAACCAAACATATTTTATTTATCGTAGGTTGATGTCATTGGAACAGAAGTAGGCACCCCAACTAAGAAACAAGCAACGATAGAAAGAGGAAATGTTGTGATTGAAAATTTAGGCATTAAGAGGAAACTAATTGATGAATTTTCAACTGATGGAGGTGTGGATAATGCAGTTCCCATAAAGAAGGAGAAGGAAGACTGGTTTTTATTTTTATGCTTTTATTGTGTTCATGACTATGGTTTAGTTTTCTTTTTGTTAAGCTTTTTTGTGAATGTTTTTGCCTTCTAAACTCCAATTCTGCCTTTTAGAATTCTCAAGGTTATATGCCTTTTATGTTTATGTTTCTCAAGCAAAACCCTATATTATTCCCAACATAAGTAATTAAGGTTCTATGCAATTCTAAGAGAATCAGACACATTTCAAAATTTTGAAACACTCATCTTCAAGTGAATAACAAATAAACTCCAGTTTTATAACTTAAACTTATCTTTTGGCAAATATGATGTTGAACTTCTTGATCTGGTCCAGCACTTTATGTTCTTCATTTCCAGACTGTTTGCATTAATACTGCAGACCATATAACAAGACATAAGTAAATGATAAGTTCATCAACTACATAAGCTATAAAATAATATAACGTGTCTGAATTCATATATTGTCTAATTCTTTTTATATATTTCTATATAATGATAGTAAAATAATTTGACAAGCTATATAAATATGATATTATCTTTGTATATATTGAGAAATATAAACATAAGAAAGTACTTTGTATAATCAAATACTTACTAAGAAGATCATTATATAATGACATTACATGAACAAATACATATATAAACAGGAAAATGTATACCAGAGGATATCATGCATACCAAGGGCTATAATTACATAAACATAAATAAATGACAAGTCTACCTATAATATAAGACTATTTGTTTGAGTTTTTCAACTTAGATGAAATTATTATTCAAGGGCAGATTCATTGAAAATAATTTTTAGGATCAAACCTAAAAGGTGAGAATAATATTTCAAAGTATTGTTTGTCAGAAAATGATTTCTGATTTTCATATAAAAAGTTGTAAAATATGTAGATTTCTCTGAAAACTGTTAGTATTCCAATGGCAACAATCATTGCACTACATATAAAACTGTTAATATATGAATTTCAAAGAACAATTTTCTTTTCATTCTTCATCATATTCTCTACATACCAGAACACAACCTGTCTTTCAACTTATATCACAACATCAAACACAGATTACAACAAGCTTAATAGGATAAGGACAGAGTCACTTGATCTAAAAAGTCATGAATAAGGTCAAACATCCTTCTCTTCTTGGCCCGAAAAAAAAAACAGATCACAGGAAGAACACCAAGGTATAAATCATAGAAGACTTCAATTTTTGCTTCTCATATTACATAGCAATCTAGGTATACATCACGAAAGATTTTCATTTTACACAACAGGCTGCTTTGACAGGGTTATACATCCAGTGTTTTTTCTTATTTCATAGATAAACACAGAGTTTTATATTTAGCTTCATTTCTTGAAACAATTGCTTTACACAATAAGCTATGATATTTAATAAATCATACGTGTATCTGACTTAGCTTTTGTGCAGAAGGTTTTTCTAGGCATATTGCCGAGTTCTTCGGATCATCACCATTCTGATGAACTCCTAGATTTGCCATGGGTTCACACGAAGATTTCTTCGAATTACAACTTCGAATCCCCTTTCAAGAAGGATGAAGCTTCGAATTACAGATTTCTTCATATTATTTGGGATGAAGCTCCTATGATGCATAGGTATTGTTTTGAAGCATTGGATAGAACTTTAAAGGATATAATGCAATTGAATAATCCATTAAATACTGAGAGGCCATTTGGAGGAAAAACGGTTGTGTTTGGTGGAGATTTTCGTCAAATCTTACCTGTTATACCAAAGGGGACTAGACAAGATATCATTCATGCCATAATAAATGCATCTTACATTTGGAAGAGCTGCAAGGTATTGAGACTTACGAGAAATATGAGGTTAAAAACTAATGATTGTGCTGAGCAATGTGATCAAGTAATTGAATTCTCAAATTGGATTTCCAAGATTGGTGATGGGGTTATTGGAATTCCAAATGATGGTTATTATGAGTTTGATATTCCAAAAGATTTGTTGTTGGATAATACATCTGATCCAATAACAACAATTGTTAGTAGTACATATCCAAATTTTCATGACAACGCAGATGAACCGAGCTCACTCCAAAATTGTGCTATTTTGGCACCAACTCTTGATGTGGTTGAGAGCGTGAATGAATTCATGACATCATTAAACCACATGGAGGCAAGAAAGTATCTCAGTTCGGATAGTCCATGTAGATCTAATGCAAATGTTGATTCTTTGTCTGATATTCATACTTCAGAATTCTTAAATGGAATAAAATGCTCTGGAGTTCCAAATCATGAATTGTTGTTAAAAGTGGAAACTTCGGTGATGTTATTGAGAAATATTGATCACTCAATGGGGCTTTGCAATGGTACACGATTGATTATCACAAAGTTGGGGTCGCGCATTTTGCAAGCCAAGATCATGTCTGGTGACAATACAGGTAACCATGTTTTAATACCAAGGATGTCATTGACTCCTTCAGACGTAAGATTACCATTTAAGTTTCAGAGGAGACAATTTCCAATAATGGTATCTTATGCAATGACCATCAATAAAAGTCAGGGTCAATCACTTTCTAACGTAAGTCTTTTATTGAGAAGACCTGTCTTCTCTCATGGACAGTTATATGTTGCATTATCAAGAGTTACAAATCGAGAAGGATTGATTGAAAGTTTTGATTTGTGATGAAGGAGAGGAGAATACTACATCCACTAGAAATGTTGTGTACAAAGAGGTGTTGCAAAATGTATAATAACAATTTTTAGATTTAATTGTTAAATTTTCAAATATTAAATACTTAAATGTATCGTTTTACACCGCATTCCTTTAAATGTATAATAACATGACTTTTGAAATTTGATGTGTACACAAATATATATATATATATATATATATAATTAAAATATTTAAGAACTATATTAAATATATATAGAATACTTCCTTTATAAGTTATATGAATTTTTTAATTATATGAAATTATTTAAAATACAAATCCGTGCAACGCACGGATGAAATACTAGTTTTAATAGTAACTAGTAGTATACTCATACGATGCACAGTTTGTAATATACAATAGATTAGTTTTAAAATTTCTAATACTATAATGTAATAATATTATCTTAATCTAAATTATATATTAATAAGAATTTAATTCTTAATCTGTAATATGTAACATCTCAAATAATATTATAATTTTAAAATGCAAACAATAATATATAAATGTGTATATATATATATATATGTTTAAAAATGAATTTTAAATTCTATATTTGAATATGAGGTTGTTAAATAAACACCAATTATGTACACGTGCCATTAATATTGTAAATTAAAATAAATTAAATCAAATTTAGTATTGAGAAACATTTCTTGTCACGCTCACTTTTCTTACATAATGATATTTAATAGGATTTATATAAAAAGACCTGTATAAGTGAGTGTATTCATTTTTTTCTTTTTAAAACATCATAACATAAATAACCCTTTTTTTGCACACAAAAACCATTTAGTATATTATAACATGTATCTTAGCATGTACCATAATTTTAAGCCACACTCACCGATATATTTACATATCTATACACATCAGAGTACGTGAATAAAATGAAGGTTTAACAAATATTAACAAATAGCTCAGCTCAACAAGTCGTCATCCATGTACCATCTCCGAACACTTAGGAACTCAACACGGCATCAGTAAGTCCATGAACTTACACATCATTAGATTCACCTACAATGCATGAACTATATGAGCTAAAGTTCAGTAAGCAGAAATTATGCACATAACGTAAATAATATGAATGATGTCAATGATGCATGTTAATGAATCAAAACGTTTCTTTCGAAAACATTTTCTTTCATTGGGCCCTTGACCACCATCTACTAGTCACCGAATTGAGCTCAACATAACATCATTCATCATAACCATATACATGTCTCACATGCCACCGGCTGAACAAATCAAGTCATATCCATGTCTCACATGCCACCGGCTAAACATATATCATTAATAGCCATATCTATGTCTCACATATGCCACCGGCGGAATGAGTCCAACCTATCTATGTCTCACATGCCACCGGCTAAACATATAATATTGGTAGTCATATTCATGTCTTACATGCCACCGGCTGAACAAATCAAGCCATATCCATGTCTCACATGCCACTGGCTACCCCATATAATATAAGCATGACTTTCATGCCTCGATGAACTAGTAGTGGTCAATAAAAATACTTTTCTCTTCTTAAAATCATGTCATGCATGTAAAATGCGATAACCTTCATCATTTGCATATGCACGTGTTGATGCTCGTGAATGACATTCTTAATGCAATTAATTCATATATTTCACCATAGCATCAATTAAACATGTAAATTCTCAAGGATACATATACACATATAATATTAATCAATCAAATATAAGATGAAATACTATGTTCATGCATTGTAGCTGCAAATGAATTTCTACTTACCTTGAATTATTATTTTGGTCCTTTGTCTTTATTGTGCCAGTACAATTAATATAACATCATATGCAAAAGAGATTTACTAAAGTAATATAACAGTTTATAATTACAGTGGCTTAACAAAATTTATGAACTACACTCGTCTTATAATTAAACTATACTATTCATATAGAATATGAATTAATCAACTTATATGAATTATTATATTCTAGCACAAATGCATTACAATTAAATTCTTAAAACTGCTTTGCATCAAACATTTAGAAGCTTAATTATTAATCGTAGATAATCACATAACTAAATTAGTTTATACATTGTTAAACTTAAATATAAGTTATACATAGATTAGACATTTTGTCGATTTCTATAAATTAAATAATTTAATAAAAAACATGTATGCCTCTAAGTTTTCATACTTGAATTACCTATATATATTCATAGCCGTAAAGATTTTTTTTTTAATATTTGCAAAAATCTTTGTGGTGATTAAATTAATAAATCATAGACACTACCCACTAAGCATTTCTTTGAATATATGTATATATATACACACACACTTTTATATAAAATGAAACAAGCACACAATTATTTAACACTAATAAACTAATTCTCATCTATTTGTTAAGTTTATAAAACCTGACTAACATAATTCCTGATTGAACTTGATAATTACTCTTGTAATTGACAAAATTATGTGCAATATTTATTTATTCACCTAATCAAATCCTCCTAACTTCATTTACTTTCACAAGACTAATTTAGAATATTATAACATAAATTTATTTGAATATTATTATATCCAAGCACTCTTACTTATTTGATATGATAATATAATTACATGTAAAATTAAGAAATATAATTCCATCAGGTTAATTAATATACATGTATATTGTGTTTAAATTAGAAAGAAATTAAGGAGATATACTAGTTAAACTTGAGTTCATCATTAGAAATTAGAAATTGCATACCTCTGTTTTCTTCTTTGATATATTCTCTCTCACTCACTCTCTATATTTCTTTTTCACACCTGTTCTCTAATACTTATAAATTTAGAAGTTTTCAATTACTAATAAATAAGTAAACTCTAATATATCACATAAACAATATGATTTAGAAAATACATGAATGCATGAACTATATATCCATTTGTAAACTCATAATATATATATATATATATATATATCACATAAACAATAAGATTTATAAAATACATGAATGCATAAACTATATGAGAAGCACTTAGGATCCGTGCCCCAGCCCGCTCCGACCCGACCCGGTTACAAAATGGATATATATATATATATATATATTAATTTTTTCCATTTCTTTCTTTCTTCTCTGAGCATCTTATTCCTTTCTTCTTTTTTTTTTTTTCAGAAACCCTAATCATCTTCATCTTCATCATCATCATCATCATCATCTTCTTCTTCTTCTTCTTCTTCTTCTTCCACGGGCGATACTAACAATCCTCGATGGAGCCAAAATAAAGAAAGTTGAGGCAATGTGAAGCAGGCGAAGGATCAAGGGCAGTGTTGTAATGACGGTGGGGACGGGGAAGAGGGATGTGGTGGATTTTATAGAGTTGGGAAAGAGCAGAGTTGTAATTCTTGATGAGGTCTCCAAAAGGAAGCCATCGGAGTGGTTTGTTCCCCCTTTTCCCCACTCTCCTCAACTTTTCCCCTAAAATTTCTTCTTTTTCTGATGCCCCTTCCCCACTTTTCATCTCTCTCTCTCTAGATCATAAAAAAGTAGTCTTCCTTTTCCCACTGACTTGCCTTGCCCATCTAGGTTAACTTGTTGTTGCTGCTTTCTTCCTCCATACTTGCTTGTGGTTGAGTGTAGTTAATTAGAGTATGATTCACTTATATATAGTTGTAATCAAGAATGGATAATCATGTTAATTAATGTATTAATTGTGTTTAATAGATCATTTGTTACTGATTTTTTTTTTTTTTGTTCAGAATTTCATTGCATTTGGATGTAGAAACAAAGATTACATCCATGTTGTGATTGGGAAGATGACTAACTTGCAAAACTTAATTTTCGAAGATAATGAGTTGACAGGATCCACACCAACACCTAAAGAACATACATGTAACACCTAAAGAGTATATATATAACACCTATAGTGTATATATATTACATGTGTCACTGAATCACATAATATGAAATTTATATATGTGATACCTTAAGAACATACATGTAACACCGAAAGTGTATATATATATAACACCTAAAGAATATGTATAAATACAATTCCTTCAGATGTTATGAAAATATTTTAAACGTATTACAAAGATACTCTATAGGTGATATAAAATTACATGCATCTATAATATATAATAAACACAGTTCCTTTAAGTGTTATGAAAATATTATAACACCTAAAGAACATACATATAACACTTATAGAGTATATATATGACACCTATCATTCAATCACATAATATTAAATATTCCTTATATGTGATACCTCAAGAACATACATATAACACCTAAAGAGTATATATATAACTCATATACAATATACATATAACACCTATCATTGAATCACATAATATGAAATCTTCTATATATGTGATACCTCAAGAACATAGATGTAACACCTAAGGATTATATATATAACACCTATAGAGTATAACTATAACACATATCACTAAATTATATAATACAATTATAACACCTACAGAATACATGTAACGCCCCATTTTAAAATCCTGTTTGGGCGCTACTTACATTAGAAATTGTCTCTTTCAATAATAATAAAGATAAATAAGTTCAGGAATAACTGTGGAATGGTATTCCATGAAACAAAGTTTTGAAAAACGAACTTTGGAAAGATGCAGCGGAAAAGATTTTCTTGAAATTTCTTTCTTTACAGACACACTTTTAAAATCATCAAAAAAGTGATGGAAACAAACATTTACATAAATACACATATTGAAATGTATAAAATAGATCTTTTTATTAAAATCTTCTACGACCTTGATAATATCGGCTACCGGCATTCACCGCTCGCACGCCACGTCCTGAATACTTTAAACTGAAAACATTTTTATACATAGGGGTGAGTGCCAAAAGAACACTCAGTGAGGTTCATTTGTACGGTGGAGGGGATACATATAGTACACGTAGTCATATCATGAAAACAAATCACATTGTGGATAGACCTCCGAAGAAAATCTATCCGGGCCCCAAGCCGACCCCATTGGGTTTTTACACCCCTGTTGCTGGGTTTCCGAAGAATACCCCTATAGATGGGTTTCCGAAGAATACCCTACTTGGCGTAGAAAGCGCATGCACAGTTACGTTTCACATAATGGTTCTCACATAACACATAGTACACATTAATCACGTTCACGTTGGGTCATATAGTTCACAACAAATACAAATAGGCAAATAAATCCTTTGACATGTATTGGTTTCTAAAGAAAACCCTCTTGTACGAGTATTATCCCGACCTTTCATCATATGAAATCAGTCGCATTTGTATCCCTTGAAATCATTAACCTTTGAAACCATATAATTTACTCGAAAATCAATCATATAATAATGACGTTCAACTTGAAATCGACTCCACATGAATACTGAATTTAAAGTCATATAATGCATAAAGTTTCACATAATGATTTGTACAAATAGAAACACATTTATTTGATAAGATTTTACCCCACCTTGGATATTACTCGATCTTGTTCAAAAGTTCATCCGTTCAGTACGCGTTTCTACTCATATCCCTTGTTCGTTTCTCCTACAATTATTAGGAGTCGGCTTAGTCTCTAACTTATATATCTATAAAATATACATACAGTATTAAGTTCCTATGATACGACAATAACAGAAGATACTAGGATAAAGGTATATTTAAATACACTAGGGTTTAAGGTTATCGTAACCCTAAACTAGGGTTTTCCCGTGCGAAGCTTAAATCGTTGTTTTCGTCAATTGCGGATTAAAACTGGCATCTATAACGTGATACAGTTTAAGAATATACTTATCGTTAAAATCTGGGGTCATAATATAATTTATGTGAAGTTCTGGGGTTAAATTATAGTTTCAGCATAATTCTAGGATTAAAATGCAATTTCAGCATAATGTGAGGGATTAAACTGCAATACATCATATATTCAGGGACTGAAATGCAATAATCTATAAACTGTAGACTGAGAAATAAATAAAGGAAAGTGCAGGGGCTGAAGAATAAATAAAGTAAAGTAGGAAATTGCAAAATAGCCCTTTCAGAAGATCCAATTTCCCAAATGAACCCTTAACCCCCAATCCCCCCCTTCCTCCCACTTCCTGCTGCCACTGCCGCCGCTCGCCACCGCCTGCACTCACTCTGCCCGGCGCCGCCACTAACGGCGGCGCCCCCCTTTCATCCCCGAACACACTCAGCACAACACACCCACACACACGCGACACACACACGCACAGTAGCCACGCAGCGCCGCCGCCGCCGGCGCTGCACCTCTCACCCTCGCACGGCGCCGCTCGGTGCAGCGGCGCCCCCCCTAAACTTTCCAGCCCTGTCACACCCTCACTCTCTCACCTGCACGCACACACACGGTTCACGCACGCACAGCATGGCGGCGCGGCTCACGGCGCCGCCCTCACCCACCCTCGCACCTGGCGCCGCCGCTCACGACGGCGCCAAAAAACGACACCCCTTCGACAGAGAAAAACAGGGGAGAAAGAGAGAGAGATATATATATGATACATATATAAGAGAGAGATAGATACAGAGAGGTATATGTACATATATATATATATACAGAGAGATGGAGAGGGAAAACGAGAGCAGAGAAGGAAAGAGAACGAGCGGCGGTGGACGGCGACGACCCTCAGTTGGAATGAAAAGAAAAAGAATAGTACAATTAACCCATAAATCTTTACCCCTTCGTTCTCGTGTGCAACCCAGCTACCCGCCTCAAACCTTACTTTTTATACGTGTGAAGAGGGGAGGAGAGAGATGATGACAATGCTATATCTTATTTCAAAATTTTAAGTCCAAACCATATATATCTATCCTTCCTTTTTAATTAAATTTGTTTATATCAATTAATACTACAATTATTTCATGTCTAATATAAATTAGTTTGTGCCAAAGATTAGTAAAATTTTATTTTATCTCTTCTATCAAAATAAAATATTCTTATTTAATAATTAACTTTATAGTATTATATTGAAATATTTTATACGTAATCCTGTTGACAAATTAAATTTTTTTTTTTCAACTTAACTCTAAATCTCGAAAGGACAAATTGAACTTAAATTTCAAGAATTAACTTATTAAAATTCTCATGAACTCTATTTACAACTTAATTTTATTTGGGATGTTACAATACATATATAATACCTATGGAGTACATATATAACACCTATCACTGAATCACATAGTGTGAAATTTCGCACACCAGATTAGGTGGGGGCGCGCGTGGGGCCGCGTGGATGCGACCCACGCACCGGGTCTGGTCAGGGGCACGGATCTTAGATCCGTACCCTAGGTGCATATAAGTTTTGTTCAAACTATATTGATTATGAGTGATGAGAGTCTCGGGTCTCACATTTATTGTAAACGATAATTGATATAAAAAACATGTTACTTCATAAAGATATGTTGTGCATGTTACAGATTATTATAAATATAAGTATCATGATTAATACATTATTATATTTTTTGATTCATACTTATTTACAATTGTCCTTTGCATTCACATTTATAGATATCTTTAAAGAATATAAATCCCATCAAATAACTAAAAGATCTTGATATGTATTTAAATAACGTATCTAGTTCAATATTCAACTCACTTGTATTGGCAAATATATCAAAAAATTATATCAAAATGTATTTCATTGTTATTAATTTCTCAAAAAATCTAAGACTTTTTATTTTAAAAATTACTTTTTAAATTTCCTAATCTATAGTTTAATTTAGTCATTTTTCTTTGTATTTGTAATCTTGTTAAATACAATTTTGCACCAAATGTAAATATAAAATTTATATTTTTCATAAACTAAAACAAAATAAAAAATAAAAATAATTAATTTAAAGATTATAATTTATATGAAATATAAAATATAATTCATAACCTACCTACCTATAGGTATAACCTAACCTAGTGGACCTCAGAACCCTTAAAAATAGGGTAAAATCCTACACACCCCCTCGTGTTATTGTAATTCGCACGAAACCCCCTTGTGTTAAATAAATTGCAGGAAAAACACGTGAGATTTCATAAATTCGACGCGAAACACCTAATAAGTGCAAATTTTCCTCCTTTTTAACCCTTATTTGCATGTAAAAATACTTATTTACCTTTTTCCTCCTTATTTTTTAACATGCTCAAATTGAATACTATCATGAACCCCCTCCACACCCACTGATACTTTATTTTCTTTTTTCCCAATTATTTAATTTATATTTACAGGTTTGTGTACACAATTTTAGTTCAATTTAGTAATGTTTAATTTTGTAAATACCAGTTAATGTATTTGTTTATATTTATTTAATTAAATTCATTTATAATAAATTTTTATATTAAATATTAATTTTATTTCCTTTATAATGTAATTTTTGTTTTCAATAGTAATTTTTGTTTATAAATGTCTTCCACACTTGACATACAGTCATTTACAAATTATAACATAGATCTTTCACCAAGTTAATTTTCCTTCTTGATCTAAATATCCAGTCAGCTAAAAAAATAACCAGAATGAAAAAGAATGGGCAACGATATAAGTGCAAATAAGATGAACAAACAAGTAAGTTTCATGGATTAGCTTCAACAAATAGCAAATATGAGTTACTAATCTTCTGTTCATATCTTCAAGTCAATCTCAAGTAGAGAGAATTTGTGTACATAGTATTAAATCTACTTAAAAAACATAAAAGTTCAAAGATATGCACAAATCTTGTTAATGCTCCTTGTAACCTCAACCATGGAAGGCCTCCTCTCAGGAAGGTGAGAAGCACAGTCAAGTGCCACGTGTAACATCTGCACCATTTCCTCTTCAACGCTACTTTCAGACCTCACTAAATTAGGATCAAACACTTGAATTTTCCCCTTTTCTTCAACAACTGATTGCACCCATTTTAGCAGCTCAACCCCTTCCTCTCTAAGAACACTATCTGGTTCTTTACTACTCAACATTTCCAACAGAAACACTCCAAAGCTATACACGTCGGATTTCTAAGACACGTTGCTCGACACCACCTCAGGGGCTCGGTAGCCATTGAAGTTGAACACCAAGGAGACGAGCTGCATTAGGTTGTGCTCAGAGACTCGTGCCTCGTGATAGTCGTTGATGAAGACGTTGGATGACTTGATGTTGCCATGTGTGGTTCCCGGGCTTATAGAGTGAAGATATTGGATTGCAGATGCTGTCCCATGTGCTATTCTTGCCCTGATTTCCAATGATGGGCCTCCATTGTTGCTTCCTGTTCATCATAATGTGTGAGATCAGTTCAAAGTTGAGTAACAAATTGGTCTGAAATTGAGGGAGTTAAAATTACTAACCATTAAGATCAGAATGAAGAAGATGAAACAAACTCCCATTTGAAATGGGCTCATAGACAAGAAGACCTGCCACTCATCGAAGACTCAAATCTTCTCCCCGGAGACCTGCTCACCCGCTCCGTCGCCTCTTTCCCGACTCCACCACCTCCATCACCTCGGTATAGTTCATCTACAAGCGGCGGCTTCGGTCCTCCGATTACAGTGGCGGCGGTATCGCTTTCTTCTCCGACGAGCTCCTCCGATTCCAGCGGCGGTGGCGGCAACTCTCGTCTAACCAGATCCGAATCTGAACCAGCAGGGAGGCAGAGATGGCCCCCTCTTCTCGTCGAAGCCGATCCGAACCAGAGAAAAAAAAGAGGAAGAGAGGGGGGAGGGAGGAGAAAAGAGGGGGAGAGAGAATATAGGGCGGTGGCGGTGGCAGTGGCGGTGGAACGGAGATGATGGCGGTGGGTGAGTCGCTGGCTTGGTGGCGACCGTGGCTGGGAGAAGAAACGGTGTGCCCTAACATTTCTCTCTCTAAAGTATCTCAAATAACTGGAATATTAGGGTATACTAGGGAGAAAATGGGTATTCATGTGATAAAATTTGACGCCGTTGGCAACAGTTAAGTGTTGTGGAACGTGTGTCGAGTTTTTAATATCACACGTGTTTACTATGCATTTTTCATCTTATAGGGGGGACCGACGTCGATTTTCCAAAACACAGAGGGTTTCGCGCATTTTATTTTTGATTTATTTAATTTCTTGTAACTATTTTCTTTCCATTTATAGTAAGTCAATTTGAAAGGGAAAATTAGTTATTGTTATTTTTATTGAAGGTCTTCTCTTTATATAGATATAGATATAGATATAGATATAGATATAGATTAAGTATCATTTATTTTAATAAAAAAATCATTTCCAATTTTAGCATGGTGTTTTTGGCAGGAAAAATTAATGTGACAATACTATTTGAGGAAATATTTGTGATTTTATATATATAAAGATAAAGATAAGGATATATATTTTATATATCATTATATAGTGTCATGAATCACATATTATATATATATATATATATGATATAATTCATATGCATACTGATTTTGTATATTAACAGTAACATTAAATATAATAAGAATATATCAAGTATTCAAATTTAATCAATTACCTATATACACATATTTGTAAACCTTTTTTTTTTTGATATCAATTCCTTTTATATATACAAATTATCATTGAAGTCATGTGATAATAATCCTTTTTTACGTTCATTTATTTAATGTTGTATCATTTTATATATTAATACAAATGAAATATCATTAATAATTAAGCACTTATCATTTATTATAATATAAAAAATTATTTCTGAATTCCTCATGATATTTTGGACAGGAAAATCATTTTCTTACTATTTTAGACAATGTTCTTGTTTATATATATATATATATAAGAGTAGGGCTTGGGTGCTAAGATCCGTGCCCCCAACCCGATCCGGATACACTATATATAATTAAAACCCTAATTTTTCATTTCATCTTCTTTCTTTATGCCTCTTCTTGCATCTTTTCTTTCTTCTTCTTTCTCTCTCTGCATTAGATCTCCTCTCCAAATCAGCGTGCTCCAATCACCATGGACTTAGTGGTGTTGTATAAGGGGACTTCTGTGGCGAGAGGGTTGGCGGAGTGTATGTTGCGGTTGCAGGTGATACAGATGGCGACAACGTCGGCCTTACAGGTCACGACAGCGGGCCTTCTCCCAGATTTATTCTTTTGAACAAATTAAAATTGTTTCTCCCTTCTTCTTGTAAACTTTCATTTTTAGTTTAGTTTGTTAATTATCAGTCTCTTCTTGTTTTCTCCTTGAAGATTATAACTTACATTGTATTGTTATTAATTAATTTTTGGTTGGATGACTCATGTTTTGGAGTTTATTGTGGCTTTCTGGTCTTTTTGGAGTTTTTTTTAATCTGTTAATTAGCAAATTACAGTTGTTTAACACCTCAAACATATGCATGTAATACCATAATATAAGTATACAGTACCATAGAGGTAAAAAATGTATACCTTAAAGAGATTTATGTAATACCGTAAAGGTAAAAATGTAATACCTTAAATTTATTTATGTATGTAAGATTTTAATAATAAATATGTAGCATACATGTAATACCACTGAAGCATACATGTAATACCACATAAGCATACAGATAATACTTTAAAGGTATTTATGTAATACCTGGAAGAGACTTATGTAATACCTGAAATTTGAGTATCAAATACCTTCAATGTAAATATAAATATGTAATACCATATAGATAAAAATGTAATACCTGAAACATATTTTTATGTAATACTTTGAGGATAAATACATAATACCTTAAACTATAAGCAATAATACCTTAAAGGTGCATATGTAATACCTCAGAGGTAAAATATGTAATACCTCAAAGGTAAAATATGTAATACCTCAAAGGTGCATATGTAATACCTCAGAGGTAAAATATGTAATACCTCAAAGGTGCATATGTAATACCTTATGTTTTAAACTCAATACCTTAAAGATAAATGTGTAATATCTTAAGAGTATACACGTAATACCTTAAGAGTATGTGTATAATATCTATCACTGAATGGAATCTGGTGTGCGCTCGCATAGCTACAGACGCGTGTGGAGACGGCCCACGGGTCGGGTCGGGTTAAGATCCATGCCCCAGGTGCACCCAAGTTTTAGTGTATATAAAAAGATAAAGATTTTATAATTTAGAATCAATTTGAGATGTGGTAAAAAAATTCACAATCCATATATAATCTTACTTTAATTGTCAAGATTCTTTGATGTATATAATTAAATATTTTCCTTTTACGTGAAAATATGCCTTAATTAGCTGTAAATATGAGGTTAATTTCCATATTATGTTCATCACTCAAGGATTTTGTGACACAGAAACTTAAATTTCAGTCAACACATTAAACTATAAACCACATAAAACATCGATCTCATTAATAATATTTAGATTTTTATCATCTATATATATATATATATAATATACACACACAGATAGGCTACACCCTTGTATAAGAAACTAATAAAAATAAAAATGGAGAAAAAACAAACACACGTTTTCATCATAGTTATATCAATGATGATGGTGATGATGGCAATCTCTATATCATGTGTAGAAGCTGATGAAGAAAGTGTTGCATTAATAGGAAGTGTGGGAGCATGCATTAACAGATGTAATGCTCGATACAAAGGAAAGCCCGATTTCGAACAATGTTTCGATGCTTGTACTCGAGCATGCATCCCGACTCGATCTTCTTCCAAAGGTTTATTTCTCTAATCTTTTTTTTTTTTTTCAACTTGGAAAATTGCGATGTTCATTGTCTAATCACATTGCCGTCTCAATTTTAGTCATGTATGTATGAGATTTGTAATTAGGTTTTTATGTATGCACTACATTTAGTATATATTATACTTAAAAAATATAATTACAATTTCAATCCGTATAGAAGCTAAAAAGATTTTGAATTCTAACAATCCAACAGCAAATTATAAATGTGAAAAAACTTATTCTTTGTTCTGACTAAGAGTTATCGTTCGTTTATAACCATGTAAAAATGCACTTTTCAATTTTGATCTTATAATTAAAAAATTCATCTAATTTTTGTCATACCTTTCAATTTAAGTTATGTAATATAATTGAAAATTTCATTAAATTCAGGTCCTTTTTTTGGCCAAAATTTTGATTTTCCAGCTACAAATTGGGGGCTAGTGTAGTGCACTTGCCGGAATATGACAGGAAATTATAAAAAATTCGGCGGAAAGGACCAAAATTAGATAAAATTGTCTATTTTGTAGGACCAAAATTGCAAAGTGGCAGTAGCTCTAGGGAGGACGAAAAATAAGTTTTTCCCAATTTCTCAAATTCTGTTGATCAATTTCCCAACTTATTTGGAAAATTATGTATTCGAAGATTTTCTAATTTTATTTTTTTAGGTTCCTCGAATGTTAAATCAAGGAGACTATTTTGACTGCAAATTAGGACAGTAATTTAAATCGAGAATGGTCGTGTAAGTGCTATAGTGGTAGAATATATCTGGTGCAACCTTTATCGTCCATTTACACTTACATTTGTGTACATGTGTGCGAATGATAAATGATCCATGAAATTATAATTATTCATCAGACGTAACATTTATTATATCCATGAAAATATCTTTAAACTTGAATGTCCAATTTGAACCAAAATTAATTAGTAGTATAAGGAAAATTATTAATACCATATATGTTCATGTTAACTTTTATTAAGTTATTAGGATATTATATACTTTAAAGACGTTGCTATCCAATAGAAACTGATATGTTCTCAATGTGCAATTTATTTTGAATATTATTGTCCCAAATTACCAAAATATATAATGTTTTTAACTTTTTCACGGAATATATATATATATATATATATATATATATATATATTGAATTTCAATAAGTTTGAATTAATTTGTCTAATGAATGGTTTGATGATTTTGGCAGATACAAATTTGCCAAAAGGTGCCTAGACGACTACAACGTCCAACATAAAGCATGAAAGTTGTGTTTGTTGGAGGAGTGATGAAGAATTTAATTAATTAATTAATTCATTGAACCTATTTCTTGTTATATTATCTTTAATCGTAATATAATTGATTCGATGTCCACTAATTAAAGAAATTTTATAAATACTTAAATCGAGTGTATAACTAAACTCAAATGAAAATGGGCAATTTTTTGAAAATTAAAGCACCATGAAAGTAATGGTTCAAAAAATGGCAATGAGGTTCCTTTATTCTAATATAATCTTCACACTCCACGTGTAAAATATGACATCACCAATATATATTTCTCATCTATTGAAAACAATTGAACATAAGATAAAATACAATTTGGAATAGAAGATCCAATTCCAAAAAATGGAGAGGGACCAAAATTGAGTTATTTCACAAAAAGTTGATGTTACATCAATGTTTATGTGATTTATCTTTTTGGGAAAAAAAGTTTTTTGGTCCTCTAACTTTAACTCCTTAGATTTTGTCTTTTATTTTTCACCTTTTGATTTTTAGTCTTCTATGTTTAAAATTTATCAATTTTTAGTCCTTTGACCTACTATAGCAGGTAAATTACAAATTTTGACCTGTTATAATAAATTACAATTTTTTAATTAAAAGTTACTTTTAACACTAAACTTTGTTTTGTTTTTTTTTTTTCAAATTGAGACCAAACTAACCTTTTTAATATTGTGTATTCTTTATCTAACATGTTTAAACTAATATTAATAATTAAAAAATAAACTTTTATTTTTCTATGTTGAGGATGTTTATATTATTTATATTAATAATTAATAAACAACTATAAACCATATATCGAGATGAAAAATGATATATAATTACAATATTAATTTAGGCATATTATATAAGAAATATAAAATTTTAATTATAAGTAAAATTTACAAAAAATTAATATTAATGTTATTCTAGCTAGTGTTGGATGAGTAGGCATCTTCTAGATATATATTTAATATTTTAGATCACCTTAATGTCACTGCTTGTATTCTAATGTTGGAGTAGGAAGTGTTTCTAAATGGATTTTAAATTTTAGATTACCTTTTAAAATATGAGTATACTAGTATATATATCCCGTGTATTACACGGTATGTTTATAAGATTAATATTATTAAAAATTAACATAAGAACGTAATACATTTTGAGTAAGAAATAACAATGCATCGAAAACACATGTTAGATCAAAAATGTTACTTAACGAAAACTATTTTTATATTCACATAACTTAAAAAATATGTGTATTGTCAATTTGTAGGTAATACATACACTTTAACCATATTTTTAAATTAAAATTAAGATACATTATATTTAGTATTTTTCTATTAATTTGTGTTAACATAAATTAATATCTCATTTTCTATTAATATTTAATTTAATGTATATTACTATATTTGTATTAACATATATTCATTAAAACTTTAATATTAACATATATTAATTAGCAATCAATAATTTTTTTTCATGAATTTACTTATTTTTATTGTTCATAAAATTATATATATATACTCACATGAAATGATATTCTTATTCATAATATGCTTGATTTAATTTTTCTCCCAATTTAAAGTGATTATATTTATTAGCAATTAGTTTATACATATAAAAATGTATTGCCTCTTTAAAATAAAAATCAATTCCTATATTAAAATATCTTGACTAAAACTTCATAGGTTACAAATTGTCATTAATTATCATTAAAATTTCATAGGTTACTAACTGTCAGCAATAATTGTTAAATGAATTAATTGAATTAACTTATAAATTAATTATATATATATAAATTTAAAAATTGAATGAAAAGTTGAAATAACCATAGAGTGACATGTGTCCTCTAGTGGTTATTCCTTTAGTATATATGAAAGATTGTAATGTTGGATGTGCACACACTTTCTAGATATATATAAATAGATTTAAAATCAAATATGGCCCTATAGGAATGTGTCACACCCCGATTTTTTGAAAGTAAATGTTAACACAATTTTTTACCATAAGAAAAGGAATGTGAGCCCATAAAACATAAATACCCATTTAAAAAAAATTATATAAATTATTTTCAAAATCATTTAGCAAAACGCTTAATCATAGATTTAATAAAACATTTAGTGGAAGCAACTCAAATGAATATTTTTTCCAAATAAAACTACCATTAAAAATAAAGTAACATTTCTCAAAATTTACCATAATATTTGAATAGTAAAGCAAAAGCATTTAAAAGAATTCAATAAACTACTTGTTCACAATCACCATAATTTATATTCCACTTGTCATTAATAATTAAATCAATTCCCACTAGCATCCACCGTACCACCGCATCCGACTCCTCATCTGTAAAAGAATGTAATAATATGGGATGAGTTACACCAGCTCAGTGGGGACATGCTTGTCTAAATTAAAGGCAGCATGTAGAGCAAGACAAATATCACAACATGGCAAGTAAATAAACTTTTCCTCCTGGCCAGTAAATTTTAAGCACGGCGGGCATACCCTAGGATCGAACTTTGGACCCTTGGAGGTCCCTGACTAGTTCTCATGTATAGATCATAGATCACAACAGGTCTCATGCATAGATCAAAGATCACAGCAAGTAATTTCATAAAACATTTTCCCATGACACATTGCATCAATTCATCAATCACTTCACATAAAACATTTAATAAAGACAAACACGTAAAAAAATCCCCACCTTAATAGTTGAAAAACCTTGAATGCGTTGATGCATGGATGCACTACAGTATATCCGAATTCTCATATCTTCATCTTCTATTTCCATAACACTATGTGTCTCGAAGTCCTCATTATCTAATATATAAATTTAGTAAATGGTTCAATACTATTATCTTCCTTACCTTTAATTATTAAAATAATTAAATGATCGAAATGAAAGAGATTAGAGAAAATTATTTGACATGATTTGAATGTAGAAGTTCATTCTATAACTCATTGAAGAAAATACAATAATGTATTGGACTTGAAGAATTCAAAACATCAAGTTTAAAAGGGGACATTTTAGAAAACCTCTAAGTACTAGACATGTTAAATTTACTATTTCTCAACAAATATAAGACCAAATGATCATTAATTTTAATTGTAAATAATAAGGACTGAAATAAGTAGGACATATGGATTTCATAAAATTCCAAGTTGTATAACTATAGGTTTCTCCTTTTGAAACTGAAATTGCATAAGTAGTCAAACCTGCATAGATGTACAAGAATTACAACATTTTCAAAAATCAGATCATTTGAACACCATTAGCTATATGAATTAAATCCTTAAAGCAGAATCAATGTAAATCGTTGGTCTTTAAAAGATGGATAGATAATAAACTTTTAAATGAAATACACTTTGGATTGAATTGAAAATTTTATTGTAGATGAAAACACACATATTACACAATCTGGAAAATTTTCATAAATTTCGGAAACATATAAATAATTATTTGAATTTTGGAATCAGTCACGATAAACATTTCAAATTCTACGAAGAAGGAATATAAAAATCATATTAAATCGTGTAAAACTTGGTTTATAGTGAAATTATTACAGAATCTCAAATATACTGTAAAGAATAACATATTAAAGTTTTATAAATTTTAGAGGTCGGTAAATATTATTTTTAATATTTTCTAAATCAGAAGTGTTTAACCTGTAGATTTAGGGCTAGAAGGAATATAAAAATCATATAAAATTCTATAAAACTCCGATTGACTTGAAACTTTAACAGAATGTTAAGAAGACATCCAGGGACAACATACTAAAATTTCATGGAATTAAGAGATGTATAAATATGAATTGAATTTTGAATGGAAAAACATGAATACCTTTAAGATCAAATTGTCTCTTTGTTATGACTGAAATAGGATATGAAAGAAGATGATTTTCATGGAATTTGGTTGCTAGAAAATCATGATGTTCATAGATGAATATCAAAGGGTTTTGGAAGAGCCGGTGAATTTAGGATTTCTATTCCTCAAAAGAACGTAGAATTTGAGTTTGATTAGGTTTAGGAAACTTATATATATATATATATATTATATTTTGTAATGGGCTCAACAACTTAATGAGCTTATATCAACATATAAAATACATTATATCATAAAATTCAAATTAATTTATAATGCTCTCTTATTAATATTATATTTTAATTATTTATTAAATTTTGTATCTTAAAATTTGGGGATATTACAGAATGGGCTTGGGTCAATTGTGGCCCATGGTCAATTAAAGTTGACTCGGTAGAAATTTTCCGTCAAAACTAACGGGCCACAGCACGAGTTATGCACGTGCCCGTTATGTCAGACTATGTTTATTTACAACCCAACCCTCTAATATAAAAATCATTTATCTCTCATCCACATACACAACTTACAACCCAACCCAACCTTCAATTATTTAAACATTTATTAGTGACACCAACCCAACCTTTAAAATATTTCTTTTCTCATTATTTATAATTGAATATTATATATAATCATTTTTTGAAAACGTAAGAAATATATAAAAAAATATTTTATATTCTAAATTCGATATTTATAATAAGAACTTTTTTACCATACACTTAAATTATGCTACAAACACAATAATGAAATTTAAATACAATATTTAAAAACGAAATTAAAAAACAACTAGTCAAACTACAAATAGATGTGTAACGCCCCGTTTTAAAATGTTGTTTGGGCGCTACTTACATTAGAAAATGTCCCTCTCAATAATAATAAAGATAAATAAAATCAGGAAAAACTTGGAAATATTTTCCCATAAAACATTGTTATGAAATATGAATTCTTTGGAAAATGCAGCGGAAACTATTTTCTTGAAATTTCTTTCTTTACAGACACCTTTTTAATACATTGAAAAGAGCGATAGAATAAACATTTACGTAAATAAACATATTTGGAATTTGTAAAAATATAACTCTTTATTAAAATCTTCTATGACCTTAATAATATCGGCTACCGGCATTCACTGCTCGCATGCCACGTCCTGGGTACTTTAAGCTGAAAACATTTTTACACATAGGGGTGAGTTCCAGAAATCACTCAGTGGGGTTCATTTGTACGGTGGAGGGGATACATTTTGTACACGTAGCCATATCATGAAAACAAATCACATTATGGACTCCCGAGTAGTCCCTTGCAAACCGTCTTGGATAGATATCCGAAGAAAATCTATCAGGGCCCCAAGCCGACCCTATGGGTTTTTATACCCTTGTTGCTAGGTTTCCGAAGAATACCCCTGTTGCTGGGTTTCCGAAGAATACCCCTATAGATGGGTTTCCGAAGAATACCCTACTTGGCGTAGAAAGCGCATGCGCAGTTAAGTGTTTCACATAATGTTTCTCACATAACACATAGTACACGTTATTCACGTTCACGTAAGTTCATATAATTCACGACAATACAAAAAGAAGTAAATCCTTTGCCATGTATTGGTTTCTAAAGAAACCCTCTGGTACGGGTATTATCCCGACTTTTCGTCATATGAAATCAATTACATTTGTATTCCTTGAAATTGTTAACCTTTGAAACCATTTAATTACTCGAAAATCAATCATATAATAATGATGTTCAACTTGAAATCAACTCTACATAAATACTGAATTTAAAGGCATATAATGCATAAAGTTTCATATAATGATTTGTACAAATAGAAACACATTTATTTGATAAGATTTTTACCCCCACCTTGGATATTACTCGATCTTGTTCAAAAGTTCGTTCGTTCAGTACACGTTCCTACTCTTGTTCCTTGTTCGTTTCTCCTACAATTATTAGGAGTCAGCTTAGTCTCTATCTTAAATATCTATAAAAGATATACAATATTAAATTCCTAAGATACGATAATAATCGAAGATTCTAGGATAAAGGTATAACTAAATAAACTAGGGTTAAAATGCAATTTCTGCATAAATCTGGGGTCATTGTGCATTATAACATAAATTCAGGGACTGAAAAGCAATGATCTATAAACTGCAGGGACTGAACTCCAATAATTAAAAGTGCAGGGTTTAAATGATAATTAAAGTAAAACTTGGGAATTTGCAAGAAGGTCCCTGGACAAAGTCCAATTTTCAAGCTGAACCCCTAACCCTCCAATCCCCCTACCCCACGGCTGCCCAGCCACCTGACCACCGCCTGCCGCCATCCAACCCTCTGCCGGGGACTGGCCCGTCGTCGACGCACAGCCTGCACGGCGGTGCCACTCACAGCGGCGCCTCCTCCCCCCGCAAGCCCACAACACACGCACACACACACCCTCACACCAACACACACACGCAGAACATAACACACGCACACACAGCACAACACTCATGCACTCACACACAACACACACGCACTCACACATGCAGCAGCGCCGCCGCTGCACCTCCTACCCATGCACGGCGCCGCCGTAACCCAACGGCAGCGGCAGTGGTGTTCCAGTAGCAAGAGAGAGAGAGAGAGAGAGAGAGAGAGAGAGAGAGAGAGAGAGAGAGAGAGAGAGAGAATTTAGATCGGAAAATAGAGAAAAATCGTGACTTTGGATCAAACAATCGAAAACATCAAGCAAGAAAACAGATTTAAATCAAGACTTTACCCTTGTTGATCTTGGGGAAGGAATTACAATCTGCAGAAGGAAAAAGAAATGAGGAAGAGAAGTGATGATCCCCCCCTTGTGCAGATATTTAGACACGTGTGATTCAGTGGAAGAAGAGTTGTGATGACAAGTCTCACTCTCAAGGAAATGGGCTGAATTATTTGGGCTCGTTTTTGGGCTTCCAATTAATTTTACTTGGGCTGAATTTATTCATGTTTGGCTCATCTTTAATTTGGGCCAAGGAGAACAGAATTGGGCTTGCAAACAATCATTCTTGGACTAAATTCTATGTATATATATCAATTACTTGTATTTATTTGGGATGTTATAAGATGCATGAAATACTAAATTACACATTATCATAAATTTCATAAATTTTGATAAATTTTTTATATTTTTTTATAGGAAATGATAAAAATTCGATGAGAAAACGATATAATTTAAGATTGTGAGGAAATCAAGCTCTTCAAATTGTGTTTGAAAATTTATCAATATTGGACTCTATTTATAGAGAAAAAAATCATAAATTTTGATAAATTTTTTGTATTTTTTTGATACACATTATCTTCAATATCAACAATCTAAATTATATCCACAAAAAATATATGTAACAAATAAGATTGTGACATTTGTCACAATCCAATAAAGTGACATTATGGTTAAGTTGACCAACCCAAGATCAGCTGACCGATTGGGTTGGCAACAATTAATTATGTTTTTTTTTTTCTTTCTCTTTGTCTTATTTGGGTTGGGTTGGGGAGAGTTACCAATAAACATAGTCTCAATTCAGACACAATCAAACTGGGTCCACATCGCACACCTTTTGCCCACAAATTGAATTTGGAACCCTAATCGCACCTCAAAATCGCACCCCAAATCCCTAAATTCCCCAGTCAAATTCCTAAATCGCACCCAAGTCTGCAAGTGTAATATCCCCAAATTTTAAGATATAAAATTTAATAAATAATTAAAATATAATATTAATAAGAGAGCATTATAAATTAATTTGAATCTTATGATATAATAAATTTTTATGTTGAAATAAGCCCATTAAGTTGTTGAGGCCCATTACAAAATAGAATACATTTATAAGTTTCCTAAACCTAATCAAACTCAAAATCTACGTTCTTTTGAGGAGTAGAAATCCTAAATTCACCGGCTCTTCCAAAACCCTTTGATATTCATCTATAAAATCATGATTTTCCAGCAACCAAATTCCATGAAAATCATCTTCTTTCATATCCCGTTTCAGCCATAACAAAGGGACATTTTGATCTTCAAAATAAAGGTATTCATGTTTTTTCTATTCAAAATTCAATTCATATTTATACATCTCCGAATTCCATGAAATTTTAGTATGGTGTCCCTGGATGTCTTTTAATATTCTATTAAATTTTCAAGTCAATCGGAGTTTTATATTATTTTATATGATTTTTATATTCCTTGTAGCCCTAGATCTACTTGTTTAACGTTTCTGATTTAGAAATCTTTGAAATAATATTTATCGACCTCCGAAATTTATAAAACTTTAATATGTTATTCTTTACAGTATGTTTGAGATTCTGTAAAAATTTCACTTTAAATCGAGTTTTACACGATTTAATATGATTTTTATATTCCTTCTTCGTAGAATTTGAAATGTTTATCGTGACTGATTCCAAAATTCAAATAATTATTTATATGATTCCGAATTTTATGAAAATTTTCCAAATTGTGTAATATGTGTGTTTTCATCTACAATAAAATTTTCAATTCAATCCAAAGTGTATTTCATTTAAAAGTTTATTATCTATCAATCTTTAAAGACCAACGATTCACATTGATTCTGCTTTAAGGATTTAATTTATATAGCTAATGGTCTTCAAATGATCTAATTTTTGAAAATGTTCTATATTTACAAGTCATCTATATTCTGGAAAAGTTTCAAAATAAAAATATTTAAATTTCTCAAGATATTTGATTTTTCTTCTACAGCTATGCAGATTTGACTATTTATGCAATTTGAGTTTCAAAAGGGGGAAACCTGTAGTTATACAACTTGGGATTTTATGAAATTTATATGTCATACTTATTTCACTCCTTATTATTTAAATTTAAAATTAACGATCATTTGGTCTTATATTTGTTGAGAAATAAATATTTCAAGTAACATTACGTAAGTAAATTTAACATGTCTAGTTAGAGGTTTTTTTAAATTGTCCCCTTTTAAACTTGATGTTTTGAATTCTTCAAGTCCAATACATTATTGTATTTTCTTCAATGATTTATAGAATAAACTTTTACATTCAAATCATGTCAAATAATTTTCTCTCCAAAAGTCTTATGTTCGATCTTAAAAATAATCTCTTTCATTTCGATCATTTAATTATTTTAATAATTAAAGGTAAGGAAGATAATAGTATTGATCCATTTACTAAATTTATATATTAGATAATGAGGACTTCGAGACACATAGTGTTATGGAAATAGAAGATGAAGAAATGAGAATTCTGATATACGGTCTTGCATCCATGCATCAACGCATTCAAGGTTTTTCAACTATTAAGGTGGGGATATTTTTTTTACGTGTTTGTCTTTATTAAATGCTTTATGTGAAGTGATTGATGAATTGATGCAATGTGTCATGAGAAAATGTTTTATGAAATTACTTGTTGTGATCTTTGATCTATGCATGAGACTTGTTGTGATCTATGATCTATACATGAGAACTAGCCGGGGACCTCAGAGGTCCAAGGGTCCAAAGTTCGATCCTCGGGTATGCCCGCCGTGCTTAGAATTTACTGGTCAGGAGGAAAAGTTTATTTACTTGCCATGTTGTGATATTTGTCTTGCTTTGCATGTTGCCTTTAATTTAGACAAGCATGTCCCCACTGAGCTAGTGTAGCTCATCCCATATTATTACATTCTTTTACAGATGAGGAGTCGGATGCGGTGGTACGGTGGATGCTAGTGGGAATTGATTTAATTATTAATGACAAGTGGAATATAAATTATGGTGATTGTGAACAAGTAGTTTATTGAATTCTTTTAAATGCTTTTGAATTGTTAACCTTTCGCTTTTCTATTTAAATATTGTGGTAAATTTTGAGAAATGTTACTTTATTTTTCATGGTAACTTTATTTGGGAAAAAAATATTTATTTGAGTTGCTTTCGCTAAATGTTTTATTAAATCTATGATTAAATGTTTTGCTAAATGATTTTGAGAATAATCTATATAATTTTGTTTTTTTTTTTAAATGGGTATTTATGTTTTATGGGCTCACATCCCTTTTCTTATGGTCAAAAATTGTGTTATCATTTACTTTCAAAAAGTTGGCGTGTGACAGCAAGCAAGCCCTAATCCTCAAGAACGAACCTAAATGTCACAAACCCTAACTCAAATACAGTGTACGGAGGAGCAAAATCGAGATGGTGAAAAATCACGCTGGTGGAAAAAATGGTTAGTATTCTAACACCCTGAAGTCAAATACTAGTTTATATGCATGTTTGATATATTTCATGAGTTTTGGGAAACTGAATTCACTATATCTGTAAGCGATGTTTCAACTGTTTTTGGAATGTTTAAAATTCAAAATCGACTTTTTTAAAATGTTTGGTTTTTTCTGTCCTCATTATGTAAGCTCTTGTTTAATGTAGTGGCAGAATGTAGTGGGTAAGTGTTTGTCTCAACATCCAGTGTTAGTTTAATAAACATGTGGTCCTGTTTTTTGATTTTTGTGAAAGAGCCATTATTTAGTATTTTTCTTCTGAATTTCTGTTTATAACTTTTGTTTAGGGTTTTCTTGTTTGTTTAGTGAGCCAATTGTTTAGTGTAATTGCATTGTTTAATATTTAATTGTTTGCGGTCCTGTTTGTTACTTTTAAGAAAGTGCTGCAATTGTTTAGTGTTCTATACTGTTTAGGGTTTAGGGTTTAAATTACAATTGTTTGTGTTCTATATTGTTTAGTGAAACTGTTTATTTCACACCTATTGTGTTCTATAAACTGATCCATGTTTATAAACTGTTTAGTGTTCTATATTTGTTTGTGTAGTGTTCCTTATGAATTTCATATGTCAAAATTGCAGAAAAAAATGGTGGTGGGAGTAATAACCTTTCTGAAATGGGTGGGGGTTTACCTAGGCACAAGGGGAAAAAAGTCTTAGAACCCTACATAGATGATACACCCTTAGAGGATATATAACATATCATTGAGAATACAACTGATTGGGGTTGGATGGGGTGAATCCTGAGGAATATGGGTGTTTCAATGAGCCTGAGGGTTCAAATATAGACTTAGAACCTGAGTCTAGTGATGAGCCTTTTGATCCTAATTGCATAAGTGAATCTGATGATGCTCTTGATGATTTTCTATTTGAAGAGAACATAGACCAAGACATTGAGTGGATGGGCATGGATAGACAAATTGAAAGTAGGAATAGGGGGGAGGATTCTGATTCTGCCTCTGAGTTAGAAGACTCTAAGGCAGAATTTAATAGTGACATGGGATCAAATATAGATGAATGTGAAGTTAACCATACCTTTAGGTCTTCTAAAGTGTTTAATCCAGATTTTAAGATAGAAATGAAGTTCACTGATAAGAAACAGTTCAAGGAGGATGTGTACTCTCATGGTGTAAGGGAAAGAAGGGATTTAAAAATAACAAAAAATGAGGCTAAAAGGGTATATGCTAGGTGTTTGGGGATGGGGTGTAAATGGCAAATAAATTGTCTTAAGATGGTGGGGGAAGAGTCATGGCAGATTAGGACTTACAATCCTGAGCATTCTTGTGCCACTAACTACAAATTAAAAAACATGACTTCAACATGGTTAGCCAAGTATTATCTTGAATCTTGGAGGGATGATCCAAATAGAACATCTAAGGGCTTTAGGAGGCATGCAATGAAAGAGTTTAATTGCAACATTTCCAAACAATAAGCATATAGGCAAAATTGACAGCCTTAAAGTGTGTTCAGGGTACTAATGATCAACTTCAATATGCTAAATTGTGGGACTATGCACATGCACTTAGGCAAAAAAACCCTGGCTCAACTATTGTAATGGGTGTTGAGGACACTGGTAGCTCAAGTGGAAACACATTTAAGAGGTTATACATATGTTTCCAAGGTCTAAAAGTGGGGTTTCAAGCTGGGTGTAGACCTTGTGTAGGGGTGGATGGTTGTCACCTTAAGGGTCCAAATGGTGGTGTATTGCTCACAGCAGTAAGAATGGACCCTAACAACCAAATATACCCAATAGCCTGGGCTGTGGTGGGAAGTGAAACTAA
This sequence comes from Scutellaria baicalensis, assembly GCA_005771605.1. Lineage (NCBI taxonomy): Eukaryota > Viridiplantae > Streptophyta > Magnoliopsida > Lamiales > Lamiaceae > Scutellaria > Scutellaria baicalensis. The sequence continues at coordinate 4,165,096 of CM016729.1, forward strand.
GGATAATTGGATTTGGTTCCTGGAGCTTTTAAAGGCAGATTTAAACATAGAAAGACATAATATGTGGACTTTTATGTCTGATAGGCAGGAATGACTAATACCTGCATTTGAGATGGTTCTTCCTGGGTTAGACAATAGGTTTTGTGTGAAGCATATGCATGAGATTATGAAGCTTGCTGGTTTTAGAGGGGCTAGCTTCAAAAATCTTATGTGGACTGCTGCTAGGGCCAGTACTGTGGCTGAATTTGGTGTTGTAATGAGGAAAATAGAGGAGTTGGATCATGTATGTTTCACTTGGCTTCAAGAGAGACCAGCAATGCAGTGGAGTAGGTCACACTTTTCACCATACTCTAAGTGTGATATACTCACAAATAACATGTGTGAGTCTTTCAACTCCACCATTTTAGAAGCTAGAGAGAGACCCATCTTGACCATGTTAGAATGGATTAGAGAATACATGATTACTATGCTACAAGAGAATAGAGATAGGGCAGAAAGACTTTGAGAATGGAGAAAGGTGTGTCCCAAGATCAGAAAAATCATGCAAAGTAGGAAGGAAAGAGTGAAGGAGTGCATTCCACTGAAGGCCAATGATTGGAAGTATGAGGTGTCAGTCTGTGATAGAGGAAGATATGATGTGGATTTGAAGGCATATACATGCTCATGCAGGGCCTGGGAATTACAAGGCATTCCTTGCAAGCATGGGATGAGTGCTATTCTTGCACAGGCCTGGATCCAGAGGATTATGTACATGAGTACTACACTATGGAGAAATACAATGCAGTTTATGAATCTGCTATTCTTCCTATGGATGGTCCTGAGCTGTGGAAGACAACATGATACATTCCACCTATGCCTCCCAACTTTGGTAAGAAAATAGGTAGGCCAAGCAGACTTAGAAGAAGAGTGCAAATGAAGAATCAAGCAAGAAAAAGAAGTTGAGGACACTGCCAAGACAGAAGCCAGTGGTCCATTGTAGCTTCTGCCATAGAGAAGGTCACAACAAGACAAGCTGCCTATGGAAACAATTTGCTGAAGAATTCCTTGAGGATGAAGGAGTGTTAATGGGTGAAAGTGATCATGTAAGCTCCAATTTTAAATTTCAATTTTACTGCATTTTGCTTCATGCACCAATGTTTAAGTATATATTCTGTTTTGTCATTTAGGAACAAACTGTGGATGAAGAACTCAACCATGTAAGCTTTCTTTTTTAAACTTCAATTTTAATACATTTTGTATCATACTCCAATTCTTAAGTATATCTTATGTTTATTCATCTAGGAACAAACTGTGAATGAAGAACTCAATCCAAGTTCTTCCCTGCTAGACATCTTAACCCAACCAGATGGTTTTCCCAGCCTACCAGCTACTCAAGTAGATCATATCAGTTATAATGTAAGTACATACTTGATGTGTTGACATTTTTTTAATTCCTTTTTCCTTACCATTATGTTATGCATGTGTGTTAGATTCCTATTAAACCACTACCACCTATTTTCCCAGGAAGAGTGAACATCAGAGCACCAGCTCCAATGACATGTAGTCCAAGTGAATATGTGTCAAGGATTCTGTTGAAACCAAACTCAACATCCAGTGCTCCTGTGATCAAGAAGGGAGGTAAAAGGTTTATAAGTCTTTCAACTTTAAGCAAAGGAAAGGATAAGGGTGAGGGCAAGTAGTTGATTGTGTTTATGGTTTTCGTGTACATTGAAGTCTGAAATTTGGGTTAGTAGTGGATTGTGTTTATGGTTATCTGATGAAGGTTTCTGTTTTAGCACCTAATGACTTTTGTTACTTATGATTTGGAAGTCATACCTTGTAATGAGAGTTTCTGTTTTGGCATACTTTGTAATGAGAGTTTATGTTTTGGCAATCCTTTTGTTTCATTCTCCTTCTGTTTATTTATTTCACATTTTATGTTATGCAATAGTTATGGTTTAGGGTGGACTATTTCATTGAAAACAGTAGTCATTAAGTGAAAAATAGCTCATAGGCTATTACATGATGTAGATGAAAACAATAGTCTATTACCTAACCATTTGTGCACTACATAGATACAAGCCAGTGAAACCAAACACATTTTCAGATTTTTCTTCTTCTCCAATTCTGAACTTTAATTGAACTCATTTGGACTTCAGCCTTTAGTTGCATTGTTTCACCCTTTAGCGGGTGATACGTAGAAAATTGAACTCATTTGGACTTCAACCTTTAGTTGCATTGTTTCTCTCCAACCCACTCTAGAGAGAGAATTATTTTAATAGATTAGTTTTTTTTCTTATGGATTATTATTCTACTTTCATGGATTCGATTTCAAGGATGCTTGGATAATTATTCAATTCCGGTTAGCAGGGATGTTTGAACCCATATATTTATTTATGTTTTGATTAATTCGGTTTCCCCTTCTCGATGTTTGATTGAATTGATTATGCTAGCTGTGTTGAATTATTTCGATTATTGATGCTTGATTTAGATTGATCACCTAGGTTAAGTGTTTGATAATTGATTGCTAGAATCTTAAATCATGAATCCTAATTGTTGTGGTTTAATTTTCATTGGTAGTAAACTAGAGGTCGTGCATCTCTAGGGTAGCATAATCCTAGATTATCAAATCGAGCTTATGTATTTGGAGTCTAGTTCATCCTATCGTCTTGGTGATTAATGCATTTGATGAATTAAATCTAGAGAGCTTATTCTAGGTTGTTCAATTGAATATGGTTAATTAGTGATCTTATCCTAATTTAACTAATCTTAAGAGATGATTCGGTTTAATAGAGGTTGTTGTTAGACTAGGGGTGATAATTCCATGATAATCTGAGAGAGGGGATAACATTGATTAAGGCGTAATTGATATTGAGGGATAACTGAACTGTTGACTGGAATGTTTTCTTATCAATTAATCTCCGTTTAATCTGTTTTCTAGATCTTTAGTAATTTTTAGTTTAATTATCAATCAATCTGATAACCCCCATATTTCTTGTTTCTTTGAATTTAGACATAAGTAAACATAATTGAATTGTCAATCTCCGTGGGATTAACTCTTACTTGCCTTAACTACCAGTTGGTTAGGATAGGGAAGATTAATTAATTTTATCGCGTCGCGACAGCGCGGTCAAATTTTGGCGTCGTTGCCGGGGAGTGATTTGAATTAAATTGTGTCATCTTGTGTCTTTTTCTGTTTTGATTTGAAAAAAAAATCAAAAAAAAAGAAGTGTTCAATTTTGAATTTTGATTCAATTTTACTATTTTCAAGTTTGCTCTGTTGTGCTCTGTTTCTCACACTGGACACCTAGTGTGAACTGATTCTTCCAGTGTCGTTTTGTGCAGTTTGTGTTCTGCAAATTTTAGGTGCTTTGAGGATCTTTTGCAAGTTGACGATTTGTATCAAAGTGGGAAATGACTGCAAATCAAACGTTGAAGGAATTGGCTATTGCATTTACTCCTCAATCGTTTTGCATTAAGTTTCCTTATTTTGATGAGAATGCATATTTTGAGCTTACCTATGATTTCATACGCTTATTACCTTCTTTTCATGGCTATGCAGATGAGGACCCATATAGATTCTTGAAAGAATTTAATTTTGTTTGCTCAAGTATGAAACCTTCAAGAGTGACCGACAATCAAATTAAGTTGAGGGCTTTTATATTCTCAGTGAAGGACTCAACAAAGGATTGGTTGCTTTATTTGTCAGAGTCTGTCACCACATGGGCCGAGATGGAGAGATTATTCTTAGAGAGATATTTTCCTCCATCTCGAGTAATCTATATACGAAAGAAGATTTATGGTATAATGCAAATACATGGAGAGTCTTTTATGAGTATTGGGAGCGTTTTGAAAGACTGGTGGCAAGTTGTCCACAACATCAAATATCTGAAGCACTCTTAATCCAATACTTTTATGAAGGACTCGTGGGTGGAGAGAAGTATGATTGATGTAGCAAGTGGAGGATCGATAGCCGATGTAACTCTAAAAGTAGCACAAAGACTTATTCTTAAGATGGCTATGAGTTCATGGCAATTTGGTTTTCCACAAATGGAATCATACATCAATATGGAGGATCCGTCTATTTTGCCAAGTGAGAAGCAGCTGGAAGAGTCGAAAAAGCCTGCAGAAATTCTGAAAAACGAAGAAGATGAATATTCTGCCGAACAGTCAGACACTGGGCCTCCAGTGTCGAAACAATTATCCAGTGTCAAAACTCCAGAATCTGCACAGGTAAAAGATGAATTTTCTGAAAAATGTCCTATTAACTTGGTTCGTTTCCCTTCCAGGTTAGCACGGGCAGCGAAAGAAGAGCTCAAAAAGCCAGAGGAAATTCTGAAAATTAATGAAGAAATGAATTATGCCTCACTGGCAAATGTCAAATTGTTGAAGTACTCAATTTTGGAGGACAAAAGAAAGCATATTGAAGAAGTATTCATAATAGATGAAGTGCAAACACCTTCTCAAGCACTTCCCATCAATTTTTCAAAGTTGAAAACCATAAAAAGGAGAAAGCTCAATGGGGGGACAAACATTGTAGTTTCTAATGTGTCATCTCGAAGACCACTTCCAAAACCTCCTTGGTGATCAAGTGACATATATTCCATACTATTATTTTTTCTCTCATTTCTTTGCATGTTGGATCTTGTGTTATCTTTATTTTATGTTTTGATTTGTGTTGCTTGGGGATAAGCAAGATTCAAGTATGGGGAGATGGGGAATGTTGCATAATTGAGAAAGTGTGGAATAGATTGCATATCTTGCATGTAGTTGCATTTAGGTTCATGTAGTGGCATAGGTTGTTCCTTTTCTTTTAGTTAGATTGCATGTTTAATTGCTTTAGCACGTTTAAATATCATTTGCATTTGCATATAAATGAAAAAAAACAAAACAAATTGGAAAATGAAAAAAATGAAAAAAAAAAGTTTTGAGTAAGTGAGCTTGCAATGATGATTTGAGTGTTATTGATTTTATTTTTTTGGAATTCGTTTATGTTGGACCAGGTGTTGTTGAGCATTGCTTTCTGTTGGTTAAAATTGCTAAATGTCGTCTCTAGAAATTACTGTTAGGAAGGACAACATTGGTTTGAGAATTAATCTATGATTGTGAGTTGATTTGCTTTGCTTACTCATGTCTTGAGATATGCTTTTAATTCCTTGATGGAAGTAGTCTAAATTGAAATTTATGAAAGTTTGATCACTTTTGATGAACCCCTTGGTTGGAAAAAAATTATGGGTATGGAGAAAAGGTAATGAGTTGAAAAAAAAATTGAGATTGGAAAAGATGATGGAGGTGTGGAATCAGCTGTCTACTCTTAAGGGTCTGTGTTTGAAAGTTAGAATGTGAAAAAAAAAATCGCAATAAACGGACTAACCTAAGAGTAGTGTGGAGCTGCCAACCCCATCCAAAAAAAAAAAAAAAAAGATGAGAAGTCATCATCGTCTATGAAAAAAAAAAAGTGAAAACGAAAAAGTAAAAAAAAAAAAAGAGAAAAAATTGGAGTGAAAGGGGTGACTCAGTATGTGTGAAGTCTTAACGAATTTTGATTTAAATGAAGGAAATCATAAAAGGAGTTGAAGTGTGTTGATTGATGTGGGTAGTGGAGTAGATTGATCAATTGTCTTATGACAATTTTGATTTCCGATGTCCTGCCTAAATTTGTGATTTCTTGAGATAGTTGCATTTAGTCCAACATGTTTTTGCTTACGTATGCTTTGTTGGACATGAATTTGAATTCCCACGAGTGTTAGTAAGGATTTGAGCAAGCGATACTCTCTTTCATTTTTGATCTCCCATATGCTTTAATTCTTTGTTGCTTGAGGACAATCAATAGTTTAAGTGTGGAGGGATTTGATAGGTAGAAAATTGGTGCATTTTATTGTGGTTTGATTTGAGATTTTATAATCTTTTATGTGATTGAATGCACCGTTTTCATATCTACATATGTTTTTTGTATCAAAATACTTCATATATCATTTTTACTGTTATTCAAGAATTTTGGAGTATATTTTGTTCAAGAGATATGTTCATGGGCTGAGAAATGAAGGCAATCGAAGTTGGGGCAGTTTTGGCCCAGAAGCCCGTCACATTGGATCACCCAGTGTCAGCCCAGTCTGCCAATGTGATACGTCTGCAGCCCAGCCCAGCGAGATTGTGTACGAGATTTTGGGCTGGAATAGGGTTAAGCCCATCTCCAAAAGGGTTAAAAAGATATGTTCACACACATAATTAGGGAGAGATCTTTCTTTTTTTTCTCTCCAAGCCACTCTAGAGAGAGAATTATTTTAATAGATTAGTTTTTTTTCTTATGGATTATTATTCTACTTTCATGGATTCGATTTCAAGGATGCTTGGATAATTATTCAATTCCGGTTAGCAGGGATGTTTGAACCCATATATTTATATATGTTTTGATTAATTCGGTTTCCCCTTCTCGATGTTTGATTGAATTGATTATGCTAGCTGTGTTGAATTATTTCGATTATTGATGCTTGATTTAGATTGATCACCTAGGTTAAGTGTTTGATAATTGATTGCTAGAATCTTAAATCATGAATCCTAATTGTTGTGGTTTAATTTTCATTGGTAGTAAGCTAGAGGTCGTGTATCTCTAAGGTAGCATAATCCTAGATTATCAAATCGAGCTTATGTATTTGGAGTCTAGTTCATCCTATCGTCTTGGTGATTAATGCATTTTATGAATTAAATCTAGAGAGCTTATTCTAGGTTGTTCAATTGAATATGGTTAATTAGTGATCTTATCCTAATTTAACTAATCTTAAGAGATGATTCGGTTTAACAGAGCTTGTTGTTAGACTAGGGGTGATAATTCCATGATAATCTGAGAGAGGGGGTAACATTGATTAAGGCGTAATTGATATTGGGGGATAACCGAACTGTTGACTGGAATGTCTTCTTATCAATTAATCTCCGTTTAATCTGTTTTCTAGATCTTTAGTAATTTTTAGTTTAATTATCAATCAATCTGATAACCCCCATATTTCTTGTTTCTTTGAATTTAGACATAAGTAAACATAATTGAATTGTCAATCTCCGTGGGATTGACTCTTACTTGCCTTAACTACCAGTTGGTTAGGATAGGGAAGATTATTTAATTTTATCGTGTCGCGACAGCACGGTCAGCTGGCCAAATTCTCCTTTCAGTTGAGCCATTTTGTTGCCTAAATTAGTTGTAGGCATAGTCGGTTTGGTAGGTTCGTCAATCCATTCAAAAAAATTGCACCCATTCTCCGACAACGAATCGGGGCAAGTTCTGAAATCGGCAGCCTTCACTTCCAACTTGCCCGGAAACTCGAACTCTAGCAAACTTTCCACATTTGCAGCGTTTTGTTCCTGAAGTGTATGAATGGGTAGATGAAGACATAACTTCTTTATGTGGTAGATTTGATTTTGAGTTGTATTCATGAGTTGTTGGTGTGGCTGTATAATTAGGATGTGTTTGGTGGCAGTTGTGGAAGTGAAAACCCAGGAAAATCGAATTAGGGAAACAAATTTCCCCCCAAAAATTCACTTAACGTTTTCCGTCCATCAAACTAACGGAGAGGGCTGTTACTGGACTTTTTGGGGCTGTTTCTGAAACTATCGGGCCAATCTTGGCCCTGACCCATTCCTACAGGGCCAGATTTGATATTAAATCAAAATTTAATTAGAAATTTATATCTCTCATATAATATGCCTAAATTAATATTGTAATTAAATATCATTTTTCTTCTCGATATATGTGTTATATTATTTTTTTTAATTATTTATATTAATATAATATAAACATCATGAACATAGAAAAATAAAAGTTTAGTTTTTAACTATTAATATTAGTTTATACATTTTAGATAAAGAATACACAATATTAATTAAAAAAAGTTAGTTTGGTCTCAATTAAAAAAAATGTTTAGTGTTAAAAAGTAACTTTTAATTTAAAAAATTGTAATTTACTTGCTATAACAATTTAAATTTGTAATTCACCTGTTATAGTAGGTCAGAGGACTAAGAATGACAAATTTCAAACAAAGAGGACTAAAAATCAAAAATTAAATAATTAAATATAAAGGACCAAAAATCTGAGTTAAATTTATAGGACCAAAAAACTTTTTTTTCAAATTGAGACCAAACTAACTTTTTCTAATTAATATTGTGTAGTCTTTATCTAACATGTTTAAACTAATATTAATAATTAAAAAATAAACCGTTATATTTCTATGTTGAGGATGTTTATATTATTAATATTAATAATTAATAAACAACTATAAGCCATATATCGAGATGAAAAATGATATATAATTACAATATTAATTTAGGTCATTTATAAGTTAAAAGATTAAATGTTAAAGTCAGAACATATAGGTTACTTCGCAAAAGTAACCTGAAAACCAGGGTGCACATACAAAATTTTTTATTTACCAAAAGATAAAGGATAAAATTGTCAATACCAAAATAATGGGTAAAATTACCAAAACCGAAAAGCTTATGGGTAAAAAAATAATTAATTCGAATTGAAAATTCTGAACAAGTTGAGACATCAAAATTGCCTTCATTCCAAAACAAATCCTTGTAATTGTCTTTACTCCCAAAATAAAAACATGCCCTCTCAATAAGCAAAACTAGGAGAGCACAATAACATAAAACACACAACAACCATCATATGAGACCTCATGCATGTTCCAAACAATTCTAACACCAAAAAAAAAAAAAAATTCTACACTTAAGATTATATTAAGTAATATATTCATTATGTAATAGTATATTTCTTTCATGGCTCAGCTAATTGCCTTGGACTTGAATCTGAGGATGGATGATATGGTGGTGATGCCATGGCTGATGAAACTGAACCACCTCCCATGTCCTTTGTTTTGTGTAGGAGAAATGTTCCGCTTATAATCGTCACGAAACCACACAGTTCCGTTACTATCTGCGACGTTTTTTGGTTGTCCCATTCCTACATTTTAACGAGATGAAACATAGAGTGAAATCGTGACGTTTTAGAGAAGTAAAAATATTTTCTAAAGTGTGTGTGTGCAGTGGCAAATCCAGAATTTTTATTTAAGGGTCGTCCCAACTATTAAATAAAATATAATACGCAACAATTCAACAAAATAAAATCATAAATTAGTAGCAAATTTGATAATGTTAATTTATTACATTATAAATAACATCTAAAATTAGTAACTGTATTTGTATTAAGCGACACTATCAACATCAAAAAACTAAATAACACAATTAGGTTATTTCTATTATAAGACTTTTTTTTTTCCCATTTGTACATTACAAATATTATATAGAAGAGATAAAATAAATTACCTAGTATGCTAACTACAAATCAATATTAATCTATGCAACAATTGTAACTCACATAAATAATGATTAAATAATCAATTAATCATATGATAAAAGACTGAGATTCATAACTTTCTCAATCATTTCATACTTCATTAAATTAAGAGAATGAATATATTATATACTTCTTGATAATTTAACTTCAAATAACCTAAAATAAAATCAAAGGTCAATAAAAATTGTAAATAATGAATTTGAATATGTAGAAATTATCTTAAATTTTAAAAAATTGGCGTCTCAACAAAAATCTACAAATATGGAATTCATAAATTTAATTAATTTACATATTTTCTTTATTTTTAAAATTAGAAATACAAAATACCAAAAATACCCCTAAAATATTTTGGAAACCTCAAGGGCCACGGCATCCCTTGGCACCAATATGTGTACGTCAATGTGTGTTCAAGATTCAAAATGCTAATTTCTATTTTAAGAAAAAACTAGTGGTGTACGTTGCACGACATATGATATATATATATTTAATTCAAAATTATAATGCCATATATAATGTGATTATTATTATTATTATTATTATTATTATTATTATTATTATTATTATTATTATTATTATTATTATTATTATTATATAAATATATTAATATTTTTAATATTTATAATAGTATAGAGCGAGGTATTTTAAACTTAAATTTATATTATTAGAAATAATTATATACGAAAATATTTAGAAATTTGAAATACAGAAAGTAACATCATAATGTATGGATTAAACAAACAAATTGGAGAGTCCTAAGTATAAATATCTCAAAATCAAATATATTTTTTGACTTTCAGTTTACACTTAGGACTTCGTATTTTTTTATATGAAAGTACACATTTTGAATTTAAATGGCTCAACTGATTATTTAAGCTATGTGCTTAATTTCTAATTATATTGTTGTCATCATCATCACTACTACTACATTTTGATTTTGTGTTGGACTTGAATTGTAATGACCAATGTCGTGCTATATCTGTTAATTTACATGATAGTTATAATGGAATAATTATCTGTCATCTTCAATGTTAGTCGATATTATAAATGTTTTTCTAACTCAATTTATTTTAAATAAAAGGTTGAAAATATATAATTGACAGTGCTTGCATCAAGTTCTTACGTAAGATTTATAATTTTATTATGTATTGTTTCTATATATACATACATACTCACAAACACATGTATTTAATTTATATAATTGAATTTGATTCTTACTTCATACATTATTTTTAGTTTATTTAGTATATTTAATTTAAGTGACTTGGTGATATTAATTTGTAACACATAAGCTAAAAAAATATCTCAATTAGAAATGGTGTGTATAAAGAAGTATTTCAAAACTTATAAACTTTGCAGGTAAATATTCCAATTATGATTTGAAGATCATGATTGATACTTTAACTTTTAGTATTAATCATGGATTAGTGAATTGTAAGTGTATAATGTCGATAGGTTGTTGTGATTGAATTATCTTAAGCAAATTTATATTTTCTTAGTTATTAAATATTATCTCTTCTATATACTAAAGTTACTTACACTATATTATCAAATAATTAATATTTGCCAACATTATATCACAGACCGCGTAGACGGGTGCGAATACTAGTATACATATATATTCGAAAAGTCTCTCTCTCTCTCTCTCTCTCTCTCACACACACACACACACACACATTAACTTTTAATGTAATGAAATATTCGTTCAATGACACATATAACACATTTATTCTGAATCCAATAAAAACTTATATCAACTTATCAAATACAAAAAACTCTCTCTAACTTTTATTTAAATAAAATAATCCAAAATTGGAGTTGAACTAACATTTTCAATAAAAATAAAAATGTTATAAATAATAATGATAATATTGATAAATCAATATATCATGTATGATTTATAAAAAAAACCAAAAAAACACACTTGTTCAAACCATTAGGAAACCTTCATTAAAAATATAAATACGCCAAAAAAAAAAAAACTACAACTATATGTGTGTATAAAAATAAAACAATAAGAAACAATAAGAAGGATAAAATAAAAAATGTGTGTATTTCAAATGAAAAGGTTATTAAATTTATAATAACAATTTTTAATTATCTAATAATTTCATAAATATTACTTGGTTTTATCTAATATTTATACTTTGTTTTGAGTTTGTATACAATAAATACAATATTAAATATCTTAAATAAGTTTCTAGATTAAATGTTTTTTTATTTTTCATTAATTAATGCATCATGAATGTTATTAATGATTTCTAAAAATAATATAACTATTTCATAATTGAGAAACATAAATAACGATAGAATATCCTGCTTATATATATATATATATATATCAATTTTAGTCCAATAACTTAGGCGACCTTGTCCAATTTTAGTGCACTAACTTTACGTTTTCAAGTTTTCATCCCTTACGTATCATGCATTTTTTTTTTCAATTTTAGTCCTCTTTTTATCGTAACAACCAAAACTTTTACGTGGCCGTCAAATATTCTTACGTGGTAGTTGGAAAATCTGACATGATAGACATGTCAATAATTTTGGTTATTCCGACAAAAAAGAACTGAAATTGGAAAAAAAAAAATCGATAGTTAAGAGATCAAAATTGGAAAAGACAAAGTTAGTGCACCAAAATTGGACAAGACCTAAGTTACCACACTAAAATTGATATTTCCCCGTATTTTAATAATTTTCTTTCATTTGTTGTCTAAACTGATTTTTTTGTCAGATTGTCATCCATATATTACAGGTTTTAACCAATTGCCACCAACAGTCGTCGAAAAACTCCATAACTGCCACCTTAGACTCAAATTATATTCAATTCTAACATAATGCATGATTTATATGCAAACTAGCTTATTTTCAAAATCAAATAATAACTGTAAGCTCATTTCATGATTTTTGAAATAAAAAAAAGGTTTCTTTTGGGATTTCTAATAAGAAACCTTTGTTGAATTTGGGCTTGAATCATTATAATATATTATCATCTAAAGAGAGTCATTTTAACGTATGACACACGTGCATTTCAATTGAGCTTATAGCATTTTCTAGTCTTGCGACTTTCTATTGTTGGCCACAAAATGTGTGGAAATTGATGGATGCTAATTGATATACTAATCCACTTCAAAATAAAGAAAAAACTCATTTTTCGACTTCTTTCAGAGATTCTATCCGTTTTTAGTCCCGTAAAAACTCACTTTTTCGATTTGGTCATGTAATTGTAAAATTCGTCAAATTTAGGTCCTCTAATTGAAAATTTGTCCAATTTTGGTCCTTATTTCGCCATATTTTTTATTTTCCGACTACAAATTAGGGGTGGGTGTAGTCGGAATGCGGCCGAAAAATCGAATCTCCGGCGAAAAAGGACCTATATTGGATGAAGTTGTCAATTACAGAACTAAATTGAAAAGTGCATTTTTATAGGACTAATAACAGATAATGACTTTGAGAAATGAAGAAGATGAGTTTTTCCCAATAAAATAATATTTGAGTTATGCAATTAAATGTTCTTCAATTATGAATATTCTATATGGAATCAGTTTTGCATTTTATCAGTATCTTCAATTGAAGGCAAATTAGATCTAATGTTATCGGAAATTGATATTAACTCAACCAATTTGCAAATCTTTAGGATCAGAATTTGCAACCAATTATGCAAGATTAGATTGCAAAAGTGGAATAGTTACCTATTAGTTATTATACTTGATGGAAAATGCCAAAATGCCCATGGTGGACAGTTCTTAATATGGTCACGGATGACATATAATAATCTCATTCCCTCGTGATATGGAAAGTGAAATTAATTGATATCAGGATATTTGACATGTCAGCGGTAGACACATTAATCTGTGCCCACATTAATATATATTTGATAGTGCAATTAGCTAATAAGACCAAAATTGAGATATAGAAATAAATACCTTGAACATTATCATACTTGCTAAGATGGTAAAGCTGGTAAACATGACATAATATACTGGTGAAACTACTGCAGTATTATATGTGTCCAGTGCCTGCAAATGTGAATTAATTAGGCGGGGGAGAGAGAGAGAACTATATGTGTGTGTATATATATATACCTTGTTGAGATATATGAGCTGCATAACACAGAAAAGAATGACCAAAATAGTGAAAAACCAAGTCTCAAAGTATACAAATTGATTGGATCCTTGAAACGAAAGCTTCACAGCAATTGCAACAGCTTTAACTGCAACAACCTGCACACATAAAACGAGTTAATAATTAACAGGGTTAAAAACATTTTCTCATCTAAATCACACATCATTTTACAATTTTCTGTAAAAACTTTGATCTGTTTCACTTTGCCATATAAATTTTAAATTTGATGCATTTTACGGTTTCTAACCGTACACATGTCCAAAATCACTGACCATTATTTGGTTCATACGGTAAAGTGAAATATTTCAAGGTTTTAAAAAATCACATATAGGGAAAATCTTTTTTGCCCTAATTAATAGTTAATGAACAAATGTGTTGGTTCTTAATCATCCATAGATATTATATAGTAGCTCTTGAACATTACTAACCGTAAGAGATCCCATCAAAGAACATATTCCAATGTACACAATCATATGTGATTGTCCATATTTTGGTACATATACAAATATAAGAACACCAACAAGAGCCAAAACCACCAGAAAGTAGACAATAAAGCCTGTGCATTACATAATAACACTTGATCAGAAATCACAACATAGTTATTCATTACTTGCTAATGATCTTATCCAAGGCATATATATTACCTGGCTCAGTTGCTAGATGCCAGACTTGCTTAACGGATTCGATGTCTCTCTCCAACGGCGCATGTAAAACGATAGTAAGAGAACCCACCAAGCAGAGAATACAGCCAACCACACCGAACATATGGAGACGTTCATGCAGTATACAATGTGCTAACATAGCACTGCATCAGTACAGACGCGTCAATTCACTGCTCACACTAATTTCAATTGAGTTGTTATTTGATTACTATATATATCTGTGTAATAAATTTATAATACCTGAAAATGATACTTAAAGCTCCCAAAGGAGTTACAAGAATAGCTGGAGCATATGCATATGCAGCAAAATTTGCAGCCTCCCCAACAAACACTACAACCATGTAAAAAGAGAAAATCTCAATTTTCTTCTTCTACGTCTAGTCCATTTTTTACAACAAAATTTAAAATTTTAGTTCAAATTGGATTGAACATGGTAGCCTACATGGATACCAATTTGTAGAGTCCACATCAACACTTTCAGTATCCACGTAGGAAAAAATTGAAATTATACTAAAATTGGAAAAAAATGTGATAGTCAGAGGACCAAATATGGAGACGTAAATTTGGTGGCACTACAACAAAAAAAAACTTTTAGCAACAACAATTGTTGTCGAGAAAACATTGATAGTTTGTCGTAATGACATATCGTGACAACATTTTGTCACTGATTTATAATCTCAAAAGCTTTCTCACAAATAATTCTTTTGCGACAATGTTGTTGTCGTTAATACATTAGTAACCATATAATGTGGTCACAAATAATTATTTAAAATTGTTTTAATTGCTTAATTCGAATATGATTGACATGTGATACCCTATAAGAACAGAAAACCTAAAAAGTTAAAGGACAAAATTGCCAAAACAAATAAGTTAATTGGTAAAATAGTCAAAACAGATAAGTTACTGAGCATAAATAGTGTCAAAACTAGGGTGAATGTGCTAGCCACGTGCAAATTTAGCCCGATTCGGCAATTCAGGTTGAATTTGGGTCAAATTTCCGAATTTCCAGAAGATAGAAGATAAAATCGTCAGCCTGAAATGATAATGGGTAAAAAGAGTAATTAACTCTTTTTTTTATAAATTCATATTTATATTTGGAATTAAACTGAAGCGGAGAGGCGACGTGCAAATGAGGTGTATTAAATTTCTATGAAATTATATCAAAAACACATTCCATATAGTGAAAAAAACATTAACATTTCAGCATGAAGGGATAATATGTCCAGATCTGGGGTGAGTGTAGTGCATTCGCTGGAATGTGACTGGAAAATCGAAAATTCCAGCTAAAAAAGACTATAATTGGACAATTTATCAATTATAAGATCAAAATTGAAACCGGGTTTAAACATAACTAAAAATGGACCGTTGCTCTAGGAGAGGACAAAATATGAGTTTTTCCCCATTTACATAATGTGTTTTTGAGACAGTACATAGTCACAAATAATCATTTCTGTTGTAGTAAGAAACTGTAATTTAATTTCCAATGTAGAAATCTGCATGTGTCCAGATGAGCATAAAATAGACAACTAAAACAATGAAAGTGTTCATACGAAGAACTTGACAAGTTTGACCAATTTTTAATTTATACATCAAATAATTACTTTCTTTTGCAGAAATTCATGATAATATATATATATATATATATGAATGTATATATTATATAGAAGGTTCTTACTTGTAATCATCCCAACCCACCACAACGGTTCCTTCAAGTACGTATAGCCTCCATCACCTGATCACAAAGTAGTCTTGTATTGAATACATAGCAACTAATAATTCTCAAGAATTATCATGCCCAATAATGATTTTATAATGGAATTCATTACTTATCTTGTTCGATAACTTCGGGGATTTGGCTATTTAAGACAAGATTTATTCGAACTGGCAATTTAGATCTGTAGTTAATGTCACACAATGTTGCAAACGTAAACCAAATTGAATATATATATATATATATATATATATACTACCTCCGTTCCAAAATAAATGTCGTTTTAGCAAGCAAAATTTGTACCAAAAGAATTGTCAATTTTGGATTTCAAGGCATATTTATATAAAATGTACCAAAAATACCTCTATTTACTTCTTTCAAATTAAATGTTGTTAAGAAAATAAAGAGAAGAAAACTAACTCCTCATTAATTAAAGTTAGTAGGGATAGATAAGACTTTTAATCACATTCCTTAATTTATGTGTAATAGGTTAAATCGACATTTATTTTGGGATGGAGATAGTAAATAGTAATAAGTTCTTTACGGAGTTGGTAAAATCATTCCATTTTGAGTTATAACACAAATAAATTAAGTGTTTGGTTTATTCTACCAAACATTGCCAAATGTTAGGCCGAATATATATCTTGGCTTCAACTAGTTTTGCCTCAAGTTAGACAAACTAAACAAATTCACAGTTTAGTTTAATTCTCTCACACACACACACACACATATATATATATATATATATATATATATGAAATACCATGTGATCATCAATACTACTATTAGTTTGAAGCAAAATTGCATAGAAAAATGAATTTAAATTATTGAGGAAAAAAAAAATCTAACATGCTCGAGTTCCTTCAGCCCCTGCCCTTTTCAGGCCTTTCTTTTTGATGATAAAACTCGAACCGATAAATATACTCGAAGAAATTGCAAGAACAAATCCGTGAATATTATCCGAAATTCCCACCATTTTTCAGAAACGGAGAGAATATAATTCACTGCAGAAGCCATGCACAATTCAAGATCAGAAAAAAAAAAATCAAGAAAAAAAGGAACAAGAAATTAAATAAACTCACCAACATAAATCAAGAACAGTTCTTTGCTCAGTGATGCTGATGATGACTCAACTTCTCTCACTCTCTTTCTCTCTCCTCTTTGAAATTATAACGTGATTAATATGCATGGGATCATCTTTCTTCGACTCTCTCTCTCTCTCTTGAAATTATTTCTTGGAAAATTAAACACAGTGGTGAGTGTTAAGAAAGAGTTAAAGTGTCGAACAAAAATAAAGCTTATCTCCCTTGTCTTTCTCAATCCCTCTGGGCGAGAAAGGATGCGGAAGATGATTAGGAGATGAGAGAGAGAGGAAGAAACTTGAAAGAGAAAAGATGATGAAAATGTAGAGAGAGAAAGGGAGAATGAAGAGAGAGAAGTGGAAGGCAAAGAGCAGGTGGAAAGCAAAGTGCGGTGTGTCCGTTACATCTCACTATTTATGGTCTCCGAATCCTTCGTTATTTCTTCTTTAATGAATTTTCACTATTTCTACTTTTATTTATTTTCAATACATATATATATATATATAAAACTAATTTCATAAAACGAATTTATCTTTTTATTATTCCATGATGAGTTGATCTCTTATGCAATTCGTGCCTGGTGCAATTGGGTCGAATCGAATCTTTTTTTTTTTCCGCTTTTTTCTTTTGTTTCATGTTTTGACCTTTATGTTATTAGATGAATGTGATATTTATGTCTAAAAATTGTAACCTTTATGTAATATTTTTTTACTTAAAAAAAAAAAAGGACTCAACACAGTTTGTATATATGTACATTTATGTATATTACTTAATTTTACCTTTATATGAATATATGTATAACTAATATAACTAAAAGTTATAACACAATATGCCGGTGTAATATAATGTAAACGTATGAATGTCATAACATAAATATGAATGTTATAACTAAAAGGTATACATAATTTTTTAAAAGATGTTGAAAATAGACTAAGTACTAGTATGAGCTCTCTAGGGCGCATGGGGGCGCATGTATGTGTGTTTCACATCGATTTGGCCCGGATTGCATGAATTTAGGTAAATGCAATTGATGCACACAAGTTTTTAATAAAACAATTAGATGGTGATTATTTTGTTTCTCAAGAGAAGAAAAGTAAGGGCGACTGAGTCGATCCAAATCGCAAGCTATTCAAAGTTGGCTTATGCGAAATTCAAACACAATTTTTTTTCTCTCTTCAGTGTGTTAAGGAAAGTGGAGGGAAGTGAGATAAAAAACTTTAGAAAATTTACTTAGTTCATGTTCGAACATTTATAAAGATGGAGTACCACTTAAACTTTAAAACTTGTGGTACTCAAGTGTCTCATTATCACTACAAGAAAAATGCACATAGATAACGCCCCTAAGACAACGGTTTTTTTCAAAAAACCGTTGTCGTAGCCAAATTTAGCGTTGTCGTAGACAAAACCGTTGTCTTAGGGCACAAAAATCCGCTCATAGACAACGTCATTTTTTTGGCGTTGTCGTAGAGGCGTAGTCGTAGTGTAAAATTCAGGCCTAAGACAACGTTGGTGACTTGACGTTGTCGTAGTGGTGTAGTCTTAGGTACAAAATGAACCCTATGACAACGCTTATGATACGAGGTTGTCGTAGATATGTAGTCGTTGATCCCTAACACAACGGGTACTATATGAGGTTGTCGTTGAGGCGTAGTCATATATCCCTAAGACAACAACAACTTTATAGTGTTGTCATAACCTTATCAAAGCGTTGTCGTAGACTAAATAAACTTGAATTTTTATTTATTATTACTATTACTATATGTAAATACATTTAAAATTTACCTAGACAAATTATTACCCCAAAATCAAAATCCCCAAATTCCCTAGAAATCCCTTCACAATCAATCGGAACCCTAGCTGTCGCCGCCACGGTCACCACCGTCGGTGAGGTCGCCGCCGCTCTCCCACGCCGCCAGCCCCTGCCTCGCTGCTCACAACCATCCCCGCCAGCTCTTGCCTCGCCGCGCGCACCCATCCCTGCCAGGCGCTGCCTCACCGAGCGCACCCACGCTGCAGCCGCCGCCTCCTCGCACCCACCCATCCCCTCCAGCCGCTGCCTCACCGCGCGCCGCTGCCTCTCCGCGCCGCGCACACCCTCGCCTCGCTTCACTTTGGTTCGCCTCCATTCTCCATCCCCCCACCTTGAAATCACGCCGCCGTCGTTAGGGTCTGAGCTCCGAATCCATGGCTGAGACTCCTAAAATGAAGAAATCTAAGGTATCCTACTACACAACCCCCAAATCAAAGCAGCTCGATGACCACATCTCAACGCCCACTCCCCAATAAGTCTGTATGTTCCAATGAGGATTGCTCAAAGCAGAGATAAACATGAACTGGAGTTGGATTTCAAGAGATACTGGGAAGAGTTTCGTTCATCTATTTCTGAAAAGGTATTGTGACACGTCTTTAAATGTTCTCAGGTTCCTCTTATTGTCGCTTTGGCTAATAATTCTGCATATACTGAACCTCCTGCAATAACTAATAGAAGTACTACTACTGCAATGACTAATAGTTTTAGTAATACTGATACACTTATCACCATGTTTTCTGTGTCTCAGGAGAAGGAGAAGCGTTGAACTGGACTGTAGAAATTTTTTGTAAATTAGAGAAGCAACACACAAATGTTGCCCAATTAATTTCCATGTAAGAAGGAGATTTATCTTCTTCACTTCATTTTGGATGAATCATTCTTTTATGATATGCTTTGTATTCCTGCCATTTTATTAGCTTTTTTTTATGAACCAAAAATTTAAAAGGCCTCACTTGTAGTTTTAGCAGATGAAATTGTATATCCTTTGAGATATCCATAGAAGTATCTAATAAAAACTATTTTTATAATGTTTATCAGTAAACTATATTTTATCCATATAGAAGCTATTACTCTTTTAGTTTAAATCAACAAGATTATGTTTTCATGACAACTTATGCTCGTAGTTCCCTGCAGGATGGCGTTAGACCTGGTGGAAATTTGTTACATGCAGTGGAAGTCCTTGTATCTGGGGTTTGTGCTCTCACCCATCTGAAGACTTCAATATAGTTGCCTGGCTCTGTGCAATATTGATGCTTCTTTTTTGATGGCCACATCAAGTCAAGTTTTGGTTGTTCTTATGTCTTAAATTGACTTGAAAAGAGTTTGTTTTGGACACTATAGAAAAACATGAAAACACATAAAATCTTCTGAATTTCTCAACCTATGTGGCTATGCCACTCTATGAAACCCTGCATTCGCATCACTATCCTTCTTTCAAATGGACAATTTGAATAAAATCTGATACATTGTCGCATGCTATATTTTTCTGAAAAGGCCAAGGGGCTTTTGTAGGATTCCCCATATGGGAGATGGATCATATTTGATAGTAGAACATACTTTTCCTGATGTTGCTCATTGAATGAAGTATTGCATACTACATCATTTGGATGAGGTTTTGAATGAAATTGCTCTATTTTTGAAACAAAGATTAGAATTGATCACAGATAATGATTCATCGTGATTAGTTTTGGGTTGATGCGATCTAGTGATATCAAAGTTACAACCATGGATAGACTTTCAGTTGTATTTGTCTATTTAAGTGGATCTAATTTGTTTTAATTTCAGTAATTTTGTCAATTTTCTTCTTTTGTTACTCATGCGAGATGAATTTTGTGTCTGCAGCCAATTGATAAACAATCCTTCCTTGATACTGGGATCTTATGCTGTCTCATTCATGTTCTAAATGCTCTTCTTGTTCCTGATGGGGGCAGTCATTTAAGAAAGCCAAATGACAATGAGCATTTGTTGGCAGATATAATGATGCTGAAATCAGACCTGTTCGCCAGCTTGAGGTGCTTTTTAAATGTAGATATTAGTTGAATTGCTAAGCTAATGTGTTCCATTAATTTATGACAGGCTCAAACTATGCTAATTCTGTGTTAATTTGCTGGTAATGTTGTTATGTCCTTCAAAATTCTTTGTGTTCGATATGTAGTGCTATTAAACATAAAAATGATTAATACAGAAATATATTTGGCTAAATTTGATTAAAAGCATGTTAGATACTTTATAGTGCACAAGTCTTTTTGTAAAGCTGCTCAGTGTATTTTTGAAAGGTATCAAGTTTGTGTGTCTCACTTTGAGGCAAAGGAGAGGGCAGTCGTGTTTGGTGCTGCTGCATGATCTAATGTTACTAGGCTTTTCAAGTCTACATCATCATTCTGATTATTTTTATTGAAAAATCTGTTTGGTCTTGACATATTGAACTGATTATAATGCTTAAGAAACTAAAATCTTATGCAGTTTGTGTTGTTCCTTTTGACATTGTTCAAGTCCTTTAGTGTTCTTTTGAAATATGATAGAACAATTGTATTGTCCTTATTTTCTGCACGCTCAGTGGATTTTTGATGTTGTAAGATGTTTTTGTTGTCACAATGATATATTTTATGTGATGAAATACATGAAGCAAATAGTTGAGAGTGATCCCTTTGAGAAGATTAGTTCGATGCAGTCATTGATAAGATTATAAAATTTCTTATATGTTATTCTTGAACGTTTTATTAGAAAATATTCATTCAATGTACATATAATGTATATTTTCTGTTTAACAATTCACTAAAGAGAAATACACTGAAGGGGATATCAATGAAGTGCGTAAGGAGTGGCGGAACGTGTTCAAGAACATATTTATGAATATTAGGGAATGGGAGACTTAGTTGATGAGAGGATTGAATCATATACTCATTTGTCATTGGATCTCTTTGTGGGAGGAATGTACGTTACTTGTTTTGATGAACTTATGAATGTTAGGTAACTGGAGTTTGAGTTTGATGAGGGGATTGGATTAGTTACTTGTTTGTCGTTGGATAACCTTGTGGGTGATAACTTATCTCTTTTGATGTTAAATTTTTGTTATGAACTCTTAGATGAATATTTGTTGTATGAAGTATTAGATGAATTTGGTATGACTATTTTGAGTTGAATGTCTTATTCTATATATTTGAATTTTTATTAGACTGTAATAAATATAACTTGTAAAAGAAACGCTGAAATAAATTACGACAACAGTTTCCAAACTGTTGTCGTAAGGGTCTACAACAACGGTAAAATTAACCTATAACAACAGTTCAAAACCGTTGTCATAAGTATCTACGACAACGGTTCAGAACCGTTGTCGTAAGCATCTACGACAACTGTGAAAAAACCGTTGTCAAAGCGTTGTCTTTCTTAGACATGACAACGGCGGGACAACGATTAATAACCGTTGTCGTAGGCCTCTATGACAACGGCGTAAAACCGTTGTCAAAGCGTTGTCGTAGATAGAAAAGACAACGCTTCTTTGGAACAACAACCCTACGACAACGGTTAAAAACCGTTGTTTATGTGCGTCATAACCGTTTTCGTAGGGGTCTAAGACAACGGTTAAAAACTGTTGTCTATGAGCGAAAATTTGCTGAACCCTACGACAACCCTGGCTACGACAACGCTGCTTTCAGGCCTACGACAACGGTTTTTAACCGTTGTCCATCAGCGATTTTCTTGTAGTGTATACAAAAGGAAATGAGGAAATAAGTGTTAGTGTAGAGCACAAGCTTGAAAGAAGTGTTTGTAATTGCAAGAAACCCCCTTCGACTTGAGAACATGGTCATTAAATTGTACGAATTCATTCATATTTAATATAGTGTACTACACTTGTAATCATGATTAGTTAGTTATAGTTAGTTAGCTTGAGTACATAGTAAGCTGAGTAGCACAGATCATAGCTCTTAGCTCACATGCACAGTGCTTGCTTATATATATATACACACATATATATATAGTTGTATCATGTATTGTATCTTTTAGATTCAGTTACATAATGAAGTATATTGGTTTCTATCATGGTATCTAGAGCCTTCTTCTCCGGCGACGGTTATCACTTGTCCGGCAGTACATTTTTCCGGCGACGCTCTGCTTCTTAGAGCTAGCTAGATTTCTCTTTTTTTTTTCTTCTTTTCCGGGGACGGTTCTATCGGTCCTGGCCTATTATTTTCCGGCAACGGTCTTCTTCTTTTCTTGCCGATATTAATGACAACTACTTTTGTTCCACCACACTTTGTACCTCTTTCTATTCAGCTAGATCGATCGAATTATGCATTTTGACAGCTGTAAATTTTATCATCGGTTAAGGCACATGGATTTGAAGGAATTCTTCTTGGTTTGGATGTTGCTCCAGCTGTTTCTGAGGTGATCTCTTCCCCTTCATCCTCTACTGTTACCATTAATCCTGAGTATGTCATTTGGATGTGTCTGTTGGAGGAAGAATACTTATTTAAGTGGAGAACTCTTGAACTTCTTACTTGTATTTTAACACCCAAATACATATGGGTATTTATAGATACAAAAGTCACACCATTCAACTATCCTAATAATGGTGAATCTTGAAAGACACTTTGAATACATGAACCAAAATTAATTATTGGATAAGCATGAAGAGTAAAAGACTAAGTTCAAATTATATTCCAACACTCCCTCCTAATTTGAAATTTCCTTTCTTACTCCAAGCATAGCTCTCAGCCTTCGAAAATCTTCAAACTTCAATGGCTTGGTAAAAATATCAGCAACTTGATCTTGAGTTTTCACATATTTCAGCTCCACTTCCTTGTTGGCAATGCATTCCCGAATAAAATGATATCTCGTGTCGATATGTTTGCTTCGATCATGAAATATCGGATTCTTTGCAAGTGCTTGTGCTGATTTATTATCAATGCAGATTTCAGTAGCTCCTTCTTGTGGCAAATAAAGTTCTTTCAATAGCTTTATTAACCATAAGACATGACATGTACTTGAACTAGCAACAACATATTCAGATTCACAGGTTGACAACGTGACAACAGATTGCTTCTTTGAACACCAAGAAATAGCACAATCACCCGAGAAAAATACATAACCCGTAGTACTTTTCCGATCATCTTTAAGGTTCTCTTAGCAACAGTCATATGGGTTGAAGTAGGAGTCTCCATGAAACGACTTATCACTCAAACAGCATAAAGTATGTCGGGCCTTGTACTTGTTAAATATCTCAAACTTCCCACAAGACTTTTGTAAAGAGTAGGATCTACTTTTTTTCCATCCTCAAACTTGGACAATTTCATTCCACCTTCCATGGGTGTATTCACAGGATTACAATCAATCATCTTAAACCTTTTCAACACTTCTGTTGGATATATTTGTAGAATGTTTTGATGAGACAAATCTTTAAAGTAACTCTATAGCATAACCAATCTTAGGATAAGGTTACTGCAATAGAGTTACTACAGAAGATTAAAAGAAAAAGAGAAAGTGTCAAAGGAAGGATACTGAAGAGCATGATTGAAAAGAATCTGAAACTAATAAGGATACTATTGACTTCAGGAAGCTACTGGAAGGGACCTCGCCAAAGCAAAAAACAGCGAGACAGGAAGCTGTCTGGGAAGATCTTGCCGAAAGCATACTGCAGGGAGCACTATGCTACAGAAGCCTCGAAGCCACCTGAAGGAGCAAGCCAGAAGAAGGAAGCTCCAGAGTGAAGCTAGAGGAGGAAGCTACAAAGCAGGCATGGGCAGAAAGTCAAAGTTACCGGTAGACACAAGAAGTTACCGGTAGAGAGAAAAGAGAAGAGGAGCCAATCGGAAGAAGACACGTGGAAAGCGAAAAGCTGCCGTGTGTCAGGAGTGTGGCACATCAATGTCAGAAATCTGTCTACCTTCAACGGGCAGATTTCACAACCTATAAAGAGGAGGACTAAAGACTGAAATGGTGTGAGAGAGAGAAGCACCAAGTGTGCAAGAGAGAAAAGAAGTGAGCACATCAGAATATCCAAGCTCACAGAGAGAAGCGCAAAAGAAGAGAGAAGAGCTTAAAAGAAAGAAGCGCAGAAAAAGGGGGAAGCTTTAGAAAAGAGAGTGTTCAAGGAGAGCTGATGAAAAGAAGAAGAGCTCGAACACTCCACACCCCAAGAAGACGCGCACCCAGTCTACCAGTCAGCAGCAAGCTTCAGCAGAATCAGTCTGCATACGAAGGCCAAGCTTGCTGCACCCAGTTGAAGAAGAAGGAGATAAACCTCTCTAAAAGGTTGTCTCGGAGTACTCAGTGCGATGAGTAATTTCCTGCTGAGTTTACCACTTTCTAGAAGAGAAAGTGAAGACCCTGGGTGGGTAGAGTAGGATCCTGTGTGGGTCAAGGGAAAGTAGACAATCATCTGTGTGAAGGCTTGCTACTTATTCGTTAAGGGTGGGTTGTAATAGATAGGTCTATGTAAATCAACCAGCTAACCAATGTTCCCTCCTGTGTGGAGGAAGAGAGGACGTAGAAGGATTACTCCACCTTCGAACCTCTATACATGCTTGCGTCTTTATCTGCTTACTGCCTAACATATATTCTCTCTGATAAACTGCATATCTTCTATTGGGCACAAAGATAGGCTTCCGCATTCACTCTGATCAGTAACCTCCCAAAAGGTTACTGATATTAGAAATAAGCCAATAGACTTGAAAGAAAAATTAGAAGAGAAGGTAGGCTTATTCACCTCCCCCCTAAGCCTACCTATAGCAGTTCCGGGACCAACAATTTCCTTTGCATAACCTGTTTGAGAAAGAAAGGTACCTTCCTCCATTTGCTTCACTTCCAATCCTAAATAATATGTCATGTGCCCCAAGTCTGTCATCTCAAATTCTGCCGACATGCATCTTTTAAATTCATCAAATAAATCAGGATTGTTGCCGGTGAAAATGAGATCATCAACGTAAAGGCAAACAAACATAACATCTCGTTTATTGTGAAACTTATAATATAAAGCATGCTCATTCAAGCAACGAACAAACCCGCGATCTTGAAAGTATTGGTTAATGCGGCTATTCCATGCTCGTGGGGCTTGTTTCAATCCATACAACGATTTATTGAGTTTCAACACCTTCTTTTCATTCCCTTCAGCTATGTAGCCCAATGGTTGATCAACATAAACCTCTTTTTAAGATATCCATTCAAAAAAGCCGTTTTGACATCCATTTGGTAAATTTCCATCTCTTTTGAGCAGCGAGAGAAATCAACAAGCCAATAGTCTCCATCCGCGCAACTGGAGCAAATACTTCATCATAATCAACTCTGTGCTTTTGTTTATAGCCCTTCACTACAAGTCTTGCTTTATATTTCTCCACCTCTCCTTTTGCATTTCTTTTCACCTTGTATATCCATTTAACTCCAATGGATTCATGACCTTTGGGAAGAGAAGTCAATTCCCACGTGTCATTCTTTTCAATGGATTTAATTTCTTCATCCATGGCTTCTCTCCACCTTTTATCTTGCACAACTTCTTGAAAATTCAGTGGCTCACTATCTATAAAATGACAATAAAGTTCATCATTATTAAGAGTAATTTCTTCAGTTCTTTCATATATATCAGCAAGGGATCTCATCCTCAGCGGTCTTTCATTTGAGCCTTCAAAATCTGGAGCTGGAGATGAAGGTTGTTGCATAGTTTCAACATTTTCCGATTCTTTATCATCATCGAAGTACGGAAGAAAATTATATGAGCTCTCTTGCTGTCCATCCCAATTCCAGGTTGCTCCTTCATCGAACTCAACATCACGACTTACCACCACTTTGCCATTGTTTGGATTAAACAACTCGTATCCTTTGGAATGATAATCATATCCAACAAAAACATACTTGGCACTTCGATCATCTAGCTTTGATCGCTCTTGTTGTGGAACTTGAGCATAAGCGATGCTTCCAAAGACTCGCAAATGATGGACACTTGGCTTTTTGCCATTCCATACTTCTTGAGGAGTTTGATCTTTGACATTCACAGTTGGGGAACGATTTGACAAATACACCGCACAAGAAACGGCTTCAGCCCAAAACTCCTTTAGCATATTTTTT
Organism: Scutellaria baicalensis; assembly: GCA_005771605.1. Classification (NCBI taxonomy): domain Eukaryota; kingdom Viridiplantae; phylum Streptophyta; class Magnoliopsida; order Lamiales; family Lamiaceae; genus Scutellaria; species Scutellaria baicalensis. The sequence continues at coordinate 4,191,866 of CM016729.1, forward strand.
GCTTTAAACATACACCTTGCCATGTTTTAGAGCCGGCAAAATGGGCCCGGCCCGATGGGCCGGCACGATCAACCCGAAATTTAGGCTGGGCTGGGCCTAGAAAAAAGTGGCCCGAAAAGTGTCGAAACTTTTTGGCCCGGCCCAATGGCCCGATAAGCTAGGTGGGCTCGGGCCAATTTGGCCCGTTGGGCTTGGGCCGGCCCGATGACCCATAATTTAAAAAAAAAATATATTTTTATCACAAAAAAATCTACTTCCCTAATGTTATTAGTGATGATTGATTTATAAACAATCGTATTTTATTTTTTAAATTCAAATTTGTGGATCATAATTCAATTCCAAGTTTAAACTTGTTCAATACTTGTTAGCTTTCTAATTTTTAATTCTTGTGTTAGTATTGTAATGTTGTTAATTTAGACATGTGGATGATTGAATGATCGTATTTTAAAATTTTAAATTCTATATTGACTTCACACTTATAAATTTATTGTGGTGATACGTCGTATCAATATATATATAATTATATATATTTGATTTGTTTAAAAAGACGATGTGGGCCGATTTGGCCCGTTGGCCCATACGAGGCTGGGCTGGGCTACAGATTTATGGGCCCGAACTAAGAATGGGCCGGCCCGGCCCGGCACGAAGATTTGATGTGGCCCGCTGGGCCGGGCCAGGCCGGGCCGGGCCGCCCATTTTGCCACCTCTACCATGTTTTGCTGAGGTGATCTAGGAACAGTGAGAGGACGGCGAATTCCATGTGCTGCACAGAAATCATTGAATTGCTTTGAGGTGAACTCACCTCCCCGATCAGACCTCAATGCCTTGATATTATAGCCACTTTCCTTCTCAACAAGCATCTTGAAATTTTTGAATGTGGTGAAAGCTTCTGATTTCTGTTTGAGAAAATAAACCCACATTTTTCTGCTATAATCATCAATGAAGAGTATAAAATATTTACTCTTACCAAAAGATGGTGGATTGATAGGCCCACAAATATCCGTATGCACCAATTCAAGTGGTTTGGAGGCTCTTGATGTTGCTTCCTTTGGAAAAGTTTTCCTTGCATGTTTGCCAATAAGACATGCTACACACAAATAATTTGGATTATCAATTGTAGGCATCCCCTTTACCATCATCTTTTCTCCCATTGCTTTCAATGATCCAAAGTTCAAGTGTCCAAATCTCATGTGCCAACATCATGCCACATCCTGCACATTAACCTTCAAACATCTTGCTTCAACAATTTGGATATTCAATTTGAACATCCGGTTCCTTGACATGCCCACCTTTGCAATCAAATTATTATTTCTATCTCTAAGCGAAAGATAATTATCCTTCATCAAAACTTCATAACCATTCTCAACAAATTGTCCGAGACTAAGAATATTACTTCTTAGTTTAGGAACATAATAAACATCAGAAATTAATTTATAGCCACCATCCTTCGAGGAGATGAGAATTGTACATTTACATTCGATGTGGATTTTCGAAGAGTCTCCAAAGGAAACACTACCTTTCACCTTGTCGTTGATCTCCATAATTTTTTATTTTTTTTGTATCTGCACATATGATTGCTTGCACCATTATCCAAATACCACGAGTTTTCAACTTCCTTTTCTTCCTTTCTTACGGTTAGTAACAAGGTGGATTCTTCAACTTCTTGGTTATCATTAACAAGATTGGCTCTTTCTTCAGTATTAGCAGCTTCCCGACATTCCCATGAATAATGGTTAAACTTATGACATTGATAACATTCAATTTTGGACTTGTCATAGCTTCTATCATTTGACCTTTGATAATTTCCACGACCTCTTCCTCGACTTCTTCCACGGCCTCTAAAATATGAAGGACTTCTCTCATCATTATTTGAACTTTCACCATTTCCACGCCCTCTTCCTAGTCCATGTCCACGTCCTCTTCCTCTAAAGTACTGTTTTTCTCCTTCTTCATTTTTCAAAGTTGCTTTAGTTTTAAGAACCTGCTCCTGTGGTTCTTCTTGTCTTCTCTTAATTTTCTCTTCTTAAGCATGCAATGAACCCTCCAATTCTTCTATGTCATTTCTTCGAGGTCTTTCATTTCTTCAATGACACACACAATATAATCAAATTTAGGGGTCAAAGAACGAAGAATCTTTTCCACCACTCGAACATCTGTAATTTTTTTCTTCATAACCTCTTGATTGATTCACATTTGCCTTCACCCTTGAACAGTAATCCGAAATCGATTCGGATTCACTCATCTTCATTGCTTCGAAATCACTCCTTAGTGATTGAAGCTTAACTTTCTTTACTTTATCAACTCCTTGGAAAGATTTTTTCAAAATTTCCCAGACTTCTTTTGAAGTGGCTGCATCTGCTACCTTTTCGAACATTGAATCATCCAAACATTGATGGATGAGGGTGAGTGCTTGTTGATCTTTTTTCTTCGTCTTTGCCAAGGCTTTCTTCTCCACTTGAGATAATGCAGTTACATTTTCTGGCTTGTCATAGCCTTTGTCTACGATCTCCCACACATCTTGGGCGCCAAGTAAAGCTTTCAATCGAAGACACCATTTCTCATAATTTTCTTTTGTGAGACGAGGAAATTGGAAGGATGACATTCCATTGTTTGCCATTTTTTTTTATCACACACTCACTCTTGCCGTAGCTCTTGATACCACTTTGTTTGAGGAAGAGTACTTATTTAAGTGGAGAACTCTTGAACTTCTTACTTGTATTTTAACACCCAAATACATATGGATATTTATAGATACAAAAGTCACACCATTCAACTATCCTAATAATGGTGAATCTTGAAAGACACTTTGAATACATAAACCAAAATTAATTATTGGATAGGCATGAAGAGTAAAAGACTAAGTTCAAATTATATTCCAACAGTGTCGTGATGAATTCTTACTTAGCTGGATTCTATCTTCCACAAATGAGACCATGCTTGGTCCTTTGAGTCGTTGTACTACATCGCATGAGGTGTGGAAAACTCTTGAAGCTTTGTTTCACACTCAAACAAAAACACGTTCTCTACAACTTAGATTTTAGCTACAATCTCTTAAGAAAGGAGATCTGTCTATTGATGACTATATTTTGAAGATGACTTCTATAGCTTATGATTTGATATCTATTATTAGCACAAGTATCACTGATGAGAAGTTATCATAAGTTTATACTATAGGAGGTATAGGCACTGAATTTGAATATGTTGTGGTTAACCTTACTTCTAGATCTGAAAGTCTTACATTAGCTGAAGTTAAGTTTGCTCTCCAAACTCATGAGATGAGGCTTTGGCTCAAAATCAGATCAATCCTAATGCAAATGTAGCTAATGTGTCAAATGTTGGTTCTGCTACATCATTCTCTCCTAATGCTAATGTGGCTTATGGTAGAAATTTCTCTCCTTATCTGCGGGGTTGCAGATTTAACCATGGTAGATTTCGTGGTGGTGATCGTTTTGGTTCTAGAAATGGTGGTGCTGGCAAACCACTGTGTCAATTATGTGTCCGGACAAGCTATACAACATTGAAGTGTTACAAAAGGTTTCATATCAGTTTCACTAGACCTGAGACTCTTACTAACTCAGGTGCTAGTTCTTCTTCTCAGGGTTCAAATTAACAAGCATCTCAAAATACTACTTCTTCATCCAGTGATCCAGCATAGTATTTTGATAGTGGAGCAACAAATCATATCACTGCTGATTTGGAAAATCTTTCCATCAAGACAGATTATACAAAGGGCCTGCTTCTCTTACAGTAGGTAATGGTTCCACATTGCATATATCTGAAGTTGGGACTTCTACTTTACCTTCTTGTGATCATAAAGTGTCTCTTTTGTTGAATCACATACTATATGTTCTCCTCAAATCACCAAGAACTTGCTAAGCATCTCTCAGTTTAGTAAGGATATTAACCATGTGGTTATTGAATTCTATCATGATGGCTATTTTGTTAAGGACAAGCTAGACAACTCATCAGATTCTATTGGAAGACAGCCTTAAGGATGGTTTATATCAGCTGGATTTCAATCAATTTTCAAAACCTAAGCATGATCAAACTTCATCTACAACGGCTAACTCTACAGTAGCTCACACTTCTTCTACAGTAACCTTCAGTGTAGTAGCTAATAATGTTGTTTCTTCTTCTAATAATATTCAAATGTGACACAATAGACTTGGACATCCTTGTAATTATGTGTTAGCTAATGTTCTACGTTCCATGCACATTCCCTTTACACAAAAAAGAGGTTATGTTTTGTGATGCTTGCAAGCTTGGAAAACTTCATCAACAATTTTTTTTCTGCCACTACTACTAAGACCACTGCACCATTTCAGCTTGTGCATGCAGATTTGTCCTTCTCATGTTTCTTCAATTGATGGTTATAAGTACTACATGCATTTTGTAGATGACTATAGCAGATATACTTGGATTTTTCCTCTCAAACTTAAATCAGAAGCTCATCAGATTTTTCTTCAAATTAGAGAAGAATTTTTTTTTTAAAAGCATGCATTCTATAATTTATCAAAAAGTAATTAAAAAAATCAACAAGACCATAGTTAATTTCTACTCTATTTGAACAATAATTTCAGCAAATAAAGATATAATACTCCATTAAAAAAAACTTCAAATTATAAAACACACATACCTTTGTAAAGTAATTTGAGTGAATTATTAGATAAAATCTTAAGAGATGTTGAGATGCCAAAACAAAGATTTCAAGACTGCAGTTGTATTTGCCCTAATTTAAAACAATGGGAAATAAAGATGGCAATGATATTGAGTTAAGAAGATCTAGAAAAAATTGTGTCAATTCCCTTTTTAGTATCAAATTAATTTTTTGTAACTTTTGCATATTAGGTATTTAATTTATTTTTCAAATTATAGTTTAAGGTAAGTTGAATATAAATTTGGTATACAATTTAAAAGAATTAGCCTATTTCCATAACTTGATAACATTTAATATATATATCATAGTCTGTATTTAGACATTTTATAAATGTGTGATACCTAACAATATATCTAGTCCTTTGTTTCATCGATGACATGTGAACAGTTAATTAAGTTAGTGGTTAATGAAAAACTAAAGAATTATCGATAGTGCAAACTTCAAAAACTATTGACTTCACCATTCCAATAGAACTCATAAACTTCTGTAACAATTTAACCTATATTTTGCATCTTTTCGTATTTTTATTTTTGTGATAAAGAATAGTAAATTGACAAAACATCATAGATATTACATCCACACAAGACTTCAAACTAATCCTGCATTTCATTGTTACGTACCATTGGTTATTTTTCATGGAAATTAGAGCAATGCAAAGTTAATCACTTAATTAAATTACAATATGAACAAAAACATTTAATATTATATTAAGATTATTTTAACCTTTAAAATCAATCATGTAAACATTTAAGATTTCACAAATTACTAAAATACCTATAACAACTTTTCTAATTAACATAGACATAAAGGAGAATTAAAAAAACAAAAGCAAAAAAGACAATAAAATAATTATATACAATCTTGATCTCAAAACTACATAATTAAACTATAAGTTATATGATACACATTAGATTATTAGTCCAACTCATAAAAGATAAGGTTAAGTAAATTTAAGATATACGGATCTCAATCAATTTTATCAGAAGCAAATATAAATAGAAAAACAAATATTTTCTTTATAAAGTTTACTTTTTTCTTTTCAATTAGGTTTTATAATAAGTAAATAAATATTTCTTCAATAGAAAATTTTATGTGTTCTCTATTACATTTCTATAAAAATTATCAGAAACACAAACGTCTTTGGTGCCAATAAAGAAACAACATAAACCTTTATAAGATAATAATCTTTCACCTGACATGGTTTGAAGATAATACATAATGTTTGAGACCATAACAATGTTGGTTATGAAGATCATAACATACTTAATTGATAGAGTGTTAATCAATACACAAAAATTATTTTGTATACTTGTCAATGGTGGAACTCATCCCAACATGCAGCTATTTAAACTAAAAGTTTGAATATTTTGGAACAAAAAGAATGGCTAGATCCATTTATTGTATCGAAAGGAAATTCAATAACTACACTAATAGAACAAAAATCACACATAATGTCTAGTTTCTTTTTTCTTTTTAATCAAATGTATACGTAGATTAATGGAACCATCTTGATCAAACTATAAAGTCAAATATAAGTTCATTAGAGATTCATTATGGATACCTCATCATCGATTACATCTTGATTTTCTGTTACTTGAGTACGAGGTAATCCATGCTCCAAATTTGTGTTAACATCTTCAGGAAGAGATGGATTGTTCAAGTCAAAATCTCTCATCATCTAAAATTACAAAACAAACACTAATAAGTTAATTCTCTCACTCATTTTTGTGAAGACAATTCCAACCTAGCTATGGAAATTGCAATTCAACATATATAGCACATATATATCGAGTTCCACCAACTAAACAAACTTTGACAACTTCTAACATGGACATAAACTTAAATTTTATCGAATTAGTTCTCAATAAGTTTGTTTTATTTGTCAACAATTAAAGATTTTGCTGGAAATGCATAAATCTAGTCATATTTGCATTTTTATGTTTAATTTATCATAATAATTACTAATGTGCAATAAGCGTTATATCTTTATCAAACACTTTATAAATCAAAGATCGTATGGTACTGCCTTATTCTTTAAATAATAATAAGATTCACATAATGAACTTAATTTCAATATATTAGAAATCCTACAATAGAGTAACAACATACAAATTTATAAGATTAATATCTTGTGCATCACATAGTATGAAGATAATACATGGTGTTAATTATGAAAATCATAGCATTCTTAGTCAATACAGATGGCCAATCACAAAATTTATTTTTTTATGCTAACATATAACTATGTAAATTTAAGATTTGAATATGTTTGGATAAGATTTGTTCGAGATTGCATTTTAGGGTTTCTATAAAACCCTAATCTGGGCACAATTGGGGATATCTCTCAATCCTATAATTTTGGTGAAATTAGTGGATTCTTTTCTCTCTCCCGTGGACGTAGATGAAGTTTACTTGGTCGAACCATGTTAATTCCTTGTGTCTTATTTGTTCTTGAATTTTTCGATTTAAGCACATAGAATTAGGGTTTGTTCTTGTGCATGCTTTGATCAAATTCAATTGTGCAAGCCAATCTGATTATTATCAATCAGAATTCAGTCTTGATCTAACAAGTGGCACCGTCTGTGGGAAACGAGGCTTGCATTATGATGAGTTCGATGAAGCTAGATGTTGAAAAATTCAATAGGAGCAATGACTATAACCTTTGGAAGGTCAATGTGACAGCCATGCTTACTCAACACAGCCTTGATGAAGTGTTGGAGGAACATGGAGGTACTTCTTCATCACACACGGCAGAGAAACTGAAGGAGATGGACAAGAAGGCAAGAACTGCAATAATTCTGTGTCTTGTGGATAAAGTCTTGAGAGAAGTTTGCAAGGAGGCAACAACTAAGGACTTAATGGATAAGTTAGACAATCTGTATCTAACTAAGTCTTTGGCAAACCGATTGTTCCTGAAGCATAAACTCTATGCTTTCAAGATGCACGATGAGAGGAAAATCTCTGAAAAAATCGATGATTTTGACAAGATCATTAATGATCTTGATAACATTGGAGTGAAGATCGATGAGGAAGACAAGACCTTCATGCTGCTTCACTCCCTACCTAAATCTCTGGAGCACTTCAAAGATTCACTGGTATATGGAAGACAAGATAAAACCTTATCTCTAGAGGAGGTCCACATTGCATTGAGAACCAAAGTACTGCAGATGCCAATTGGATCAAGAACAGATCAGGGACCTGAAAGTCTGAGTGTTAAGTTCAATGGCCAGAAGAAAGGGCAAGGGAACTTCAAGAAAGGCAAGAAGGGTGAAGGATCTGGTTCAAATAATCCCAGGGGTGAAAACAAGGAGACAAGAAAGTGTTTTCATTGCCAAAGAGTGGGTCACTTGCAAAAGAATTGCCCAAATAAAAAGGCAGGCAAACCACCTAAACAACCTCAGGCAGATGTGGCTGAAGAAGGTTATGAAGAGGGTGAGATGCTATGTGTTTCAGAGACTACAAATCAAGAAGAGTGGGTGCTAGATTCAGGGTGCTCATTTCACATGTGTCCAATAGAATCTGTGTTCATTGAACTAAAGAGAGAAGATGGAGGAGTGGTTCTGTTGGGGAATAATCAATCTTGTAGGGTGAAATGAATTGGAACCGTAAGGCTGAGACTTCATGATGGAAAGGTAAAGAAGCTGCCAAATGTCAGGTATATTCTAACTCTCAAAAGAAACTTAATTTCATTGGGATCACTCTATAACTCAGGTTATAACTTTAATACATGTGAAGAAGGGTTTCTTAATATCACTAAGGGTGGAAAAACAATCATGAAGGGTAAGAGAAGCAATGGTTTATTTACTCTGATTGGCTCTATTGTTATTGGAGAAAATTATCTAAGTGCAGATGAAACCAAGTTATGACACAAGAGGCTAGGGCATATTGGAGAGAAAGGCATGCAGGAGCTTGCTAAGAAGAAACCTTTCGGTGATGCCAACCTATCCAAGTTAGATTTCTGTGATCTAATGCATAATGGGAAAGGCCAAGAAGCTACCTTATCCCAAGGGTACCCACAGCTCTAATGAGATACTGGAGTATGTGCACTCAGATGTTTGGGGGCCAACTAGATACACTTCACATGGAGGTGGCAGATTCTTTATGAGCATTATAGATGATTTCTCCAGAAGAGTTTGGGTCTTTGTGATGAAGAATAAGGGTGAAGCCTTCAGTCATTTCAGGCACTGGATCACTCAGGAAGAAAATTGCACTGGGAAGAGGCTCAAACACCTAAGAACAGATAATGGTTTGGAGTTTCTATCTGATGAGTTCAATGAATTTTGCAGGAACAGAGGCATAAAGAGGCATAGAACGGTGGCTCTCAACCCACAATAGAATGGTGTGGCAGAGAGAATGAATAGAACACTCTTAGAGAGAGTGAGATGCATGATATTGGATGCTGGAGTTCCAAAATCATTTTGGGGAGAGGCCTTAACCACTGCTGCTTATCTCATTAATAAGTGTCCTCACTCAGCACTTAACTTCAAAACCCCAGATGAAGTTTGGTACAGAAAACCCCCAGATTACTCCCACTTTAAGGTATTTGGATGCCAAGCCCTTGCACATATTAAGCAGGATAAACTTGATGCTAGAGCACTGAGGTGCATATTCATTGGTTATCCACCTGGAACCAAAGGATATAAATTGTGGAACCTAGAGCCTACTGGACAAAGATGCATTATAAGCAGGGATGTGGTCTTTAATGAGCATATCATGGGTTATAAATCTGAAGGAACAGGCTCAGGAACTCAGAAAGAAATCACAGAGAGTGATGGAATTCAGCTTGAGGTGGAGCCTGAAACTGATCTACCACAAGTTAATGAAGAAGGGGGAGCAGATGGAAATCAGATCCAAGAAGCAATGGATCATGAAGGAAGCTCTGAAAGTGATTCAGACTCAGAGCAACTGAACAACTACAAATTACCCAGAGATAGGCAAATGAGAGAAATTCATCCACCAAGCAGATTTGGACATGCTGATATGATATCCTATGCATTGACGGTAGATGAAGATGTAGAGTATAAGGAGCCTAACTCATACATAGCTGCTCTTTTATCTCCAGATAAGGACAAGTGGATACAAGCAATGAATGAGGAACTCCTGTCACTTGAGAAGAACAATACCTGGACTCTAATTGACAAACCAAGTGGACAGAAGGTGGTTGGAAGCAAGTGGATTTTCAAGAGGAAAATAGAGGTGACAGGAGCTGAGAAGGTTAGGTTCAAGGCAAGGTTAGTTGCAAAGGGATTCACTCAGAGAGAAGATATAGACTTCATTGAAGTCTTCTCACCGGTTATGAAACACTGCTCAATAAGATTATTACTTGCACTAGTAGCTCAGTGGGACTTAGAATTACATCAACTTGATGTTAAGACAACATTTCTACATGGAAATCTTGATAAAGTGATCTATATGAGGCAGTCAGAGGGGTTTATTGCACCAAAAGATAAGGACAAAGTATGCAAACGACAAAGATCTTTATATGGACTCAAGTAGAGCCCCAGACAATGGTACAAGAGATTCAATGAAGTAATGAGCAATATGGGTCTGATAAGATGCAAGCATGATCAGTGTGTTTACATGGAGATAGAGAAAGGAATTATGGTTACCTACCTGCTATTGTATGTGGATGACATGCTGGTAGCAAGTAAGAGTGTAAGGAGGATTGAAGCTTTGAAGCAGAAACTCAAAGCTCAATTTGAAATGAAGGATTTGGGGATAGCTAAAAGGATACTTGGCATTGACATAAGCAGAGATAAGGCAGCTGGAAAAGTGTTCCTACACCAAGGAGATTATCTTAATAAGGTCTCAAAGAGATTCAACATGCACCAAGCAAGATCCCTTGCAATCCCTATAGGGCAGCAGATCAAACTCAGTATTGAACAAAGCCCAAAGACAGCAGAAGATAAAAAGTACATGAAGGCAGTGCCATATGCCAGTGGTGTTGGGAGTTTGATGTACTCCATGGTTTGCACTAGGCCAGATTTGGCCTACAGCATGAGTGCCATCAGCAAATACATGGCCAATCAGGGTAAAGCTCATTGGGAAGCTTTGAAACAGGTTCTAAGATACGTTGGAGGCTCAACAAGCAAAGGGTTAATGTATCAGAAAGATAGCAGCGAATATCAATTTCCAATTGAAGGATTTGTGGATTCAGATTTTGCAGGCAATCAAGATAACAGAAAATCATTAACAGGGTATGTCTTCACTCTTTTTGGAACAACTATTAGTTGGAAATCAATCCAACAACCCACATTAGCTCTATCTACAACAGAAGCAGAATTCTTGGCAATGGCCGAAGCATTCAAGGAAGCAATATGGCTAAAAAGAATGATGGAAGAATTGGGAGTGAACCAAGAAGTGATCATCATACACTGTGATAATCAAAGTGCGATTCACTTATCCAAACATCAAACTTTTCATGAAAGATCAAAACACATCGATGTGAAACTCCATTTCATTAGAGATGTGATAGAAGAGGGTTCAATTGGAGTCAAGAAAGTTAGCACCGATGACAATCCATCTGACATGCTAACTAAGTCAGTTTGTACCTTGAAATTTCACTAATGTAAGAACATAATCCAGGTTCGTACATGGGCATAACAGGTCTCAAACCTGTTAAAACGGATGGAGGAAATGGTTCAACTTTTTGAGTCAAGGTAGAGAATTGTGAACTAAGATTGCCTCAAACAAGATGAATTCTTATGCATGGAGACCTGCTCTACCAGGAACCAGGAGCAGATGTGCAATAACCGGTTGAATCTAACCTGAATTGGATCGATTGTGAAATCGGCCATGCATGGGCCGATTAGGGTGAATTATAGGGTTCTTGGGACAAATCTGTAAATTGATAATTGATCTGATCTTGTTTTTGGATCAGATCATAGGGCTTTTATTCTTGGTTGTTAGGCGAGTCCAAATTGATAAGATTTGTAAGAATTGGATAGGATTTGTTCGAGATTGCATTTTAGGGTTTCTATAAAACCCTAATCTGGGCACAATTGGGGATATCTCTCAATTCCTGTAATTTTGGTGAACTTAGTGGATTCTTTTCTCTCTCCCGTGGACGTAGATCAAGTTTACTTGGTCGAACCACGTTAATTCCTTGTGTCTTATTTGTTCTTGAATTTTTCGATTTAAGCACATAGAATTAGGGTTTGTTCTTGTGCATGCTTTGATCAAATTCAATTGTGCAAGCCAATCTGATTATTATCAATCAGAATTCAGTCTTGATCTAACAGAAATAATTTCACTCAAATCGAATATAAGAAATAGGGTTATTCACAAGCTAAAAATGAAGAGTTAGTCTCCTGTGCACCAGTTGCACGGATCTGTGATCCGTGCAACTGGGCCGCGCGCGGGCTGGGCCGGCCCGTGCCTCTTTACTTATTTCGCGTGTTTTGGTCGTTACTCTCATGTTATGTTAGGGTTACTTTCGCGTTATGTTAGGGTTACCTTCGCGTTATGTTAATGTGACCCCCATATCTAGATTTCATACCCTTAGTTTAAAACCACTAAACTAAAATCTTAATCATACCCTCATGTTATGTTAGATTTACCCTCATGTTATGTTAGTGTTACCCTCGTGAGGGTAACACGGGTAACACTAACATAACATGAGGGTAACTCTAACATAACATGAGGGTAACCCTAACATAACATGAGAGTATGACTGTCTGAGCGAATCTTGGTGGGTTTGAGCGCCCAGCAGGGTAACACGGGTAACCCTAACATAACATGAGAGTAACCCTAACATAACATGAGGGTAACCCTAACATAACATGAGGGTATGACTGTCTGAGCGAATCTTGGTAGGTTTGAGCGCACCCACTAGACGCGTGGGGGCGCGTGGGAGCGCGTCAGAGGCGCGTGGGGCGGGTCGTGTAACGCCCCGTTTTTAAAATCCTATTTTGGCGTTACTTATATTAAAAATAAACGCTTTCAGTAATAATAAAGAAAACTAAATTCCGGAAATAATTGTGAAATATTATTCCATGAAGCATTGGTATGAAGTACGAATTTTTGGAAATTTCAGCGGAAACGTTTACCTAAAAATTCCTTTCTTTACAAACACGGTTTTAGTTCCATGAACGGAGTTATAGAAATAAATCATTTACATAAGTAAATATATTTTGGAATTTATAAAATAAAACTCTGTATTTAAAATCTTCATTGACCTTGATAATATCGGCTACCAGCATGCCACGTTCGCGTACCCTGTCCTAAACATTTAAACATATAGGGGTGAGTGCAAGAAAAATCACTCAGTGGGGTGGAAAGGGTAACACGTAAGCACATCAATTCAACCATCAAATAATCACTGCACATAACCATAATACATCATCATAACCTTACTCGGGTCTTTAAGCCCGACATGAATTTGGAGTTTTTAAGTCCAACATAAGTGGGCCATATTTGAAACCCTCGGGTAGCTAACCCGCCATGAAACCTGGAGTCTTTAAGTCCAGCGTGAAAAGGGCCATCTTTGAAACCCTTCGGGTATTTAACCCGCCGTGAATGGAATTCCAACATAACCATGAACATTAACATTACACATAATTCACATTATATTGGAAATAAACGCTGAAAGACAACGCTCAAATCCCATAAAAATACCATAATCACGTATAACATAATCGCATTTAATCATATTCATTAAATAAAGACGTAAACAACAAGCATTTACCCCCACCTTAAGATGACAGCTCGAGGATTGCTTTTGGAATCACCGTTCGTCTCAACTGCACTCGACATACTTAATCGTTTAGTTTCTTATGTCATATAACATGATCTTTTGTATCTTATATTTGATTATTAAATCTAAAGCATAATCACTAGTAATTAAATATAAAGACTTCACACCAAACATAAATATTAACATGATTCCCATATAAACAACAATTATACTTATAATTTAAACTTTAGGTATTTAACTAGAAATTCTAAATCTTAAAATAACACATAAAATATAAAGGTTTGGATCATAAAATAATATTCAGTACAGTATGGGGTTCAACTTATAATTGTATTAAAGTTTAGGGGTTAACCTACAACTTAATCTAATTTCAGGGGTTGAATTCAAATTAATAAAATTTATAGGGATTAAAATGCAATTAAGCAAAAGATCAAGATTGTATCATAAATAAACAAAAGTAGAAAATTGCAATTAAGTCCCTAGACTAAGCCTAATTTCTAAAATCAAATCCCTGCTCCTTCTCCCTCCAAAACCCGTCGCCATCTCCTCCCCCTGCCCGGCCACCGCCGCTCGGCCGCCGCCTGCTTGGCCGCCGCCTGCTCGGCCGCCGTTGCCCTCTCCTGCCGGCGACAAACCCGTCGCCGGCCACCACAACACACGGCACAATACACACACAGCAGCAGCCTTTCTCCTCCCAACAGCCCCTCTCGGCCGTCCTCCTTGCCGCCGCCGCTGCTGCCCTCCGCCGGCAGCAGCGGCCTCCTTCGCTATGCACAGCGCCGCCGTGTGCTGCTCACACACCCACCCCTTCTCCCTCTCGATTTACAGCACATAAACACAATATACACTCATATATATACACATGATACGCACACACAAATACACACAAAACACACACAAAAACACACTACGGCGGCCCGTGAGCGGCACCACCCTCTTCGTCTCCGCTCGGCGCCGCTCCGTGCGGTGGCGCCTCCTCCCGTCTCTCCCTATTTCCCCCTCTTCTTCTTATTTTCTTTCCTCTGTTTTCCTCCCCATTTTTCCCTGTTTTTCTTCCCCATCTCAACAGCACACAAAATTAAAACATCTATACACTTGCATCTATATACATACATATATATATCTACATCTTGATTTAGGAATAAAGCTTGAAAGAAATTAAAATTGAAACATAAAGCAAGAAAATGAATTAAATTTTACCCTTCTTCACTATCTCTCTGCAAATGAAAATGTTTGATGATGAATGAGGAAGAAGAAAAAATATCATCTTTTATCTTATATAAAGAATAAGTCACGTGGGTGAAAAGAGGAAAAATATCTTCTCTCAAAAAAAATCCAAAGCTTATCTATTATATACATAAAATAATATTATACATATATTTGCTTTAGCTAATTTACTAAATATACATACATAACCTACACATATATATTACACACGTACACATCTATATATACATGATTAACATTAATAACATTAATTATAATAATAATAATAATACTACAACAACATAATTTATACACAAGTATTTACTAAGTACAATTTACGTAAATTATTTTATCACATAGAATCACATTTAGTGATCACGAATAAACTTAATAAATAAAAGCATTTACGACACAAACGAATAATCTTTGCATAAAAATCTAATATCATTTTTCCTCATTTAAAATTTATCTATATCTTATCTTTTTACTTTTATCCATGATTGTCAAGTGAGTTGAGATCAAGCTCGGTTTCCTCCGTAAGCAATCCTGCAAAATACTTTAAAATCTCGAAAGAAACATTAGATCACAAAATACTTAAAAAATCATTGAGCACAACATAATACTTAAATCATGACTTTAGATAACATAAAAGTTCACTTCAAATCATTTTCAATTTAAAGGTAAAAGAAATTTTATGAAATATGAAATACAGGTTTTCTTGAAAACGGGGTGTTACATCCTCCCCTCCTTAAAAATAAATTTCGTCCTCGAAATTTTAGGAAACTTATTCTCTCTAACGATGCTAATATGTATTTAACCATAAATTATATCGTTATCTCTCCTTAATTATATGTTTTCAATTAAATCTTTTATAAAAAGATTTCTTGATTTTCTTAAATTATAACTTATCATACCCTCAATTAATTCATAGTTCTTTTATAACCTTATGCTAAGGATTGTTTAGACGATTTACTAATGAGATTCTAACCCTATTTATACAAGTTCACCTCCTAAAAAAAATGGAGATCAATTTGATCTAAAGACTGTTTTCTAGAACACTCTACAATTCCTTATGCTATAAGAAAATTTTAGATTATTCCAAGAATTATGCGTAAAGATATAATGGATCAATTGGTATTCAGTAAAACTTCATTAGGATCAATATTCATAATTGATTAAGAACTAGATAATAACAACATTTTACATTTTACATTATACATTAGGTCAAAATTATTTCTTCATAGGATCATCATTTTTTTTTTTTTTTCCTGATTGTGATTGAGTTACATAATTATAATATGTCAAATTAAAAGATAACTGCTCTCTATTCTAAACTAGAAGTATTTATTTTGTTTTATTTTATCATTTCTACATAAAATGAATTGATCCTAGTTAGTGATTAACTTTAATTTTATTTTCTAGTTTAATCCAATTCATAAAAAGATGAATCGAAATCTAATTTCATAGAATTACTCATTACAATGTTTATAACTTCTAATTAAAACTTAATTGCATCTAGGCGTTTTATCATACCCCTAAAAGATATTTTATTTTTGAATTTTAGAAACGTACCTCAGACACACATACACATTTCACTAAAAATTAATTTCTTATCTAATGATACTTTTCCTCAACTACATCCACTTCATTAAATTTTTCAGACAAATTAATTTTCATTAATCATAACTTATCTTATCTTTAATTACTATATGACTCTTTTATATGGTTAAAAGATTTTCACTTAAGTTATAACTACTTTCATTAGTAGTATAAAGCTCATGTCTTCGGTCAAAACTTAGTCTTGTGAAATTATCTAAATATTTAATTTCTTATTTCCCAAGAATCTTCATACTCTCAACTAGTTCTTGATTATTGTTGTAGTCCCATAACCAAAACTAAATTTTGTCTTGTATTCCTAACTCCTCTCTAACCCTTTTGAATTATATATCTGACCCTTTTAAAACTTTACCTTCTCGGACAGGTTCAGATGACATGTTTTCCCTATTTCCATGTCGTCTATCCTTATTGTTATTCTAAAATGTCTCATAAATTATTTGATGTCTATCCTTGGCTTTATGAGTCCAAATTTGATAATGATTTTTTTTTTTTTAATTATCTTGTTAGGAAGATGAGAGAGAGTCTACAACTTTCTTGTTGTACATGTTCTTTAATTTTGCATACATCGCAGTAGAGAATCATAGGAATTTTAATATTGGGCAAGTATATAATTATTTTCAACTTGACAGGGTTTAAGTAATTTGCGTATAACTTATGAGTAAAAATTGATTTAGACAAAAATTAGTAGCATCTTATATTTAACCTCGAGGGATATTACTTTTAGGAAGAAGCCAAGTTAAAGTTTTGGGTAGAAAAGACTCAAAACGAGGCTAGAAGGCAAAGCTCGTGACTACTCGAGTCAGTCCAGATTACAAGCGATTGGATGACGAGATTTAATTCTTTTGGACTTCCTTTCGGTTACAACTAGACGAAGGTTCGATCCTAATCCTTCTGAATATAAGTTGGGAGTTAGGAGGTTTGTGGACACACACATAGTAAGATACTGAGGACGAATCTTAAGAATAAGTATGGAAGGAAGAGATTGAAGATTCTGGAGGTAAGAAAATAAAATTCGAACAGGAATTCACTAAGTCTTTCTTTAACATTTTATTTCTGGTTGTGGTTATGTCTTGTTATAATTTATATTGCTCATAAACTTTCGTCATCAGTTTCCAGTTGGAGTATGATCGAGAATAATTTTTAGGAAGAAGGAAACTTAGAGTGAAACATTTGACTTACATAAAGGGAATTATTAGGATAAAGTTTTTTTTTTTTTTTTCAATACGGTTGTATTCGTAAATTTTCTTCCAAGATTGTTCCACTAACGTTGATCGATTTTTAATCCAGAGCGTGTATTTATTATGAACGTAAACTTAAAGATTCTATCTTTCAGGAAAAAAATTCAGCGTCATTCTATTCCTACAACCCAAAGCAAGTGAAGTCCATTATGAGCGACTAAGTTATTCTAACTATCATTACATCTATAAATGTTGTTTATTATAACTCGGTTTAGGTGATACTAAAGCACTTACAACGAACCTGATTCCATAAAACATTTAATACACTCAACATTTTTTTTTAAAATTATTTTTATCATAGCAAAATCATACCACATAATACTACACCAACTCCTACAAACGGCCATTTACGCACACGAGCTCTGCTGCTGCAGTCAGCGGCTCAGTGGCGGCGTCCAGTAAGCAGTGTGTTGATAGTAGTAACATCAAACCACAAAAAGAATAATATATAGCCAAGAAGCTCACATTGTCATCATATGCGATTATAATTAAACACGATGTCATATCGTAACCATAGCTTGATGTAAAAGTTCCATATGACATAACATTGAGGCCCAAATAAATTTAGGACTTCCATCTTCTCATAAATTCGAGACCATTTTACCATTAAACATTGTAACTTAGCTTACCGAGTCGAAGCGGCAAAGGGCGTGAATGCTGGTAGCTAACAATATTCTTATATCAAACAAAAATATATTTTCGTTTTCCTGAAATTTGAATTAAACAAAGATTTTAAAACAAAATATTTTAGCGAGTCTACAGAATCACAGACCCGCTCTGATACCACCTGTAACGCCCCGTTTTTAAAATCCTATTTTGGCGTTACTTATATTAAAAATAAACGCTTTCAGTAATAATAAAGAAAACTAAATTCCGGAAATAATTGTGAAATATTATTCCATGAAGCAGGGGTATGAAGTACGAATTTTTGGAAATTTTAGCGGAAACGTTTACCTTAAAATTCCTTTCTTTACAAACACGGTTTTAGTTCCATGAACGGAGTTATAGAAATAAATCATTTATATAAGTAAATATATTTTGGAATTTATAAAATAAAACTCTGTATTTAAAATCTTCATTGACCTTGATAATATCGGCTACCAGCATGCCACGTTCGCGTACCCTGTCCTAAACATTTAAACATATAGGGGTGAGTGCAAGAAAAATCACTCAGTGGGGTGGAAAGGGTAACACGTAAGCACATCAATTCAACCATCAAATAATCACTGCACATAACCATAATACATCATCATAACCTTACTCGGGTCTTTAAGCCCGGCATGAATTTGGAGTTTTTAAGTCCAACATAAGTGGGCCATATTTGAAACCCTCGGGTAGCTAACCCGCCATGAAACCTGGAGTCTTTAAGTCCAGCGTGAAAAGGGCCATCTTTGAAACCCTTCGGGTATTTAACCCGCCGTGAATGGAATTCCAACATAACCATGAACATTAACATTACACATAATTCACATTATATTGGAAATAAACGCTGAAAGACAACGCTCAAATCCCATAAAAATACCATAATCACGTATAACATAATCGCATTTAATCATATTCATTAAATAAAGACGTAAACAACAAGCATTTACCCCCACCTTAAGATGACAGCTCGAGGATTGCTTTTGGAATCACCGTTCGTCTCAACTGCACTCGACATACTTAATCGTTTAGTTTCTTATGTCATATAACATGATCTTTTGTATCTTATATTTGATTATTAAATCTAAAGCATAATCACTAGTAATTAAATATAAAGACTTCACACCAAACATAAATATTAACATGATTCCCATATAAACAACAATTATACTTATAATTTAAACTTTAGGTATTTAACTAGAAATTCTAAATCTTAAAATAACACATAAAATATAAAGGTTTGGATCATAAAATAATATTCAGTACAGTATGGGGTTCAACTTATAATTGTATTAAAGTTTAGGGGTTAACCTACAACTTAATCTAATTTCAGGGGTTGAATTCAAATTAATAAAATTTATAGGGATTAAAATGCAATTAAGCAAAAGATCAAGATTGTATCATAAATAAACAAAAGTAGAAAATTGCAATTAAGTCCCTAGACTAAGCCTAATTTCTAAAATCAAATCCCTGCTCCTTCTCCCTCCAAAACCCGTCGCCATCTCCTCCCCCTGCCCGGCCACCGCCGCTCGGCCGCCGCCTGCTTGGCCGCCGCCTGCTCGGCCGCCGTTGCCCTCTCCTGCCGGCGACAAACCCGTCGCCGGCCACCACAACACACGGCACAATACACACACAGCAGCAGCCTTTCTCCTCCCAACAGCCCCTCTCGGCCGTCCTCCTTGCCGCCGCCGCTGCTGCCCTCCGCCGGCAGCAGCGGCCTCCTTCGCTATGCACAGCGCCGCCGTGTGCTGCTCACACACCCACCCCTTCTCCCTCTCGATTTACAGCACATAAACACAATATACACTCATATATATACACATGATACGCACACACAAATACACACAAAACACACACAAAAACACACTACGGCGGCCCGTGAGCGGCACCACCCTCTTCGTCTCCGCTCGGCGCCGCTCCGTGCGGTGGCGCCTCCTCCCGTCTCTCCCTATTTCCCCCTCTTCTTCTTATTTTCTTTCCTCTGTTTTCCTCCCCATTTTTCCCTGTTTTTCTTCCCCATCTCAACAGCACACAAAATTAAAACATCTATACACTTGCATCTATATACATACATATATATATCTACATCTTGATTTAGGAATAAAGCTTGAAAGAAATTAAAATTGAAACATAAAGCAAGAAAATGAATTAAATTTTACCCTTCTTCACTATCTCTCTGCAAATGAAAATGTTTGATGATGAATGAGGAAGAAGAAAAATATCATCTTTTATCTTATATAAAGAATAAGTCACGTGGGTGAAAAGAGGAAAATATCTTCTCTCAAAAAAAATCCAAAGCTTATCTATTATATACATAAAATAATATTATACATATATTTGCTTTAGCTAATTTACTAAATATACATACATAACCTACACATATATATTACACACGTACACATCTATATATACATGATTAACATTAATAACATTAATTATAATAATAATAATAATACTACAACAACATAATTTATACACAAGTATTTACTAAGTACAATTTACGTAAATTATTTTATCACATAGAATCACATTTAGTGATCACGAATAAACTTAATAAATAAAAGCATTTACGACACAAACGAATAATCTTTGCATAAAAATCTAATATCATTTTTCCTCATTTAAAATTTATCTATATCTTATCTTTTTACTTTTATCCATGATTGTCAAGTGAGTTGAGATCAAGCTCGGTTTCCTCCGTAAGCAATCCTGCAAAATACTTTAAAATCTCGAAAGAAACATTAGATCACAAAATACTTAAAAAATCATTGAGCACAACATAATACTTAAATCATGACTTTAGATAACATAAAAGTTCACTTCAAATCATTTTCAATTTAAAGGTAAAAGAAATTTTATGAAATATGAAATACAGGTTTTCTTGAAAACGGGGTGTTACAGGTCGACCCGGGTGCATGGATCCTAGATCCATGCACCAGTTGCATAAAATATTTTGCCAAAAATGAATAAACAAATAAACATTTACTGTATAAAGTTATGATCGCCATTTGATTTGTTCTCTACAAAAGTTCTATATAAATTATGATGAAAAATCGAGGATAAGTATTTTGACATTCTTTTCATTTAAACTAAGGTAATAAAAAAATCATCATATATTCAAACACA
This sequence comes from Scutellaria baicalensis, assembly GCA_005771605.1. Lineage (NCBI taxonomy): Eukaryota > Viridiplantae > Streptophyta > Magnoliopsida > Lamiales > Lamiaceae > Scutellaria > Scutellaria baicalensis. The sequence goes on from CM016729.1 coordinate 4,213,047, forward strand.
CACACATACATACTTCTACACACAAACATACAAAAATCAGAGTAACCCAAGTTAAGAATCTTCAATTTCATATATTAGAATGATTTGAAGATGAGATGAATAAAATTTTAGAATTAGCTACAGAAAATTATCAAAAAAAGCGCTTTGATCAGACTGTTCCGCGGGGAGTGTGGCTAAACACTTCAAAACCTTTCGGCCTTCAAAGAAATAGTCGGAACTGTGATCCCGATTAGATAGTTACATTCTTATCCTCTCTATCTTTTGGCTTGGGGCACTCTTTCATCTCTCTGAGTTCGAGCGCTCCTCCTAGGCGAATCAATAATGATTGTGGCTGGACTCCTCTATTCATCATTGTTTGAACAATTATTTTAGCAAATGAAGATATAATACTAACTATAAAACACACATACCTTTGCAAAGTGAGTTGAGTGAATTATGAGATGAAATCTTAAGATATGTTGAGATGTCAAAATAGAGTTTTAAAAACTGTAGAGGTATTTGCCCTGATTTAAAACCATAGGAAATGAATATGGCAATTATATTAGCTATAGTATATTTTCAGATAAGTCGCAAATTAACATCAATTTTTTTAAAAGAAATTATGGGATATTTAGTCACAAATAGCGTATTATTTTCTACTGACATAAATATATTTATTAAAACAATTTACGATGATCTCTGAAATTAAATGTCATAGTAAGTATGGAAAAACATTTTAAATGAATTGCCCAGTTATTTTAATTTATGACAAAAATTACAAGTTAATGTTAAATGTTAATGCTCATTTTACAAGTTAATCATGACTTTAAATTCGTGCAATTTCATCACATTTTATTTTAAAACAATTCATGAACTATTCATTTTTACAATATCATTCATGACAATATTAATTTAAAGCGACTAAGATATATCATATTCATAACCAATGAGATGTAATTATAAATAATGAAATTAATTGCATATATTCATTTAGGTACTTATACACGAAAAATACATGCACAAAAATTGCACGAAAGATGTCAAACTTAACACCTTTAGTTTCTTTTCTTTTTTGTAAAAAAATAAAAAACTAACACTTGTCAACTCTTATAAAAGAAAGCATAGATTCTCATCTAAAATAGAATACACAATTATTAGAAAATAAAATTAAATGTCATTGAAAATGTGAAAATTGATAACATCATTAATTATCATTTAACAGATATATCCTCAATGTGTCCCTAGTTGTGACCCTTCTTCTGCATACAAGACATATCTTTTTAAAAGCAAGTGCGGTATCTAAACAATTTTTACAAAACACATGGCCGCACTTTGTTGTAGTTTCTTCAGTCAGCCCTTCTCTGCAAATCGGGTAGTTATATTTTGGACTTCTCGGTCGCTGAGAAGATTCAGGAACATCTTCATCCTTAAATAACAAAAATATATAGTAAGCAATAAGGTATAAAATTTAGATCACTGTTTAACTCTTACTAAGATGAAAAGAAACTCTAATTAATTACACAAAAAATGATGAAAAGAGATGATTCTAATTCATAGGGTATTAGAAGTCTAGTACAAGATTTTGTGCAGTTAATGTGCATTATGAAATTTAAAAAGCATATATATTAGATCTCTCAAAGCTTAATATCATATTTCTTATGTAATTGATAAATTTCAAAGATACACCGAGATGAATTCTCAAATAACTTAAACATGCTAAAAATCGATCTTTATATTAACTCTTTCAAATATTGTTTCCAATTAGAAAAAATTTAACAATATATATACATGAAATTTTCACTGAAGTTTGCATGTAATTGATAAATTTCAAAGATATACCGAGATGAATTCTCAAATAACTTAAACATGCTAAAAATCGATCTTTATATTAACTCTTTCAATATTGTTTCCAATTAGAAAAAACTTAACAATATATATACATGAAAATTTCACTGAAGTTTGCGTGTATATATATATATATATATATATATATTATGTACAGTAGCAATTGCAATATGTTTTTAAGAATGAACATTTTATATTACAATTTTTTCGTAATTTGAAGAATGGAAAATAATGTAGAACCCAAATGATGGATGAGATTATACCACAAATAGGGGGACAAGAGTGCAAGAAGAAATTGTACAATAAAAAAAAAGTACATATATACATGGTAACATGTATAGTCTTTAAAAAAAAAAATTAAAGTCTATCACATAACTGAAAAATGATGCATGGAAATATACGACTTTAAATTTTTTCTTAAGTTATTAATAAAATTGTAAAGAGTTATAGAAATGCACCTGTAAGTGACGAACTTCTCTTTGGACATTATTTCTCTGCAACACCTGTGTGAAGAATTAATTATGGGTTTAAGTGATCAGATTAAACAAAAATATAATAATTTCATTAAAAAGTACAAACATATATCCCTATACTAATACTCATTAAAATGAATACTTTTGAATAAAAAAAATTAAAATTAAAATATTTTTAAATGAACTTATATGTCCTCTAATGAACTATACTATAACTATTTAAAAGATTCTGTATAGCAAATTAACATTCAGTATTGACTAATAAGTGCGTAATTAGTGCAATAATGGTGAGGAATCATCAGAGATTCATCTTGGTTACCTCATCATCGATTACATCTTGATTTTCTGTTACTTGAGTACGAGGTAATCCATGCTCCAAATTTGTGTTAACATCTTTACGAAGAGATGGATTGTTCAAGTCAAAATCTATCATCATCTAGAATTACAAAACAAACTCAAATATGTTAATTCTCTTACTCATTTTTGTGAATAGAATTCGGAAATTGCAATTCAACATATATATCCACCAACTAAACAACTTTGACAACTTCTAACACAGACATAAACTTAAATTTTATCGAATTAGTTCTCAATAAGTTTGTTTTATTTGTCAACAATTAAAGATTTTGCTGGAAATGCATAAATCTAGTCATATTTGCATTTTTATGATTAATTTACAATTATCATAATAATTACTAACGTGCAATAAGCGTTATATCTTTATCAAACACTTTATAAATCAAAGATCGTATGGTATACCTTATTCTTTAAATAATAATATGATTCACATAATGAACTTAATTTCAAAATATTAGAAATCCTACGATAGAGAAACAACATACAAATTTATAAGATTAATATCTTGTGCATCACATAGTATGAAGATAATACATGGTTTTAATTATGAAAATCATAGCATTCTTAGTCAATACAGATGGCCAATCACAAAACTTATTTTTCTATACTAACATATAACTATGTAAATTTAAGATTTCAATATGTTTGTAACAAAAGGAATGGCTAGATTCATTTCTTAATCGAAAGGTAATTCAATACCTTTCAAAAAAACAACAATAATGGAACAAAAATCACTTATATTAATGTCTCAGTAAGTTTTAGTTTTTTTGTGTGTGTATCATATGTATACGTAGATTCAAAATAAAAGCACAAGCAAATTTATAAAACAGTATGAAAGACCGTTAATGGAACTAGTCCATCTAGATGAACTATAAACTCAAAAATATGTTTGCCATTTTAAAATAAGTCATATAGAAAATATATAAAAAAGAAAATGGAAGAAGAAAAGCAACTTTGATCTCAAATTAAACAACAAAGTAAACAAGTTGATGATATATATAAGAAATAATTTCACTCAAATCGAATATAAGAAATAAGGTTATTCACAAGCTAAAAATGAATAAACAAATAAACATTTTCTGTATAAAGTTATGATCGCAATTTGATCTGTTCTTGTAACACCCAATTTTTTTTTCCTTTGTAGATTTCATGTTTGATAAGTTCTAGTTAATTAATACTAGTAACATAATAAAAGAACTTACATAAAATTCAACAAAAATTAAATTCAGCAACAACTATAATCATTCTTAACATATTCTTGTCTTATATATATTAATTAGGTTCGCTAGGTATTAAGTGGTACTAGAAAGATCGAACATGGTTAAGATGAACATAATGGCACTCTCACATGTTGCTACTCAAGAAATTCTTAAAAGACACCTCTCATCATGTTATTTTTGAAATGGTTGGGAAACGAGGTTTTGTCAGTTTTATCAACGTAAGAAGATATTTCGAAGTGTAGGAGTATTATATATTGTTGTAAATAGTTGATTAAATTCTAAACTCAATTGTTAGGTTTACTAGGTACAAAAAAATTCAAACATTAGTGCGGATTTTCTTACTTATCATGTTATCAATCTTCCCTACCTCCTCTAGTTTTGTGGAGGCTCCTTTTACAAGAATTTTGGTGTAAGATTGTAATGTTTCAAGATAATAAATGAAATATCACTTCTACTTCGAAATTATATATAAGTGTGTATCTCCACCAATAAAATTATAAGGTTCTGATTTATTATCAATTTTGAGTTACAATAGAGGAAAGTGGATTTGAATTTTATTTAATCATTACTTAAGTTAGAAGATTGCACACATTAAATTAAGCTTTCATAACCAAGCAAGATAACCTCTCTCTCTCTCTCTCTCTCTCTCTCTCTCTCTCTATATATATATATATATATATATATATAATTTTTCTTAGCTTGTGTGTTTTTTTTATTTTAGAAACATGCAGAGCATAGGAACCACGTACAATGCACGAGTAGTATTTTACTAGTAGCAAAACATAACTTCTAACTTAACAAATTTATTAGTTTCAAAAGTTAAGCACCAATTTGCTAACTAGATCAAAAAAAATATATTCATAATATCACTGTCATAACCAATGTCGACATAATTATAAACAATGAAATTAATTGCATATATTCATTGAGGTACTTATATGCGAGAAATGCACAAAAATTACATGAAAGATGTCCAACTTAAAATCTATGTTTTCTTTCTTTTGTACAAAATTACTCTAAACTAACGATTCTCAAAATCTTTTAAAAGAAAGTAATTTGGATTCTCATCTAAAATAACAATAGATTACAAAATTATCATAAGAAAAAAGTTAGGAAATATTAACCTTAAAAAATGTTAATGCAAATTAATGTGATAATGAAAATAGATAATTTTATCAACTATCACTTGAAAGATATATTCTTAAAGTGTTCCTATTTGTAATCCTACTTCTACATAAAGGACATATCTTCTTATAAGCAAGTGCAGTATCTAAACATACTTTACAGAACACATGACCGCACTTCGTTGCAGTTTCTTCAACCAATTGTTCTCTACAAATTGGACAGATATGACGTCTCTGTTGTGGCCTCCGTTGAGAGGATTCAGGTATATCTTCATCCTTCAATAATAAAAATTTATCGTAAGCATCAAGCTATAGAATTCAGGCTACTGAACATTTACCTAATATACAAAGAAACTCTAGCTAATTAGTTAAATAAAAAAGATGGAAAGAGATAAATTCTAGTCCATATGGTATTAGAAGTGTAGAATAAGATTTTGTGCAGTAATGTGCATTAATAGGAAAGTAATGTGCAGTATTAAATTTACAAAGCATATTTATTAGATCTCACAAAGATTAGTATCATATTTCTCATGTAATTGATAAATTTTAAAGATATTTCGAGATGAATTGACAAATAACTTAAACGTGCTAATAATCGATCTTTATATTAACTCTTTCAAATAGTGATTTCAATTAGAAACAAGTTAGCAACATATATGCATGAAATTTTATGATAAAATTAATGGTAACTATTAAAAAAAGGGATTTGAGGAGTTATATGAATTTTTACCTGGGTTGCAGCACCTGTTTGAAGATTATTGGTAGTAGAATTCCACCTTATTGCCAAGTATAAAAGTTATGAGTTTATGATCCATAATAAACTAGTAGAAAGAGATTGAAAATATTTTTGGGATTTGGATTACAATGATATTAAACAAAAGAATATACTTTATAAATTTTATGGAAAACAATGTTGGCAAATATGCAAGAGTATTAATACCACTATGAGTTCCAATCTCACCATTTGAAATTCGTCTTCTTATTAGTCTTCTGGATCTATTGACAGCCTGAAATGTTACCTAATCTTAGTAAAAGAAACGTACAAGAAATAAAAAGAACATAAAAAAAGAATTCTCAAAGATCATATACATACAAAACTATTACCTGCGGAAAAAGTTCATTAGAGATTATGGTCACCTCATTATCGATTACATCTTGATTTCCTGTTACTTGAGTATGAGATAATCTATGCTCCAAATTTGTGTTAAGTACTTCATGAAGAGATGGACTGTTCAAGTCAAAATCTCTCATCATCTAAAGGTACAAAACAAATACAAATAAGTTAATTGTTTCGCTCTCTCTTTTATTATTTTAAAATTAAAAGAGAATTTCAGTTTATGGAAATTCAAATTCAACATATATAGCAACAATATCAAGAGTTCCCCAAACTAAAATACCTTTGACAACTTCTAACATGGCCACACAAAAAAAATTAAAAGTTTATATAAACAATTATTGAATATAACATTAAGATGCATCAGGCAGAACTTAATTTCAAAATCTTAGAAGCTAGTCGTACAATAAAGAAACAACATAAACATTTAGAAAATAATAATTTTTCGCGTGACATGGTTTGAAATAATGCATAATGTTTGGGACCAACAATGTTAGTTATGAAGATCATAACATTCTTAGTTAATATATACAGAGTGTTAATCAATACACAAAATTTATTTTTTATGCTTGTCAATGGTGGAACTCATCCCAACATGCATGTATTTAAACTAAAAGCTTGAATATTTTTGGAACAAAAAGAATGGCTAGATCCATTTGTTATATTTAAAGGAAATTCAATAATAAGTACACTAATAGAACAAAAATCACACATAATGTCGTAGTAAGTTTTAGTTCTTTTTTTCTCTTTTGTCATATGTATACATAGATTAATGGTATTAATGGAACCATCTTGATCAAACTGTAAAGTCAAAAATAAGTTCATTAGAGATTGATTATGGTCACCTCATCATCGATTACATCTTGATTTTCCGTTACTTGAGTACGAGGTAATCCATGCTCCGAATTTGTGTTAATGTCTTCAGGAAGAGATGGATTGTTCAAGTCAAAATCTCTCATCATCTAGAATTACAAAACAAACACAAATAAGTTAATTCACTCACTAATTTTTTTAAACAGGATTCCAACTTATGGAAATTGCAGTTCAACATATATAGTCATATTTTCTTTTATCTGTCAACAATTAAAGTTTTTGCTGAAAAGCATAAATCTAGTCATATTTGCAATTTTTTTTTTAATTTACAGTTATCAATAATAATTACTAATGCGCAATAAGTGTTATATCTTTATCAAACACTTTATAAATCAACGATCGTATTGTACTGCCTTATTCTTTAAAGTCAAAATATGTTTGCCATTTTAAAATAAGTCATATAAAAATATATTAAAAAGAAAATGGAAGAAGAAAAACAACTTTGATCTCAAAATTACATAGTAAACAAGTTAATGATATACGAAATTATTATTCACTCAAATCGAATATAAGAAATAAGATTATTCACAAGCTAAAAATAAATAAACAAATAAACATTTTCTGTATAAAGTTATGATTGAAATTTGATATGTTCTCTACAAAAGTTCTACAGAAATTATGATGAAAAATCAAGGATATGTATTTTGTCATTCTTTTCATTTTAATTAATGTAATAAAAAATCATCACACACACACACATATATATAGAGTTTAAATCACATGTGGCCCTGTAGGATAGGTCCAGGGCCAAGATTGGTCACATGGTTTCAGAACAACCCCAAAAAGTTCAAAATCAGCCCCGTCCGTTATCTTTTTGGACGGAAAACGTTAGGTCAAATTTTGATGGGAAATTATTTTTCCCCAATTCGATTTTCCCGATTTTTCCTGTGCCACAACAGCCACCAAACATCTCCTATTTATATCAGCGTTCTCCAGAAACAGAGTGGCATTGAACTTGATTAAGCATATAAATGATGAGATCAATTCATGATTTTCCAAAAACAGAAACACAAAAATGCAAGAAAACAAAAGTGATATAGGGAGTACGAGAATATAAAACACGACACCAAAACAAGTGAGAACGCTGGAGTACATAGAAGTTGTAGCAAGGCAGACTCATGGAAAAAAAATCATAGTAGATAATTCTGTCATTAAAAAGAAACCACAAGCAGTGAAGTGTGAAGGAATATTAACTCCACTTAGACTTCATTAGTATAAGAAAAAATACAGAAATTTCAAAATCTGTAGCTACCGGTCGGTAGTTCTTGGATTTAGGTAACATAAATTATCAAGCTTCTGGAAGCGGCATTGCTGCTCCTGGCTCAGGCGTGGGATGGTGCTTCTTTCTGCGAATGCACAAGAGACGAGGAGGGAGAGAGAGAAGACGAGAAGAAATGGAGACGCCATTGTTGTGTGCTGTGAAGAAAGATGGATACATCCCATCTGCGGTTTCCTCCGCCTCTGGGGGATAACCGAGGGCGAGAGCGGGCGGCGAGTGGATCTCAAGCGCGCGTTCGACGGCCACCAGGGCAGCGACTGGAACGAGGCGGATCCGCGGCGGATCGCGACGTCGAGCATCGACACGACGTGCACGGTGTGGGACATCGAGAGAGAGGCGGTGGACACGCAGCTGATCGCGCACGATAAGGAGGTCTACGACGTCGCGTGGGGCGGCGCCGCCATCTTCACGTCAGTCTCCGCCGACGGATCGGTGAGGCGCTTCGATCTGCGGGATAAGGAGCACTCGCAGATAATCTACGAGACCGCGGATCCGAATCCTCCATTGATGAGGCTTGAGTGGAGCAAGAAATGGGGGAAAGTGTCCTCCATTTCAATTTGGGGGAAAGTGTCCTCGATTTTGACTTAGTTGACCTAGGTTTAGTTGACTTAACAGGTATGTGTTTCGCGCGTGGCAATTGCCGTTAGTTATTGACGGAAAAATCAAACGGGGTTAACATTGATTGACCTAGGGTCACATTTCGTCCAAACCCTATCCTACGAGGTCATATATGATTTAAACTCTGAATAAATTCTTGAAATTAGAGAAGAAGAAAATTTAAAAGCATGCATTCTATAATTTATCAAAAAGTAATTGAAAAATCAACAAGACCATAGTTATTTCTACTCTATTTGAACAATTATTTCAGCAAATAAGGATATAATACTCCATTAAAATAAACTTCAAAATATAAAACACACATACCTTTGTAAAGTGATTTTAGTGAATTATTAGAAAAAATCTTAAGAGATGTTGAGATGCCAAAACAGAGATTTCAAGACTGCAGTTGTATTTGTCCTAATTTAAAACAATGGGAAATAAAGATGGCAATGATGAGTTCAGAAGATTTAGAAAAAATTGTGTCAATTCCCTTTTTAGTATCAAATTAATTTCTTGTAAGTTTTGCATATTAGGTATTTAATTTATTTTTCAAATTATAGTTAAGGTAATTTGAATATTAATTTGGTATACAATTTAAAAGAATTAGCATATTTCCATAACTTTGACAACATTTGATATATCATAGTTTGTATTTAGACATTTTATAAATGTGTGATACAACAATATCATTTTGCAAGCTCGATGAACATAATTCATAAGGAATAGTGAATTTTGGCATATATCCGTGGTAGAACTACGATTTAAACTTGACGTATACGCTAACTAATTATTAAAGGGTTTTCGTCCTAACCAAATCTACTATAATTTGATCATTGAACAACAATCAATAGCACATAAAAAAAGTGCGACTTAGTATCTTCGTCACCTTATTGGTAAATAATTTTTTATATATATTACATTTCTATAAAAATTATCATAAACACAAATTTTGGTCCAATAAAGAAACAACATAAACCTTTATGAGATAATAATCTTTCGCGTGACATGGTTTGAAGATAATACATAATGTGTGGTACCAACAAAGTTGGTTATGAAGATCATAACATACTTAATTGATACACTCAGAGTGTTAATCAATACACAAAAATTATTTTGTATACTTGTTAATGGTGGAACTCATCCCAAAATGCAGCTATTTAAACTAAAAGTTTGAATATTTTGGAACAAAAAGAATGACTAAATCCATTTATTGTATCGAAAGGAAATTCAATGACAACAAGAACAAATATCACACATAATGTCGTCGTATTAAGTTTTAGTTTCTTTTTGCTTTTTTAATCAAATACATACGTAGATTAATGAAACCATCTTGATCAAACTATAAAGTCAAAAATAAGTTCATCAGAGATTCATTTTGGTTACCTCATCATCGATTACATCTTGATTTTCTGTTACTTGAGTACGAGGTAATCCATGCTCCAAATTTGTGTTAACATCTTTAGGAAGAGATGGATTGTTCAAGTCAAAATCTATCATCATCTAGAATTACAAAACAAACTCAAATATGTTAATTCTCTTACTCATTTTTGTGAATAGAATTCGGAAATGCAATTCAACATATATATCCACCAACTAAACAACTTTGACAACTTCTAACAGACATAAACTTAAATTTTATCGAATTAGTTCTCAATAAGTTTGTTTTATTTGTCAACAATTAAAGATTTTGCTGGAAATGCATAAATCTAGTCATATTTGCATTTTTATGATTAATTTACAATTATCATAATAATTACTAACGTGCAATAAGCGTTATATCTTATCAAACACTTTATAAATCAAAGATCGTATGGTATACCTTATTCTTTAAATAATAATATGATTCACATAATGAACTTAATTTCAAAATATTAGAAATCCTACGATAGAGAAACAACATACAAATTTATAAGATTAATATCTTGTGCATCACATAGTATGAAGATAATACATGGTTTTAATTATGAAAATCATAGCATTCTTAGTCAATACAGATGGCCAATCACAAAACTTATTTTTCTATGCTAACATATAACTATGTAAATTTAAGATTTCAATATGTTTGTAACAAAAGGAATGGCTAGATTCATTTCTTAATCGAAAGGAAATTCAATACCTTTCAAAAAAACAACAATAATGGAACAAAAATCACTTATATTAATGTCTTAGTAAGTTTTAGTTTTTTTGTGTGTATCATATGTATACGTAGATTCAAAATAAAAGCACAAGCAAATTTATAAAACAGTATGAAAGACCGTTAATGGAACTAGTCCATCTAGATGAACTATAAACTCAAAAATATGTTTGCCATTTTAAAATAAGTCATATAGAAAATATATAAAAAAGAAAATGGAAGAAGAAAAGCAACTTTGATCTCAAATTAAACAACAAGGTAAACAAGTTGATGATATAAGAAATAATTTCACTCAAATCGAATATAAGAAATAAGGTTATTCACAAGCTAAAAATGAATAAACAAATAAACATTTACTGTATAAAGTTATGATCACAATTTGATTTGTTCTTTACAAAAGTTCTATATAAATTATGATGAAAAATCGAGGATAAGTATTTTGTCATTCTTTTCATTTAAACTAAGGTGATAATAAAATCATCATATATTCAAACACACACACATATATACTTCTACACACAGACATACAAAAATCAGAGTAACCCAAGTTAAGAATCTTCAATTTCACATATTAGAATGCTTTGAAGATGAGATGAATAAAATTTTAGAATTAGCTACAGAAAAAAAAATTAAAACTTTTTCTTTCAAAAATTATCAAAAAGTAATAAAATCAACAAGACCATGGTTGGGTTTCTACTCTGTTTGAACAATTATTTTAGCAAATCAAAATATAATACTAACTATAAAACACACATATCTTTGCAAAGTGAGTTGAGTGAATTATGAGATGAACTCTTAAGAGATGTTAAGATGTCAAAATAAAGTTTTTAACAAATTTATTAGTTTCAAAAGTTAAGAACCAATTTGCTAACTAGATCAAAGAAAAAATATCCATAATATCAGTCATAACCAATGTCGACATAATTATAAACAATGAAATTAATTGCATATATTCATTGAGGTACTTATATGCGAGAAATGCACAAAAATTACATGAAAGATGCCCAACTTAAAATCTATGTTTAATTTATTTTTTACAAAACTCTAAACTAACGCTTCTCAAAATCTTTTAAAAGAAAGTAATTTGGATTCTCATCTAAAATAACAATAGATTACAAAATTTTCATAAGAAAAAAGTTAGGAAATGTTAACCTTAAAAAATGTTAATGCAAATGTGATAATGAAAATAGATAATTTTATCAACTATCACTTGAAAGATATATTCTTAAAGTGTTCCTATTTGTAATCCTACTTCTACATAAAGGACATATCTTCTTATACGCAAGTGCAGTATGTAAACATACTTTACAGAACACATGACCGCACTTCGTTGCAGTTTCTTCAACCAATTGTTCTCTGCAAATTGGACAGATATGACGTCTCTGTTGTGGCCTCCGTTGAGAGGATTCAGGTATATCTTCATCCTTCAATAATAAAAACTTATCGTAAGCATCAAGCTATAGAATTCAGACTACTGAACATTTACCTAATATACAAAGAAACTCTAGCTAATTAGTTAAATAAAAAAGGTGGAAAGAGATAAATTCTAGTCCATATGGTATTAGAAGTGTAGAATAATATTTTGTGCAGTAATGTGCATTAATAGGAAAGTAATGTGCAGTATTAAATTTACAAAGCATATTTATTAGATATCACAAAGATTAGTATCATATTTCTCATGTAATTGATAAATTTTAAAGATATTTCGAGATGAATTGACAAATAACTTAAACATGCTAATAATCGATCTTTATATTAACTCTTTCAAATAGTGATTTCAATTAGAAACAAGTTAGCAACATATATGCATGAAATTTTATGATAGAATTAATGGTAACTATTAAAAAAACGATATGAGGAGTTATATGAATTTTTACCAGGGTTGCAGCACCTGTTTGAAGATTATTGGTAGTAGAATTCCACCTTGCTGCCAAGTATAAAAGTCATGAGTTTATGATCCATAATAAACTAGTAGAAAGAGATTGAAAATATTTTTGGGATTTGGATTACAATGATATTAAACAAAAGCATATACTTTATAAATTTTATGCAAAACAATGTTGGCAAATATGCAAGAGTATTAATACCACAATGAGTTCCAATTTCACCATTTGAGGTTCGTCTTCTTGATAGTATTCTGGATCTATTGACAGCCTGAAATGTTACCTAATCTTAGTAAAAGAAACGTGCAAGAAATAAAAAGAACATAAAAAAGAATTCTCAAAGATCATATACATACAAAACTATTACCTGTTGAAAAAGTTCATTAGAGATTATGGTCACCTCATCATCGATTACATCTTGATTTCCTGCTACTTGAGTATGAGATAATCTATGCTCCAAATTTGTGTTAACTACTTCATGAAGAGATGGACCGTTCAAGTCAAAATCTCTCATCATCTAAAGGTACAAAACAAATACAAATAAGTTAATTGTTTCGATCTCTCTTTTATTATTTTAAAATTAAAAGAGAATTTCAGTTTATGGAAATTCAAATTCAACATATATAGCAACAATATCAAGAGTTCCCCAAACTAAAATACCTTTGACAACTTATTAAAAAAAAAAATTAAAAGTTTATATAAACAATTATTGAATATAACATTAAGATGCATCATGCAGAACTTAATTTCAAAATCTTAGAAGCTAGTCATACAATAAAGAAACAACATAAACATTTAGAAAATAATAATTTTTCGCGTGACATGGTTTGAAAATAATACATAATGTTTGGGACCAACAATGTAGTTATGAAGATCATAACATTCTTAGTTAATATATATATATATATATATATATATATATATATAGAGTGTTAATCAATACACAAAATTTATTTTTTATGCTTGTCAATGGTGGAACTCATCCCAACATGCATCTATTTAAACTAAAAGCTTGAATATTTTTGGAACAAAAAGAATGGCTAGATCCATTTGTTATATTTAAAGGAAATTCAATAATAACTACACTAATAGAACAAAAACCACACATAATGTCGTAGTAAGTTTTAGTTCTTTTTTTCTCTTTTGTCATAGGTATACGTAGATTAATGGAATTAATGGAACCATCTTGATCAAACCGTAAAGTCAAAAATAAGTTCATTAGAGATTGATTATGGTCACCTCATCATCGATTACATCTTGATTTTCTGTTACTTGAGTACGATGTAATCCATGCTCCGAATTTGTGTTAACGTCTTCAGGAAGAGATGGATTGTTCAAGTCAAAATCTCTCATCATCTAGAATTACAAAACAAACACAAATAAGTTAATTCACTCACTAATTTTTTTAAACAGGATTCCAACTTATGGAAATTGCAATTCAGCATATATAGCACATTTATATCGAGTTCCACCAACTAAACAACTTTGACAACTTCTAACACAGACATAAACTTAAATTTTATCGAATTAGTTTCTCAATAATTTTCTTTTATCTGTGAACAATTAAAGTTTTTGCTGAAAATGCATAAATCTAGTCATATTTGCAATTTTTTTTATTAATTTACAGTTATCATAATAATTACTAATGTGCAATAAGTGTTATATCTTTATCAAACACTTTATAAATCAACGATCGTATTGTACTGCCTTATTCTTTAAAGTCAAAATATGTTTGCCATTTTAAAATAAGTCTTATAAAAATATATTAAAAAGAAAATGGAAGAAGAAAAACAACTTTGATCTCAAAATTACATAGTAAACAAGTTAATGATATACGAAATTATTATTCACTCAAATCGAATATAAGAAATAAGATTATTCACAAGCTAAAAATAAATAAACAAATAAACATTTTCTGTATAAAGTTATGATTGAAATTTGATATGTTCTCTACAAAAGTTCTACAGAAATTATGATGAAAAATCAAGGATATGTATTTTGTCATTCTTTTCATTTTAATTAATGTAATAAAAAATCATCACACACACACACACACACACATATATATATATATATATATATATATATACTTCTACACACAGACATACAAAAATCAGAGTAACCCAAGTTAAGAATCTTCAATTTCATATATTAGAATGTTTGAAGATGAGATGAATAAAATTTTAGAATTAGCTACAGAAAAAAATTAAAAAAAAATCTTTCAAAAATTATCAAAAGGTAATAAAATCAATAAGATCATGGATGTATTTCTACTTTGTTTGAACAATTATTTTAACAAATGAAGATATAATACTAACTATAAAACATCAAAATATAAAATACACATACCTTTGCAAAGTGAGTTGAGTGAATTATGAGATGAAATCTTAAGAGATGTTAAGATGTCAAAGTAAAGTTTTCAAGACTGCAGAGGTATTTGCCCTGATTTAAAACCATAAGAAATGAATATGGCAATTATGAGTTTAGAAAATCTAGAAAAAATTATGTAAATTTCCTTTTTACACCAACAATAAATACAGTGGATGACTTCAAATTAATTTCTTGTGATTTTGCATAACAAGTATGTAATTAATTTTTCATCTTATATTTTAAGGTAAGTTGAATATTATCTTTTACACAATTTAAATTGATTATATCATATCTCAGTGTTCAAATGATTAAGTATTGTTAAAGAAATATATCATAGTTTGTACGTTGATATTTTTTTATGCATGTGCGAGTGCTAATAATATCATTTATGTAAGTGCGACAAACATAAGTGATCATGAGGAATTACAAATTTTATCATATATATCCATTGATGAACTAAGATGAAGAGTAAGTATCACTTGATTGATTATAATAATAAACTAGAATTATACCCGTGCGATGCACGGTTTGTAATTTAATTTATTAATTCTAAAAAATTAATAATATAACGTGATAGTATTATCGTAACCTAAATTATATATCAATAAGAATTTAGACATTTTATTTCTAATGTTTCTCATTTTAAATATTATTGTATTTTTAAAATGCAAACAATACTATATAAATTTATATTTTTGTTGAACAATGAATTATAAAACCTATATTTGAAATATGAAGTTGTTAAAAATGATGCAATTTTGTACACTAATCAGTTTTGTGAATTAAAATAAATTAAGTTTGGTAATGAGAAATAGTTATTGTGTCATGGATATTAAAAAAACATTTTAACTCCTAAATATATGTTATGCATGTTGCAATTTATAATATAGACATAAGTGTCATGATTAATGTATTATTGTATTTTTTTACTGTTCCCTGACGTTCACAATTATAATTTCTTTGAAATTTTCTGTCTAACCACTAACTAAATTATTTATAGTTAAAAGAAAAGATATAAATACCTAAATATATTGGTATATATTCAAATAACAAGATAACTGAATATTACACCCACTTCTATTGACAAATAAACCAAACAACTATATAAAAATGTTTTTCATTATAATTAATTTCTTCAAAAGTCTAAAACTTTGTATTTTACAAATTATTTTTTAATTTCCTAATCTTTGTTTAATTTAATCATTTGTTTTTGTATTTCTAATTGTGTTAAATATAATTATGCACCAAAATTTAAATATCATATTTATACATTATTATTTTTTTACAATGCAATTTACTTAACAAATTGAAATTCATAAAAAATGATAAATCTGATATATCATGCATTAACAACAAAATTCTAGATACCAAAATGATAAATTTGATATATCATAGATTAAAACGAAAATTTTAATTGAAAAAATGATTTAATCTAAAGATTATGATTTATATAAAATGTAAAAAAAAAAGACAAAAATAACCAACATAACCTACCAATAGGCTATAGCCCAACCTAGAGGACCCTACAATTGTTAAAAGTATAACTCTTTTTATTTTTGATTTTTTTTAATTCTTCTAACTAACTTGTTTCCAATTATAGTATGTAAATTTAGAAGGGAAAATTAGTTATGTTATTTTTATTGAAGGTCTTCTTTTTTTATATATATATATATATATATATATATATATATATATATATAGATTTATGCATTTATTGATGCTCAATGTCATACATTTTTTTTTATTGGTATAATATTAATATCCACTATAATTTTTTTATCTCAACGTATATGTAGTAATCATACTGAAGATATCACATATATGATATTCTTCCTTGCTAACTAACTCTTGAGGGTCTTCGTCCAAACCCAATCTACTATAAGTTGGTCATTGGACGACAAACGATAGCACCTAATTTAATTTGAATTGAGTACAAGTAAAAATAACAATAGATTACAAAATTATCATAAGAAAAAAGTTAGGAAATGTTAACCTTAAAAAATGTTAATGCAAATGTGATAATGAAAATAGATAATTTTATCACCAATCACTTGAAAGATATATTCTTAAAGTGTTCCTATTTGTAATCCTACTTCTACATAAAGGACATATCTTCTTATAAGCAAGTGCAGTATCTAAACATACTTTACAGAACACATGACCGCACTTCGTTGCAGTTTCTTCAACCAATTGTTCTCTACAAATTGGACAGATATGACGTCTCTGTTGTGGCCTCCGTTGAGAGGACTCAGGTATATCTTCATCTTTCAATAATAAAAATTTATCATAAGCATCAAGCTATAGAATTCAGACTACTGAACATTAACCTAATATACAGAGAAACTCTAGCTAATTAGTTAAATAAAAAAAGATGGAAAGAGATAAATTCTAGTGCATATGGTATTAGAAGTGTAGAATAAGATTTTGTGCAGTAATGTGCATTAATAGGAAAGTAATGTGCAGTATTAAATTTACAAAGATTTTGTTAGTCTTTTGGATCTATTGACAGCCTGAAATGTTACCTAATCTTAGAAAAACAAACGTACAAGAAATAAAAAGAACATAAAAAAGAATTCTCAAAGATCATATACATACAAAACTATTACCTGCTGAAAAAGTTCATTAGAGATTATGGTCACCTCATCAATAATTACATCTTGATTTCCTGTTACTTGAGTATGAGATAATCTATGCTCCAAATTTGTGTTAACTACTTCATGAAGAGATGGACTGTTCAAGTCAAAATCTCTCATTATCTAAAGGTACAAAACAAATACAAATAAGTTAATGAATTTGGTCATTGGACGACACATTTTCAACTTTTATGTGAATTGAGTACCTTCAATCTCATATAATAGGATGATTTGAAGCTAAGATGATTTTTTTTTTTAAGAAATTAGAAAAAAAATATTAATCTAAATTTTACCTTCTAAAAATTATCAAATGTAATAAAATATCAACAAGACCATGTTCTACTTTGTTTGAACAATAATTTCAACAAATGAAGATATAATATTCACTAAAAAACACCAAAATATATAGAGTTTGTCTACAGTGCAACTGGTGCACATACAATTCGGGTCGGGTCCAGGTCGACCCAGATCCGTACACTTTTTTTTAATTTTTTTTAATTTTATTTTTTCGCTTCAAAGTGTTGCCTTTATGTTGTATGAGTGTGACCTTTATATTATATAAGTGTGACCTTTATGAATAAATGTAATGACCTTTATATACTCTAACTTAAAAAAAAATGAAGAATTTTACACTATGAAGGTCATAATATTTGTACATAAAGGTCACAAAATTGTACATAAAGGTCACAACTATACAGCATAAAGATCTCAATCTAAAGCGAAAAAACCTGAAAATCTTCATTTTTTCCTAAGTTACTGAACATAAAGGTCATAACATTTATATATAAAAGTCACACTTATATAACATAAAGGTCACATCCTTACAACATAAAGGTAATAGACTGAAGCGGAAAAAAAAAACACCCAGGTGACCCAGGTGTGCGGATCCGAGTCGGGTCGCCCCATTTGCACCAATTAAGATTCGTGCACCTGGTGCACACACTACAAGGAAAATGAGTTCTAGTGACGACAATTTTTGTCACTATAAATACACATGGTGTCACTAAACATGAATATATATCTTTTCGCATCACATAAATTAAAGTAAAAGTATAATATAAAGATCACACACCTGAAGCAAAAGAAAAAAAGAATAATAAAGGGAAAAAATTCAAAATAAGTGTGGATCTCGACTCAGTCTAATCCGGATTGTGTTGTGCACTTGATACATAAAAGAGTGACACACTTGTGTGCCCTGGGGGCACGGTGCCCCTAAATTAATCATCATATTTGTATTAAATACATATTCTACAGGTATCATGTGTATACTCTTCATGTACCATATGTATACTCTTATATAAATATGATACCTATAGAGTATATGTATAACACCAAAAAACATAATACCAATAGAGTATATATATAACACCTAGATCTGTGCCCCTATGTGCCTCAGGGGTATATAAGTTTTTCCCTACATAGAATAGTTACTAAAAATAAATAGACAAACAAATAAATTCTGTATAAAAGTTATGATGAAAATTTATATTCTCCGCAAATTAATTTTCTATAAAAAGATATGAGGAAAAAGTGCGGATAAGCATTTTGTTATTCTTGATCATTTTATTAAATCTAGTAAAAAATCATCATACATATACTTCGATAACAAATATTCCTTAATTATTTATTAATAGTAGTATCAAAAATCATCACATATATACTTCGATAT
Organism: Scutellaria baicalensis; assembly: GCA_005771605.1. Lineage (NCBI taxonomy): Eukaryota > Viridiplantae > Streptophyta > Magnoliopsida > Lamiales > Lamiaceae > Scutellaria > Scutellaria baicalensis. The sequence continues at coordinate 4,232,600 of CM016729.1, forward strand.
TACACAACAAAATTAAGAGAGAGTAATGCAAGTTAATAATCTTCAATCTCATACATTAGGAAGCATATTTGAAGGTGAGATGAATAAAATCTTGAAATTAGAGAAGAAATTTTTTTAAAAGCATGCATTCTATAATTTATCAAAAAGTAATTGAAAAATCAACAAGACCATAGTTATTTCTACTCTAGTTGAACAATTATTGCAGCAAACAAAGATATAATACTCCATTAAAAAAAAATACTTCAACATATAAAACACACATACCTTTGTAAAGTGATTTTAGTGAATTATTAGATAAAATCTTAAGAGATGTTGAGATGCCAAAACAGAGATTTCAAGACTGCAGTTGTATTTGCCCTAATTTAAAACAATGTGAATTAAATAAAGATGACAATGATGAGTTCAGAGGATCTAGAAAAATCTGTGTCAATTCCCTTTTTAGTATCAAATTAATTTCTTGTAAGTTTTGCATATTGGGTATTTAATTTATTTTTCAAATTATAGTTTAAGGTAAGTTGAATATTGATTTGGTATACAATTTAAGAGAATTAGCCTATTTCCATAACTTGACAACATTTAATATATCATAGTTTGTATTTAGACATTTTATAAATGTGTGATACCTAACAATATCATTTTACAAGCTCGATGAAAATAATTCACAAGGAATTGTGAATTTTGGCATATATCCGTGATAGAACTACGATTTAAACTTGACATATACGCAAACCAATTATTGAAGGGTTTTCGACCTAACCAAATCTACTATAATTTGATCATTGAACAACAATCGATAGCACATAAAAAAAGTGCGACTTAGTATCTTCGCCACCTTATTGGTAAATAACTTTTTATATATTCATACATATATAGAAAATATATATTGTTCATTTGTTTCATCGATGACATGTGAACAGTTAATTATGTTAGTGGTTAATGAAAAACTAAAGAATTATCGATAGTGCAAACTTCAAAAACTATTGACTTCACCATTCCAATAGAACTCATAAACTTCTGTAACAATTTAACCTATATTTTGCATCTTTTCGTATTTTTATTTTTGTGATAAAGAATAGTAAATTGACAAAACATCATAGATATTACATCCACATAAGACTTCAAACTAATCCTGCATTTCATTGTTACGTACCATTGGTTATTTTTCATGGAAATTAGAGCAATGCAAAGTTAATCACTTAATTAAATTACAATATGAACAAAAACATTTAATATTATATTAAGATTATTTTAACCTTTAAAATCAATCATGTAAACATTTAAGATTTCACAAATTACTAAAATACCTTTTACAAGTTTTCTAATTAACATAGACATAAAGGAGAATAAAAAAAAACAAAAAAGACAATAAAAAATTAAATACAATCTTGATCTCCAAACTACATAATTAAACTATAAGTTATATGATACACATTATATTATTAGTCCAACTCAAAAGAGAAGAGGTTAAGTAAATTTAAGATATATGGATATCAATCAATTTTATCATAAGCAAATATAAAAAGAAAAACAAATATTTTCTTTATAAAGTTTACTTTTTTTTTCTTTTTAGTTAGGATTTATAATAAGTAAATAAATATTTCTACAATAAAATTTTTTTATGTGTTCTCTTTTACATTTCTATAAAAATTGATATAAGTAAACAAATGTTTTGGACCAACAATGTTGGTTATGAAGATCATTACATACTTAATTGATATAGAGTGTTAATCAATACACAAAAAATATTTTGTATACTTGTCAATGGTGGAACTCATCCCAAAATGCAGCTATTTAAACTATGTGAAGGAAATTGATCTTCAGTGATAGACCACCTATACCACAACACTTTTGCAGAAAACCCTAAAACTAGATAATTTGATCTTCAAAATGCAAGCTGGAAATTGAAATAGCACACAAGATTTTAGGGTGGTTCGGCTCGCCACATCGGCCTACATCCACCATGAAAGGATTGAACGGATTCCACTAAGAAATGAGAGAGAATTCGAAGTTACAAGATTTTTCCCCAAAAATTAGGGTTTATCGCTCAAGAACCCTAGATTTTCTAATCTCACTCAAAACTCAAAATTGCAAAGTGAAACTACAACTGCTTATACTCCTATATATACTAAGTAAAAGCCCTCTGCTAATTGAACTGAAATTACAACAGAATTGGACGAATTTTGCTTCAAAAAATCGGATCTGCGCTGTTGCCCTAGCTGTTGCAACAGCATAAATGCCTTGGACCGGCAGTTATAACTCCGTCTTCCCGAGCCCGGTTCGAACATTTCCAGACCGGTTCTTGACTCGGTTCTTCCGGTTCTGAACTCCTCGATTTATTTCCGAGCTGACACTCCACAAACTAAAAGTTTGAATATTTTGGAAACAAAAAGAATGGCTAGATCCATTTATTGTATCGAAAAGAATTTAAGTAACTACACTAATAGAACAAAAATCACACATAATGTCGTATTAAGTTTAGTTTTTTTTTTCTTTTTAATCAAATGTATACGTAGATCAATGTAACCATCTTGATCAAACTGTAAAGTCAAAAATAAGTTCATTAGGGATTGATTATGGTCACCTCATCATCGATTACATATTGATTTTCTGTTCCTTGAGTATGAGGTAATCCATGCTCCATATTTGTGTTAACGTCTTCAAGAAGAGATGGATTGTTTAAGTCAAAATCTTTCATCATCTAGAATTACAAAACAAACACAAATAAGTTATAAATTCTCTCACTCATTTTTGTGAATAGAATTCCAACCTATGGAAATTGCAATTGATCAACATATATAGCACCTATATATATCGAGTTCCACCAACTAAACAAACTTTGACAACTTCTAACATGGACATAAACTTAAATTTCATCTCAACGTATATGTAGTAATTAATCATACTGAAAATATCACATATATGATATTCTTCCTTGCTAACTAACTCTTGAGGGTCTTCGTCCAAACCCAATCTACTATAAGTTGGTCATTATTGGACGACAAATGATAGCACATAATAAAAGAGCCACTTAAATCACATTTTCTAATTTCATGTGAATTGAATACAAGATATATAAAAAAAAAAATTCAATCTCATATAATTTAGTAGTACTGCTTTTCATTATTGTACTCTTTTTCTTTGCTTTTTTTTTTTTTTCGTGCATCTTCAAACTCAACTCTCTTCAAGGATAGGAAATGAAAGAAAAACACTAGGCCATCATAAAATACAAGCATCTCTTCGACAAAAAATTCAAACCAACACAATGTTCAACAGTTGTGGAATTTAGTTATCCTTGATGCCTTAGAGGTGCTTGTTGTAGAAGTAGATGCCTCTCCACAGTATCCTATACCTACGTGGTACTTAAGACTTTTTTGGATATTTAACATAGTATCTAAGTCTTTAGAGGATTTTTTAAAGGTATTTACTGTGTCAATGATGTTCTTCTTTTCATTTTCAAGGTTAGTGACTAGAGGATTTATCTTTACTTACTTCTGCTCTGAGTGCACTACATGCTTGGCTTTTCTGTTTTTCGATGGCCAAGTCTATCTCAAGCGAAGCATGCTCACTCTTGAGCTTTTGGTTTTCTAATTCAGCCCCTCATGAGTTGAGGTTATCTGCTCGAAGTCACTCATGAGCTGCCTGAAAGCAGTGATCATGTTCAGTCTTTCAGCATCCTTGACAGGAGGGTTAAGATAGATTACCTCATCTTCTGATTCTTCGGTTTTGGCCATAAGGCAGATGAGAGCTTCATCTTCAGATGATGAGTCTTCTGAATCACTGTAGGAGGTTGATTCATTCTTCTGTGGAGCCTTCTCAGGGGTAGCTCCATGGGTAGCTTCTGTCTTCCCGATCAGTGCTCTAGGCTTTTGACATTCTTGTCTCTTCCTCTCTTGTCTCTTTTTTCTCTCATCTTCTGGATATCTGTGCACTTATGGGTATGGGCAGTCTCTAGCATAATGCCCTGGCTTTCGACAGTTGTAGCACAGATCAGTAGCCTTCACGGTAGACTGAGGTGTCTGGTTGAAGGTACCTGCACCGTTTTGTTTCTTCTTGAAACTGTGAGTCCTTGTATTCCTTTTGATGAACTTTTGAAATTTCTTTAGCAATAAGGCCATATCCTCTTCTGCAGTAGCCTCGAAGGCAATAGTTTGTTCTTTGGCTTTCTTAGACTCTTGTGGTGATTTAGCTATTAAGGCAGTAACCTTGGAGCTTCCTTCTTCATTTTCATTCTTTCTTCGATTTATATCGAATTCGAATGATTTAAGGTCTGAGAAGAGATCGAATGTGCTCATGGATTTTAAATCCATAGAAACTCTCATGGCAATAGTCTTGCTGTCCCATTCGGCTAGAAGGGCTCTCAGCACCTTTGTAACACCCCGAATAAAATTAAGCTGTAAATAGAGCTCATGAGAATTTTAATAAGTTAATTCCTGAAATTTAAGTTCGATCTGTCCTTTCGAGGTTTAGAGTTAAGTCCGAAAATCAATCCGCCAATATAGTTTACGTATAAAATATTTCAGTACAATATTATGATAATCTAAAGTTAATTATTAATTACGACTATTTTAAGTTGACGAAAGAGATAAAATAAATCGTTAATAATAATCCATGGTATCAATTTAATTCTTATCACAAGTAAATTATATACCATGTAAATTATTTTAGCCAATTGTAATTAATGAAGTTGAACGTGATACATAATTTTTATACGAGAAGCAAATATCTGTAACCCGTACACAAAATAAAATCTCGATTCAAATAAGGAATATTCTCGACATAAATAAGGAATATCCTAAAATAATTTAATTCAATGTATAATTAAATCTCGACCTAAGAAAATACAATTTCGGACTCAATTCTTAAGAATGATACTTCTCACACCTTTAATCTCTCCCTCACTCTTGTTTCTCTCTTGCTCTCTTTCCACCGATCCCTTTCTCCTTCTTTATCAAAACAATCGGCCATCACCACCACCACTTTTAACACCGCCACTAACCTTCCTATCCGGCCGTGCCTTGTTTCTTCGGTGATTCTTTCGAATAAAATAAGTTGAAGCCTTTCTCGTCCTGGGGTTGGACTTTTCTCAGCCGCCGTCGTCTCCACTGCGAACTGGTGGTGAGAGTGGTGGCTACCGGTGTGTGTTATGTGTTTCATTTGTTGGTTGGGTGGTGTTTGGGCTACCGTTAGTGAGATTCGGGATGTTGCCGGCGATGCGGCCGCCGGCTGTGGCACGATGATGAATCAGCGACGGGAATGGAGGAAGGAGGCTGGGGTTTGCTATGGTAAATTTGATTTATTTGAAGGATTAGAATGCAATTTCCAACCTTTTCCTTATTTATGCTCAAGTTCTTAGCTTTCAGAAATTTTCAGATTAATCCTTATCGTTTGAAAGACTTTAATTTCAGTCCCTATACTTAGACTAAGTCCAAATTGACCCCCATAATTTGCAGGAATCATAATATGACCCCTAGATTTTTGCTGAAATTGCAATATGACACCAAGATGTTATATTTAATGTATATTATACCCTACAACTCTATAAAATGTTATTGTTAACCCAAATATTATTACGAAAGGATCTGTATAGCCTAAATTAATATAAAATGTAATAAGCCTAAATTAATATAAAATGTAATAATTTGGACCCTTAGGATTTCTAGAACTTCACACGATCATTTGATTACGTTTCTACCCTAAACCCTATTCACGACAGACCCTAATTTTAGGGTTATGATTCACAAACCCTAATTTCAAGTAAACCCTAAACCTAGAACCGCCGATTATCAACTGACCGCGCTGTCGTGACGCGATAAAATTAAATAAATATCCTTCCTAACCTATCTAACTAGTAGATAGGGCAAGTCGGAGTCGATCCCACGAGGAATGACAATTCAATTGTGTTTTCTTATGTCTAAATTCAAAGAAACAATAAATATGGGGTTATCAGATAGATTAAAAATTAAACTAAAAATTACTAAAGATCTAGAAAACAGATTAAACAGAAATCAAGTGATAAAAAGCATTCCAGTTAACAGTTCAGTTATCCCCCAATATCAATTACGCCTTAATCAATGTTACCCCCTCTCTCAGATTATCATGGAATTATCACCCCTAATCTAACAACAAGCTCTGTTAAATCGAATCGTCTCTTATGATTAGTTAAATTAGGATAAAATCTCTAATTAACCCTGTTCAATTGAATAACCTAGAATAAGCTCTCTAGATTTAATTCATCAAACGCATTAATTACCAAGACGATAGGGTGAACTAGACTCCAAATACACAAGTTCGATTTGATAATCTAGGATTGTGTTACCCTAGAGATGCGCGACCTCTAGTTTAATACTAACGAAAATTAAACCACAACAATTAGGATTCATGATTTGAAATTCTAGCAATCAACTATCAAGCACTTAACCTAGGTGGCCAATCTAAATCAAGCATTAATAATTGAAAACATTCATCCCAGATAACACAATCAATTTCAATCAAAACATCGATAGGGAGAAACGGGATTGATTAAAACATAAAACGATAATAGGGTTCAAACATCCCTGCTAACCGGAATTGATGAATTAGCCAATCGTCATCTCGATTGGATCTACAAAAGTTGTTGATAAATCCATAAAAGCAAAATAAAATAAACAAGAATGTATCCAAAAGTTCTCTCCTCCAAATCCTCCCAAAACTGCCGTCCATCAAAGCAAAATAAAGTAAAAAGAATATGTTTTGCAAGAAAATTCTCTCTCCAATCTGCTATCTCTCCAAACTGCCGTCCCTTCCAACTCTCCAAACTTGGGGATTAAGTAATTCAATTAAATGGGCTTTTCTTTGCAAAGGCCCATTTAATTCCTTTTCAACATTTGGATTTCTTTTAGCTGCTGGGCCTTCTCCTTGATCTTCATTACGTTTGAGCCTCGGTCTAATGAACTCCAAAATACTTCAAAAATTCCTACATTAATTAAGAAAATAATATATGAAGTATCTCGAGTTCAACAGCGCAAATAGGTATGAAAACAATGCATTCAATCAAATAAAAGATAATAAGAATCCAATTAAATCAACAATTAAATGCATATATTTTCAACCTATCAAATCCCCCCCACACTTAAACCATTGCTCGTCCTCGAGCAACAAAAGAACTAAAGCACATCGGGGATAAAACAACAAAATGAGTATTGCTTGCTCAGATCCTTACTACACTCATAGGAATTCGAATTTATATCAAACAAAGCATATGCAAACAAAAACATGTTGGACTAAATGCAACTATCTCAAGAAATCACAAATTTAGGTAGGACATCGGAAATCAAATTTTTCATAGACAATTAATCAATCCACTCCACCACCCACATCAATCAACACACTCCAACTCCTTTTACGATTTCCTTCATCTAAATCAAAATTCGTTAAGACTTCACATATAATGAATCATCCCTTTTACTCCAAAAAAAAAAAAAAATTCTCTCTTTTTTTTTTTACTTTTCGTTTTCACCTTTTTTTTTTCATAGACGATGATGATTTCTCGTCTTTTTTTTTTGGATGGGGTTGGCAGCTCCACACCACTCTTAGGTTAGTCCGTTTATTGCGATTTTTTTTTCGCATTTTAACTTTCAAACGAGGACCCCTAAGAGTAGGCAGCTGATTCCACACCTCCATCATCTTTTCCAATCTCAATTTTTTTCAACTCAACACCATTTCTCCAAACCCATAAATTTTTTTTTTTTCAACCAAGGGGTTCATCAAGAGTGATCAAACTTTCACAAATTTCAATTTAGACTACTTCCATCGAGGAATTAAAAGCATATCTCAAGACACAAGTAAGCAAAGCAAATCAACACACAATCATAGATTAATTCTCAAACCAATGTTATCCTTCCGAACAACAATTTCTCGAGACAACATTTAGCAATTTTAACCAACAGAAAGCAATGTTCAACAACACCTCGTCCAACACAAATGAATTCCCAAAAATAAAATTAATAACACTCGAATCATCATTGCAAGCTCACTTACTAAAAAAAAATTTTTAAATTTTTTTTTTTAAAATTTTTTTAATTTTTTTTTTGTTTTAGGATGACCCGCGACCCGGCCGGGTTGCACAGCACCCGACCCGAGTCGCAGCTACGACCTGGGCGCTATTGGGACAAGACACGCGACCTGGCCGGGCTGCACAGCACCCGGCCCGGGTCGCACCTTCGACTCTAGCGCACAAAACAGCATACACGCGACCCGGCCCGGGTCGCTCCCATCTTTTTTTTTTTTGTAATTTTTTTTACAAATGCAAATGCAAACGAAAATTAAACATGCTAAAGCGATTAAACGTGCAATATACATAAAAGAAAAAGAACAACCTACATGCAACTATATGACTCTAAATGCAACTACATGCAAGATATGCAATCTATTCCACACTTTCTCAATTATGCAACATTCTCTAATTCCCCCACACTTAAATCTTGTTTGTCCTCAAGCAACTCATCATCAAAACACAACAAAAGATATAGACAAGACAAGACTCATATATGTAGGAATTAAAGCAAAAATAAAAGTGTGGAACAGAATTCACCAAATCACCAAAGAGGCTTTGGAATTGGCTTCAGAGTAGGAGCATTTGACATAGTCATCTTCAACCTTCTATTGAGCTTTCTCCAATTTCTTGCTTTGAGTCTTGAAAATTTGTTGAAATATCTCACGTTTTTTGTCAACACCACTTTCGAATTGTCCCTACAATTCATCTCAAAAACATTCTCGACAACAGGGTCAATCAAACTCAAAGCAAAAACAAAATTCTCATCATCAGGATATTTCATGGCATCAAAAATATTGAATTTAATAATTTGCCCATCAAATTTCATCGTGAGGGTTCCCTCACGAACATCTATTTTTGTTTGAGAGGTGTTCAAGAATGGCCTCCCTAACAAAATAGGTGGTGAAATTGAAGGGTCACCATTCTTATCCAAAACATAAAAGTCAGCAAGAAATATCAGACCATTGACTTCAACTAGAACATCTTCAATGACCCCATCAGGATATGCGGTGCTATGATCGGCCAATTGAATAACAACTCGTGTATCTTTCAATGGCCCTAAATCTAAGGATGCATAAATGGAACGTGGCATGACATTTATTAATGCTCCTAGATCTAGCATAGCACGCTCAATTCTAGTATTTCCTATGCGACATGGGATGACGAACATACCTGGATCTTTTCGTTTTTGAGGAAGCTTTTTCTGAAAAATCGCAGATACATTCTCTCCCATCACGACCTTCTCGTCTCCCTTGAGCTTTCGCTTGTTTGTGCACAAATCCTTGAGGAACTTCGCATATCTTAGAACTTGCTTAATTGCATCGA